>CM032453.1:76097056-76417056 GCA_019049505.1 Pachyrhynchus sulphureomaculatus | reverse complement strand
TATTATAAGAAATTTTAGTGCAATAGATTCTCCTATAAACCTACTTATATCCTAAAAACTTATTATTACTAACAAGACTTTGCCGAATGATTTTTGTTTATTTTTATTCATACTTTCTCAAATTTTTTGGTGACACGTTTTCTTTTGACTTAAAAGCTTACCTTTATATTTAAATACATTTTACTGAAATAGAAAAGAAAAATTTAACTTTACTTTTACCCACATTCGAACAATTTGACAGAACATATAAAAAAATTACCTCTATGGTATAGTATGCCATACTGCAAGCACTCATTTATTAAAAGATCTATTTCACATTTAGGATAATATTTAACAGATATTTTTTAATGCATGTAACTTACAAGTAAGAACAAAAAGAAATATAATTTATTGAAGAAAAATACATTCCCGTTTATAAATTTCTGGAAAATACAATACATATTTCAAAAAATATTTAATATCCGCAATATCAAAATGAAAGGCCCAAGCAAAAATTGTATTTTCAACTTTCTTTTCTCCTAAATAGTTTCAATGTTCCTGAACTAATCTCATAACAGACCTGAACTTTTTGATATGGTATATTCTACGAACAACCAAGGATGAAAAGCCATTACACTCTTGAACAGCATACTGTGGGACCAAACAATAACTAAGAAAAACAAGCACATGGTATATAACTCCATCGTGAAGAGTATCATCACCTATAGTTGCGAAGTTTGGCAACTAAAGGAGAAGACCAAGAGGAAACTGATAGATACGGAGATGGACTTTTGGAGGCGTTCTGCAGGAAAGTCTAGGTTGGAGAGGATCACCAACGAAAGGATACGGGAAATCATGAAAGCCCACCATACAATAACAGAAGAAATCGGAACGCAACAACTGAGATGGTATGGTCACGTTCAACGCATGACGAATGAGAGACTACCGAAGCAGATCCTAGAATGGACACCTCAGGGACGACGTAAAAGAGGAAGACCAAGACTCAGCTGGAGAGAGGGAGTAGATAGGGAAATCAGGAATAGGGAATTGGAAGAAAACCTATGGACGGACCGAGAGAAGTGGCGAATGGGCATCGGAAAACGTAAAACGTTATAGGCCGATCTATATATATATATATATATATATATATATATATATATATATATATATATATATATATATATATATATATATATATATATATTCTACGATATTGCAAGCACACATTATTAAATTTAAATTCACCAATTTGTCAAAAATTAAATTCTATTAAAAGAACACTTGTATTAAGACTGGGTACAAATATTTCACATTTAGGAGATTTTTAAAGACTTGTCAATAATTTACTTATGTCATCAATACGTAAGGACCCAAAGTCATATAATTTATGCAACAAAAATACATTTCCATATACAAATATTTGGCAAAATGGAATATTTCAAAAAAATATTAAATATCCACAAATTCTATTGATGGCCCGAGCAATAATAGTATTATAAATTCACTTTTTACCTAATAGTCTGAGTGTTCCTACAGCATCAACTTCAGCAGTGTACTCGCTTAAATCAAAAGATACTTTCACATGACTTTGAGCAGCTAAATTGTAGATTTCCGTTGGTTTTACTTGACTTACAATTTTAACTAGACAACTCGAATCTGTCATATCTCCATAGTGTAAGTGTAACTTTCCACCTAAAAAGTAAAGTAAAATAATTTATTTGATCTTTTTCCTCAATGCTTCGATTGTCGACCATGTGATATTACATGGACCAAATTACAAGAAAATTACAAATACTTGTAATGCACGGACTTATGACTACGCTTAATGCGCATTTACCCATCCTACTCATTAAACACCAACTTATTACCTGTCACATTTATTTATAATTTTAGTAAAGTTTTTTTTCTGTAGCGCATTTTACTTTTTCCTATTCCCTCAGTAAATTTTCGAATTTTTTTTTGTTCAATCTAGATGCCCTTTTTAGTGTTCCATACGGAACACTTACGGGATCACTTAGCCTGTCTGTTACACCCAATTTTCTTTAAGACTAATTGACACAGAAAGTTAAAATTTGGCACAAATACAGGAATTGAGCCGTATAGTAGTTAAATTCTGACTTAAGGGGTTAGTTTTGGGGGGTGAAATCTAAAGTGAAAAAAAAAACTACCAGGTAATCGAGTGGAGTGTCAACTAAAAGCTCGTGAAATACGACTTTAAAAATATATATGATGTAATACTTGCACACACTTTTCTTTGCATTATTTTTAAAAATGGCTAAAAATCGCTATTCCCCCACCATATCTCGAAAAGTACTGTCTAAAAAATTGTGAAAAAATTCTGAAATATTCTTCATAAAGTGTAGATTGAGCGAAAATTATCACGTTTGATAAGTTACTATATTTGGTATAAAAAAAAAACTATTTTGCCTGACAGTATGGTGGAGGTATTTTTAATATACTTTTCAGTGACTAGGTACCAAGACAAAATAATTTTATTTTATTTGTTTATAATCAAATAAATATTTAGTTAGTATATATTTGTTTTACACTTTTATTACTAGATTCTAAATTGAGCTAAATTGATTTATTGGCTATTAGCTAGCTAAGAGGCCATAACTATTATATATTATTGATTAAGAAAAAATGTGAAAATACATATTGAATCTTAAGATATATACATGCCAGGGACCTAATTAACTTAGCCTAGATAAAAATTTTAATTCATTTTAACAACAATCACCGTACGGAATACTATTTGCGCAGGTCCGAGTTGCACTTGGCCGGTTTTTTTTAATTACACTTATGTTGCTCATGAAATGACGAATTTAATTCTTTTTAATTACATGGAGCTTCAATAAAAATTGTAGTTGACTAGTTCAAAAAACATATTATTTTTTATCTAACTGCGTTCTTGGCAATTGACAATGCTATCAAAATCTGACATGGACATCGTCCGTCTAAACACAAGCTTTTTTAACCTTTCTACAAATTGACGTAGAGCAGAATAGTATTTGTTCTATAGCAACTAGTCTGTACCACTAACAAAAAATTATTTATTATTTTTTGAGTTTGAAATTTGAGTACTTTATGAAAATCAATTTTGCTATACAGATTTTTGTTTTTTAGAACGTAAAACCTATTTTAATAATTATAAAAAAAATATTTAAATATTGGTTTTGTAAAAAAAAAAACATCAGTTCGTTTAGTCAATCTCCAATAAAATTAGTAAAGTTAGAGTTAGTCGCTAATTCACTAAAACGGTCTAGTTTTAAAACTAACTGAACAACAAGCCAACCAAGGTTATGAAATTAAGCAGTATAAGTATAGAAAATTTGTTATTATTCATGATTAAACCATTAAAACAAAATATTATGTAAAAATTCAAAAAACTATATTTTCTGCCATTCCTATAGAAACGTTTATTTGGTGATACAATGCAAAATACTACATATCAAAAACAAGAGAGAGAACTCGGCAGCTAGAGATTTTAGATACCATGGCAAGTAGACAGTGTCAAATTTTGTAGATCTTTTGAGTAAATCTGATTGTTAGTATTTAGAGGGGCGACATGTTTTATATTACACTTATTGCAATTAGTATAAAATACTATACTTTTACCTTTATGTGCATAAGGATCTGAATGCAGATGATCAATTCTACCGGTATTAAATGTACTAGCTCGTCTGATGATTCCATGTACTTCATACCCTTTTTCCAACAGAAATTCTGCTAAATACGACCCATCCTGTAGCAAAGAATAAATAAAACCCTTTACAATACCTGGAGGTAACTTTTTTTATGGTACTTTCCCACCCCATTAATCCTTACATGTTTAGCCTAAAATAATTTCAAATAATGAAAAAGTAACATTGTTTTCATATAAGTTAACTCCAAAAATCCTGAGAAGAACCCTCCTAGGTCATTAGCACCTTAAGTGTTTGACTATAAATAATTGAAAATAGTAAAAAAGTTACCCAACATTCAGATTTCTTGACTCCAAGAACTCTGAAAAAATTTGATATATATGAACTCCCATCCTCCCTCACCCTTAATTCTTTATATGTTTAATCATAAAAAAATGAAAATAAAAAAAAATAACACAAGGGAATGCAAAAGTCTCAGGCCATTTTTTCATAATCTTATAGTTGCCTTTTATGGGGGAAGTAAAAAGGTGTTTTAAAGCAGAATAAGAATTGTTTTAAAAATTAAATAAAATCACTCTGGCGATTATCGTCTCATTGGTAAAAATCATATTTCAACCTACGGCTGCAATAGGTACCCTCTAAAGATCCAAAGAGCCAATAGATCCAGAATATATGTTATAATAATATATAAAGTAAACTTAATATTTGCATCAATACTAGTTGTATTTTAGATTTCTCGTGCTAAAAGAGTTATTGTATTTATGTTTTTTATAAATACAGTAACTCTTTTAGCACGAGACCCTCCGAAATATGTGTATTTTCTCGCATTTCAGGATTTCTAGATCACGAAAAACTTAATTTTCACTTTACAACGATCTTTTCTTCTGTCAACGTGTCGGTGTGACTGTTGGCACGATGACGCTCGAACGAGGTGAGACATCGATTTCAAATTTGATACACATATAATACTTGGAACAAGAAATAACTTTTTAAATGATATTGTTTTCAGAAAAAGGGGTAAGAGAGATAGTAGTCAATAAGTTTTGTATAGTTTCAATGGTATTATGAGTATTTTTCCGGAGTTTTAGTTGAAATAATGAACAAGTTTGAAGCATAATTATTTGTGGTCAAACATATAAAAGGTTAAAGTGCATGAGAGAATGTTAGAAAGATGACTTGGAATATACCATGTTATATGTCCCTAGCACGTTCTTGGAGTCAAAGAATCAGAAAATCATGTTATTCTTTCATTATTTCTAATTTTTGGAAAAACATTATATAAATACAAATATTAGCTAACATTTAATTGTAAATATATACAGATACAACTATTTGTAAAGCCTTTCCTCTGCTCAATTACTTTTTGTACAATATCAAGTTATAATGATTCTATTTTATTACTTAGTGTGACCAAGTCAATTTTGTTATTTAGTTTAGAACTGCAAGTTTGCAAATATAAATTGCTTATTCAGTTTAAAAAACACACCCAGTGTTTACATTTGTTTTCCTATAAAGAAAATAAAATTATAAACAAAAATTAAAAATTACAAATGTAGGACATACTGTACTGGTTAGCAAAAAAATCAACTCAAACTATTTGGCTTCATTGCCCTTGCTTAGTTCTTTTGTGAACTTTTCCCTGTTTTATTTGAATTTATTAATGTCAAGTGGACTTTTTCGTTTTGATTTAGGTTTTATTCTCTTCTCTCTCCCTGTTATTTGCTCTTATGAGATGATGGTCACTTCCGGTGTTAAAGAAATTTAGTGCTGTGACCTCTTTTACAATTGATTTTGAGGAACACAAGATATAGTCTATTTCATTTCTAGTTCTTGCACTGGGGCTGATCCACGTCCATTTTCTTTGCATTTTTTTTTTGTCAAAGTAGGTGTTCATGGCATATAGTCTTAGATTTTCTAAGAAGTTTGCCAACATGTTCCCTCTGTGATTTCTCGTACCTAATCCGTATTTTCCGATATATCTTTCATCTTCGACTTGTTGGTCTAGAACGGCATTAAAGTCTCCTATTATGAGGTCGTGATCACATTTTACGTCTGTTCTGGCTTTTAATATATCCTCATAAATAAATTCGACTTCTTCATCTTCGTAATTAAAAGTAGTTGCGTATACTTGTATGATCTTTAACTTACAATAATCAGATAAATTTTAGAATAACATATGCAACTCTTTCCGATATTCCCTTAAAGAATACTATATTCTGAATATGCGTTTTTTTTAATTAAAAACCCAACTCCCACTGGCTTTCAGTATTATATATATATATATATATATATACGAGTATATATATATTATATATATATATATATATATATATATATATATATATATATATATTATATATATATATTATATATATATATATATATATTATATATATATATATATATATATATATATATATATATTTATATATATTATATATATTATATATATATAATATATATATATATATATATTTTATATATATATATATATATATATATATATATATATATATATATATATTTATATATATATTAATATATATATATATTATATATATATATATATATATATATATTATATATATATATATATATATATATTATATATATATATATATATATATATTATATATATATATATATATATATATATATATATATATATATATATATTATATATATATATATATTATATATATATATATATATATATATATATATATATATATATATTATATATATATATATATATATTATATATATATATATATATATATATATATATATATATATATATATATTATATATATATATATATATATATATATATATATATATATATATATATAATATATATTATATATATATATATATATATATATATATATATATATATATATATATATATATATATATATAATATATATATATATATATATATATATATTATATATATATATATATATATATATATATATATATATATATATATATATATATATATATATATATATATATATATATTATATTATATATATATATATATATATATATATATATATATATATATATATATATATATATATATATATATATATATTATATATATATATATATATATATATATATATATATATATATATATATATATATATATTATATATATATATATATATATATATATATATATATATATATATATATATATATATATATATATATATATATATATATATATATATATATATATATATATATATATATGCCCATTTACCCTTACAAATGTAGAATAAAACGCCCAATTTTTTTTTTATTTTACCCCTTGGTCATTGATTTTTAAACTGGGTTTAAGCATTTAAAGTTTCACAGTATGAAAGGGTAGTTTTGTTAAAAGACACAATATAAATATTATTTTCTATATTTTATCTTCGGTATAAAAATAATACGTAAAGCTCACTCACACTTAGTTTTAAAATCCATGACGAGAAGATTTTTCACAAAAAAGAACCTTTTCATACAGTGGAAGTTTTAGAACTGAAACCACATTTAAAAATCGATGACCAGAGAGAGAAGATTTTTCACAAAAAAAACGTGTACCTCCTTCCCCTTACAGATATAGAATAGAGCACCCAGTTTTTTTTTTTAAATTTTACTCCTTAGTCATTGATGTTTAAACTGGGTTTAAGTTTTTAAAGTTTGGCTGTATAAAAGAATATTTTTGTTAAAAATCTCCTCCCACCTGATCATCGATTTTTCATGTACTACAGGGAAGGGCACTTTTAGAGCTCCAAGCGAAGATATGCTCTTTTTCTTCAAAAAATTCTGCCCTCATTTATCGATTATTCCCCTTCTTTTATAAGTAGCTTTACCCTCACCATGATATTTTTTTCTTAAAGTAACGCCTTTTGTATTCATATATACCCACCCCTTGAACCTGGCTATGGCACTGACAATAAAGAAATGATAGTGTTCTATCTTTTTTATAAACAGAATGAAGGACACGCGGACAAATGCCTTCGTTAAATCACAAATAAACGATCTACAAATTCACTGTCTAATATCCCACACGCAATACAGTAACTGAAATCGTTAATTCCATCAGAAGTTGATAAATTAGAACGAAATCCATTTTTTTTTATAAAATATATTATTATGTTTAAAATGAGAATTTTTGACAAAGCAGAAGGTACTAGTCCTACTGAAAAATAGTAATAAAAGATTAATCTGTAGTTATCCATATCTTTATCTTCCCTTTTGATATACCGAAACAACCCTTGCCTACAATACGGGTTTTCTCATTATCCTCAAGTTAAATAATTTGGCTCTAAGAAAAGTGACATTATTAAACAAAGATTTGCTATGATACAGTAACAAGTAGGAACAATATATTAACAAACATAAAATCCTAATAGAGTTTCTTCTCTACCACCATCTACTACTAAAAAGTTTCTCATCATATTTTTTTAATAACATACTTTTTAATTTACTTTATTATCACGTTCTAATAGAAATTTTAAATATTGCGCGGCAAAATGGCCTTACATGTTCCTGTTTTATCGATCTTCCTGACAACCCTCACCCTTCATTTTTTATTTGGGATTTGTTTTTCATATTTAAATGGGCATTTCATTGATACTGTTTAAAAACAGTTGTATACGTGTCTGCAATTTATTAAATGTACTGATACACATTTATTTAGGATAATAAATTAATAAAATCAAACATGTTACCTGTCCATTAATGCCTGTGATTAAAGCCACTTTTCTATTGTCCCCACTAGCCATTTTCCGCCTAATGCACAAAGTTAAAGCTTAACTTACACTGAAATTAAAATATATTTGTTTAAATAATTTGCTGTGTGTGCAACTCGCATTTATAGGTGTATTTGTTATCATTTTGCCATGTAGTCAAAAAGCCGGCCCTATATCTTCGTAAATAAACAATACAGATTACTATAAAATCTAACTCTATTATTGCTCTAAATATTAATTTTACCAGTACTGAACAGATGGCAGACACGCAATTACGTTTTTAGAAGTTATAATACAGATTCCTTGTACTTTATTTAAGGAAAACATATTTATTCCACTAAATAAGGCTATAATGTAAATAAATTTAGTACTAATATTAAAAGTTTGTTACATTACAGATACCTAAATGATCAAAACTATTTTCCCCAGGGCAACCCTGGTTGCAAAATCAATTGGTTATTTCCCTACTTTCCATAAGATGACAGTAGTGACCTTTGAGAGTCAGCTGTTATTGACGTTTGCTTTGATACAAAAATAAATTTTTGTTTTTCCTTGCATATTTTCATTAAAAAAATGAGAAATATTTTAATTTTCTTATGTGTTTTATGGATATTTTCATATGCAGAAGTAAGTGTTTAACTTAAAAAAGTATCAGTACGGATTCTAAGAGACTTTCCAAATTTAACTTTTAAAATAATTTTCTCTTCTACCATAAGTTCTGGACTGTATTGAGAATTTTTTGTAATATTTTTCTTATATTATGTTTTAGGCTCAATTTGATGATAAGCGATGCAAATGTATATGCCCAAGTCTGTCCTCAGTCACAAATAAAACAGAGAAATCACACATAGAGATATTAATGCAAACAACAAATGATCCCCCAAATAAATGGTACTCATTTTTAATATCAATAGCTCATTAAAAATCTTATTTATATTTTAATTTTTTAGTAACTGTGAAGTAGTAATGCTTCCTAGAGTGGCAGACAAACTAAACATTAGTGAGATGAGGGAATTTTGCCCTCGATGTGAATGCAAATATGAAAATCGAAAAACAACCATTATACGTTATGTAGTTATTATTGTAATATGGGTTATATCCATCTTAGTAGTGTATATGTTGTTCCTGATTATTCTGGATCCACTTTTAAATAAGAGGGTTAAAGGAAATTACCAGGAGCATACAAATGAAGATGTAAGCAAAATTCCTTTATAGTATAGGTAATTCTTTATTTAAAAAAAATACACTTAATCTAGCAAGTAACATGAATAACAGCTACTAACTTTTTTTTTCTCTTCGATATTTATAAAAGAAATCCAAAAGATTTCAAAATAAACATTGAACAAGCAAACCGAAGATCATAAAACTCAGAATATATTTTTCTCATTATAACGCCATTAACATTGCAGTTTTTATAATTTCCAAGTTGGCAGAGTTGGTTGACAACCTATTTTTGCCAACCATAAAAAATCATTACTTACTATAGGTTAGGTTAGTTCATTATTTCTATTTTTTTTATCATCCACCTCCCTTCGTCCTGTATTGAACATATTAGCAGGGATGTCAAGTGACCCATTACTGTTGTCAAGGTGCTGACACAGCACTTTTTAGATAACACCTTAGTGCTGTCAAGGACATCATTGTATTTCTACAATGACTACTACCTATATATGTGACAAAGCTAGATATACTTAAATAAATAGCTGTACTGAGCTGTCAGGGATAGGTCTTGAGACCCTGAGCACAGTAAGCCAGAACTCCACCCAAGAGCCAAGCCCACTTTTAGTTTAAATTAGTTTACGTTTTAATTATATCTAATTCTGCTTTCACTGGAATAAGCTTTGTGAAAATAATTATTTTAATGGGCCACTGGTCTAAATTAGTCAGTTGATCGAGCATGTGGTTTTACCTTTATTTCTACATTTACATTTTTATTTTCAATATTGATAGAAAGTATTTAAAGACGGTAGAGATTAACTCAAAAATTGTGTCAGGAAAGAAAATGTGAAAAATAGGAATAAAAATAAGCAAAAATTACTAAGCAAAATGTAAAAATGTGTTGGAAATAATATATTTTACAAGCTCTATGTTTTTGATTTTGTTAATGTCTAGGTAGCATTAACGATAAAATTTGAACATCATAAACAATATAAGTCACATATTTTTGTAATATGTTCCATATCTTTTTAATTTAAACTCTTTTAGAACTATATTTTGACAGGATAATAGTTTTGACATAATGACATTTACTGACAAAATGAAAATTTAATATTTACGAAGGCTGCGTTTTAAGTTTTTACAAGCGACCACTAGATGGCGCTATTGAGATGTGACATTACCATTTTTGTAAAATTTGACATTGTTAGTGTTCCGTGCAAAACACTTATAAGATGACTTCGGTGTCTGTCCATCTGTCACACCCGATTTTCTCCCAAAACTATTTTTCATAGAAAGTTGAAATTTGGTAATAATATAGGAATTGATGGCCTCATCAGAGCCATGTAGTTTTGAAAGTTAAATTTTGACTTAAGGGGTTAGTTTTGGAGGGTGAAATCGGAAGTGAAAAAAAATTTTTTTTACTAGGTCATCGAGTGTGGTGTCAAATGAAAGCCTGTGAAAACACAAGTAAAATATATATATATATATATATATATATATATATATATATATATATATATATATATATATATATATACTGTCCACCCGCCTTATCTCGAAAAGTACTTATCAAAAAATTTTGAAAAAATTCTGGAGTATTCTCCACGGGGTGCAGATTGAACAAAAATTATCACGAGTGCATTTATAATTTATCTGGTATATAAAAAAACAAAAATTTCAAGGTCATCAGTTTTCAATAAAAATTGGAGACAAACTTTGTTGAAAACTCATTTGGTATGTGTTTTGTGAAGTCACTGATCATTTTATACCTCCGTAACAATTTTTTTTAATTTTAAAAGCAATCAACATATGGAACACCAATTGCGCAAGTTCAACTTGCACTTGACCGGTTATTTATCGTTAACACAGTAGCAGCTCAGAAATTGACCATGTAGTTTGTTTACAGTGAGAATTTAAAAAAAAAAACAGTTTCGTGAACAAATGGAAATTTCACGTGAAGGTTTTCGCTGGATGATTTTTTACGATTTTAGTAAAGGCTTAACTCAACAACAATGCCTCGAATCGTTTCGTTCAGCTTCGTCAACCAAAATCGATTGTTGTTCCAAAAACATCGATTCTGTGCGCAATATGATTTAAGAGGATCGGCATGTGACTTACCATGAGATAAAGGTATCCGTAGGCATATCAAAGACTGCAGTACATTTGATATTGCATGAACATTTAGCTGTTAAAAAGATCTGTTTCTGATGGATTCCACATAATTTGACTGAAACTCAAAAACAGGCTTGTGTCAATTGGCATTTGGGATATATTCATACGAGCCGGAAACTAAGTTACAATCAACCATTTGGGTGTTCCAAGATAAACCGGATCCAACAAAAATGCGAAGCACTTCAAAGAAAATGATCGCTTGTTTCTTTGGTTATACTGGACATGTTGCTTTAGAGGATCGAAGGATGGTATACAACAATTTGTTTGCCAAAAGTCATCAATGAAATCATGAAACACAACCAAAAAACGTCGTATCATTCTTCATCATGACAATACCAGCTCTTACCCAGCACATCAAACAATTGATTTTTTAAAGGAGAAAAATATCAAATATTTTCTCCCCTGATTTATCGCCTAATGACTTCTTTTTGTTCCCGTATGTGAACAAGAATGCTTGGATAATAATTTTCATCACCTAAAGACGCTGCTGAATTCTTCGAGGTATCAACTTCAGAGTGGAAAAAATATTTCGAAAATTGGTTTGAACACATGCAGAAGTGTATAAATCTGAAAGGCGAATATTTTGAGAAACAATAAAACGATTTGTACTATAAAATTCTTTTTCTTGCATTGTTTTTGTAAAAATTTAAAAGGTTACCCTCATATCAATATCCAGTTCTTAAGGAAAATAACAGACTAGAAATCTGTACCCCAAAAATTTGAAATATTAAATAAGAAAACAGGCACTATAAGTTATTTCAGGGAAAGTGTTTGATGCATGTAGCCTGCTGGATTCCTTCCTGAATGCTGCATGCTAGGAATATATGTAGCGCTAAAGATCACATGAATATAAAGTTCAATTTGTCACCCTTCAACTCTTTTACATGAATAATTTTGGTCTTTGGAAATGAATTGCTCAAGAATATATTTTGTACCAAGTGCAACATACAGACCATAGGAAATCGTTACTTCCGCGCACGCACCTCTCTTGTAGTGATTTGGGAATTTCCTTGTAGCGTGTGTTCTAGGCCCATAAAAAAAGGGAATACTGCTGTATTAAATGTTTTATTCCTCATTCTTATATTTTTTCAGCTTTCTTTAGTCTCCTAAATTTAAAGTTTATTATTTATTGACTTATGTTCAATTATTGTTTAATGAAAAATTATTGTAAACTGCCAAAAATGTATATTAATTTTTTTAATATCATTTTAGGAAGATGCTCAAGCAGGTCCAATGTCTCATAATATGAGTGTTAGAGGAAATGTGTTAAACAGAGTAAGCAACCAACAAGATAAATGGAAGAGACAAGTTAAAGAACAAAGAAGAAATATTTATGACAGGCATACCATGTTAAATTAATTCCATATATATTTTTTTCCTGTATGAATGTGTCCTTGTATGTGATAATTTGTGAATCATATTTTGTCAATAATACTAAACAAAAATTTATTTAGAGCAGGAACAACTATTTTATTTTAGATTTTTATCGTATAAGTTAAATAAGTATAATCTCGTCCTATCAGAAAAATAAGGGATATCTTACTGGCCAAAAAACCTATATGTGACTTTAGTCTATTCCTTTAGTTAATATCCCTAAGCTAAAAAAGCTACCTGCACATTACGTCCCCAACAGAACATCCATTTTTAGTTTCAAATTTTCAGCATTAGTTCAGTAAGGAGTAGAAACATAAGTATCTCATTATTCCAATCAAATGTATAAGTTAGAATACTCGAGATATCCACACAATATTTTGTAAAAAAATATACCAGTAGTCTCTTATGTATTATAAAATGTGTTCATATATTTATCTTCTAAATCAGATTCATAAATGTAATAATTTCAAAGGTAACTTACATCTCTCAACCTTAATTTTCTCTGATAGATAAAAATTTTATGTAAATAGACACTATTTATTGAAAATAAAATTCATTAACTTAAAACCAAAAATTTGAGTTTTATTTCCTAAATATCATCTATAAATGCATTTTATATGTATTTTGGTATATAAATTACAAAGAGCAAATGTTTTTTTAATTGCTTACATTGTTTTAAAACATTACTAATACTTTTGTATACAAAAAATTTAAACATAATAGAAAAACAGTTATATGAAAATTCTGTTAAATTATTACACCAAGAATGTAGGTAAAGTAAAAAAACCATACAAAAATAAAACTAATAAATATATATATAAAAAGCCTTATCTGTAGTAAACCAAGATATTTCGTCACAGTAATATTTTTATTTTTTCTTATAAATAGAAGCAGCATTTTAATTATATTGTTGTCTCCTTCTTGCTCGTTGCTTGTCGAATCTTAATTCCATTTCTTCCAAAACTTTTGGAGTGTAACGAACCACCAATTTAACTGAACCATGGGCTTGTTTCAGTAATTCTACAGCTTTTTCATGATTCTCACCTTCCACAGACTAAAAATAAAATATTGAGTTTTAACAGAACAGGAGTAAACAACCAGAGAAGTGTCTGACAAAATAAAATTTTGTACATCTAAATTCTGGTTTCCTTCGAAATTTCATTTTTGAATTGTCAAAATTTGTAATAAATTTCTCAAGTTTCTAACAAATACTTCCTATATTTTTAATTACTTTATTTTTTGATTTTTTTACTGACATTTTCTACAACAAAATCCTTAATTTATAATTTTTTTTATAATGATTCCCTAATTGCCTTTAATAAAATTTAAAGCATTCTTCCTTTCCTAAATAATCATTTAAAGCATTCTTTAATGGTCTATTACCAAATAAAGTTCCGGTAACTTTCTATAGATATTTTAATAATAAATTGTCTCGCTAATTAAAAGATACTTTCAGGTGTATTGGAACTTTGACAGTGAAGTAAGTTTTTATTTAAAATGTTTATAGAACCTTCCTATAATTGATTACTAGTTGTGACAGTACTAATACGGTACATTCTTACAAATTACCTATACAATATTTTCCAGAAATTCCATAAAAAAAAATTATATCATTCAAGGGTATTTTTGAAAATTCCCTAAAAAATTAATGAAATTTGTAATATTTATACCCATTTCATTACATATAAGACCACTTTGAAAAACTTTACCAGCTTACTGATTTGTGAATTTTTAAAACGGTGATTATATCTGAATGACAATTTTTAAGAACCTAAATTTTATACCAAAAGTGCTCAGAATATTTAAATATAATTTAAAATAATAGCGACTGTAATTATTATTAATTTGATTCTTAAAAGCACATTATGAAGGTAAGTAACATCTACTTACCACACCATTAACACTCAACAGCTGATCACCTCTCTTAAGCCCCCCGTGTCTGTCAGCCACACCTCCAGGAATGATTCTCGATATATAGATTGGGGAGTTTTGCTCTTTACCACCCATAACGTTAAATCCTAATCCTTCATCAGTTTTTGGTAACTCCACAACTCTTGGATGAGCATGACCTTCGCTAGCTGCAAATGCTGCTACTGTGGCTTTAGCTGTAGCAGAAGCTCTAGGATAAAGGAAATAAGCTATCAAAAATTCTATTGTTTTGTGGCAAAAATATAATAACAAAACTGCCAGAATTATGTATGGGGAAGGGAGATTTTATAGTTTTATTTTCATAATTAGTGACAGAAAACCAACCTGACATCTTGAGACCCCTGAACATCAACTGTCTCATAAACATGTTCATAGACTTCACGAACTGCATTTAAGAAATCGCTTTGTAATACTTTTTGGAGAGCAATTAGTTTTGTAGTAGGAACTTCGCCACTTTTTTGTAATTTCTCCAATAATTCTATTGATCTTTTGATATCTAGGGCAAAAACAAAAATTTTTAATTTTTATAGACATACTTGCAAATTTCAGCCTTTGAAATGGAAAAAAAAAAATTACCCTTCGCCAGAGTTAAAGGTTCAGCAATTTGGGCCATTTTTGGGTAAATCTTGTTTTTTTTTTCTAATTTATTTACAAAAATTTGACAACTAGATATTGCAAAAAGTTTAGAGACATTTAAGGCTATGGTTATACTCTTCTTTTACTTTTCACACATAACAGAGAAAGACAAACCCTGACTATAACCGAGATGACGTAACAACATGTACTGTCAAAATTATCTTGTAAAATAGGAGAGTTCTGCCGGACGCAACTCTTGCGTTTCGTACACAATTTTGGTCATTATAATTTACCCAACGGTGATTTATCCAGTACTTCCTTGGTAAATGCGCAGTTGTTATACGGGTACTGAATTTCGCTTTCTCACACTAAAGGATAATTTAATTCAACATTTAAACTTTCAACTCGATATTTGAGAAGGCTTGTAGTTCACAGTGAAATATTAATCACACAAAAAAATTGAGCAGAGAAAGGACATATGTTAACATTAGAAATGATAAAATAACATGCTTTTCAGACTCCTTAACGCCAAGAAGCCTGAATAGAATAGATAACACGGCATATAAGAAACAACCTCTATAACAGGCAAAACTGTCGTCTTACTCTTGAAACAATATAAAATGAGTGGACCCCTACCTCGTCAAGCAATAAAATTCAAAAACTACAGGATTCTTCTCTACTTGAAGTATTATATGCTTATCAAATATGAAATAAATATCTCACTTAATTCGAGAGTTATTGTGCTAATAGACCAAGAAACAGACCGACGGAAATGATAAACTATATTTCTTGTGACCTAGGGATCGGATGGGGTCTTTTTTACGAATGTAATACTTTCCATAAAGTATTCTAGTTACATCATCTACAAGCAGAACGCCTTGTTTATTTACCTATAGTCAGTACGTATACACTAGGTTGCGTTTTCTCTTTGCGCCTTACCCTTTTATCTCTAGTTCTCCCAGACCTTGAGTAGGTCAGAATTGGTCTGTTATGGCCTCTCGCGCCCTCTATCACCCAAAGAGTGTCAGGAAATGGAGTTGGTTATGCCTTAATATTCCCTTAAAGATTTTTTTCATGGAACCACACGCCTTGGGGGTACGCTCCTCACTTCTCCACTCTTGTTAGGTGCCCAGCGTTAGCAGTGGGATCAGGTCACCCTCCGTCACAGACCATAAGAAGCCTTGCTTTCCTTCTAGCTGCCTGACTTCTTTTTTCTCTTTGCCTCTCTTTTTTTTCCCGTCTCCTTAACTAAACTAACCCTTGGGTTAGTTTAGTTCCGCCACCAGCAGCGGTGCTCGCGAACTATTTCCCTATACCAGCCAATTATAACGATGTGAATTTAGAATCCACATTCGATGGCCAAAAAAACTAATCACACTCTTCTGCTTCTCTCTCTGTTTTTTCCTGTTTTTTTTTTCATTCTCTCATTGAGACTTCGTCGGTAATATTACGAACGGCACTACCGAATCGTGGTACGCGATTTTGTCGTACCATATTTCGGTGAGTTTTCCATAATACAATAAATAAATATCAATTACTCTGGATTTGATTTTTGGCTTACAAACAAAACAAACTTATTTTATTTGAATATTTGGAGTTGCTTTTACGTATATCCAATGGTCACGAAACGTTATGGGTTATGTCGTTAATTGCACACCAACTACCCATCGTTTTTATTTACCTCTAAAGCCTGGTCCCTTTTTTATTACTTATTTATTATTACTGTAAGACCTTCATGTTCTTTTCTTCTATAGTATTCTTTATGAGTTCTATATTAAATTTTCGTAGATTCTTTCGGATATTTCTATTAATTTCGTTATTTATTTCTCTGTGTGCTTCAGTGCTTCGGTCCATTTATTTTCTTTCCTCAATGAGGTTTTTTGTTCTTAGGCTGATTCTTCTCAAGCGTCTCTTTTCCTTTGAACAAATGTTCTTTGTAACCACTTGAACAGTTTTTCCGCAAAATCATTTATTTCCAAAGGCATGAGATGTTTGGGATCGCCTAATTTGATATTCAGAATTTGCTGGAATTTGTCCTTATTTTCGATTAGATTGGGAAATGTTTGAAATCATCGTTTTTACACTAATCTTGTTCTTTCAAACTTGGTGTAAATCTTTATGGTTGCCCTAACAATTCGACGCTCGCTGTTCGTGTCGAATTTGTTTAAGCTGCTTACGTCTTGGAATATATCTTTCCGGTTCATAATGGTGTAGTCATATATCATCCTCATCCTTACTATATTTATATTATCGTATAGTTGTTCCACTTCTTCGTCATCAGATGTACTTGTCGGGGCATATACTTGAATTATTTGCAGTTGGTATCTTTTATTAATTCGTAGTGTGATGTAGATAATCCTTGGCAATATGGCTTGCATTTTCTCTACTCGATGAGTTAGACGCTTATTTACAATTAATGCAACGTTTTCTGTGCTCTCATTTCCATCGGTATTATGGTATGATAGATGTCCAGATTTCATAAAATATCCTTAGGATATGAAAAAGGGTGAAATCCTTATTCAGGCGGGAAGGTGAACAATAAATTAAAAATATTTTTTTACTAATTTGCCTCACATAAGCGTACAAAAAGATCAGTTTCATAGTAGACTTTTACAGAATGGACATATTTTCGTTCTGCTGGAAATGCGCCACAATTCGGCCGATACCCAAAAAGGCAAGAAAACCTTGTCAAACAACTACTGACCAGTCAAAGTGCTTTCATGGAAAATTCAATATTATTAGCGACCATCAATATGGCTTTCGTAAACATAGATCAACAGGAGATCTTCTAACTTAGGTAACACATATTTGGAACAGTGCAACTTAACACTGCGAGAATCTTGAGCGGTTGCTCTTGATATATCCAAGGCATTCAACCATGTTTGGCACGATGGATCGTGGGCTAAGCTACGCTCTTCTGGTATGCCTGAAAAGTACTGTTTATGGCTCTCAAGTTTCCTTAAAGAATATTCTTTACGTGAGGCCATCGACGGGTTTCATTCTAACACATTCACTATCAACGCCGGTGTGCTCTAGTGCTCCATACTGTCACCTACTCTCTTTCTTATTTACATTAACGATCTGCTGGAAAAGACCAGGAATCCAATCTACAGCTTTGCAGGTGACAGTACGCTTATCTCATCATTCACTTTGAAAGCTGGAAGAAATTCTATCTTGGGATAACAGCAACCAAGTATAATTTATCAGTAACAAAACTTAGGCAGCAGTTTTTTCTAAAAAAAGTTAACGTTGCTGAACCCAACATAGTTACGTCAGAGTACTCCATTCCTCTAGCGTCGTCACTCAATTTGAGTGACGTGGCGTTAATTTGGGAGCAAATATGTCTTGGCATGAACATGTTGCAATCATAGCCAAGAAAGATTCTCAAAAGCTAGGAATATTATTTCGAAAGAATATTATTGAGAAAGCTTTGCACTCCACAATAACTGTTAATTCTGTACGAAGCTCAAAATCGACCCACGATGGAATACTGCTCCCACGTTTGGGGTTCTGCTCCCAAACATACACTATATTTGCTGGATTCTATTCAAAAGAGAGCTGTTTGCCTGATTGGAGACCCGAAACTGACCAGTAACGTTGATTCGTTGGCACATCAAAGAACGGTTGGTAACTTGAGTCTATTCTACAAGCATTTTGATGGAAAGTGTTCAATTTATGTAATTCGCTTCATTCCTCTCAGAGCGGTGCATGCTAGCAATACACGTCGCGCTAATACTTTCAGCTTGTTATTCCTCGTACAACCTTTTTCAAGTAGTCTTTTATATGGAGAATCTTGTCCCTTTGAAATAATTTGCCAATTTGTTTCCGACCGAGTACCAATTTACAGCGATTCAAAACCAACGTGAATCGTTTTTTTCCGCACACGTGTCGCTCCTGTAGAGCTTTTGAGATTTCCCTGCCGCACGTATATATATATATATATATATATATATATATATATATATATATATATATATATATATATATATATACATATATATACATATATATACATATATATACATATATATATATATATATATATATATATATATATATATATATATATATATATATATACATATATATACATATATATATATATATATATATATATATATATATATATATATATATATATATATATATATATATATATATAATCCTAAGTTTAACTGCTGGGAAACGCCCTTATAAGGAGAAGAGATGAGCAATCAAAGATCTAAAGGCTCTAGTATCTGCTTTTTATTTTTATTATCGAGCTTTCGCTGCCTAATGGTAGCTTCTTCTGGATTCTAAAAATGCAAACCAGGTACAGAAAATAAACTAAAACGTTCGTTTTTTAAAACGTGATTAAATAAATTGTACGACTGAATGTGAAATTACTTACAAAAATTTAGCAGTTAGTTCATCTCTGGTGAAGACAATGAAATTTGCATTTTTGTTGGCCAGGTGGTATGCATGATTACACAAAACATGATTAAAAGACACTTAGAGAGTTACACAAATATTGAAAATAAAACTTTGTCAGTAAACATCAGTTAAAAACACTTTTAAAGACAGAAACACAACTGCAAGAAACCATGATGTTGAAACGTTACTCCATTTTAAAATTTTTTGACGTCGAGTTTAGTAACTATTTAGTGATATTTGAGTCCGAGCCGGATATTGTTGGTAGTCTATGTCGTCATCAGGTCGACAAAAAAAAGGATTAAAGTTAGGAATGTGGTAAATTATTTTAGGTAGATGCTAATTTTAGATAAATTATTTATTATTAATGATATCTATTTTTTAGTTTTAATTTTATAAAAAAGGGGGGACTTAAATTTGATGAAATGTTACTCTTTGACGAGTTATTTATTATTAATTATATTAATTCTTTAATTTTATAATCAAGAGATTCATAGGCTAATTTAAAAATTTGAAATCGAAAATTAATACTGGACGTTATTTGTTATTAGTCATATTTAATTTTTTATTATGTAATTTTAACAAGAAAATATAGAAAAGTATCAAAGATCTAAAGGCTCTAGTATCTGCTTTTTATTTTTATTATCGAGCTTTCGCTGCCTAATGGTAGCTTCTTCTGGATTCTAAAAATGCAAACCAGGTACAGAAAATAAACTAAAACGTTCGTTTTTTAAAACGTGATTAAAAAAATTGTACGACTGAATGTGAAATTACTTACAAAAATTTAGCAGTTAGTTCATCTCTGGTGAAGACAATGAAATTTGCATTTTTGTTGGCCAGGTGGTATGCATGATTACACAAAACATGATTAAAAGACACTTAGAGAGTTACACAAATATTGAAAATAAAACTTTGTCAGTAAACATCAGTTAAAAACACTTTTAAAGACAGAAACACAACTGCAAGAAACCATGATGTTGAAACGTTACTCCATTTTAAAATTTTTTGACGTCGAGTTTAGTAACTATTTAGTGATATTTG
The DNA here is from genome assembly GCA_019049505.1 of Pachyrhynchus sulphureomaculatus. Classification (NCBI taxonomy): domain Eukaryota; kingdom Metazoa; phylum Arthropoda; class Insecta; order Coleoptera; family Curculionidae; genus Pachyrhynchus; species Pachyrhynchus sulphureomaculatus. The sequence goes on along the minus strand of CM032453.1, from coordinate 76,396,019 downwards.
AGTCCGAGCCGGATATTGTTGGTAGTCTATGTCGTCATCAGGTCGACAAAAAAAAGGATTAAAGTTAATTATTTATATTATTTATACATATATATATATATATATATATATATATATATATATATATATATATATATATATATATATATATATTATATATATATATACACTCCTGGACAAAATTAACGCAACAATATATTAAATCATACAAATCTCTATAATGGATTGATTTTAATAATTTTTTATGAACGTTGGTTACACTAAAAGTTAGAAAAAACTTATTCGGATACTTTAAAAGTGAATTAGCTACCAAATTTCTCTATAAGATTCGAATTAAAATTATTTTTAAGACCTAATAACAAAATCGTTGAAATTATGTAATAATGAAAAAAATAAACTGGGACACTCGTAGCAAAATTAATGGTGTAACTGGGACACTAGTAGCATGTGTTGCCTCCTCTACTTCGGATGATAGCGTTTATGCGCCTAGGCATGCTTCTAATTAAATTTTGGATAAAATCTTGAGGAATTTGCTCACATTCTGTGATAACTGCATTTTCAAGTTCCCTCAGGTTTCTAGCTGCAGGTATATGACGTTTCACACTTTTCTTAAGATGATCCCATACATGTTCTATCGGATTCAGATCCGGGCTTTTTGGCGGCCTTTGCATAATCAGTATATCAACTTGATTAAGATAATCGAGTACCTCCCTAGCCACGTGAGGTCGAGCGTTGTCTTGCATAAACAGGAAATTGGGCCCCACAAAATGATCGAAAGGCATCACATGTTCTATTACAATATTCTCAAGATAGTAGTCAGCATTCATGGATCTCGTGCGGACAGGAACTACCTCTGTGCGAGCATCAAAGCAGATGCCACCCCAGAACATAACAGAGCCACCGCCGAATGGAATCCTTGCAGAGATATTGCAAGGAGCAAACCTCTCTCCTGGTCTTCGCCATACTCGCTCACGACTATCTGGATGTTTTAGACTAACCCTAGTTTCATCTGTAAAGAAAACTTGTTTCCAATCATCCACAGACCAGTTTTCGTGATTTCGAGCAAAACGTAACCTGGCAACTCTGTTCTCTCTAGTAAGCAAGGGCGCAGTGCCTGGTCTCCTACTGTTTAATCCAGCTTCATTTAACCGTCTTCTAACTGTTTTAGAAGAAATTGTGACTTTGCGAACAGCTTCGAGTTCGTTTCTTATTATAGAACTAGTGACAGTCCTGTTTCTTAAAGCATATTGTCTTATAAAACGTTCATCTAGGTCACTAGTGCATCGTTTTCGCCCTTGCCCTAGCCTTCTAGACTAAGTTCCTACTTCATTCAAGCGTCTTACCATACGTCTTATTGTGGAACGATGTTTGCCTAACAAATTGGCAACATAACTCTGACAATATCCCTCGTCCAATAAAACTGAGGCTCGCACTACCTCGTGTTCAGTTAAATTCCTTGTTCGATTCATTTTTTTAATTCTTCGGGGTCAAAAATAAAACAGTCTACCACAAAAACGTATTACTTTGAAAAAGGGAATAAATTATAAGCTTACTTTTAAAGAAAGTCTATCGCATTATTAAAGAAAATTGTTTATCTTCTAAAAAATTCTTTAAAACTGTAAATCTAAACGAATTGTTTTGATTTCTGTCATGAACAACGAAACAAACTATGCATAGCCTACTATTCAAATACTCGATAAACTTTAAAACTGACATAAGAAAAAGACAAATTAATTTTCAGATTGTTGCGTTAATTTTGTCCAGGAGTTTATACATATATATATATATATATATATATATATATATATATATATATATATATATATATATATATATATATATATATATATATATATATATATATATATATATATATATGTATATATATATGCATGTATATATATACATGTATATATATATACATGTATATATATACATGTATAGATATACATATATATATATATATATATATATATATATATATATATATATATATATATATATATGTATATATATATATATGCATGTATATATATATATATATATACATGTATATATATATACATGTATAGATATACATATATATATATATATATATATATATATATATATATATATATATATATATATATATATATATATACATATATACATATATACATATACACTACCGTCAGAAAGTATTTGCCCACCTAGTTATTTCAGTCCTGAGACAACAAAAATCCAGATAATATATTTTTTTTAATTTTAATGAATTATTACTTATTTTCACATTATTTACAGTCTAGAAAAATCAAAAAATATTCCTGATTTTTTAGGATTTTTCTCATCTATGTGACCTACTTTGTTTTTAATTACCGCTTTACAGTTTTGGCATTCTGTCCAGTAGTTTCTTTGGTTATTTTAACCCATTCTGCTTGTAAAACTTCCCACAGATGATTTTCTGATGTTGAATTGAGTTTTTGAACATACCTGTCCAAATGATCCCACAGCAATTCGATGGGGTTTAAGTCGGGTGATTGTAGAGGCCAAGTTATCACTTCCAGGTCCAAAAGTTCTCTAATTTGTTTAGCAGAGTGTTTAAGGTCGTTGTCATGCCGAAAAATAAATTTCTCCTGAAAAATATCTCTTCCAGAAGGACGCATTTAAGCTAGCAAAATTTCTTGATACTATTCTTTTCACATGGTTCCTTCTATCTTAAAGATTTTTCCACCATGTTTTACTGTAGGCAACTGACAGGCTTCCAGCATCCTCTCTTCAGCTGATCGCCGCAAGTAAACTATACGATTTGAACCTTGAACTCCAAAGGACGGAATTCCATTGTCCTGATGTCCAATTTTCATGTTCTCGGGCCCATTCTAATCGTTTACGTTTATTCACTTGCCTAAGAAGTGGTTTCCCCACTGCAACTCTCCCATGTAGTCCACCTTCTGCTAATCTGTTCTTCACGGTTGTCACACTGATGGGGATGGGCCACTCCAGGTTTACTTAAGCCGTGATGTCTGGTGCGGTTAGGCGGCGATTACGCCTGCTGGACATAGCTGTGTCTTCAGCGGGGGTCGTTTTTCGAGGCCTTCTTGAACGTTTTTGGTTGAGAATGCCATGTCCCGCAGAAAATTTTTTTACGATGTAGTCCACCGTTCTCCTTGGCATCCGCATATCACTCGCAATTTATCGACTCGAGTGACCATTTTGATGTCTCGCAGTTATCAGATCCCGATTTTCAACAGACACTTCTTTCGTTTTTGGCATTTTCACAAAGCAATTGAGCCTGTATCAATAACAAAGTACTATTTGCGAATTGTTAATTTCCAAAAGGGCAATGGTATTTATAGCATAGTTTTTATCATAAAATGTTACTAGGAATTTCCATAATCCCTAGAAACTTAAAATGAGTTTTTACTTCATCTGGAATCCTCAGAAATCACCTCAAAACGATTAATATGCAAAACTTGGAAATTTGTTCTAATTGGTTTTTAATTTTTGATTTCACCAAAAAGGCTTATCTAAACAATTTTATGATGAACACTTGTTAAGAACAAAGAAATTTACCTAATATAATAAAAGGGTTTAATTAGGTATTAAATTTTGGCAGTTACATTGAAATTTCTAGGTAGAAAAATACCTTCTGACGGTAATGTATATATATATATATATATATATATATATATATATATATATATATATATATAATATATATATATATATATATATATATATATATATATACATATATATATATATATATATATATATATATATATATATATATATACATATATATATATATATATATATATATATATATATATATATATATATATATATATATATATATATATATATATATATTATTTACACTTAATATTAAAAAACAACAATGAAGGTATTTATACAGTGTAAATTACTTTGATATAAAATGCACCTAGATGAAAAACACATCTATATCTGTAAAATTAAATTAAGATAATATTATGTACAATCCCAAATTACCATATGATACAAATTTAAAACTAAAAACCGGAGAAACTAAAACTAAAGAAAAAAGAACTAAAATTAAAGAAAAAAGGAAGAGACAGGATATACACATATACATCAAAGAAATTCCTTCCTTCTCCCCTCATGAGATAGTTCTGACACCACCCCATTCAGTTTAGAAACCCTTCAAATTGGAAGCTATTTTCGAAAACAAACCCGTTATATTTTCTGATGAATTTATTTTTATTCTGTTCTTTTCGTATTTCAATAGAGAGTAAATTGTATAATTTAAGCCCAATATAATTCAAATATCTCAGATGTAAATTGTTGTGGCTTTGAGGCACTTTTAAATGTTGAAGTGTATTTGTTCGAGTGTCGTACTTATGTGCTATATGTAATTGAGCATCCTTATGAGTGTGTATATAGGCACAAATCGCGTTGATATACATTATTTTAATGTTACTCGTTTTTACTGAAAACAGCCTGTCCGTGGGATATCTTTTATTTCTTTTATATATTATTTTCAAAATATATTTTTGTATAATATCTAGTTTGTGTAGGTTATTATTATACAATCCACCCCATACCACAATTCCATATCGAATTATCGATTCTACTAATGCCTTATAAATCATCACCAAAGCGCTTTGGTCCAGAAATTCTCTCAGAGGGTAAAATTTATAAACGAGTTTTCGAATTTTGTTCGACACGTAATCAACATGAAAATGCCACTTAAGAAACTGATCAATCACTATTCCAAGGTACTTAGCGTGTGTTACTTCCTTTACGATGTATTTATTGAACTCTATATAATTGAATGGTGGTCTATACGCTACAGTCAGAGAGAAGGCAATATACTGGGTCTTTGTTAAATTAAGGGTAAGTTTATAATTTTCAAGCCAGTTTCCTATTATTTTCAGGCCATTCATTGCTGTATCTTTTAAATCCTCCCATTCATCTCCTGAAAAAACCAGTACTGTGTCGTCAGCAAAGGAGATAGTCATCCCGTCAACCTCCATATTCAGCAAGAAATTGATGTATGTTATAAACAGGATTGGTTCCAATACAGTGCCCTGGGAAATCCCAATTTTTATTAATTGTCTTGAACTTATAGTATTATTCATTTTAACCATTTGATATCTGACAAATAACCATTCATTAAATTGTATGCCAAACCCCTTATCCCATTTCTTTCCAGAACATTAAGAAGTTTTGCATGCGGAACAGAATCAAATGCCTTGGCAAGATCTAGGAAAACTGCTATGCATTTTCTATCCAAATTCAGATGATTTACAATCTCAGTTACAAGAATATGCATAGCATTCGACGTATTACGTCCTTCAACAAAACCAAACTGATTTGGTGACAAGACATTATTAATTTTAAATAACCGGTCAAGTGCAAGTTGAACTTGCGCAATTAGTGTTCCGTACGTTGATTGCTTTTAAAATAAAAAATTTTGTTACAGAGGTATAAAATGATCAATGACTTCACAAAATACACCCCAAATGAGTTTTCAACAAAGTTCGTTTCCAATCTTTGGTAATGCACTCGTGATCATTTTCGTTCAATCTACACCCCGTGGAGAACATTCCAGAGTTTTTTCGAAATTTTTTGATAAGTACTTTTCGAGATAAGGCGCGGGACAGCGATTTTTCGCGAATTTTTAAAAACAATACAAAGAAAAAAGTGCGCGCAAGTATAACATTATATATATATATATATATATATATATATATATATATATATATATATATATATATATATATATATATGTATTTTACTCGTGTTTTCACAAGCTTTCATTTGACACCACACTCGATGACCTAGTAAAAAAATTTTTTTTTCAGTTCCAACTTCAGCCCCCAAAACTAACCCCTTAAGTCAAAATTTTACTCTCAAAACAACATGGCTCTGATGAGGCCATCAATTCCTATATTATTACCAAATTTCACCTTTGTATGTCAAATAGTTTCGGAGAAAATCGGGTGTGACAGACAGACAGACAGACACCGAAGTGATCTTATAAGTGTTCCGTACGGAACACTAAAAATAACGAAAATCTTTCCTTTATGCATTTCTCCAGTATTTTTGCAAAGTTACTAATTAAGCTTATAGGTCTGTAATTATTTATGGATGTTTTTACGCCACTTTTGTATATAGGTATGACTATTGAGGTTTTAAATGGTTTTGGTACAATTCCAGTTTCTAGAATTCTGTTGAATATATGCAATAAAGGTTCTATTATTTCTATGTGTGTTTGTTTTATTGTTACTGTCTTTATAATATCATAACCAGGCGAACTATTGTTTTTCAATGAAGATATATGTTTAATTATTTCATTCTTAGTTATAGGAGTTAAATAAATTGATCTGTCCACACGCACCACATCCTGAACTTCAGTCCGAGGCTGAGGAATGACCCTCTCCATCTCTTGACCGATGTTAATAAAATGTTTATTGCAATAATGTGCCATTTCAGTTTCACTTTCGAAAGCCTCATCCTGATTATTTTTTATATTAAAATTAAAATTTGTTTTATTTTTAACCTCATAAGTAGCATCCTTAATGATTTCGTAAAGTTTTTTATGTTGTTTTCGTGACTTGCTATTTGACTTTTGTAGTAATCGTTTTTTGCTTCTGAATTATTTTATTTAAAGTGTTTCGATATTTTATTATATTCGTCTTTTAACTGCAGGTTGTAATTATTCATAAGTTTTTTTTTCATTTTATCCCGATTCTTAATTAAAGTAATAATACCTTCAGTAATCCATTCTTTCAGTTTTTTATGTTTATTTACCTTCGTTGTGAATGTTTCTGTAGCATTCTCCAATAATTCCCGGTATGCATTCAAAAAGGTCTCTGTGGAAATTTCCAGATCCCCCTCCCCAGTAACGACAGTCCAATCAAATTCCGACAATTCCCTTTTAAATTTAGAAACATTTATTTTAGAGTTTGCTATTGATATCCGTTCATTTACTGTATTTTTTGGCATTACCTCCTTTCTATTAATATTTGGTATAACTAGGTTATGATCTGAAATATCTGTATCAACTGCACGATTTAAAACACCATATATTAGATTTTAATTTCTGTTTGACAAAAATGTGGTCTAAAGAAGTTCCGGAATCTGGTCTAGTAACTGAATTTATGTAAGATTCAAAACCCCAGGATTCAAGAGCAGAAAGATAATCCACAATATTATCATCATTAGTGTTTAATATGTTTATGTTAATATCTCCTATAATAATTTCTATGCTTGAGTTAGTGGAATGTTCAAGGAAACTGTTTAAGTCATCAATAAAATTAATCTTTGGTATTGGTGGTGGTTTGTATATTGTGGCCATTCCAATTTTTACGTTTTTTAACTCAAATACAATTCTAGCAAGAGTTGCCCTTAAGGTGGGTAACAAAGGACATGTAAATTCAACATTAATATTATTTTTTACCAAAAGAAGGATACCATCGTTCTTATTATATTTAGCTTCATTATAAAGAGTTTGGTAGCCCTGTACATGATAATTTTTTGTTGTTCCAAGTTGAAACGTCTCGCTTAAAACTATTATATCCAAACCTAAAAGTTCATAGGACTCAAGAAAAATGAGAAGATTATCATGTTCTTATTTGAGCTTCTGATATTGACATGCATAATACTTAACAAATTATCCCAATAACATATTTCTTTCTTCAACGCATTCCATTCCGTTGTACCATGTGGCATATTTTCGGCATCAATTTGATGAAGAATTTCATCTTGTAAGTGTATTACCATATTTATACAGTATAATCAGTTCTACTCACTATTATTCCTAAATGGTATTTTAGTGATGGACAATTTGTATCTAGTACCGAATGAGAAGTGTTGTGGTTTAAATTATATATTGCTTATTGAAGAGAAGACAATTTACACATTTTTTCGTTTGAGAGCCGCACTCTGAAGTATTGTGGTTTCCACAGACTTGGTCCCTCTCACATTTGTAGCTTTTATGATAAAAACCCTGACATTTGTAGCATCTTGATATAGAAAGATTCTCATAAATTGGTAGTCTCTCCCAGTCTATGCATATTTTTTTGTAGTTTTTTTATTTTTAGAAGTAGGTCATCCGAACACTCAGCATAAATGGTCTTGCTATTTTGTCCCTTAACATATGTTATCTTCAAGTAATCTTTCTCGACTATCAATCTATTTTGTCTTTTTATGGATTCTTCTATTTCTTCCAAGGATTTATGACCAGTATAGCCAATTATTTTTATTTGTGGTGGCAGCTTTTTTGGTACTACTACACTGTATCTCTCTTTTAGCTTGCTTACAGCCTCGTTTTTAAATTTTTCCAAATCTTGGTTAGTGTCACATTCAATTACAATATTGCCCCATTTTGTTTCCCTAACATTTCTGATACCAACATTTAATACAGCTGGATCTATGGATTTTTGAATTTCCTTCCTACTTATTTCTGTCTTCTGATCTTTCCTGGGTTTAAAAACAAGAGTAGGAGGGTTTATCTTGGGATTGCTCTCATATTTTATAGAATTTGTTTGTAATATATTACCTTAAGTTTCCTTGCGCAAAGAAGATTTTAACGATTCTGTCTTTTTTCATATCTTCTATAAGTTTAACCATGTAAGGCATTCTTGCAATTAGTTGTTTACAATCTTCACATATTAGGAGCAGTATTCTCTTTATCATTTAATTTCAGAAGGTGTAATATTTAGGCATTTCTTGTGGATGTTCTGCAGACATGAGTCACATTTATAATATTGTTCTTCCGCATCACATTGTTTTTCTTCTTCTTCTATCTCCTTTAATGGGTACTATCCTGTCTAGGATAATTGGCCCAGCTTCTTCGTTGGGGAGAAATTGGTCTCACCCTAGGTGAATTCCCTCCCCTCCCAGCCTGTGGGGAAACAATGAAAGGATTTTTTTGGGATGGGATTTGCTAGTTAATTTTTTCTATATTAAAATTTTATGGATGTCTAGAAATTTGTTAATTATCTTTACTCTTTCATCATTGAGATTTGATAGAATGTTTTGAATTTCTAATGGGGTTTGCAATCCTGATGAAACTAATTCTTGATATAAGTCAAAGTTATCTACCTGATTTATTGGACATTCTAGGATAATGTGATTTAAAGAACCTACTTGCCCACATTCACAATGTGGGTTTTCTTTGATGTTTAATTTGAATAGGAGGGATGGATTTCGACAATGACCTGTTCTCATTCTTATTATTGATGTTACATGTCTTCTGTTTTTATAACCGAATTTATTAAAGGTGGGACTGTAGTTGGGGAGAAAAACTATCTTGGAGTAAAATGATCCTTGAAATCTAGGGTTTTGTCTGTATATTTGGATCCAACTCAACCATGTTTCTTTTTTAATTGGAGGTAGGAAATTTTCTTTGTTTAATTTTAGATCTGGTGAGACTTTCAAGTTTCGTCCTATATTAGCGAGTTTATCTGCAACCGAGTTGCCTGTGATATCCGAATGACCAGGGATCCAAGCTAATATTATTTTTATATTATTATTTCTGGCTTCTATTATACCTCTTTTAGTTAGAGAAGATATATAGTCATTATCTGCCGAGTATTTGAATTTGCTAATTTTCATTAATGCCGCTTTTGAGTCGGCAAAGATTATTGATTGCTTGATATTTTTTTCCAAGATAAATTGGATGGCTTTGTTAATAGCAATAATCTCTGCCGAGCAAATCTGCGTATGATGTGGCAGATTACTTGCAAATGATATTTTTTTTTCCGGGCTATAAACTCCATACCCAGCCTTCCCTGATGGATCACAGGATCCATCAGTAAAAAATTTTACATAATTTTCCATGTGAGCGATTGTTTTATTGTATATTTCCTTTCCTGTATATCCTTGTTTTGAGTAATTTAAATTTCTAACAGGGATGGATATATATTGATAATCTAATTCGAAATTGTGGCCAGGAAAGATTTCATTTTAATATACGTTTGAGAATGATCTTATTTTATTCCAGCAATCTATTGAGGGAGGAGAAATTCTGTTTTTCCAATAGCCCTTTTTGTTTTTTGATAGAGAATATATTTGTATTATGGCGTCTATAATAGAATTGTTTTTGATTTGATAGTTCTTCAAAAGGAATTTGTAGGTAAGCCATTTTCTTCTTGTTTGGAGGTTTGATTCTTCGAATTCCAATAGCACCGCATACCTTGGGGTTGATTTCATTGTTCCAGAAACTATTCTGAGGCTTTGTAATTGAATTTTATCTAATTTACTTAAATCTCCTTGGGAACACGGTTCAAACACATGGCAGGAATAATCCAAGTGACTAAGGATGATAGCTTTGTATATTAGAAGTAAAATTTTTGGGTCTCCTCCCCACCAGGTTCCTGCTAACGCTCTCATTATGTTTTTGTTCGATTTGTTTTCAATTTGGTTGAAGTGGGCTTTCCATTTAAGGTTTTTATGTACGATCACCCCTAGGTAGGAGGTTTGGTCTTTCCATTCAACTTTTTCGGAGTCTATTCTGATCTCTGGTTTGTCAGCTTTAATGTTCTCTTTACTGAATAGAATAGATGAAGACTTATTAATGGGTAGTTTGAAATTATGAATCTTTAGCCAATCCGATATTTTCTCTAGTGCATCATTAAGTTCTTTTCCTGTTTGGGTTATATTTTTTCCGTCAGCTAATATTGTTAGATCATCAGCATACTGAATAAGCTTGCAGGATGAAGGAATTATATCAAATAAGGAGGCGGTGTATATATTAAATAAAATTGGACTCAGAGGAAATCCCTGAGCAATGCCCATATTAGATGTAGTTGGACCGTGAAGGTTTTCAGAGTTATCCTTGATGAAGATTGATCTGTTTCTGAGAAGATAAATTATTGTATTGGATAGGTAAGAGCGGACTTTGAATTTTTCTAATTTCTTTTGAAGAAGATGTATATTTACACAGTCATAGGCTGATTGAATATCAATGAAGGTACCATATTTTATCTTGACTAAAGCATATTTGAATTTGAGAAATTAGAAAGGATATGCATTCCGAACATCCCTTTCCTCTTCTAAACCCTAATTGTAGTGGATGAAATAATCTGTTGTTTTCCATAAACCATTCTAATATGTTCTTGAGGGTGGTTTCAAATAGTTTCCCTGCACAGGATGATAGTGCTATTTGCCTATAGCTAGATGAAAGGAGGCTATCTTTATTCGGTTTGCATATGGGAATTACTATGATTTTTTCCCATTCATCTGGTAATTGACCAGATATTATTCCCTTGTTATATATCTTTATTAACTTTTCTTTTGCAATATCTGGGGGATTCTTTATCATTGAATATGATATTCTGTCTATCCCTGGACAAGAATCTTTTTTATATTTTAGAATGCTGGAAAATTCATCAAAGGATATGGGAATATCAATTTTTGGGAGACCCTTGGATGCAGGGAGTTCTTCAATTATATGGGAACTTAATTGAGATATCATTTCTGGAATTATTGACGAGGGGGGAAGTTTTATTCCGGAAGAAAAATTAGATCCTGAAAATTTCTTTACTTTTTCCCATATTTTTTTTATAGGGGTAGATCTATTAAGTGAGGCACAAAAGTTTTTGAAGCTTGTTTTTCTTTTGGATTTAAAGATTTTCCTTGAATATGCTATTGTTTTTTTAACTAGAATATATACTTATCTAATGAAGGATCTCTTACGTATTCTTTAAGTGTTTCCCTTCTTTTGGATAATAGCCTGTCACACTGTCCATCCCACCAGGGAACATGATATTTTGTGTTGAAATTATTTACACATTCTGGGATTGAGATGTCAGCCGCCTTGTTTATGATATTCATTAATTCTTCATAGGAATCTATATTTACCTGGTTCATATCATTAAGAATTTTAGTGGAGTATTGTTCCCAATTTGCTTTCTTAAGATTGCGCTTTATTGGAATCATTGACTCCAATGATTGTTGACGATATCTGATTGTACATAATGTGGGATAATGATCACTAAATCCCGGATCAGGAATGATTTCCCAGTTGCATTTTAAAGTAATAGCCGAAGAGGATAGGGTTAGATCCACCACCGATTTCCCTCCATTTGGGGTAGGAACTCTCGTGGGGGAGCCATCATTTAAAAAGGATAGATTTGTCTTATCTAAAGAGTTAACGATGCTTCTTCCATTCTTGCTATTTGAAGAGCTACCCCAACTAATATGATTACAGTTCATGTCCCCCATTATGATGAGGGGGGTTTGAAATTGACTAATGAATTGTATCCATTCTTGGGGGTTTAACATTTTATCGGATGGGATGTATATCGTTACTATATTTATTTCGCTTGTGGGACATAAATAGCTATCCTGTCTTTTCTTACTATCCTGTATCCTTTACATCTGATGATTCTTCCTGGGACAAAAGCCATGTTTCATTAAGTAATATAATCTCCGGATAGAATTGTTTGATGAGGGCTTTTAAATTATCTACATTGCTGCTATAGGATATTATATTCCATTGAATTATTTTTAGGGAGTTGAAGGTCTTAAAATTATTTATGTTTGTTGAGATCTTTTAAGACAAAGACCTTCCTATATCAGCATGTAGAAATGTTATGAATTTTTTATACTTCGTCTTCCTCTTGAGAGTAGAAGGAGATCGAATCCCCGTCTGATTGTTGAGACTGTGATACATTGATGTCTATATTAGTATGCTTACTGTGAGAGTATGAGTTGTATGGATTTTTCAATTGGGTATTAGAATTTTTAATTAAGTTTCCTATAAAATTCATTACTAAATCTATTTTATTTTCTGGAAGAACAGATATTGCTTGTGATATATCTTTGACTATTGAGTCATTTATTCCTCTGGGCTCATCTCTCCTGAAATGCGGTAACTCTTCACTTTTTCTGCTCCCCCTACCATTTGGATATATGAGGCATGAATTCAGATCATCTTTGTCATAACCTGGGGAAAATTGTCTTCGTTTTTTGGCCACTGGAGAACTTGTAGCTTGACTGTAACTCTGTATGTACTGGGATTGCCTTATTGCAGTGTTTCTTCTTTGATGTATAGAGATACTGTTATCTTCCTCATTGGATTTAGAAAGTTTGCTTCAAAATATGATATATTAATAAATGACATCATTTGTTTAATGTCCTTCTGTCTTAAAAACTCCTGACATGATCTATCCAATGAGGAATGATCTGATCCTTTGCAGTGAATGCAGAAAATCTTGCTATTTATTTCTCTTTCGTGAATTTGACCACATCCGGAGCATTTCTTCTTACCCCTGCATTGTGATTCACTGTGTCCATATAGTAGACAATTTCTACATTGTAGAACCGGACTTACATAAGGAACTACTCTCATGGGAAGGCTATAGATTGATACTTCTTTAGGTAGAATCTTTCCTGAAAAGGTTATGCATATTGTGTCCGTTGGAATATATCTAATGTTATTCCCTTCCGTTGTTTTTCTATTAAGTCTTCTGACATTTATTATTTTGCAAAAAGCCAGATTTGTGTCTGTGTGTTCTTTATTTTCGTCCTCCATTAAGGATTTGTCGACAAATCTGATTATTCCCTTACATGAGATGTGATTAGGGATAAATATCTCATAACCCTTATTTTCTAGATTGGATTCCTTTATGAAGGTATTAGCCGACTGATAATTAGAAAAGGTAATTCCTATTCTGTTTTTACCTTTTTTATTTATTTTCGTTATGTCCTTATTCTTGAGATTATATCTATCTCTCGCTATTCCTAAAATATGATAGTTACCCACATTTTTTTGATTTTCTTGTATATAAACTTCAAAAGGACCTACGTCCCCAAGGCTATATAAATTGATTTTATTATCTTTTTGACTGATGTTTAGCTTTAAATTTCTTCCCTTTGCAGAATCATTTTTTCCGTAATATCCGGTGGTTCCGGATCTGGAGGCTTTTTTTCTCCCCCATCATTTTGTATTCAGAATTCTATTTTAAACTTATTTATTCTTTCTTATCTTAACTAGCAGGTAAAAAATAAGGAATTATTTTATTATAGGGATATATCTAACTTACTTGGAGTTTTATAAAAAGGTGTAGGATTAAATCTATGTTCTTAGGCTTAACAAAGACTCTTGTGGTGCACCGCGATGTTCACACTTCGAAGTCTGACACAAGAAAAAAGCACATTGTTTTTTACATTTCATACACAGTTCATTGCCCTCCATGCCTATGTATATTTACTATAAGCCTGATCCACAAAAAATTTACTAAAGGTAAACAATTTAAATATCGTTTCGGTATACACAAGTATTTATCAGATTTTTTTTTCCTTTTTTTTTTGGAACTATTGTTTGCTATTGTTTAGTATGATTTTTCGTTTATTTCACTAGTTATTGAGAATATATTTTTGAAAAGTCGATTTTTATATACGTCAGTTTCTAATACATGTTGTCACCAAAAGTCACATTTTTCCACCCACAATCACCATAGCAAACGTATTTTTTAAGAGGACAATAAAACACAATGATATGTATATATATATATATATATATATATATATATATATATATATATATATATATATATATATATATATATATATATATATATATATCTATATATATATATATCTATATATATATATATATATATATATATATATATATATATATATATATATATATATATATATATACATATATACATGTATACATATATATATATATATATATATATATATATATATATATATATATATATATATATATATATATATATATATATATATATATATATATACATAACATTTTCAATTAATATTTGGCTTTGTATTTAAATTTAAACCCACTTTACTCTTCATTATAAATCATTATTTTTTATTTTCCCTGTATACCATCAAACATTTTAAACTATTGATGCTTAAATATGGATTTCCATGTGATGTAGAACTTTTTATCAAGAATATTTTTTTTGTAATATATAAGATAAACTTTTTCTTCAATTATATAAAACTTTTTGGGACACACTGTATAATGTTGGCAGGTATTTCTCAACATGAGGTTGTTTCGTCTAAGAGTGAGTTGTCTTTAGGGGAGATGACTCCAGTGAGGTTTCCGATGTTATTTTGGCTGGTATGGAAGCTTACATTCTTTTTTCGAAAAAATGCCCTTCTAAGGGCAAGCCTTGGTTTGACCGAAAATGCAAAGAAGCTGTTGCTTCTAAATATCTCGCCTATCGACAATGGCGTATAAATCCTAACACCATAAATGGTAACACCTTTGTTCGTGTCCAGAGCAGATGCAAAGAAATTATCGACCAAATCAAGGAGGCACACAATCAACAAATTAGAAACAAACTTCTCGCTTGTCCCAACAATTCCAGGTCCTTTTGGTCAGTCGCTAAGGCAGTTAGTCAAAATTTCACACAATCCACCATACCATCACTCACAAGGCCAGATAATTCTATTGCAACGACACCTGTTGAAAAAGCAAACTTGTTGGCTGAACTCTTTGCTTCACATTCTACTGTCGATTTCCAAGGAAAAACCCCACTTACTATTCCCATAGTGCAGTCGAGGATGCCCGATATTGTCTTCAGACATCGTATCATTAAACGTATTTTAATGAAGCTAGACACCAAAAAAGCTTCAGGCGCTGTCGGAACACCTGCCATAGTTCTCAAAAACTCTGCGAGGGAACTAACACCAGTTTTCTCTAGACTTTTCAACCTATCCTAAAGAAAGGGAATATTTTCTTTCTGCTGGAAATGTGCTACAGTTCAGCCGATACCTAAAAAAGGCAAGAAGACCTTGCCAAATAACTACCGACCAGTCGCATTGCTTTCAAAAATATCGAAAGTCATGGAAAAGGCTATCAATCAGGATCTTCTAAAATATCTTGAAGGATTCAACATTATTAGCGATCACTAATATAGCTTTCGTAAACATAGATCAACAGGAGATCTTCTGACTTATGTAACACATGTTTGAAACAACGCAATTGAACACTTTGGAAAATCTCGAGCAGTTGCTCTTGACATATCCAAGGCATTCGACCGTGTTTGAGATGATATACTGGTGGCTAAACTACGCTCTTATGGCAAGTCTGAAAAGTTCTGTTTGTGGCTCTCATGTTTCTTCAGAAAGCGTTATTTACGAGTGGCAGTCGACAGATTTCTTTCTAACATCTTCACTATCAACGCCGGTGTGCCCCAAGGCTTCATATTATCTCCTACTCTCTCTTTCTCATTTACATTAACGATCTGCTGGAAAAGACCGGAACCCAATCTATAGCTTTGTAGATGACAGTACGCTTATCTCTTCATTCACTTTGAACGCTCGGACATATCCGCAGACAGCGTTCAACTTAACAAAGACCTGGAAGAAATTCTATCTTGGAGTGATAGTAATCAAGTGGAATTTATCGCTACAAAAACCCAGGCGGCAGTTTTTTCTAAAAAAGTTAACGTTGCTGAACCCGACATAGTTATGGAGGAGCACTGCATTCCTCTAACATCGTCACTCACAAATATGTCCTGGCATGAACATGTCACAGGCATAACAAGGAGAGCTTCTCTAAAGTTGGGAATATTATTTCGAACCAAAAAGCTTTACACTTCACAACAACTGTTAATTCTTTACAAAGCTCAAATTCGACCAACTAGGAAATACTGCTCCCATGTTTGGGGCTCCACTCCCAAACATACATTGCATTTGTTGGATTCTATTCAGAGAAGAGCTGTTCTTCTGATTGATGACGCGGAACTGACCGGCGGCCTTGATTCGCTGGAACATCGAAGAACGGTTGGCGACTTAAGCCTATTCTACAAGTATTTTCATGGTTTGAAGAATGAAGCCCGCTTAATTCCTCCCACAGCGCTGCATGTTAGAAGTACACGTCGCGCCATTACTTCACATCCGTATGACGTTCAGCTTGTTACTCCTCGTACAAAACGCTTTTCAAGCAGTCTTTTATATGGGGAACCTCATCAATTTGGAATAATTTGCCCAGGACTGTGTTTCCCACCGAGTACAATTTACAGCGATTCAAGAACAACGTGAATCGCTTTTTCCTCAAACGTGTCGCTCTTGTAGCGCTTTAGGGACTTTCCTACAGCTCGTGTGCTAGACCCATAAAAAAAGGCACTTATAAAACCTCGATTATGGGTTGTTTTTATGAATCAATTAAAAAGTATATAAAATCATTGATAACATAACTAACATGTAGTTTTAAATGGCACAACAAGTAATAAAAGGATTAAGTAACTTTCAATATGTCAAAGAAATGGAAGTGCAATATACATCTTTTCCATAAATCTTTGAAAATAATTAAAGCCAAAAACTACAAATAAATTCAGTTCGGTACAAAACTATACTCGGTCATACCGTCAATTATTTGCCGGCAATATATCGGCGTACTGGTTGCAATAATCCAATCTCTGCGCTCTCTTGCATAATCTCAAACGGTCGAGAAACCGACATAGTTAAGATAACGCAATATCGATAAGCACACGGAATAAATTAATACAAGTCGCTTGAGGCTTTTTGAAATTCATTCCCGTATATATGTCTTTAGATTTTGCGTTTTGTAGGTAGAAAAATTACGGATTAATTTAATTCTATGCTGAAAGAAAGGTAATTTTCCTAGAAAACCACTCTACGAATTAAAAATAACCGGCCAAGTGCAAGTCGAACTCGCGGAATTAATGATCCGTATGTTGATTGCTTTTAAGGGATTACATACACCTGGGATTTTCAAAAATTCGATTTTTTTTTACGGATTTTTTATTCTCTAAGAATTATTCATTTTTTTTTTAAGAAAATTCCATTCTATTACAAAGTTATAGCATTAAATGTTACCTGGCGTCGGATTGGCACCGTTGCTTGTCTCGATGCACTGTCTGCAATATCTAATTTTTAATATTTTTTAACTTTTTTTAAATCTTATTAATTACTTTTCCTACAAAATGCCGAAAGGTTTTTTTTTTAATTATTCTAATAAACAATTTTTTATGAATTCTGCAGAAACTTAAATTTTTTTGTCGAAACTTGAATTTTTTATTTTTGAAAAAAAACCTTTCGGCAATTTTTAACCACTACATTATTTTACAAGATTAACTTTTGTTTTTGCAAATTGGATTATTTTTGTGAAGGTTTCATCAGTAGACCATTTATACGATAAAAAATAATGTTAACGTTTAAGAATTTTTTTTTTTTTTTTTTTTAAATAATAAAGCAAAACACAGACGAATATCGACAAGCACTAGAAAATCATATAAAACACATGAACTACCAAAGAGAACTTGATGAACTAAACGCAGAAATAACCATTAGCCTACTCACGACTACAAAACAAATACCAACATCAAAAAAATAAAAAACACAAAAATTAGGTAAAGAGCCACAAAATCTCATGAAACAGAGACGACTATTAAGAAATGATCCTACAAATTGCAGATTAAAATTGGCAGAAATAGACAAAAAAAGATCAGAGAAGAGTCAAATAGTACAGAAGCTCGAAAATAGAAGAAACTTTGAAAGAGTGGAAAAGTTTGAAACATCTAAACAAACGAATGAATGAAGGGAGACATCAAATATTAAAACTTATAAATAACGATAACCAAGAGATCGCACAAATCAAAGAGATAAAGGAAGTTGTAGAGAAATATTATTTATTTTATTTATTTATTTATTTATTTACGGGACAGGCCCATTAACTAATAAAGACAAAATACAAAAGTTTACAATATAAATGACACTTAAAACTACTTAAAACTAAAGGCTAAAACTAAGAAATTCAGAAAAGAACCCGGATCTGCCTCTTAAAAAGTGATAAGGAGCTGGAGAACAATTCCAGTGATGGGCAGTTGTTTACAATGCCCATAGATCTTGTTATGAAGGTATTAGCTCCGTAGGTTGTCTTATGATAAGGTTTGAAGAAGGACAACGTAGATCTAGTATGTCTAGAGGGTGCATACAAATTAATCTGAGATAAAAGTTCTGGACAATTTACAATGGAATTTAAAATTTTAAAGAACATCACGCTGAGGTCTCCGGTTAGACAGGGTATTCAAATTTAATACAGATGCCAGTTTTGAATAACTAAAAGAATCATTGTTAAAGAATTTAAAATTAATATGACGTAGAAATTTACTCTGAACAAGCTCCAAGCTCCTAGCATGGCAAGCAAAAGGTGGGTTCCACACACATGAGCAATATTCCAAGAGAGGCCTAACCAACAAGCAGTACAGCATTTTTATAGAGGTAATGGATGAAAATTCTGATGAGCAACGCCTAATGAACCCAAGCATCCTCAGAGATCTAGACGTTACCTCGGTTATATGAGGAATAAAACTCAGTGCCGAAACAAACTTAACCCCCAGATCCTTAACATTAACCACGGACACGAGGGAAGTCCCATTTATGCTGTAATCAAAAAACAATGAATTGCGCGATCTCGAGAAAGACATAGAGAAGCATTTAGAAGTATTTAAAACCATATCGTTTAACTGACACCAGACACCAAGTCTATCCAAATCACTCTGCAATCCCACACAATCCTCAATCGATCCAACCGCCGTATACAACTTCAAATCATCAGCAAAAAGCAAGAACCTGGAAGACCGAACGCAGTCGGCCACATCATTCAAGAACAGGTTAAACAGCAGAGGCCCCATATGGGAGTCTTGAGGCACTCCTGAGGGCACAGTAATGTTGACAGACTTAAAATTATTAGCTCGAACCACTGGAACTCTGCCACACAAATAACTCCTAATCCAGCCCAACAGTGGACCCGATATGCCACGGTTATTGAGCTTCTTAAGAAGAACACCATGGTTGATCCTATCAAAGGCCTTAGAGAAATTGGTATAGATGGAATGTACCTCAGATCCACTCTCCAAGGTCCTCGAGAGGTAGTCCGTATAGGAAAATCAAGTTCAATTCAGCAGACTTGCCTCTCTGAAAACCAAACTGTTCATCTATTATAGATGGTCCCAAGTTAGATGCCAATACTTTAGTTACTAGGTTTTCAAATAATTTAGGAACAGTACTCAAAATACTTATTGGCCTATAGTTTGCGATATCTGCCCTGTCCCCTGACTTGAATACCGGGGTGACAAAACTGGTCTTCCAATAGTCAGGAAAGTAACCCTCCTCCAATGACCGGTTTAAACAACATGCATAATGGTCGCGATAATACGAAGCTACATGCCTTTAGTAATCCAGGAGGTAAACCATCAGGACCAGACCCCTTTCTGTGATCCAACCTCGAGAGCCCCTCGTAAATTTCAGAGATTGAAATCTTAAATTTGAAGATATTATGAATATTAGTAGAGGGTAAGGCTGGATAATCTAGTAACTCATCAGAGTAAACAGAGCCGAAGTAACTTGCAAAAAGATTAGCCACATCAATGCCCATGTCCACAGATTGTTCATTATAAAACATCCTAGGAGGAAGGTTATTTGTGCCACGCTGTGCACCAACAAAGTCCCAAAAGCTTTTCACGTTATCCCTGATAGAGAGTTCAATGTTGGAGATATAATCAACATGGCACCTACGTGATAAATTCTTACACTGTGATCTTAAAGTAGAGAAGTAATAATAGTCCTGAGGTTCCCCAGATGATCTAAACCTCTTGTGTGCTTCTTTTTTACGAATTATTAAGTTTTTCAACTCAGGAGAAAACCACCTAGGGAATTTTCTACTAGATACCTTCTTTAACGAAACATACAAATCTATGGCCCTATAAAGTACATCATAAAAAATATTTAACATCTGGTTAACCCCCCGGTTCGAAAGCAGATGATCCCACGATACCGAACCCAGAAAATGATTTATCGAAATATAATCCGCAGACTTAAAATCATAATAAAATTCAGTACATTGGGTGAAATAACTTTTTTATTAGTTATAAATATTAGCTTAAATTCAAGAGGTGGATGGAAATCATCCGGTAGGATCAGAGGATCATCAGCCATCCCCAGGGATAGATCATTTACATGGCTTAGAACCAGATCAAGAACAGAACCAGTTTTATTAATTACATTATTCACTTGAAATATACACATATTTGACACTATTTTCACATATCTCCAGTTTTTACGGCCAGCGGTTGAATCCAGGGGAAACGGTCTTGAACTCAATGCCTCCTCGATCCAGGCTATTTTAGGAATATTAAAGTCACCAGTCACACAAAACTTAGAGTCTGGATATGCCTCAGAGATGCTATCAAGGGTATCACTAAATATTTGGTAAGTTTCAGGAGATGATCTAGGTGGTATATACACACATCCAATAACAGTAACGCCTTTGCCAAAATTAATAGAAACATATAGATGTTTCAATACTATCCGGCGATGCAATTAGCTGACAAGGAATGTGCTTCCTAATGGCAATCCAGTACACCACCTCCCCTGAGTGCAGCATTTGTGGCCAGGGACCGATCTCTTCTAAAAATCACATAATCATGCATTCCAAGCTCTGCATCATGAAATGCATTCGACAACCAGGTCTCAGACAAGGCTATTACATCATAGGACTGCAATGCAACATTCTGAGCCAGAGCAACAAGCTTGGTTCTGAGTCCCCGAACATTTTGATAATAAACAGTTAAGCCAGCATAATCAGAAGTCTGAGCTGCCCCGATAGATTTTAGTTTTTTTTTTTTCCGCTCTTGTATTTTGAGCTGACCATCCACATACTTGAATATTAAATTATTCTCGCCAACATCTATTCTCGATTTAAGCTCAGTACGTATCAGTTTTCTCGGCATCCCCGCTGCTGCTTGGTCAAATCATACCCCAAGTAGACTTCCTTGCCTTTCAATTTATATCGTTGTTTGAACAAGGCCTGAACAGCCGATGCTGAATCCAACGCAACCTTTATTGATCGAACGGCCATTGATATTTTTCTTTCCCACTCTCGTAATACTAACAATCCTAGGAATTGATCCAGATAAGTTGGAAATAATACTGTTCACCCACTCGTCGGCGTCATTACTCCCTTCAGGTACATTATAAAGCATAAAGTTATTCATTCGCTCCTGACGGTTACGAAATTCATTGAGCATGGCATTGTTGGTAACTCCCCTCAGACTGTACAGCCGCAACAGAACCAGCAGAATTCGCCATTTGACCAAGTTTGTTAGAAAACCTCCACCATTATCGTCTCCAAAGAACGTGCCAAGTCACCAACCTGTTTCAATTCTTCAATGTATCCAGGCAAATTCAACAAGACTTCTATTTACCCTCCCTCAGACTGTCCTCAACCTTCACAACTCGATCCATCGATCCCAAAAGCTGTCTAACTTTGGACATACAATCCTTACAATGAAAAGGTATAATTCTCTTTGTAAGTAATATAGCACGGATTTCGGTTGCGCTAATTTCTGAGCATGTTTGACACATTATCAAACACTATATGACACGAAAATATCGGCACCGCAGCATCGACAATACAATCTTCTCAAGCTCTATTTAACAAGTGCCTCATAGAAAGTAAAATACCAACACCTTAGGTAAACGCCTTGATTGTGCTTATATTTAAAAAGGGAAACAAATTTAAATTGGTGAATTACAAATTCATCAGCCTGTTATGAGTACTGTACAAAATCCTCACTAGAATCATAACGTATAGATTAATAAACAAATTAGACAGTTATCAACCACGTGAACAACCGGGATTTAGACAGGGATACAGTACTTTGGACCATCTTCAAATAATTACTAGTGGAAAAAGCAAATGAATATAAGGTCACCTTGTAGATAGCGATGGTTGACTACGAAAAAGCATTTGATTCGGTAGAGATATGGGCAGTCCTTAACGCCTTAAGTAACAGCAGAGTCGATGAAAGGTACACAACTCTTCTTGAATACATATATAAAAATGCCACGTCACAAATAATGCTTGAGAAAGGTCAAATAAAATCAAAATTAAAAAGAGGAATTAGACAAGGAAACTCGATATCCCCAAAGCTTTTCACTTTGACACTAGAAGACATCTTGAAATCGTTAAAGTGGGTAAATAAAGGAATACTAATAGACGGTGAACGATTAAATCACTTAAAGTTCGACGATGATGTCACTCTGATCGCCAACACAACAGAAGAATTAGAAGAAATGCTGATGGAGTTAAATAACAAGTCTCGAGAAACAGGTTTAAAAATAATCCCCACCAAAACTAAATATTTAAACAATGAAAGTGAAGATAACAGCCAGGAACTATTAATAGAAGGTAAAAGAATAGGAAAGGTACAAACATTCATATACCAGGTGTACAAGTATGAAATGCACCATTGCAGTTTGTGCTATAAAGATTTGACACTGCGCCATTTTGTTGTCAGATGCGCACGAGTGATAAATTGGAAAAGTGTATGCATAGTGTTGTGTTGTTGTGTTCAATATGTCAAAATTTATACCGAACAAAGAGCATACGCGGACAGCATTAATTTTTTGTTTTTATTTGAAGAAAACTGCTGTTGAATCATACCGATTACTTCGAGAAACTTATGGTGAACATGCTTCATCGCAAGATACGTGTGAATGATGGTTTCGGCGTTTCACAAGTGGTGAATTCGATTTTGCAGACAAGGAACGTGGAAAACCGCCAAAAAAATACGAAGATGTGGAATTGCTGGTATTGTTGGACGAAGATGATTCGCAAACACAAAAACAACTCGCCGAGCAATTGGGCGTTAGTCAACAAGCTGTTTCCAATCGGCTACGGGAGATGGGAAAGATTCAGAAGTCCGATAGATGGGTACCACATGAGTTGAACGACAGGCAAATGGAAAAGCGCAAAAATACGTGTGTCATTTTGCTCACTCAGTCCAAAAGGAAGTCGTTTTTGCATCGTATGGTTACAGAGGATGAAAAGTGGATTTATTTTGAGAATCCCAAGCGCAAAAAATCATGGGTAGACCCAGGCGCACCATCCACATCGACCAAATCACTTTGGCAGAAAGACGATGCTCTGTGTTTGGTGGTGGGACCAGAGGGGCGTGGTCTACTATGAGCTGTTAAAACCTAGGAAAACGGTTAATACTAAATATTACCAACAACAATTGACCGATTTGAACCGTTCGCTGCTTGACAAAAGGCCAGAGTACCGAAAGAGGCAACACAAAGTCATTTTTCTTCTTGACAATGCTCCATCACGTATGGGAAAACCAGTTCGCGACACGTTGGAAGCACTCAGGTGGAAAGTTCTACCCCATGCGGCTTACTCACCAGACTTGGCTCCTTCCGATTACCACTTGTTTGCATCGATGGGTCACGCACTTGCTGAGCAGCGCTTTGGTTCGTACGAAGATGTGAACAAATGGCTCGATGAATGGTTCGCATGGGAAGATTTTTACTGGCGTGGTATTCACAAGTTGCCCGAAAGATGGGAAAAATGTATAACAAAGCGATGGAGAATACTTTGAATAAAGCACTTTTTATCATTCTTCCGAATTTAACATGTTTTTTTTTAGAAAAAAAATCCATTTCATACTTGTACATCTGGTATTTAGGACAAAAAATCGAAATATCAAAAAATAATTTAAAGTCTGACCTGGATGGAAGAGTCTCGTTAGCTTGGTCTGCGTTCGAAAGGTTACAATCTACATTTAAATTGGACATCCTTAATACAATAAAAGCCAGAGTATTCGATTAATATGTACTGCCGATAATACATACGGCACTGAAACGTGGGCTTTAAATAAAAGTATAATAAATAAACTCCAGGTAACTCAAAGAACAATGGAAATGTTAAATATTGGACTCCAAGATCGTATTCCTAACATCGAGATACGAAGAAGATCAAAAGTGACAGATGTAATACAACGAATATGTATATATTGGGCGGGGTATATCGTAATAATGATAACAGATGGACACGTCGTACAGTTGAATAAAGGCCTAGAGAACACAAAAGATACACACAGACAAGATAGACGAATGACATAAAAAGATTAGCAGGACACAATTGGATGCAAAAAGCAAACAACAAAGCTTATTGGAGACAATTTGGGGAGGCTTACATCTGGCTATGGATGGAATAAGCTAATGATGACTCGTGATAATTTTCGTTCAATCTGTACCCTGTGGTGAATATTCCAGAATTTTTTCAAAATTTTTTGACTAGTACTTTTCGAGATAAGGGAGGGAAAGCGATTTTTTGCA
Source organism: Pachyrhynchus sulphureomaculatus (assembly GCA_019049505.1). NCBI lineage: Eukaryota > Metazoa > Arthropoda > Insecta > Coleoptera > Curculionidae > Pachyrhynchus > Pachyrhynchus sulphureomaculatus. The sequence continues at coordinate 76,370,912 of CM032453.1, read as the reverse complement.
ATTTTTTAAAATTAATATAAATAAAAATGTGCGCAAATATTACATTATATATTTTTGAACTCGTGTTTTTAGAACCTTTCATTTGACACCCCACTCGATGAACTGGTTATTATTTTTTTTTTCATTTCTGATCTTACTCCCCAAAACTAACCCCTTAAGTAAAAACTCAACTTTCAAAACTACACGGCTCTGACGAGGCCATCAATTCCTATATTAGTGCCAAATTTCACCTTTTTATGTCAAATAGTTTCGGAGAAAATCAGGTGTGACAGACGAACAGAGAGACGGACAGACAGACACCGAAGTGATCTTATAAGTGTTCCTTACGAAACACTAAAAAAGTGCTTCCAAACAAGATAAGGTTTAGTAATATTTCTTATTACTACACAGTACTCGATGTCTCATAAATTAGTTCAAATTTTTTGGCAGGGGCCCATTAAGATTTCGGAGAGATTTATGTCAGTATCCCTCCAAAATAAAGTTGGTGTAAGAGGGAAAACCAACTGAACGCTTTCCAAAATTTACTAACATCCTTCTATCGAATAAAGCACATTTTCACCTTAGCAGTCACTCCAATGAACTAATGTAATTACCGTTACAGATGTTTCACAAATCCAAAACTAAAGTACCAAAAGTTCTAATATGCCTCTGCCTTGGGCCTTAATGTCGGCATGTATTTTCTTGAGGTTGACGAAGGCCGAACAACTGTTAATTCTTCACGTTGTTGATTGTAACGAGAGAACTGGGTTTCAATATAACGCAGCGAATTAATACATAATACTACTGACTATAAATGACAGCATGGTATATCGAGTATTGACCAACAATTTTACAGCTCGCTAAGAACAGTGTTTATAACCATAACGGTTTACATTTGAAGGCAATGAAGAAGAAGAGAGGCAGAGCTTTAAGTAAATAAAAAAAAACTAAGCAGCATCATGTATGGCATAATTATAAATCACCACTCAATCTTCCCTGCTCCAGTGAGAAGAGAAAAAAGAGGCATTCTTTAATCAAAAATTACAAAATAAAATAAAAAAAAGTGTTTCAGGCTAATCTAAACTCAATTGACATAACAGTTACTAAAAAAATCTTGTCTTGCTAAACCATTTATCAGATGTAGAGTAAATTAATCTCACTTCATTAATTTTGTACCAAATATTGTACCGATACAAGATCACATATTAAATTATCGAAACAGCCACCTCAAGTTGAACGAATTTCATTTCAAAACTGTCTCTAAGATTTATGTCCTGAATATCATTTCAAGTAAAAAAAGCAATGTTACTGGTTTTGACGGTATTAATATTTTTATTAATATTTATTTGTCTTGCTATTCTGTGATACTCATATCATTAATTACTTTATATTGCATTTGGTGGTACCTCATGTGTAATCTCTTAGTTAAAAAAATTTAGTTTAGAGTTAACGAAGTAGATAGCGTGTCGAGTAAAATAAAATACTACCAACTTGTCAATCTGGGTTCAGAAAGGTTTATGGATGTGATACAGCCCTACTACTCAGCATTTTGGACGACATACTTACTGCCACCAACACACATAGGAGTATTTCAGCGTTTTAGGCGGCCATAAATAATTTTCAGGTAGAAAAAATTTGCTACCTAACAATCTTGAATAAGCATAGAATAACAGCCTACCCCTCTCGTTATCCATTTGAGAGCGCTCACGCCGGTGTCTCAGTCGGAATTCGATCGTCACTCTGAGTGTTCGTTTCTCTTCTCGGAAAAAAATTTCACTTCCGATTTCAGCCCCCAAAACTAACCCCCTAAGTCAAAATTTAACTTTCAAAACTACATGGCTCTAATTGGACCATCAATTGCTATATTTATGCCAAATTTCAACTTTCTATGCTAAATAGTTTTGGGAGAAAATCGGGTGTAATAGTCAGATGGATACTGAAGTGATCCATCCTATAAGTGTTCTGTATGGAACACTAAAAAGATAAGATTATTTATTTGAGAAATCGTGGTTCTTGGGATTAGACCCTGTCAATTGGGAGACACATTCCAACATTTCGCCTATGATTCCCCGACACACCTTCGGGGATCTTTACTCTTCGATAAATCGTGAGTTAGCGTCATGGTCGTATTTTATGTCGATGCAGAGCATAACCCTAGGCTCTATTAATGGTGTTAGTGTGTTTGTAAATTTCTATTGCTTCTATAAACTTCCGTTTATAGAAATTGGAGATGGAAGCAAGAACTTTGATTTGTTTTACGTTAATGGCATAACCTGTGGAGTGTTAATGTTCATCTACAGCTCATTGTTTCTTTCATATTCCTTAATTCTAGTTGATATGGACCGACTCATAGCTCCTACATACACTCTACCACACGAAAAAGAATAACATCTTCTGTTTGTAAATAAATTATTTTTTTGGTGATTTCAAGCAATGTCTAATTTTCTTACAAGAGTTGAAATTTGTGCGAAAGTTGGTTTTTTTTAGGTAATTTGCCTGTAGTATAATATACGTAAGGTAAAATTGTCTGGGAGCCTGGTTTATAGTGTTTCGTACGGAACGTAGAAAACAGTTATTTAAAAAAGTGATTTTTCTTTTTTGGAGTTTAACTTGAAGAAAATTATGATGGATTTGAATATTACAAATAAAAAAATTAGTAATGTTTTGAATGTAGAAAATGTTACTCGAAATTGTTGTACGAAAACCAGTTTTTGGTATTTTAAAAGGTATTTGTTATATTTCAGGGTGTGTCCCAGTGATTTTATTGGTTTTAATAGAAAAAAGAGTTTTGCACTAATCAAATATATCAATATTAGCCATGATTTCCCGTGAAATCGAGGTTTTCATGGTCTTTAAATCAGACGGTGAAAACCAGGTGGTATTTTGTATTTATTTATTTTTTAAATTTAAACAGATTTTATTTTGTTCTAGGATCTGAGGGTACTTCAGGTGCTCAAATAGTAAAGCGTAGACTACTTTTTGACAAAATACAGGAACAAAACTTGCCAAATTAAAAAAAAACGATATATTTTCAGAGTTATATTTTATCGTAAGGTGAATATTGTGATGAGCAAAGGAAGGAAGTGAAGCCTAAGTTCTCCTACTTGAAGTCACAATTTAAGAAAAAGTGGATAGAAGCACATAAAAAAGCAGAAGTTTTTGTTAAAAGAATGACGAATGGTTACAAAGAACATTTGAAATACCTACGATAAAACGCGGTTCTTCTGGTCCACCAAGAAAGCCATTTGAAGAATCAAGTGAGAGGAGCAAACGTAGAAAAACAGAAGTACGCAGTGCTGTAGATAAAGAAGTAATAATGCACTCTGCTCAAACATATCTTTAAAGTTCTGGAGAGAGAATTGTATTTATTATTCTAAAAGTCATAACTTAACTCTGTCCAGACAGCTCAAGCATACCAGAAAGCAACAAAATGACAAAGCAGCATGAAAAACAGTCATAACTAAATTCAATAGCTGCCCTCTCAATGTTTGTAAAAGCTGATCTCTCAAGGATAGAATGAAATAATAAGGAACAGGAACAAGAAGTATTATCCGAGTCACACCTTGTTACAGCAAGCAAAAAGGACTTATTATCCGGCGAAAGAGGCTTATCGGGTAACTGAACCATGTGCTGAAATTAACTTACAACATTTATTGGATCACACGGCTAAACGTTTAGCCACATATTTGGAGGACGTACTAAAAATCTTGAAGAGCGTCAATCATTGATACTCATTTCGAAATGGGGACGTGATGGATAACAATAAGCACAATTTACGCAAAAAATGCAAGAAGATGCAATTAACAGCAACACTTTTCAAAGTTGCTTTATTTATTGTAATTGATTTGTGGGACAAACAAGAACGTTATTTGGCAGTATCCAATTTCCTCTTCGCCACGGTACTATCGGCCAACGAGGTTTAGATTTGTCAAAGAAACAGGGGATATTAAAAATTCTGAAATTGCAATAAACGCTTTGGTAAACAGCGAATTCGTACAAAAAGACATCTCTTTTTCCATCAAACATATAATGACCCTGACTATGGTCGATGCAAAAGTGTGCAATGCTGCTACTTCAACAATGAGATGCTACATTTGTGGTGCTAGTTCAAAGCAGTTGAATGATCTCAATGTAAAAAATAAAGTCGACACAGATGCATTACAGTTTGGCCTGTCTGTATTGCATGCTAGGATCCGATTATTCGAAAGTACGAGGATGGATTGAAAAGTTCGCGGCCTAGTCAAGAAAACAAAAATACGTACAAAAATATCTTTATTTTTTGACATAATCTCCACCTAGCTCTATGCACTTCTTCCACCTGCTTTCCAAAGCTTCCACACCTGTTTGAAAAAAGATTTCTTAAGGTCTTCGAAATACTGGTTAACTGCAGCTTCGACTTCTTCATTTGATGAAAATTTCTGGCTACCGAGGTTTTTTTTAAGTTTGGAAATAGATGAAAGTCCACGGGTGCGAAATCAGGAGACTAAGCCGGGTGGGGCACCAATTCGAAACCACAATCACGAGTTTGAACCATAGACTCAACAGACGTGTGAACGCGAGCGTTGTCCTGATGGAGCAAAACTTTCTTTTTAAATAATCGTTGACGTAAACTACGCAAAAGGGTGCCATAGTAAGTCGAGTTTATTGTTTCGTCTTTCGGAAGGTAGTCCACCATAATAATACCTTTAGCATCCCAAAAAACTGAAGCCTTCATTTTTCCCAGCCGACAGAATTGCCTTCGCTTTCTTTGGGGTCGGTTCACAAGATTTTTTTCCACTGATGGATTGTTGTTGATTGTATAGTGGTGAACCCAGGTTTCGTCCATTGTCACGAACCTGTTAAGAAAATCTTGCGAATCAGCCTCAAACATCTCCAAACAGTCGGGAGAAATCGTGAGTCGAATTCGTTTTTGTTCAACTGAAAGCAATCTGGTGACCCACCTTAGAAAATCCGAGTTCGTTGTGTTCGTTCATACGAGATGCCTATAGTGTCTGCAATCTTCCTGATCTACGGTCTTTCAATATGAGATTACACACTTTGCCGATGTTTCTTTCAGTCGTAGACGTCGAGGGCCGGCCGGAGCGAGAATCATTTTCGATGCTCTCTCGTCCACGATTAAATTCTGCAACCCATTTTTTTCACAGTGGTATATGACGGAGCAGATTGCCCGAGTGTTGTACATAACACTAACTGTACAAGTTCGACTTGCCGGTTATTTATATATTTATATTTATATATTAAATATGCCGGTAATAAATGCCGGTTATTTATATATTAAAATATAGTTTTCTTCAGAATATGCAAAAAGCTTTCGCTGCTATATTTAAAAATAAAACCCGATTTAAAATACCTAAAAACAAAAAAAAAGTTTTAGCTGCATAAAACGTTGAAATTAATTGTAATTCTGCTCTTCGACTACTCTAGAGTAGCCGAAACCTTACAGTATAAGATGCTGAAGGCTATTTTCTAACTATATAAACTTGTTAAGGTGAGTGTGTTATCGAACTTTCTGGCGGGGAGGTAACAATCTGTCGGCCATAGAGTAAATCATCTTTCTTGAACGTCCCTATTGAAGTCCTTCAGAGTTTCATTATATCTCTTCTGCTTTTTAGTATCTAAATAGTTATGTTGGGCATTTGAATGTTGTCAGCAGCACTGTTTGCTGATCGCGAGCGGTATCTTCACTTAACTAATATTTACATAAGTTGGTACAATTTTCCGCCGATCATTAAATTCTCAAAAAAAACCGCTGCCATAATTTGAAATGAAAAAAATCTTTTCATACTCCTCTATTTAGCGACATTTACATTCATAAGTTACCCTCTTGCTTCAAAATAAATTGGTAATCCATGAAGCATCATTCTCTAGTAAGCATTATTCTGATCTAAAACACTGAGAATTATCTAGAAACAAATTTTTGAAAGCAATCAAAATTGGATAGAATGGATAAACTTTCGAAAAACAAAATTCTCAAAAACAAAATTTTAGAATGGATAAATTATCGAAAAACTAAAATTTCGAACAGTAAATTTTAATAGAAGGGAACGTTAAGCTGATTTTGTAGGTTATTTGGGATAATAAGAAATTATCGTTGTAAGATAAAACAAATTATATCTCTGAGTGGTAAAAATCTAAAATATATCTGCCCTCCGTTGAGAGTCTTTAAGGCCACAAATCGACAGTTGATTGTTCAGCTAAGCTGGTAACACTTACTGCCATACTTTCAACAGCCAGATATATATTTTGGTGTACCTTACCTCGATGTTACGCTAATATTGCATTAAGTACTGCGGGTTTTGCTCCCATGTTTGTCGATCCTAGGTTGGATTATGAGCCGTGGAATGGCGAAACGCGTCCTTAGATGGATAAAATTTCGAACAGTAAATTTTAATAGAAGGGAACGTTAAGCTGATTTTGTAGGTTATTTGGGATAATAAGAAATTATCGTTGTAAGATAAAACAAATTATATCTCTGAGTGGTAAAAATCTAAAATATATCTGCCCTCCGTTGAGAGTCTTTAAGGCCACAAATCGACAGTTGATTGTTCAGCTAAGCTGGTAACACTTACCGCCATACTTTTAGCAGCCAGATATATATTTTGGTGTACCTTACCTCGATGTTACGCTAATATTGCATTAAGTACTGCGGGTTTTGCTCCCATGTTTGTCGATCCTAGGTTGGATCATGAGCCGTGGAACGGCGAAACGCGTCCTTAGATGGATAAACAAATAAGTGTCATTGCTGAAATATACACTTTGTTTATTTCTAGTATTTGATACTGATTTTTATATCCTGCCTGGTGGCAATTGTTACCAGCTTAATTGGAAAATTTTCTGTCGGTATGTGGCCTTAAAGCTCGTAACAAAGATATGCTTTTAAATTTTTGGCTCTCACCAGCCAGAGATAAAATTTGTTGTATCTTATCGCGAAGTTATGGTAGTACTGCAATAAGTGCTTCAATTTTCGTCCTATCTCTTTGTCGATGCTAGCTCAGCTGACGAGTCGTGATGCTATGAAGCGCGTTCCGAATTGACAAATAAGAGAACAGTGTGGGTTACTGCTGAAAATATTAACTTTGTTTATTCTTAGTAGTTTAATAATGAATTAATTAAATTCGACATTAATTTATGGTTACCTAAGTATAATGAAACTAGTCATTAATAGAAAAGTTAGTTCAAGTTAGTTTAAGCCATCGTAATCTAGACTCCAATTGAATTAATAAATAAGTTTTTTTTTTAAATTGACCTCAAAAACGGTTATGTGTGTGTAACAATATAAGTTAACTCTCTAAATTATTATTAGCCAAAGGCACAGGATACATATATAGGAAAAAGTATGCTCGTTTCATGCTACTGGAGCCAATCAGGGCAAGTTTACTTGCTAACGGCACAGTGTGATGATCCATAAGGAGGACAGGGATTGGTAGTTTTACTATAAATATATTATCTACGTTAAATATTTAGATTAATGCTTTTAAGAAAATTACAGATATCTTTTTGTCGGCGTAGCGTAAGTGCGGAAAATGCCTTAAAAAATTAAAAGTTGTGAAGTGTAAAGCTGTAATAGAGTAAATGGATGTACATAGGTATAAGAGAGAGGTATGCAAGAATGAGACGTATGAATGAAAGAGATTGAGATTAAAAAGTTTAACAATTAAGTTTAGTGTAAATAACACCATGTACCTGATAATATCAAGGTGGGTTTTTTGATACAATTTTCCCAGCAGACCCAAGCTAAAATCAATATAAATATTAACAACAAAAAACCCTTTCCCAAACAATCAAAATTATAAAAGTCATTAAAGGACATCATTCGGAAATAAGTAAATGATATTTTTATGTACATGAGGAATGGTCTACCAAAAGGCAGGACACCAGCCAGTCGCAAGGCAAACAGCTGATGAATATGCTTAATAGCAATTGTACTAGAGTATAAGCTAACCTTTATATCAATTAACTTGGTAATAATAAAGAGCTATCTGAATTTGAATTTTGTAAAGCTGTCTATTACGAAATAATACTCCCAGTTTTAGAGCAGCTCTCTTTGCTATGCATGCAACATGTTCTTGCCAAACCATGTTTGTCCCAGTTTAAAGCTCAGGAAGTTGAGTGGCAGTGCTAGAGGAATCGAGTATCCTTAAACAACATGTTGGGCTGTGCCACCTTAACTTTTTTTTGGAATTGGAAATAATAAAATAGTTATTTTTAAGTTTATTTTTAAGTTAATTTAATTTATTCTTATTTAGACTAACCTAAATTAAATAAAGTCTTTTTTTTAAAAAATTTTTTGAAGTTATCTCAGGTTAATTCAGGTAAATCTAAAGTAGTAAATAGGTGGAACGTGGTTAGTTCTAGACAAAGGGTAGACCTGATTACTTCAAGTAACATTAAATTGAAATTTTGGAAGACTTGAAGTAATTCCTCTCATTCAAGATTTGTCTCAAATTTTTTTAAAAATATGTTTTAATTGGTAACATTATTTCTTATTGGGTTAAATGGACCACTGATGAAAACTTTTCTATCATCTAGTCTCCTTGTCTGTGGAATAACTTCACAAAAAAAAAATCTAAGATGTAAAAATAAAAAATAATCCTGTAAAATAATGTAGGGTAGGGGTCCCTAAGACTGCGCGGGAGATAAAACTGCGCAACTCTCGTAAATCGGATTGCTAATGACATCTAATTTCAGTTGTGTTTTGGTGCACTAGTGTAAGGGAGTTTACTGTGAGAAAAACACCCGAAAAACGGAAGTGCTAGGAGTTTGTTGATTAATATCACTTTTGATGTTATTTTTTTAGCATTTTAAAACTATGGTAATTCAAGATAATGATGTAATTTCAATAACAATTTAAATCAAAATTATATCCTCATTCGATTTTATTTGTTCTCTGTAGTTTCCATATTCATGTATCTCTCTAGTATGTGGTGAGGTGTCCTTCCTCAACGTGGGACTTTGTCCCGGGGTACCTACAACCCCCAATCTACTACTTTTGAAATCATTATGATCATTTGTGAAAAATTTGCTTTGCTTTGCGCGCGCTAAATAGTACTCTGAATATGCAGACTATAGATGTGTATACATATTATAACTTTATTTATAAAATCATTCGTATAGTATAAATGTTCGTTGTATAAGGAATACTTAAACTACCTTAACGTAACTTAATCTCTATTTGGCTCAACGAAGAAAATATGACTATTTACACATTCCCGGTTACAGACGGAGCACCCCAGTTGGAACGAAGTCTTCTAAGGCTTCGATCTTTTCTCTTTTAATGAGTTCTTCTAATAATGTGCTCGGTGCTATGTCGTTTATATCTTCGACATTATCTAGTATCTCTTTTAGTTTGTTTCTAGCATCTCTGAAAAAGTCGCAGTAATAAAGCCTATGTAGCGGTTCGTCATCGTCGTCTTCCATTTGCGTACAATCTCGGCGTTTTAAATTTGCCGTTTTGCGAATTCTCCCATAATGGGTTGCGAATTGTCCGTGCCCAGTTAAAATTTGTGTTAATTTTTGATTAAATCGAATATATAGGTTTTGTCTTTTTCTGATCTCCGGAACGAAGCAGTGCGTCACCCTGCCCTTTTTCGCTCGTTTCCCATTCTCTTTGCCATTTGGTGATGGTTCTATCTCTTAGCCAATTATTCAGTGCCCTTTTGCTCATCCTCGGTAGTAGTGGATCGGCTCTTAGTGTAAATTCATCATCATCTCGGTCTATAATGGATTCGCCAGCTTTCTTGTATCGAATATAATCCAATCTTTCTTTTATCAGTTCGTCTAGTGAGGGATATTTGCCAACACGGCCGCAGCCTGGATCGATGTCGTGGAATATGCTCTGCAAATCGTTCTGAGCGAAGTAGTAAGACTGCGCGGAGCTAGGGAGGGTAAAATTGCGCGCACAGTCTTACCTTCTATGAGATTATACTTTTCAGGTTAATCGTATTAGTGGCATTACAATAGTAATTTTTCTTTCATTATAGGATGCCGAATCGAAAAACAAAGACTACAGAGCGTTCTCTGTGTCCTCAAAATATTTTAGATGAAGCAAGAAGACGAATAGAAAGTGGAGAAAGCAAGAGGATGGTGGCGTCATCATACAGCATGAAAGAAACTACTTTAAGATATCGTTTAAAAATAACAGAAGCTGCAACAAAACTGGGAAGATATGATACAACTTTCTCCCCAAATATAGAAGAAGAATTTTGTAAATATTTAATATAACTGGATAGCATGTTTCAAGGGATGACTACTAAGACTTAAGAACTGCGGCTTACGACTTCGCTGAAAGAAATAAAATCCCTCACCATTTCAACAATGAAAAGAAGATGTCAGGTAAACATTGGCTCCGTGGTTTCCTCAACAGACATGATCTTTCACTGAGACGTCCAACCTCTACAAGCATTGCCAGAGCAATGGAGTTTAACAAGCACCAGTGTGACAGATTCTACAAAAACCTTGCAGAGTTAATGGACAAGCACAAGTTTTCTCCCACATCCATTTACAACATGGACGCAAGAGGAATGTCTACTGTGCCCAACAATCCTCCAAGAGTAGTTTCCAAGAAACGTAAACGGGCCGTTAATATAATATCTAGTGCTGAACGGAGCACCAACGTTACAGTTATTAATGCAATGAGTGCTACTGGTCATTTTAACCCACAAGCATTTATATTCCGTCTAAAAAGGATAAGAGCAGAATTGCATGATGTTGTTCCACCAGCATCCATTAGGATGGTATCCGACTCAAGTTTCATTAATGGTGAACTGCTTTTGAACTGGTAGTACATTTCAAAGATCATACGAGACCGACGAAAGAAAATCCAATTTTACTGGTGCTCGATAATCATGTCTCGCATTGCACAATTAAAGCTGTTGATTTTTATTGGGAGAACAACATAATAGCACTGACCTTGCCACCTCACAGCAGCCACAAAATTCAGCCCTTGGACAAAGGTTTTCACAGTGTGTTAAAAATATATTTTTCGAGCGAATGCGAGAAGTGGATGGGAAGCCATCCTGGTAGAGGTATAACTATATTTCAAATGACCGGGATATACCCATATAATCCAGAGATCTTTATAGAAGCTGATTTTCTGCCTAGCTCTGACACTGGATGGTGATCCTACTTTGTTTAATGCAAAGGAGGCTCAAGAGGAAATGCCTACAGTACAAAATGATCAAAATAGCCAAGGACCAGAAGAGTCTGCAGATATGAAAATTAGTCAAACTAATGAGACAGAAACCTAGGAACTCCTTGAAGATGCTTCTGTACTAAAAGAAACTAAATCTCCACTGTTACCTTCAAAAGCCAGTAATGACAACACTTTTTAAGCTCCTGCAGCTGTTCCATTCTGTAGCTATAAACAACAAGGTGCAAATATTTTAAAAATAACAGATATTTCTTTATTACCTAAATCACACATAAGACAAGCAGTAAATAACAAGAGAAAACACAAGAAATCGGAAATACTGAGCACTTCACCCTATAAACTACAACTTGAAATAGGCAATGAAGAGAAAAATGTACCAAAAAAAAACAGTGAAGAAGGAATGCAAGAAGCCTGTGAAGAAACCTGCAAAAAACCCAGGAAAACATCCTAGAAATAATAGAATTGGTCATGTGTTGGTTGCAATGAACCATACAAAGAACCAGTTACTGAAGATTGGATCGGTTGTTCTGTATGTGACGAATGGTGGCATGAAGATTGTACCGCGTACATTGGTATTGAATCTTTCAAATGTGATATTTGTACGTCAAAATAATTTAATATTATATTATCGTGACTTAAAAAGCCTTTGATACCTATGCGTAATCTTAGCAACTTTGGTGCGCAATGTTACCCACATGGAGCTCTAAGACCATTTCTTATTTTTTCTTTCATAACTCTAAAAATTATTATTAAAGTTTCGATTAAGTATAACATTAATTAACCCTAATAATGTGTTCATTAAACTTAATAAAGAAGATTATGACGATTTGTGTTTTTCTTGATTTATAGCCAATCAAATATTAAGTGCGCAATCTTGGGGACCCCTACCCTAGTAGTTAAAAATTATCTAAGGGGTTTTTTTTCACAAATAAAAAAATTACGGTGTTTCAAACTTTAGTATGCAATTTTCGACCAAAAAAATTTGTGTTTAATTACAGTAGAACCCCGATTAACCGAGTCGCGATTATCCGAGCTCTGGATTAACCGAGCCAATCTAAGAACCTGATTATCCAAGGGACGCGCGTCTATGTTGCGTATTAACCGAGCTTCTAAAATATGTATGTACATATTTCCATTTAAAATCGTCGGGGCCTTCGGGGAATCCCCCTGGCCCGTGCGAGAGGTTCCCCTATTTATGTTTTTGGACTCTTTCAGCACGTAAATTTGCGTGAATGCAGTGCGTTATAGCGTTTACTACGGAGAAGTACGAGTATATTCACATAATTTATTTGGTTGGAGTTCTGATAGTTAAGTGTAATTAATACGAACTGCTTTGTTTGAATTTTTATTTGTCGTATTATAATGGAGCAAAACAAACGTAAAAGAATCGTCGTTCCTATTGAAGAAAAATTAAAAGCCATCAGAAGAATTGAAGCAGGAGAGATAATTAAAGTTGTTGCACGAGATTATGGAGTAGGTGAGATAACAGTTGGAGATTGGAAAAGAAACCGCACAAAAATAGAAGCGTGGTGTATAAATCAAGCCTCCTCGTGCTCAGGACAAAAATCAATGAAAACCGGCGACTATGAAAAGGTTAACGAAGCTTTATTAATGTGGTTTAACCAACAGAGATCAAAAGGTATGCCTCTGTCAGGTCCAATTTTACAACAAAAAGAAATAATGATTAGTAGGCAATTCCCAGAGATAGATCAGTTTACCGTCAGTTCTGGAAGGCTTGACCGCTGGAAAAAACGGTACGGTGTACGACAACTGACTGTATGCGGTGAAAAACTTTCTGCTGATGTGTCATCAATTGAGAAGTTTAAGTAGAACTTTAAAAAGCAAATCGAAGATTGTGGATACACATATGATCAAATTTACAACTGTGACGAAAATGGTCTAAATTTAAAATGCTTCCATCCATTAAAAACATTGGTATCTCGACAGGAAAAAATCAGCTCCTGGGCACAAACGAAGTAAGGAAAAATTAACTATAATGGTATGTTCCAATGTATCTGGCAAGCACAAAATCCCACTGATGGTGATTGGCAAGTCTGCACGTCCAAGAGCTTTAAAAGACATCTCACCCAAAGCCCTACCAGTCTATTACAAAAGGCCGAAGAGCGCATGGATGGCTGCGACCTTATTTACTAACTGATTTGAAGAAGAGTTCGTGCCATCTGTGACTAAATTTTTGAACAGAAACCGTCTTCCTATTAAAGCAATTGTGTTAATGGATAATGCCCACTCTCACCCTGGAGAAGGACTTCATGTGGGCGAAATTGTTGCAAATTTTTTTCCTCCAAATGTAACCAGCATAATGCAACCAATGGATCAAGGCATCCTCGAGAACATTAAAAAAAATTATAGGCGTTTATATCTTGAACATCTGTTAGAATACACAGAAAAGGAGGATATTATCAATAGGATGAGAAAGGTTACACTGAAAAATGTTATTTACTGGGTAAGTTAAGCGTGGAATTCTGTGCGTACTACCACTATTCAAAAATCTTGGTCAAAAGTTATTGATTTTGAGGACTATAATGACAGTGAAGATGATACTCCATTAAATGAATTAGCTTTGAAATTGAGAAGCCATCGAGAAATGCCCTGTTCAAATTTTGACAGCGAGAAGAAAAAGAAAAAAGTTTATTTGAATTAATGCAAAAATTAAAAGGTTGCGAAAATGTGACAAGAGAAGATATTGTTGAATGGATTAAAGCAGATGATTTAGAAGAAGAAATGAGTATTGAAGAAATAACGAATGCCTCTCAGGAAACCGAAAAATCAGATGACGATGACGAAGCGGCGGTGGATGAACAGTCTCCCACTAAGATCTCCCATCAAGAAAGTTTTGCTTCTTTGGAAAAAGCTTTGAGGTATATCAAACAACAACCAGAGGTAATCCCAGCGGATTTGCTTCTTCTTAATAGATGGAGAAACATTGCAGCGAGAAAAAGAAGATGCAATATGAAATAGATGCGCATAGATACCTATTTCACTGTTTTATAATCTATGTACCTATTTATATGTTAAAAACGTTAATACATCGGTTTAAAGTATTGGTGTTTAGTTTTTGAATGAATAAAAAACAAATCCGGATTATCCGAGTTTTCAGTTATCCGAGGAGGGTGCCCCCCACGTTACCTCGGATAACCGGGGTTCTCCTGTATTTATAAATAACCGGTCAAGTGCAAGTTGAACTTGCACAAACAATGTTCCGTACGTTTATTGCTTTTAAAATAAAAAAAAAATTGTTACTGTGGTATAAAATGATCAGTGACTTCAGAAAACACACCCCAAAGTTTGTTTCCAATCTTTACTGAATACTGATGACCTTGAAATTTTTGTTTTTTTTATATACCAATAAATTATTAAAGGTAATGCACTCGTGATAATTTTTCGTTCAATCTACACCCCATGGAGAATATTCCAGAATTTTTTCAAAATTTTTGATCAGATAATTTGGGAGGACAGCGGTTTTTCGCGATTTTTTAAAAATAATATAAAGTGAGCCCAAGTATTACATTATATATATATATATATATATATATATATATATATATATATATATATATATATTTACTCGTGTTTTCACAAGCTTTCATTTGACACCACACTCGATGACATAGTAAATTCCGATTTCACCCCCCTTAAGTCAAAATTTAACTTTCAAAACTACACGGCTCTAATGAAGCCATCAATTTCAACTTTCTATGACAAATAGTGTCGGACAAAATCAGCTGTGACAGACAGACGGACACCGAAATAATCTTATAAGTGTTCCGTACGGAACACTAAAAATTGTCTATTAGAGAAATTTAAAAAACCTTTCGACAAGAAAAAGTAATTATTAAGAATTAAAAAAAGTTGGAAAATATTAAAAATTGACTGAGTAATATTGCAGACAGTGTCTGAAAACATTTAGCGGTCCCAATCCGACGCCGGGTCACATTTAATGCTATAACTTTGTAATGGAATGGAATTTTTCTGAACATTTTGTTTTGAATAATTCTTAGAAGTATAGAGAATAAAAATCCGTAACAAAAAATCGAATTTATGAAAATACGATGTATATATAACCCTTTAATTTAAACAGAAATATAGTAATAAATTAGTTCAATAAGGGTTGTCCTTCATTGTTTCTTTTCTAAAGGATGTCTTGAAAATACATAAAGGGTGTTCGAGAATTTATCATTTTGAAACTTTTACCGTCGAAAATTAGGTGATTGATGGATTTAGTACTCGATGCAGAGAAAAACGATTTAGTTTCACAATTCGAATATTTGCTGAATTACAGTCCCTTCATACGAAGTAGTAATTTACTTCTAAAAAATATGAATAGAATTCTATTTAATAAGTTATGCGGATATTGAACCTAATAAGCTAAATTACCTATTTTGCTTAAGAGTATTGTATTCCTTTAAGAAATAAGCTAAATTATATGATTGTTATAATGAATAATTAGTAAGGTCGCAGAGAACAATACCTCGGCATAGATTCTATAACAATAGAAGCAAAAATTAAAAATTAAGATAAATGCAATTCATAATAAAAAAGGAAAAATTCATTTGTTAGTTGAGGATTTATTATTCGTGCATATTCAAGCCTATTTTGTTTAATAATTACGTTAACCTAAACCTACTTCTTAAGCCACATATGTGTGTTTATTTAAAATTTTAATGTTATATTGTTACCAAAATTGCTTAGCTTTTAAATATTCTTATTAGAACTCATTGTATTCAGAAGCATACAAAAAAAACCTTCCATGACAAAAACTGCTAATAACATTTTTATAAAAATGTTGCATAGGTTATTTACAAGGTTTATAATTTTACGACTAGGAACATTTATTGTTTAAAAAAATGCTCTGCTAACACAGGCCGCCAAAAAGGGTATACTTTCCCAAAAATTTTTGGTGCGCTCAATCCGAATCCGACCTCAGAACTGCTCCATCACATCAAAATTTCGAGATATCCCAACCTAAAAATGCAAAAAACGAGCTTTTCGCCATATTCGGGATTTAATTAAACTGCGAATTAATTTTTCTGCACAAAACACTCGTTGCGGTATATGAAAGTACTACTCTTCACCATCAAAACCCATTTCGAAATGTTCAGATATCTTATTTCTTCTCGGAGAAATCATCTTTCTAGTAGCAACATTGTTTATTTGTTATCATACATGGTGTCCCATTTTAATGTACCAGGCGTCTTAATTTTTTTTACGTCAACTTTTAGTAAAAAGGTTTCAGACAAAAGTTGGAGGGTTTTGAAGGGGCAATGAAATGATATAATTGTGATGACCTTGGAATATCATTTCGAAGGTCAATTTTAATTTTTTAAATGGGAACCCATATTTTTATAACGGCATCATATTTTTCTAACAAAAATACACAACTGTTGTTCGAAAATTTTTTCTCGATAATACTCCGTTCTTCAATACTTCATTGATAAAAGACATTACACTCTTAATCCCCAAACAAACATAACCTCAGATATCGAATGAAAATTGATAAAAGATATTACATTCCCAAATCCTAGAAGAATCAAAATTTAACACACTAGAAAGGCAAACGTAACAAACTCTTAACTAAATTAGTATGGTCGTAACGAAAACGCCGAACTAATTAATTTCAACGGACGATTTCTCCGAACGGAAATAAAATATCTGAAAAATTCAAATGCATTTTGAAGGGGAAGAGTAGTACTTTCAGATGCCGCAACGAGTTTTGTGGAGAAAAATTAATTCGCGGTGCAAAAAAAATCCCGAATCTAGAAAAACTGTGTTTTTTGAATTTTTAGGTTAGGATATCTCGAAAACTTGATTTGATGGAGCAATTCTGAGTAGGATTTTTATTCAGTGCACCAAAAATATTCGAAAAAATATAGTCTGGTCTCAGGGTTTGAAAAATGTTGGCCTGTGTAATCGAAGTACTTGTGACCATTTACATTTTCAATCGTTTTCAGTTTCCTTATTGCAGATAACTCACAAGTTATGTCCAGCCGATGTCGTTTTGATCAAAACTTTCCAATGACCTCTTATTTTTTAGCGTTAATACAAATTATGAAATTGGTGCTATAAAATGGTACGGTCACGGATTTGGCAAAGTGGTAAGGCAACCCTCGTACCTTTGCTTGTGGTCCTTGAGTTTGTGTTTTTCCAATCCCTCACATATCTTAATAACTTGGTCACTGTTCTACCCATTTATGATGAGAGTCGAAGCTGTGCTTTAGCACAGCCAACACCAGAATCCCACCACTTGTATACAAAGCACAAACACTTATGACCCTGGCACGGTTTTTTACAGAAAAGCATATATTAGTAGAAGATAAAAGAAATTAGGGACTAAGTATTTAGTCTATAGTATTAAAGAGGACCTAAGAAAGTTTAATTAGGAGTGAAAAAGAGCTTCCTAAATTACACTTTTTAAGATGTGACAGTGCGGGGACATGTTTTCTCGACGACTATGGGAATCGAACTTATAATTTGGAAATTACTGTATTAGTATCTGTTGAATTAAGGGATAATTTAGAGTTGCAGCAACTATTTTTAAATGTTGCCTCAATTCTAACTCAAAGATAAAATTCATGGCAACACTCATTTGTATTCTTCATTTTAACGCTATTAATAGGTACAGCTTAGAATTAAGGGTTAATGAATTATTAACAAATATTTAACATCAAATTTTTAATATTTGGCCTTAAACCTAAATTTCTGAATATGATAAGTGCTTTGTTACTTTTCTGCATCTTATTTGATGAAACTGAAAAAACTTAAATAAGCACAATGACGCCTAAATTTTTTCAGTATGATCATGTTCCTTTAAATGACTGAACTTAATATTGGTAGGATTACTCATTTTTTACTTGCATGCTTTAGAATGCGGTATTGGACATGCAGTCAGTCTTGAGAGCCTTCCTGTAAACTATTTAAACACGACCACCTTTTTACAAAAAAAAAATGTTTGAAATAGATATCTTTCTTGAATCGTACTAGAGAACGCAGAAAACTAAAGCTATATATATATATATATATATATATATATATATATATATATATATATAAACTAATGATGATAATGGTGATGAGGATGATGATGATATATATATATATATATATATATATATATATATATATATATATATATATATATATATATATATATATCATCATCCTCATCACCATTATCATCATTAGTTTATTCCATCCATTGTCGGATATAAGCTTCCCCAAGTTGTCTCCAAAGAGCTTTGTTGTTTGCTTTTGCATCCAATCGTGTCCTGCTAGTTCTTTTATGTCATCCGCCCGTTTTGTCTGTAGTCTACCTCTGCATCTTTTGTGTTCTCTAGGCCTCCATTCAGCTATATGGCGTATCCATCTGTTACCATTTCACCATTCATCTGTCACTTTTAATCTTCTTCGAATCTCGATGTTAGGAATACGATCTGGGAGTCTAATATTTAGCATTCTCCTTTCCATTGCTCTTTGGATTACCTGCTGGTTATTTGCTATACTTTTATTTAAAGCACACGTTTCAGTGTCATATGTTAATACCGGCAGTCCATATTAATCTCTCTGGCTTTTATTATATTTGGGATGTCCAATTTAAATGTAGATTGTAACCTTCCGAACGCAGACCAAGCTAACGAGACTCCAAGTCAGCCTTTAAATTATTTTTTGATATTTCGATTTTTTGTCCTAAATATATGAATGTTTGTACTTTCTTATTCTTTCACCTTTTATTAATAGTTCCTGGCTGTTATCTTCACTTTCGTTGCTCAAATATTTGGTTTTAGTGAAGTTTATTATTAGAGACTTGTTATTTAATTCCATCAGCATTTATTGTAATTCTTCTTTTGTGTTGGCGATCAGGGTGACATCATCTGCGAACCTTAAGTGATTTAATCCTTCACCGTATTCCTTTATTTTCCCACTTTAACGATTCGAACATGTCTTCACAATTCCTTTTTTAATTTTCATTTTATTTGTTTTTTTTTCAAGCATTATTCGTGAAGTGGCATTTTTTTATCTGTATTCAAGAAGAGTTGTGTATCTTTCATCTACTCTACTGTTACTTAAGGCGTTAAGGACTGCCTATACCTGCTCGAATCAAATGCTTTTTCGTAGTCAACCATTGCTACCCCCAAGGTGACCTTATATTCATTTGCTTTTTCCACTAGTAATCTAATTGTTTGAAGTCCCGTCTACATCTCGCTTGTTCACATGGTTGATAACTGTCTAATTCATTCGTTAATCTATATGTTATAATTCTAGTGAGTATTTTGTGTAGTACCGATAACAGGCTAATGGGTCTGTAATTCTTCAGTTTAAATTTGTTCCCCTTTTAAAAAATAAACACAATCAAGACGTTTACTCAGGGTGTTGGTATTTTACTTTCTGTAAGGGACCGGTTAAATAGATCTCGAAAAGATTGTGTTATCGAGGTTCCTCCATACCTTATCATTTCTATAGTTATTTCATCGTCCCTTGGTTCTTTGTTGTTGTGCATATCTTGTTCATTATTTCATTCGTTGTTACATCGGGTATTTCTTCAGATCCCACATCTATATCAATCTATTTCCTTCTTTCCCGGGCGGTAGCGATATATATATATATATATATATATATATATATATATATATATATATATATATACATATATATATATATATATATATATATATATATATATATATATATAATATATATATATATATATATATATATATATATATATATATATATATATATATATATATATCTATATATATATATATATATATATATATATATATATATATATATATATATATATATATATATATATATATACATACGTTATTGAATTGAATTCTTAATAAGACAAAAATTGGCTGTTCCCATTTCTTAATTACTATAACAAAGTTCAGACTGTACCTTAAATTCTTTGAAGGTCTTTGGATATCAACGTAACTTTTTCATGCATAGGTAGTAGTTGTTACAGAAATGTAATAACGCCTCTGGCAGCACGTTTATATTGTCTACTATGAATACAAATGTATGTTTCGGCACGCTGACGGATATTACGAAATCCTCGACAATATATATATATATATATATATATATATATATATATATATATATATATATATATATAAAAGCTTCAGTTTTTTACATTCTCTACTGCGATTCAAAAAACATATATTCGTACTATTCCTTACATTATCTGTTTAAATAACAACAACATGGACGTTAGTTAGATGAGAAATGCTCCGTTATGACTTACCAATTTGACACTGTAGTTTTGAAATGTTTTTTAGATGTGACAATCTACTTCTTTCTTTCATCGTCACCGGTGCTACCAATGTATCTATATTTTTCCACTTTCTTGTTTGCACTAAAACAAAATGGAGTTTTTAGCTTTACCTGCCTAATATTTTTGATGTAAAATTTGCTGGACCACAATATAAGCTTTTCATGACAAAATGCCTAAAAGTTACATGTAAAATAACTGTAAAATTTCTACTGTGTTTTTAAACGTTCGTTCGTCTTTATGAACGAACAAATAAACCAAGAAATATATATTACGATATATGTTATGAAATTATCAGATTTTTTTGCTTTTAATGGCAGAGACTCATTTTACAAATCAATCTTTCCTGTGCATTAGAGGATATATGGTGTATCATGCTATCCATCCTAGCAAAACAGCAAGAGGGGGAAGCATGATCATAATAAAACAAAGCATCAAGCATTATGAGGATATCAAAATAGAAGAAGAAAAAATACAGGCTATTGCTCTAACACTCAAAAGAAGAAAACGTATATCTATATCCCCCCGCTACATAATCTGAAAAAAGAAGATTACAAACAACCAGTACAAGAAATGAACGAAAACTTCATTGTTGTTTGTTGTTGAACTTGCGCAATTAGTATTCCGTACGTTGATTGCTTTTAAAGTAAAAATTTTTATTACAGAGGTAAAAAATGATCAAAGACTTCACAAAACACACCCCAAATGAGTTCCCAACAATTTTTTTTTCCAATTATCACAATACTATACAACAATATAATAATACCAAATAAATTATTAAAGGTAAGGCACTCGTGATGATTTTCGTTCAATCTACACCCTGTGGAGAATATTCCGGAATTTTTTCAAAATTTTTTGATCAGTGCTTTTAGAGATAAGGGAGAGGGAAAGCGATTTCTTAAAAATAATACAAAGAAAAGTGTGCGCAAGTAATACATTATATATATTTTTGAACTACTCTTTTTACAAGCTTTCATTTGACAACCCACTCGATGACTACGTAAAAAAAATTTTTTTCGTTTCCGATTTCATGCCCCAAAACTAACCTCTTAAGTCAAATTTTAATTTTCAAAACTACAGACTCTGATGAGGCCATCAATTCCTATATTAGTATCAAATTTCAACCTTCTACGTCAAATAATTTCGGAGAAAATCGGGTGTGACCGACAGACAGACACCGAAGTGATCTTATAAGTGTTCCGTACGGCACACTAACAAAATGTATAGTGCAAACCTAACACATACAAAGGGTGCAGAACTCCGTGCAATAAAAGAAAGTGGATGTGAATATCAATCCACAGGGAGACCAACATACTGGTCTACAAATGGAAGAAAGATCCCTGACCTATTGAACTTCTATAATTTAAAAAAAAAAAAAATCAACGTATTATATTAAATTAGAAGACTATACTTATTGTATCAAGTGAAAATATCATCACGAAAGAATATCGGCCAATTTTGGCAAATAAAACCACGGACTGAATGGATTTCGAAAAAGCTTCGATTCAATAATAGAACTTCATGAAGCAGATAAATCTGAAACAGACATTTAACAATCTGTATCGGATAATACAAAAGGACAAGAAAGGAGAACGGTCGGTACTAATTACTCTCAAGAAATTAAAGGACTAGTTAGGAAAAACAAGAAAAGTGTGACAACAACTAGAGCATCCTCGACAAAACAAACTTAAACCGCCTTACGCAACACTTGAGAAGAGAGATACAAAAAATAAAAAATGAATCTCTGAATCAAAATCTTCAAAACTTGACAAACGATAAGAGCACGGAATATTCACTGTGGTGCAGCACAAGAAATAGTATATAATTAATGCCTCTTTTCGATTAAAATACGTACCAGAAATATGGAAAATCGTAGAAGTGATAATGCTGCAAAAACCCGGTAAAACACCGTACTAGGTAACATCGTATCGTCCGATATCATTTCTGCCAATTGTGTCAAAAGTATTCAAACAACTGTTATTAAAAAGATTAAGTCGATGATGCGAAATTAATACCAGAGAATCAGTTAAGGTTCCAGAATAAACATACGTTACCATCGAACAAATACACCGGATACCTAACGTGATCTAGATGTGTCATAGACATTGAACAAAGTCTAGCACGTCGAACTTAAGAACAAGATAATGAATTTATTATCGAAAACATACGCGGACCATTTTGAGTCATATATCTCGAACAGACATTTTCGAGTGAAACAAGAAGATGCGTACACAGATCTTTATCCTATAAAAGCCATGTTCTGCAAAGCATCGTGCTTGGTCTTACACTGTACACAACAAAAAAATGGAGAATAAAACTAAATGAAGGCAAGTCAGTGCACGTAAACTTCACAAATAGAACTAAAAATAACTACTTGCCTGTGTCAATCAACTTTTGATTGATACCACATGCAAATACAGCAAAGTATCTTGGAATGAATCTAGACGCCAAACTACGGTGGAACGAACACATCAAGAAGAAACTTCCACAACTTAAAATTAAAGAAAAGAAGATGCACTGGCTAATTAACAAGAAATCTAAACTGTCAGTAGCCAACAAATTGCTACTTTACCAACAAATACTCAAGCCTGTTTGGCTTTATGGCATACAGTTGTAGGGCTGTGCCGTATCAAGCAAAATACAGAAATTTCAAGCTTTTCAGAAGAAAGTGCTTCGTGACATTGTAGATACGCCAAAATATATTAAGAATAGTGTTCTTCATCGAGACCTTCAGGTGAACACAATAATTCAAGAAATTAGAAACACCGCTAAGAAGCATAAAGAAAAGCTTCATCAACACCCTAACATCGAAGCTCTTCAACTCCTAGATATGGGTGACAAAGAATGAAAGCTCAAGAGAAAAAACCTCATGATTTGACTTAAGTGCGCGAGAGAGCCACCAAATTAAAAGCAGAGCATAGTGCGTAAATTGAAATACCCAACAACGAGTATATAGTGGATAGAATTTAAGAGACACTCACTGAACTCTCCTTAGCTTTACGTAGACTGTAGAAATTAGGTTAGAAAAAATTTGCTGGTTGGTCTGATTAGACCAGTTGCAAAAACAATTTATTAAGGAGAGAGACCTGTCTAAAAAAAATGTTGACGATTTTTTTATATAAAGAGTTAGTTTAACATCTGAAGAATGTGCTCACCAAGTTTTAAATCGAAATTCGAACTCTAAATGCACACGTTCAGTCACATCACGTTTTGGGTTTTTCATTTGTTTATAATGTTGACTCAAAAAATTGATAAACATGAACCCAATTATTGTCCAAGTTGCCTTTGCCGTCGGCATTACTCAGGTCATAAGTTCAAGGATATTCAGTATACTGAGCAAGAAGAATACGTTGGACCAAGTGCATCGGCTAAGAAATTGAAAGCGACGGAGGCTTTACCAAAAACGTTAAAACGCGTTTTTCTCAAAACATAAAATTTCGCAAGCCGTGCAATGTAGTTCAAAAAATAATTCACGGATTCACTTGAAATTTTATACAGATATTCATTAACGTATTGACCATTGAAAGAATGTACAAAAATTATAAAAAGTTAAAATTAATTATAAACATTATTTTTTGGCAATTGTTTATAAAAAAAAAGGGTTAATTTTTTCAAAATGGTCCCAAATTCGCAATTTTTGTTTTTTTTTTGATAAAACGTATAATCATACTATAACGATATTTTTTTTTTTATTTTTTTTAATGCACTCTAGCGACCTGGGCGTTGCATGGTGCAAATTCAAGGACTCAACTTTGAACAGCCCCGCCATTATGATTTTTTTTTTAAAGTTGAGGCTTTATTTTTAAAGGCAAAAAGTTGTTCTTTTTTATGTACTTTTTCATTTTTGTATAAATGTTATAGTTTCTCAATAAATGATTCATAAAAAAACGGTCATTTACACAAGCCTCCTCCTTAAGAAAAGAAAATTTTTTTGCCATTTTGGTAACATGCCGTCTTCTGTTACTAATTCCTTATTTATTTATTTAGTTAAAACTAGAAGTAATTAAAAGAAGATACTTTCTTCTAATTCTTCTCCTTGTAATTTAACATCTTTCAAAAGGTATTTCATGTTGTTTTTGCTTTGGGAATAATTTATACAAACCAAATTTAAACTTTACAGCAAAAATACCTCATTTCTGTAATAAGTTCAATAAATATTACTTGGGAATTAGGTCCTCCACACAACGGAATTCTTGAAAAGGGTAGTAATAAGCCTCATACGAATGTAATGTGTTAGTGCGACGTGCATTCCTAGTATCACTTTGGGAAGAATTAAATCAGCTACGTTCATCAAACACTTTCTGAGAAATTACTTATGGAATAGACTTAAGTCACCAACTGACCTCCGATGTTCTAAGGAATTAAGGTTATTGATGAATTTTGGGTCTCCAGTCAGGGGAACAACTCTGCTCTGGCCCATATATGTGAGCAATATATATAGAATACTGCGTCGGTTGAATTTGATCTTTGTACAGGATGAAGATCTTACAACCCAAATTCTCGAGAAGTAGAACAAAGATTACCTAAATAAAAATGAACAACGTGTCACAGTCAATAGCCACGATGAAATCATTGCGACCGTGCACGAGTGCTATAAAACACTGTACAGTTCTCGATCCAACAGACATCCGTTCCGTAGAAGAACGATTCAAAACACAGGATCAAAATACCTGAAATAAGCCCAAAAGAATTGAAAGCTGGGCTGCAACAAATGAAGAACGGAAGAAGCCTGGGCGAAGATCGGATCGGCAATGACATGGTAAAGATAGAAGGTGAATCATTGCTCGAGAATGTATGAATTTTACTTGATAAGTGTCTAATATAAGCAAGAATCCCAGATAGGTGGCAGAAAGCGGAAGTTATTGATAATCGAGATAACATAGATAATTATCGACCCGGCAATTTTCTGTTCCATTTATATAAGCTACGACTAAAGTAATAACAAAGAGACTATCAAGCAGGTTAGATCAATATCAGTACTTCGGACAAGCAGGATTCAGGAAGGGTTATAGTACCGTCGAGCATCTCTAGGCACTCCGAGAGTGTACAATATATTTCTATTCCTTTGTTGACTACAGTAAGGCTTTTGATTTGATAGACACCTAGATATTTCAGAAAGATATGAATAATGCAGGTATAGACTCTAGATATTTAAACCTGCAAACCTAATTAAATATATATGTTATAATATATCGCTGCAAATAACCATTGACGAGAACATAAAGACCGATAATATCTGTATCGAAAGGGGAGTACGTCCAGGAGACACCATTTTGCCCAAAGTGTTCACCTTAGCGCTCGTTCCAGTACCAGTTTTTCTTCAGCTACCACAATTTCAGGATGAAGAAATTGAAGAACCCAGTGCTTCTCAAGGAAGTGAATATTGTGCAGAAACATCGAATCCTAATTTATTTTTACAGAAAGAGCTTAATGATCGTATCCGAGACTTAGATCTTTCAAAAGAGCGTGCCGAATTGCTAGCATTATGATTAAAAGAAAAAAATTGCCTATCCTCTGATGTAAAAATTTCTTCATATCGCACGAGAGAACAAAGCTTATTGCAATTTTTTTCTTCTGATGAAAATTTAGTATATTGTAGTGATGTGAGCGGCTTACTCACTTTCATGGGCTTGGAGACCTATCAGGTAAGTGATTGGCGTCTCTTTGTTGACAGGTAAACGAAGTCTAAAAGCTGTACTTCTACGTAATGGCAATAAACATGCTTCTATTCCGATTGCCCACTCTACTTGTATGAAAGAAGAATATCAAGTGCTTTCAGTACTTCTATAGAAAATAAAATATATTAAACATAAATGGGTGATATCTGTCGACTTGAAGATGGTTAATTTTTTGTTAGGACAACAAAGTGGCTATAAAAAATATCCATGTTTTATTTGTTCGTGGGACAGTCAAGCCAAATCCAGACACTGGATACAAAAAATTGGCCTGTGAGAGATGCTTTGATCGTTGGTGAAAGAAATGTGATAAATGAGCCTTTGGCTCCGCGAGAAAAAATCATTCTTCCACCCTCGCACACAAAATTAGGGCTAATGAAGCAATATGTCAAAGCTCTCGACAAAAATGGTTAATGTTTTCATTTTATTTCTCAAAAATTTCCTGGATTAAGTACTGAAAAACTAAAAGCAGGTTTTTTTGATGGGCCCCAAATACGTGGATTAGTTAAAGACTCCACTAATTTTGAGACGTCTATGACTGAAGTTGAACGACTTGCCTAGAAATCTTTTATAGCGGTTGTACAAAATTTCCTCAGAAATTACAAGGCTGAAAACTATGTACAGTTAGTTGATGAAATGATTCATCACTTTAAAAAATATGAGGATAAAAATACACTACCTTAATAGTCATATAGATCATTTTCAACATAACCTAGAAGATTTGAGCGAAGAACAAAAAGAACGTTTCTACCAAGATATAAAAACAGTGGAGAACAGGTATCACGGCAGACTATTGCTGGGGACTTATGCGAAATTGCCCAAGACAATTTCACTCTAAAAAATCATTTAAAAAACAATTTCGTCATGTGGAATGTTAAAATAAAGCCATATTTTTCTAAAAATGCATATTTTTTTCATCACATTAACTAGAGCTGATAAAAAAAGAACAGTAACATTTTTGAAGTCACCTTATCAGACATACTTAAAATCAGGTCTAAAATCCTAGGCACCAAAGTGTGTGTAGGCCAGTGTTATCTACTCTCTACGAGAATATTTGGGGGGCCATCTAGACCTCATTACGATATGGCCGAAGACATTTAAGTAATTGAAATGACCTTGACATGATCTCGTAAGTACTACTAATGTTACCTGGGATCCATCAATATTAACAAATCCTTTTATCGCATCTCACAAGTAGGTGATCAAAAAGTTCAATGTTAAATGCAATAATTCTATTTTAATCTCAGTACTGTATTTGCCACATCAAAAATTTTACCAATGGTTCACTAATTCATGCTTATTATCAGCTTATGGCTCGCTACTTCTTAGTAGTTTAAATTAAAATTTAACGAAAGGAAGACTGAACAAAATTTTTCTAGGTCTAATATTCTTTGGCATTATTTTTAACTTCTACAATGTATAATAAGGTGGGTCATGGATTTTTCATACCGTATAATAATGTAGGGATATTTTATTTATTTTAAATTGTTTGCTTTGTTATCTGTAATGACATCAGATAAACATTTTTCCCTTTTCATGTTAACTTTAATGCCTGCAGCTCAGAAAAGTATAACCATGGTAGTATTTGCTTCGGTGACTGTTAAAAAATAGATATTAATAACATTATTGGGTATGACAATATAAGACGAATTTTTACAGTAAATTTATTGCGTACAATAAACGCAAGATTTTTTTAATTAACCTGAAGTTGATATATAGGTTGATTGCTATTATTGTTAGAGAATGTTCATTCTTTAATAAATATATTGTTATTATTAATTAGATATGAAATTTTGTTGAATGAATATACACGAGCGTGGCCTAAATACAGTCAACAATTCACTTGGTAAAAATGCAAGTAAGTATAATATTTTTTTTTATTTTATTTGAGTTTTGCACGCATTTGACATTCTGATAAAGGTAAATTTAAGATTTAGTCGTTGTTGATAAACAGATATATTTAAATACCTGAAGAATGTAGTCATATATATTCTAGATTGTAAATTTTAAAAATCATCATCATCATCATCATCATCATCAGCTATGCAGTCCATCGTCGGACATAAGCATCCCCTAAGTACGTCCATTTTCTTCAGTTTTGGGCCTTGTTTATCTAGTTGTATCCCACTAATCTTTTGACATCGTCAGAACATCGAGTTTGCAGGCATCCGCTACTTTTTTTCTCATTCCAGGGCCTCCAGTCCAGTAATGGGTCTATCGACTATCAGAAAGTCTTGCAATATGACCTGCCCATCTCCAATTCAACCTGGTTACCCTCTCAGCTACTTCAGTTATCTTGGACCTTCCTCGAATTTCCTCATTAGTCAGTCTATCCCTCAACGATATTCCCAACATTCTTCTTTCCATCGCTCGTTGAGCTACTTGTAGGCGATTTATAATTTCTTGATTCAAAACCCACGTTTCCGTTCCGTATGTCAATACTGACACCACGCATTGATCAAATGTGTTCACTTTCGTGTATTTAGGACATTGGAAAGGAAAATGTTCTGCAATCTGCCAAATGTCGACCAATCCAATGATATTCTCCTTGATAAATCCGCTTTCTCAAGTTTTCTTTGTATATTACTATTTTTTGTCCAAGATATACGTATGAATCCGGTCTCGTGATTTTCGAGTTTTCAGTGTTCAGTACTGCTTCTTTAACATAGTCGTCTTTTGTCATGAATATGGTTTCGGCGATATTTATCTTCAAACCAATCTCTCTGGACTTGTTGCTCGTTCAGCATTTCTTCCAATTCTTCTTTGTTGTTAGATATAAGCACAATATTATCCATCGCAATGATTAAGTTGCTCTCTCCTATGTTTATACCCTTACTTGTCAATGGAAGTCTCGCAGTCAGCGAGATCACCACAGCATTATCCCAGTCTCAAGGTACATCGTACATATCGAGACACTATATATATTATACAATATATCTAGCATTCGTAATATGGACTCTCCGACCTGTTGCAACATTAGGACAAGTATACCGTCATCACCTGCTGCTCTTCCTGTTGCCATTTTATTTAAACAATCTTGTATTTCGTATTTTATGATGTTGGGAATATCATCAGTTCCTTCATTTATCATTCGTATTCGAACTGACTCGCTTTCTTCTGGTGGTGGTTCTACTTTACTCTCATAAAGGTTGTTGTAGAATCTCTCTATATTCATTCTTAGTTCATTCCGTTTGGACTTTTCCATATTCACCTTCTTCCTTCCCTTTCTTAAAATTTTAAATAGTGATGATTAAAAAATGCTTTATGTACTTTTGCAGTAAATTGATCGAAACGAACCATAACTGAAGCAACAGTAAAAATATTCGTTTTTATTTCTTTTAACCTTTTAAACATATCAAATACGTGTTACAAAGTGATGCTAGGATACAGATGTTAAAATTAAAATAAACTTGTCTTACTTGTGTATATTTAAATATCTGGGTGATTATCTTATATTTTTCCAAATATTAGTTAGGGTGTTATGTAAGTTGGGGTATTATTATACCTTGTTCTAGCGCTTACTAAAGAAAGTCTCTTTGCTAAATATAACCCCTCTAAAAGTATTCAAAATACTTTTTTTAAGAAAAGTAAAATTAAACTTAGTACAGCCGAGATAAATATTTGACAAAATCAGATTTATATTCCACGCTAAACGGAATACTGAATTTTATAATTCAGATTAATGTGAAAATCAGATTTGCTCACTTAAAATTTTAAATAATTTTACCATGCTTAAAATTAATGTTATCTCGCGACTATCGTTCTTTTGCCACTTCGGCGCGCGAGGTATCGGTTCTCTGTTTGTCGGTAGACTCAAACCTTGGGCGTCACCCTTTGGATTCACGTGGTAAAGGGCTCACCGGGGGCCCCGGGTAACTTGTTACAGTGGAGAAACGATAACCTGTTGGCCAATGCGCATGTCAGCTACTAGCTGATGGTGGCCTATCTTGGCTACACCCTAAAAAGCAGAAGGGACTAGGACAAGAAATAAAACAAGTAATTCAACAAAAGTACAACTAACTGAAGATGAAGGGTATGTTGTGAGGAGGGAAGTAGTATACGTGTATGAGCGTGTATGCGCGAGAATGCCACGTGGAATCTAACGGAGTTCATACGGTGGATAGTGGTGCGTATGGTGACGTCATCAAAGTGGTGGCAAGCGTTTCTGGCCATCATGACGGACGAGGATGCGAACCGTCAACATCAGGTGGTGGCGCGACGATCGGATAGACTAGAATGTCTTACCTTGATTAGTATGTGTCAACATTCTCTGGAATTCCAGCAAGCGGTGATCTTCAGTTAACTCCGATCCAATGCTGGTTGCGCGATTTAATATTGTGGATTCAGTGAGCGTGCGTGACTAGTTACGTTTGTTCTCTAATGAGCTTGTAGTATGACGAGAAGTTAATGCGTTGGTCGTGTACAATAGAGTCAAACTGTCGGTCCTTTAGCTCAAAATCACGTCTTGTCGGAGTTAGTTAGCGTCAGCGTGTGTCTCACAAAGAGAAGAATACTAGTTGCACTGGTCCGCAGTATTCCTCTAAATGTGTGCTAGACAGAGACGGAATGCTGATTATACGGGCCTAAAGCAATCAGTCCTATCAGCAGCTGTTCAAGGGGCCGGTCGCAGAAAGACGCATACTGCTCTCACGGGTCCGTAATATACATCTACGTGCGTGTTAGTCAGAGACAGGCTGCTGGTCTTACGGATCCGCAGCTAGTCCGCCCTATCTGCCGGGAAGTGAGGTGGGGTCAGTTGTCTGGTAGTAGGCACAAGAAGTAGGGCACAGAAAGAAACATACTGGTCTCATGGGTCGGCAGTATACCTCAAGATGCATGTCAGACAGAGATAGGCTGCTGGTCAAAACGGTTCCGCATCAAGTCCGCACTATCTGCCGATTAGGGAGATGGGGTCGAATGTTTGATGTGTCAGAGAGCGAAAGAGAGTATCTTTCTCTCTCTGTTTATCATATCTACAAGCTCTTATCGTAAATAAAAGGATATATCAAAAAAGATACAATCAGGAAACGTTGGAACAGGTTTTCTGCTTGGCTGGGTTTGCTCATCTCTTAGGCGAATTTCATCTACGTAACGCTACTTTATAAGAGTGGCGAAGTCATGTAGATGCGCGTACCGAGGTATCGACGCGGTACGATGAAAAATTACAAAACCGATATTCCACATTTCCGTCAAAAGATTACATAGATGGATGGATGAATACGTAGAGGTTTATAGTTACTTGTTAAAGCAAGAATGAACATTTTTGGATGTAGAACACGGAAGATAGATTCGACAAGCATATTGCCCCTGAAAAATTATGTAACTTTGTTACAGTTATTAGAAGTATTTATCTAGAGTTCAGAAAATCTTGCAAAGTTTGATCAAGTCTTGTCACTCATCATATGTTGTAAAATGAATAAAAGTTTTTCTCTGTCTTGACCTTGAGCAATCCTTTTATTTTTGACGGTCTTCCTATATCTTGCAAATATGACCATATATTCTTTGTTTGATGATTTAGTTAAATTTATAACTTATATGCTTTGCAAAAATGCTTGGTGGCCTTTTTTATATATAGTTAGGGAAAACAAAAAAAAACAACTGGGTTGAGAAAACTCGATACAAATCAATTGAGTAATATCTGTTTCATTTTATATTAATAAATACCCAAAACTTATTCCACAGACTAAGTAATTAATTTCTAACTTATACTTACTTAGAAATTGAAACAATACTTATTCCAGGCATTATAATTCGATATTTCAAATATTAAGAACTCTATAATGATATTAGTTATTAAAAACAAAAAAGTTGGTTATAGGTACAGCTTCGGTTAATATTGAAATAACTATAATCCTTGGATTTCGTGAACCGTTAAAAGGATATACGAGGCTGGTTTGAAAAGTCCGTGCAAAGTCCGAGAGATGGCACCACCACCGGCGCGTATCGAGGTCATGTTTAGTTAGTAGCATCTCTTGAATGAAGACACACCAAGTTTCAGCCATATTGGTCTATTTCTTTGTGTTTGGCATTCGTGTGAATCAAGGAAGTCGAGTGATTTTCAAGAAATGGACGAAAAAGAATTTCGTCTGGTGATTAAACATTACTTTATAAAAGGCAAAACGCCTCAGGAGACTAAAGAGAAGCTTGATAAACATTATGGTGACTCTGCACCTTCGATTAGAACAGTTTATAAGTGGTTTCAAAATTTTCGGACTGGCCATATGGGCACAAGTGACGCTGAACGTTCTGGACGGCCTATGGAGGTTACGACTTCAGAAATCATTGATCAAATCCATGATATGGTGATGGATGACAGAAGAGTTAAGGTGCGTGAGATTGCTAGTGCTGTGTGGGCATCTCGACTGAACAGGTACATAATATTTTGCATAAACATTTGGACATGAGAAAGCTATCCGCAAGATGGGTGCCGCGATTGCTCACGCTTGACCAAAAAGGAATCGTGTGAACTGTTGCAAGGATGGTTTCCAGCTGTTCCAGAAGAATCCGGAGGACTTTAAGCGTCGTTACGTCACTGTGGATGAAACATGGATACATTACTATACTCCTGAGACCAAACAACAATCTAAACAATGGGTTACCAAGGTGGATTCTGCACCAAAAAAGGCGAAGACCGTTCCTTCGGCCGGAAAGGTTATGGCGACTGTCTTTTCGGATTCGCAAGGGATAATCCTCATCGACTATCTGGAAAAGGGTAAAACTATTACAGGTGAATATTATCCATCATTAATGGACCGTTTGAAAACCGAGCTGCAAGAACAACACCCGCGATTGGCCCACAAGAAAGTCCTTTTCCATCACGATAACGCACCAGCACACGCCTCAGCAGTTGTGGTCGCAAAATTAATGGAAATAGGATTCCAACTCGTTTCACATCTCCCCTATTCTCCAGACTTGGCTCCCTCGGACTACTATTTGTTCCCCAATTTGAAAAAATGGCTGGCGGGACAAAGATTTTATTCAAACGAGGAGGTGATTGCAGACACTAATGGATATTTTGCAGACTTGGACAAATCCTATTATTCGGAAGGGATCAACAAACTAGAACATCGTTGGACGAAGTGTATAAGCCTAAAAGGAGACTATGTCGAAAAATAAAAAAGGTTTACCCCAAACATATAAGTAGTTTTTATTTTTGCACGGACTTTTCAAACCAGCCTCGTATACCACGATATGTTCAAAGCAACTCCCTTTTATACTCATTACTTTAACCATTTATATCTTTGACTATAGATAATTGTGTTTAAGGAGGTTGAGGTGGGATAGTCCCCAAAAGTTTTAAATGTTGTCATTTAGAAATGCTTTGTATTAAATAATTACAAATTTTTATAAGACTAACTAATGATGTTTTTTATTAATGCAATAAATTCATTATCGGAAGATTTTAAGTCTTATATATTGTTTATTTAATTTTATGAAATAATTTAACATGACGGGATTAACTTTTGGATGTTTTGCCCAACCTTATAGAAAAAAAAAAAATATATGGAAAATAAAAATTAATTATATTTTTTTATAATTTTTTAAAAATTATCAAAGCAAATAATATGAAAAAAATAAAAGAATAAAAAAAAAATATTTAAATAGTTAAAAAATAGGTAATTAATAAAAAATGATAATTAAAAATCTTAAAATTCCGGTGTCTCGAAGGGGCAACGCTGTAACATACTTTACTGTTGGCTCTATTGATATGCTTCTACACTCCTGGACAAGATTAACGCAACAATATATTAAATCAAACAAATCTCTATAATGAATTAATTTTAATAATTTTTTATGAACATTGGTTACACTAAAAGTTAGAAAAAACTTATTCGGATACTTTAAAAGTGAATTAGCTACCAAATTTCTCTATAAGATTCGAATTAAAATTACTCTTAAGACCTAATAATCGTTGAAATTATGTAATAATGAAAAAAATGAACTGGGACACTAGTAGCAAAATTAATGGTGTAACTGGGACACTAGTAGCGTGTGTTGCCTTCTCTACTTCGGATGACAGCGTTTATGCGCCTAGGCATGCTTCTAATTAAATTTTGGATAAAATCTTGAGGAATTTGCTCCCATTCTGTGATAACTGCATTTTCAAGTTCCCTCAGGTTTCTAGGTGCAGGTATATGACGTTTCACATTTTTCTTAAGGTACATACATACATATATATTACATGTTCTATCGGATTCAGATCCGGGCTTTTTGGGGGCCATTGCATAATCGGTATATCAACTTGATTAAGATAATCGAGTACCTCCCTAGCCACGTGAGGTCGAGCGTTGTCTTGCATAAACAGGAAATTGGGCCCCACAAAATGACCGAAAGATATCACATGTTCTATTATAATATTCTCAAGATAGTAGTCAGCATTCATGGATCTCATACGGACAGGAACTAACTCTGTGCGAGCATCAAAGCAGGTGCCACCCCAGAACATAACACAGCCATCGCCGAATGGAATCCTTGCAGAGATATTACAAGGAGCAAACCTCTCTCCTGGTCTTCGCCATACTCGCTCACGACTATCTGGATGTTTTAGACTAACCCTAGTTTCATCTGTGAAGAAAACTTGTTTCCAATCATCCACAGACCAGTTTTCGTGATTTCGAACAAAACGTAACCTGGCAACTCTGTTCTCTCTAGTAAGCAAGGGCGCAGTGCCTGGTCTCCTACTGTTTAATCCAGCTTCATTTAACCGTCTTCTAACTGTTTTAGAAGAAATTGTGACTTTGCGAACAGCTTCGAGTTCGTTTCTTATTATAGAACTAGTGACAGTCCTGTTTCTGAAAGCATATTGTCTTATAAAACGTTCATCTAGGTCACTAGTGCATCGTTTTCGCCCTTGCCCTAGCCTTCTAGACTAAGTTTCTACTTCATTCAAGCGTCTTACCATACGACTTATTGTGGAACGATGTTTGCCTAACAAATTGTCAACATAACTCTGACAATATCCCTCGTCCAATAAAACTGAGGCTCGCACTACCTCGTGTTCAGTTAAATTCCTTGTTCGATTCATTTTTCTAATTCTTCGGGGTCAAAAATACCACCACCGGTGATTTATCTCGAGCTATTTTCACTAATCGTCGTTTGGACAATCTATTTATATGTTGGCTCCATTTTTGCTTTTTATCCACATGTTAATGCCTTTTGTTGTCATTTGTTTCTCTATCCCAAAGTGTTCTTCCTGCAATTCTTTTTAATGTTTCCATTTCACTTGTTCGTAAGCATCTCTGAGTTTTGCCTGTTTCTGATCTTGTCCCTGCTGTGTAGGTCATAATTGATCGAAGTACAGATTTATATATACGAGATTTTACTTCTGTTCTTAAGAATTTATTTTTCCAAATAGTGTCATTCAAGCATCCTGCTATTCTATTGGCTTTTGCTATTTGTTCTTTTATTTCTTCTTCTATGTTGCTGTTTTATGATTATTTAATTCCTAAATATTTGATTGTCAACATCTGTTCAATAATCTGATTATCGATTTCCAGCTTGCACCTAATTGGTTCTTTGGAGATAACTACTGATTTGGTTTTTTCAGCTGATATTTTCCACAAAAACGTATTACTTTGAAAATTATAAGCTTATTTTTAAAGAAAATCTATCGCATTATTACAGAAAATTGTTTGTCTTCTAAAAAATTCTTTAAAACTGTAAATCTAAACGAATTGTTTTGATTTCTGTCATGAACAACGAAATAAAATATTCATAGCCTACTATTCAAATACTCGATAAACTTTAAAACTGACATAAGAAAAAGATAAATTAATTTTCAGATTGTTGCGTTAATGTTGTCCAGGAGTTTATATAGATATACTTAATTTTGTGGTTATTGTGATCAGCTGTTGTAAACAAGTAAAAAAAAATGGATAATAATAAAAAATCAACAGATATTGATAAAAATGGTAAAAAAAAGTTTATGTGGAAGCGAAAACGCGTTACTGAGGCTGTATACAATCAAAGATTAAGCCAACAGAGTGTTGGTAAACGGAACAGAAAATCAAATGTCTCCTAACCTCTGTGACATTGGTCGTCGAATTGTTGACATGCGATTACTTGGAGAAAACTTAAAAAGTTCTTCATGTAATGAAACACTTTCATTATTATTACTAATAAAAAAACGCTGTGGTCTAGCATCACTACTAACCATAAAGTGTGATAAATGTCTAACGTACAACACAGTATCAACAGATAGTACACATATATCGAAGAACAATAAGGAACATTATAATGTTAACACATAGGCTGCACTAGGTAATTATAAGTTAAACAAGTAAAATTAATTTGTGAAGTTAATGATAAATAATTAATAAGTAATTGCAAATCTATTATTAGTTAAACTTAATATTATTTACTTGCACCATATGTTTTAATTATATAAACGTGTACTATACAATTTAAAGTATTTAAATTTCCCGCCATTACTACTAAATGCAACGTTGCTGCTATTTTAGAGATAAAAGGTAAATCATTCACAAGTACTTCCAATAATTTTTGTTTTTCATAAAGTTAAAGCTTCCTAATTAATTTTGAAAATTTTTTTAAATAATCGAGAAATTTTAATGTTTAACATAATTAAATTTTGTATTGAGGGCATTTTTTTTCATTTGTTATAAGAAAAAATGTGTAATTTTTATATCAAATTGACGTAATCTCCATAAGATTATATACAGTAGAACCCCGGTTATCCGAGGTAACGTGGGAGGGCACCCTTCTCGGATAATCCGCATTTGTTTTTTATTCATTCAAAAAATAAACACCAATACTTTAAACTGATGTATTAACGTTTTTAACATATAAATAGGTACATACATTATAAAACAGTGAATTAGGTATCTATGCGCTTCTGTTTCATATTGCATCTTCTTTTTCTCGCTGCAATGTTTCTCCATCTATTAAGAAGAAGCAAACCTGCTGGGGTTGCCTCTGATTGTTGGTCGATATACCTGAAAGCTTTTTCCAAAGAAGCAAAACCTTCTTGATGAGAGATCTTAGTGGGAGACTGTTCATCCACCTCCGCTTTGTCATCGTCATCGTCATCTGATTTTTCGGTTTCCTGAAAGGCATTCGTTATTTATTCAATACTCATTTCTTCTTCTAAATCATCTGCTGTAATCCATTCAACAACATCTTCCCTTGTCAACTTTTTTCAACCTTTCAATTTTTGCATTAATTCAAATAAACTTCTTCTATCTGGCTGTCAAAAATTGAACAGGACATTTTTCCATGGCTTCTCAATTTCAAAGCTAATTCATTTAATGGAGTATCATCTTCACTGTCATTATAGTCCTCAAAATCAATAACTTTTGACCAAGATTTTTGAATAGTGGTAGTACGCACAGAATCTCTTGCAACAACTTTAATTGTCTCTCCTGCTTCAATTCTTCTGATGGCTTTTAATTTTTCTTCAATAGGAACGAAGATTCTTTTACGCTTGTTTTGCTCCATTATAATACGAGAAACAAAAATTCAAACAAAGCAGTTCGTATTAATTACACTTAACTACCAGAACTCCAATCAAATAAATGAGGTGAGTATACTTGTACTTCTCCGTAGTAAACGCTATAACGCACTGCATTCACGCAAATTTAGATGCTGAAAAAGTCCAAAAACATAAATAGGGGAACCCCTCACACGGGCCAGGGGGATTCCCCCAAGGCCTCGACGATTTTAAATGGAAATATGTACATAAATATTTTAGAAGCTCGATTAATACGCAGCATAGACGCGCGTACCTCGGATAATCAGGTTCTTAGATTGGCTCGGTTAATCCGGAGCTCGGATAATTACGACTCGGATAATCGGAGTTCTACTGTATATTGTTAATTTCGATTTTTATTTAATCTCCTAAAGACCTTACATTTTTCATAGAAAATTTCTGAACTAATTAATCTATCAAAATAAATCTAAACCAAATAGTTTTCATATTTTACGTTTAACGCCTCCTTAAAATTTGTTCATTATTTCAACCGACATTTATTAAATTTATAAAACCTCACCCTTTTAACAGCCTGTCGTCAAAGCGATATCGCTGGAAAACTATGGGTCCCGTTCCTAATGTAGGTATTATATGTGTTCAAGTAGTTAATATCTTATTTTGTTTAAGGGTCATGGTACCAGCAGATAGATAGATGGACCGACGGAAATTGCAAATTATGTTTTCCGTGATCTGAAAACATTAATGAAACTTAACGAAACTGATCTCACGTCCAACTTTTTAGATATGACTCTCGCCTTTGCACACCAATAATTGAATGACGAATTCTGGTGCCACATAGTTATAAGTTTGCCTTAACTTTACCCATATGTTATTTGTTTGGTATTTTTATGTGTTTGTGTAGGTTAAACAGCTAGAAAATTGTGCGGGCTTTCCGTTGCGTCGAGCTACATTATTGTCCAAAGTAAGCAAGGGAAGTAAAAAAGGCAAGAGGCATGAAAAATTAAAAACGATATCCCATAAACACCTGAAGTAGTATTATTTTATTTAAAATTAATAACGCTCAGCGTAATTAATTTTAAATAAAATAATAGAGAATGACCAACGATAACATAAACTCACAACACAAAAGAGATAAAAGAACCGACGCGACGTTTAAAACTATTATTTTGCTTGGTTGTTGGTTGCTGT
This sequence comes from Pachyrhynchus sulphureomaculatus, assembly GCA_019049505.1. Lineage (NCBI taxonomy): Eukaryota > Metazoa > Arthropoda > Insecta > Coleoptera > Curculionidae > Pachyrhynchus > Pachyrhynchus sulphureomaculatus. Next base: position 76,332,180 of record CM032453.1, on the reverse strand, counting down.
CACCTCACTTCCAGGTCTGTGTTAAGTCGAACCACTTCCTGATATCTGTGGATATTTGCATGACTAGCTGAAGTACGAGCGTTCAAAGTAAATAAAGAAATAGACATACTGTCATCTGCAACACTGTAGATTGTATTCCTGGTCCTTTCCAGTAGATAATATATATTATATTTTAAATTTAAGACCAAAACATTTTTTTGTGAAGTTTGTTAAAAACTGCGGTTATATGGCGGAACGCGTCTTGAGATAGATTGACGAATGAGAAAACTCCTGAAAAATGGATTTTGTCTAATTTTAATGATTGATGAGTAGCTTATGACATAAATTGGAAGCGCTCCTCTAGATCATTGTTTACGAAAGCCATATTGCTGGTCGCTAATAATATTAAATCCTTTCAGATATTTTAGAAGTTACTGATTGACAGACTTTTCCATAACTATCTATATTACTAAAAGCAGCACGACTGGTCAGCAGTTGTTTGGCAAAATATTCTTGCCTTTTTTGGTTAACAGGTACTCTAGTGCAGTTTCAGCAAGAAATCAATATTTCCTTTTTGTAGAATAGGTTGAAAAGTCTACAGAAAACTGATGTTAGTTCGCTCGCGATTATTTTAATGTCTAGCTTCATTAAAATTCATTTTTTCACACGCTTTTTGACGAGAATATGGTGGACTACACATTCTGAATATTGAGTGGTGTTTTTGTCTGAAAGCGACAGCAGATCTCGCGAATTGAGAGGGGCGATGTGTCTTCGATGTTCTACTGAGATCCCACAAAACAGGAGTTGATGCAATGGGTTCACTCTCCACCTTCACAGAGGGCGAAAATTCGGTCATCTTCTAGAAAGTTGATGACCGAGCAACTTTGCTTGTTGAATAGAAAAAGGGTCCATAATTATTCGAGTAGTTTACGAAAGGACGTTCCAAAGCCTAGACCAGGACAACAGCGGAAAATGTCCGAATCGTGCAGCAATCTTGCTGTTTCACGATAAATTCAGGGACCACAAGGTTAGTACAATTGAAGCCATTACCGAGAGCTATGGATTCACGTAGTTGTAATATCTACCCTACAACCCTGATTTAGTGCCCTGTGACTTATTTTGGTTCAAATGTCTGAAAAACCTCTTGAAGATCGAAACAATTATCCTATATTATAATGTTTTCTAGCAGAGAATCTTTTATTTCGTACTACTGTTACATTCGAATATTGTACTAAATTGACGAATTGTCAGTTAAAAATTCTTTAAATTATCCACTTTTTATAATGTTTAAATATGCTAACTCTTTCTACTCCAATTCTTGAGCAAAGCCACGCACCACCCCAACACCACAGTGAGGACCGCCTACTGCCCCCTTCCAAGCCACGCTCGACGCTGACTTCCAATGTCCTCGGATGCCCTACCATTGGATTAGCTTAAGTTAGCCTTAATTAATTTTAAGTTTAATCTTAAGTCTACGTTCATGAAATATTTTGAGTTCTCTCAATTCAATTATATAAAATTCCCTATCTCGGCTAAGTTAGTTAGGTCCCAATCATGTGTATATCTTAAGATCCAATTTGTATACTCTGTTTCTAACAATAACATTGTATAATAGTAATAATATAAAAATTAGCTAATTTGTCAATAAAAGTTATCAGTTATCAACTTTTTGTGTGATGAAAACTTATATTTTCTCTGTTTCTCTTAAAGCTGTTAAATACAGACTGAGAATATGGAACGCTTATTAATTTTTAGTTTAAGTTTTTGATATAGTACAAATGTGTGACTTGTTGGTAATTTGTAACGAATTTTGTAAAAAGTGGTTACGTTAGTGGGATTAATTCTTAATTTTGGAAATATCATTTCTCTCTCGTCAATCTTAATTCCCCACTGGTATGGTAGTGGCCAATTCTGCGTCGACGTCATCAATTCTTTCCCTCCAAACTTCTCTATCTTGGGCTTCGAACACTAGCTCGTGCAATGTATGTATGTATCAACTGATCCGTCCATCTCATGGGAGAACGCCCTATTGATCTTTTTCCTTTAACTTTACCTCGGATTATGAGTTTCACCATGCCTTCCTCTCTTCTCATGACATGGCCAAAGATTTTAAGGATATTGTGCAAGATAGTTGCCGATAATCTTTGGGTAATATCGAGCTCTCGAAGGATAGATACGTTTGGCCTGTGTTCTGTACAGGATATGTTTAGTGGCGTTTTATTTTTTTTTTTCCCCAAGCTACGTCATGATCCACGACTCTGAGGCATAGGTTAAAACTAGAAACACCAGGCATCATACCAAACGTTTTTTGACGTTTATAGATTTATTTTTGTCTCGTCTAATTTTCGTAAGGTTTCGCATTGCCAAATCGCATCGGTTTCAACCTCACCTTCAGTCAAGCCCGAGCTACCAAAATATATGTATTCATTCACCACATTGAAATGGTCTATTTTCTGGATCTCTAACCTATGTTTGTTGTTCTTGTCCACAATCATAATTTTTCTTTTTGCGATATTTAATTTCAGTCCAAATTTCTCACTCTCCACCTTCACTCTATTAAATAGTTCTAGTAGGCTCTATTCTGATGACGTTAGTAATGCAGTGTCATCTGCGAAGCGTAAGTTATTAATTCTTTGTCCATTGAGTTAAACAGCTTTACGCCAGTTATCTAGTGCCCTTCTCATGATAAACTCTCCATAGAGATTGAAAAGTTGGAGTGAAAGGATAAATCCCTAGCCTTCTCCACGTGGGGTCGAAACTCAAATACGTAGATCTCACCAATCTTCACGAAATATTTTGTGTCGTTGGATATCAGATGGGCCGGTATTCCCATTTTCCACAAAACTATGCACAGCTGAGACCACTGAACTTTATCCAAAACATTTTTGTAATCGATGAAGCAGATGTAGAGTAGAATGTTATACTTTCTGGCCTTATCTATTATCTGAAGAAAGTTCAATATTTGCTCACAGTTGCCTCGGCTCCTGACAAACCGTGCTTATTCTGTGGCTTTATAGATGTCTTCAGCCTCTCATTTAAGATAGTTAACATCCCTTGCTTTCATGGAATACGAGTACTAGCACTTGGTGACCAATCCTTTTTTATGAATCTGGATTGAGCACTTAGTCTAGTCGTCAGGCCACTGTAGGGTGTGCCATATTTTGTTACAAAGATGGTACAATGTGTCTGTTTCTCTTGTTGCTTGGAGTAGCTCTGCGCTAATCGTATCTGGGCCCGTAGGTTTATTGCGTTTCAGTTTGCTTACTGCCGTTCTTATTTCATTTTTAGGATATCTGTGTAAATGATTTCTGGATTGTTCTGGCTGTCGTTTGCGCTATATAGATTTTGACAATATAACCTCCACACCTATGCAATATCTTCCTGATCAGACTTAAGTATGCCTGGAGCAACTTCAATTGCCCATAACGTTGGTTTAAATTCACGTGTTATTAATCGTATCTTCTCGAACAGATCCCTGGATTAATTTAAGTGTGCATTACTTTCGATTTCCTACTGTAGTAGTTGTTTTTATCCCGCTTACAAGATTATTTTTTTTCTATGTTATGGGTTTGGAAGTTGTCATTTTCTGTTACTTCTCCTGTTAGTCCTACTCTTTTCATTTCTTCTATTTTCTTAAGTGTTTCATCAGTAAGCCAGTGGTTTCGTTAGATTACTTGAGGAGTATCTTGTTTTTAGAGAGTCTTAGCCACGCATTTCTAGAAATGTATTTAAAGTTAAATGGGCGAAATAAATAGTAGTGAGTAGTACGTTAGCGACATGATAGAACATATTTAATTATTAGTTCTGTTAAAATTTGACGAAAATTTTACAGGTCCTCTAATTCTCTGTCATGTTAATTTGCGTGATTTGACGTCAAACATATTAAAATTGTTTTATAGGAAGGTATTTGTTATTAGGGTATGTTTAGATATTAAATGTCATATATAGGTAATATAGAAATTAAGCTAAAATATTGAAAGTCAATTAAAAAATGATTTCATGCAACTTCCTTCTCTGTTATTGCCAACATTAAGTTTGACCTTCCAAAAATTAAAATTACCGTTGGTCTTGTATTCGAATACTCATCATTATTGCATGAAATAGCTAAAAATATCTAAGTAACAATTTGTCAGTATTTCAAAACCGTAATATCTATTCAAACCATAGTTGTATAAAACACTTAAAATGACGATTCGTTATGGAAAATGGTACTACATACTATAGGGAAACCAATTCTTTAGTACATGATGTTCTCGTACCTTGCACGAGATATAGTTTAGAATTAAGATCATTTAAAGGGGCAGCTAATATGGGGCAGAGGTTCAAAATATAATAACTGGGTAAACATACTACAATTTTTGAATATTTAGATTAAAAATTTTTTTGGACCGAATATATATCAAACGATTAAACAATAACTCAAGTTAAGAAAAAGAAATATAGATTTTAGTATTTTATCCCTTATATTAGGCCTCAGAAACTATTTTTTAGGTAAATTCACTAAAACTCTTCATTACTGGTTCGCTATTTATTTGGACAAATTTCGAGTAAACCTAAAAAATAGTATAGATTATTTACTTAACAATAAAACAAATATAAAAAACCTAATAAAATCGATAATTTCGGTAAAATGTCATAAAAAAAACTCGATAATAAAATAAGTAACAATTTTATAAATGATCAAAATGATTATAAATTTGTAATCCTAGAAATAATTTAGTCAAGTCAAAAATAATATATTTAATTTTTAGCTGCCTTTAGATTGTAAATTTAACTTACTGGACCGTATTCCTTGGCCGTTCAATTAAAATTGAAAAACACAAATATTTTTGCAAAATAAACCCGGGGTTCTTGTACAATACCATATTTTTTTTTTTACAGGGAGGAATCCGCCTTATGGATAATGAAACAGTATGTGCCACCTTAATGGTGCCGCAAAATGCTCTAGTTATAAGGTGGTTCTCCCGCCGCAGTGGCTGGCATACTAATTAAACCTCTTTGTGAGGTAGATCTGCGACCCTTTACTCTTCTTACAATGTGACGATTATTCATTATGTAGGGGATGTGCCATCAAATTTAGTTGCAAAGTTGAGATAGATCAAACGACACTGCCTACACTTTTAGTCTATTAAAATGATAAAAGATGATAACGTTAATGCTCTCTTCCTCTTCTATCGTTCAAGGTGTTACATACTTTACGCCCCTAACCATAAACATTATATCTTATGAAATAAATCGGAGGAGCCAGTGTTAATTGGCTTTTTCACGCTAATTTTTTAATAATATAATGTTACTACTTAACAGTTATCACCACTACACCAAACATCGCTCCTGATGATGCTAATATAGTTAGCGAAACGCGCATTGAGTGCGTGGTGGTGTTGCGTAGTGTTATTATGCCAAACATTTCAAAGTCCCAACGTAACAAAATAATATGTTACGGAAAAAATGTCTCTCCATTGGGACAAGCTCGTTTTGGTTGTTCTAGTTTGTTTTGTGTACATCGTAGTTAAAGAATATTTGATAAAAAGCTGGCTGGAGGTCTAATTCACGAGAGAATATTGTAGTTTAAGGTCGGGTCTACAGTTTAGTGCAGTAATTAAGCAATAAAGTCACTAAATCTATTAAACTATTTTCAGGTTCAGCGTATTTTTATTGATGCCGGTTTTCTAAAAGGAGAAATATATAATTTTAGCTAATAATAGTACTTCCAAAAATTTTTCGCTTTGGTAAGTATATTTCTCAAGTATATTGCAAAGGGTCACTCTAAAATTAAACTTCCATCCGAAAAAATGTTTAAATAATCACTTTATGATCTTGCAGTATTATTTTGTCATTTTTTATTATTTCTCTAATAACCACATCGGCACCAACAGAGGGCAGGTATGTTTTTAAATTTTAGTATGTTTTGTATCTTACCGCGATGTTACCCTAGTACTACAATAAATACTGCGAACTTTCTCTTGCTTGTCTATCCTAGCTCAGTTGATGAATCTCGAGATAGATTAACAAATAAGAGAAGAACACGTCACTACTGAAATACGGACTATTTTTAGTAGTTGATATTGATTTTTTTTTTCGATATTTAGTGAAGTGATTTACTTTAGTGAGTGACATTCAAAGGCACATCTAGGATTCTTCTTAGAAGGATGTATATTTCAAATACTCACTCATCATTTTTGAAAAAACTTGATTAAAAAAAATATTCCAAATCAAAAAAATCCTTAATGCCTAGCCAAAATATGTAATTTTATTTTTGTTTAGACCTTTATTTCGATTAAGTATGAACGAAAATAATCTAAAATGTAGTTAGAATCTATAAAGTATAACAAGACAACAAAACGATGATTGTTTTTCTCACGAATTGTCAATATATAACACAGTAATTAGATAACATATATGTATTCGTCCGCATAAAAAAGAAAATTACTGTTCCCTATATGTTCTTTTCTATTTTAATAATTTACTAATTTGATTTTTTTTATTGCTCTTTCACTACTTTTATATTGCAAGATACTTTTCTAAAAATTGCAACTGATATTGCATATATGCTAATGATTTTTTTAATATGTAATATTTTAGAATGGCTTGTCAACATTCATTAAAGATTAACTAAAGTATCTTGGAACTATTAAAGGCAGCCGTTTTGTCATTAATCAATTCATTTAATTGATTTCCTTCACACTAATCATATGGTTTGTGTTTAAAATTATCTTTTTGAAGAAAAAAATCAAAAATCTAACTAAAATTTAAAATTTCAACATTATTTGAACAGTATTTATGCACATTCTGACATTTACTATAATTTTTCAACATAGCCTTATTTTTACATTTCATATTATTATGTTGACGTGTCGTATTATTATATTCTGTCAAATAAGAACATGATCGCTCCTATTCTAGAAAAAATGTGTTTTTAGTGTACTAACAACGGCGCAATTACCTTAGTAAGTTGTCCAATCGACTCCTGACCCAATAATCGCTTGAGATCTTTAAGGCATGCTGTTGATGAGATGTTCTGCACACTCTGCAAATTTTTCGAATCTCGTGAGACAACTGAGTATTCAGACTCTTTCTTCTGAGCTTTCTCTTTACAAGGGACCAAACGTTTTCAATAGGGTTGGCGTCCGGCGATTGTGAACGCCACTCTAGTATTTTATCGTGCGCCTAGGCGAGCCGCTTCGCGACGTGATTTTCGCCCAGCAGAGGTTTCTTTAACATGCTTCGGAATTTGACATTATGAGCACGAACACGTTATCAGATGGTCTCATAGGATACGTTCACACCCGATTTTCTTAATTTTGTCGCTCCTTGACGCAACGTCAATTTCGGGCCCCTTGAAAACAAAGACACGATTCGTTTTACGACTTTCGAAGTGATTTTGCCTACCGAGCTACGTTTTGGCAAGTCATCGACATTTATGGTCTTGTTAAATCGATTTATCCACTTCCTTGCAAACGATACCGACTTTTTAATATATTTAGCGGCCGCGGGATGTGTCATTTTAGGCCCCTCTGGATGGAAACAAAGAAAGTCTGCCTCTAACCGACGCGTAAACAAGTGACTCATTTTGGATATTACGTGATTTTGACAAAAGTTCGGAATCTACCAAATACTTTTACTAAAATGCGTCGGAGACAAAGGTGTTCTCTACCGATTTTTTCATGAATCTCTAGAATCGCATCTATCAAAAATGAATTATCGCGTACACGTTTTTACTTGACATTTCTTTCCCGATATGTGAAAATAACAATCAAACACCGTAGAAATTTACCAATCTTATCAATCTACCCTAGTGCCTACATAAATAGATGACAAACTATCTTCGATTTAATTTTGACCAGGGTGAACTTTGAAGACATCCAATCTAGACAAGCATTACTCTAGTAATTTTATACGTCTATGAACTAAACGTAAGTTTTATCTACTAAACAAATATTAAGTTCTATTGACCAGTTCAGGTCATTGGAAAGGAAAAGGAACTTAAGTAATTGTTTTTGTATATTGGAAGACAAATACACGAATAAAAAATTACAACATTTTTAATAGGAAGTTTCATACAAGGTTAAATGAAATTTATTACCATTTTGTAAGACCAAGTCAGTTTTTTTTTTGTCTAGTAGTTGTTAAACGCAAATAAGGAAAAATAAATTGATTTCATATTTCTGCTAATTTTCTTTCTATTATTATTTTCCTTTGTTTCAACAGTGTTTTAGTTAAGATGTACTTCTTGAAGATGCATTTAAGTGAGGCATTCTTCGTTGCCCTTCACTCTTGCATTCTTTCTTGTATATTATAACTGTGATTGCCTTTTGATGTGACTATTTTTAAGAAATGTCGTAAATATTCCGTTTTTTACTCATCGAAAAAAATATATATATTAACACTTTGTTATATACACCTCGAATTTTCAAAAATTAAATTCTTTTTTACCAATTTTTATTCTTATTTGTTATTAAATAACACCAAGACGCAAGAGGAAGAAGGAATGGGAGAATAGCCGTACGTTCACTTTTTATCTATTCGAAACCTTAAACGCGTTTTCTCGAAACTATGTTTTCAGACCCTGTCTGCAATATTATTCGGTCAATTTTTAATTTTTTTTAAACTTTTTTTTAATCTAATAATTACTTTTTCAATAAAATGTCGAGAGGTTTTTTTTTAATGTTTCTAATAGACAATTTTTTTGTAAATAATTAAACATAAATTTTTTAGTTGAAAATTGCATACTAAAGTTTGAAACATCATAAATTTTTTATTTTTGAAAAGAACCCTTCGACAATTTTTAACTACTACATTATTTTACAAGATTAATTTTTTATTTTTGCAGATTGGATTATTTTTTGTGAAGTTATCCTATACAGATAGTTTTCATCTGTCTGTAATGAGTAAACATATCGTGGTAACAAAAATAAACCTACCACCTGCAACTCAGTCAGCACAGATTTATTAGATGTCTTTTGAATTTTTTTCTACTTACCTGACGGCTCTATCGGAACCATTTCTAGTCATACAGGCCCATCCCATCTGTGTTCGTTTCTTTATGCCATCTGTCCAGAGTATAAATATTTGGTAGTCTCTCTATTACAGATATATAAAGAGTTAGATCGATCTATTTAATAGCTTTTATCTAACTAAATACTATATTTCCTGTGTTTACGCATCCTTCCTTGAGCGGGTATGCTGTCCCTAGTGGAGCATGCCACAGTGTAAATAACTATCCAATGGATACTTCTGCATTAGATCTATAAGATTTCTTAATAAGATATCACTTTTTATAGGACACAGCCACTTCATATCCTTCTTTCTAGAAACTGTAAATATTTAGCAGGATTTGGTATTTATTTAATTCTTTAAAATTTTCTCTCTAAACTTTTCAGATAATGTATGGCTATGGGCGCTTGTACCATAATTAAGGAAAAATACCATTTAACAACACTGTAAACAAAAGGGCACAGGGAAGATGTTTATAGCAACCAGACTTTGGCGGAATTAACAGTACCAATGATCCATTTAACCCGATAAAAAATAATGTTAATATTTAAAACATATTTTAAAAAAATCTTATAATTTAAAGTACAATAAGAATATATAATCGCCATTCTTTTGTATTATTCATTTAATAACCTTTAAGCTATTTTTTTAAATATACGTACTTTTTGCAACGTCCAGATGTGTGTAACCCTTAACATACTACAAATAAAAATTCTTATCATGAACAAAGGTCATTGTCAACTTGTGTTATTGGCAGACGTGCATTTCCAACTAATACATACTGGCATTTCTAGATTTAAGAGTTCTATAAAACTGAAGAATAATATACCGAACGCTTTACGAAAAATGACGTATCGTTACACTAATCCAAACGCAGAACCACTGACATTACTAACAGTTGTCAGATATTAAATTGAAGTAATGGCTGAATCAATTTCTTGATTTAGTGTTACTGACCAAGAGACACAACTGCAAACTTTTTTATTAGAATAGTAAATATAACTACATAGTTGGTAACTTACCATTAACAAACTAAAATCTGAACTGACAAGGTACCTAAGAAAAGTTTTGTTTCTCCCTTTTCTATAGCTCGATTACTGGGAAATCGTGGTGTTCTGTCAAAACACCAGGTAACGAAATGCAATATACGTGGGAAATATATGCTTGTTAAAAGAAAAAGTATTTTTTTAAAATCACTTACACCTGGTGAGGACTTTATAAATAACAGCTGTACAAAAAAAAGGAAAGATAAAACTCTGAGAGTGTTTACACAAATAGAATATTGATGGCTACGCACTTCAAAGTTCCAAATTTTCCAGAAATAAAAATAAAACTCTTATTTAAAATTATAATAAACTAGCACTTGCTTATAGTACTGATTATGGTATCATGATATTTTCAAACGCGCCAAGATATTTTACGAATAATCCTCTACGAGTACAAGATATTGTGGGAATCAATCAACCACAATATTTTTCTTTTTAAAACGAAAATACTCTATATCGTCTTAAAACCTCTAAATTATAAGATTTTTTTTTTAAATATGTTCTAAATGTTAAAACATTATTTTTTATTGGGTTAAATGGATCACTGATGAAAACTATGGCGCCTCCTTGTCTGCAGTATAACTTCACAAACAATAATCCAATCTGCAAAAATAAAAATTAATCTTGTAAAAAATGCAGTAGTTAAACATTGTCGAAGGTTTTTTTTTTCAAAAATAAAAAATTTACGGTATTTCGAACTTCACTATACAATTTTCGACCATAAAATTTATATATAATTATTTATAAAAAATTGTTTATTAGAAAAGTGAAAAAAAGCTCTCGACATTTTGTAAAATAAGTAATTATTAAAATTTTAAAAAAATAATAAAAACTGAGTAATATTGCAGACAGTGTCTGAAAACAGGTAGCAGTCTCAATCCGACGCCAGATCACATTTAATGCTATAACTTTGTAATACAATGGAATTTTCGTAAAGAAAATTTTTTTTTGAATAATTCTTAGAAGTATAGAGAATTAAAAACCGTAAAAAAATTTGAATTTTTGAAAATTCGAAGTGTACTTGAATGATGATGAATCATATTTTTCTATAAAATGCGGTTCTAAATAGTTGCTAAATTGGAAGCGACGCCTTTCCTACTAAGGTTCACTGATTCAGTGGTCGAGTTATTTTTCAAGATAAGAAGACGAGGATTTAATTTTTAACAGAAAATTGAAACTAGCACTCTACATTGTTAAACCTCGAAATACTAAACTATCCAAATCGCCCCACTCCTCTCATGTTGAATCTTCCCGTCCTCTCTTCCTGCGACTTGTTTGGCGCTTTTTGTCCTATGAAACGGCAACAAGTTGCTGCAGGGATAAATCTCTCTGTCAAATGTTTTACGCTAGAGCCTCTTGTTAAGTGGGAGCTTTTACGTTAACTTACATTAAATGATTCGTAAATATTTCGTAAATTTACTTAACATTACTAAACACGGAAATTAAACTAAAGATTTTTATTATTTGTATTTTGAGCTCAGCATGAAAAAAAATACAGGTTTTAAAAATCTGATACATCAGAAATGCTAAATTCTAAAATATAAGGTCTACCTGCTGAGCTCGGTAGCGTAGTGGATAGTAGATAAGACTATGAGAGTTCTGACGCAAAATCCCATGTATTTTCTTATGGACATAAAAATTGCATTTTTGATGCTATTTCTTGGTGTATGTGCACATGCACGGGGTTGGCGAATGAGCGTTGAGCAGAGTGCAATATGAGTTGCCTATATACGGAAGGGGCAGGGTTGACGTAACAGAATATGTCGCAAATGCGCAAGGTTGGCGCAGTGCTTGTTACCTATATGAATGGCTGATGGAATTAACTATTTCAAGTATTTTAATATAAATAAAAAAAAGTTAGGTATAGACCAGGGTTCCATCCTTCATATCTTCGATTTCCGTACTGCAAATCTTGCGCATATGTCGCTGATCCACTGAGGCCTCTTATAAGAAAGTGTAAGTAAGATTATTACATTCGAAAATTTTAAGGTTATGGTCAAAAGGATCTTACTAGTCTTTGCTCTAATATTTAATATAATGCAGATATTTATTTTTGTTTTAAAGAAGTACCGTGAATTATGACATGTAAGAATGCATAAAAGTCATGTCTTAAACAAATAATCCAGAAAGTGGTGTGAAATTATGTAAATAGGTTTCCTGTATAAAATAACGAGGAAAATTATATTTCTATACAATTAGTTATTCTACCCAGTATTTTGTTTTCGGCAGTTTTTTTTTAACACAAATTAATTATGAATATTAATACGACTTTTATTTTTGATTGACTCGATTTGATTTGATCAAAAGAGCCTTACTGAGACATAAAGTGTGTATGTGTGTGTGTGTGTTTACAAAAAGGCAGTACCTGTCAGAAGAGGTAGTTACCTGTCTTAAAAAGTAATTAGCGGTTTGCACACGTAAAAAAGTGGACAAAACGGCCATGTTATAGCATTGCCAAAAAGGCTTTAAAGTGAAAGACTGAAAAAGGTGTTTTTTAGCAGGTGTAAATAGGTAGTGAGGTAAGTATAGGTAAAAGCCAGGTATAATGTCGTAAGGGCCCTAATCTGTACCTGTGTAACCTATGCGAAGAGGTAATTACATGTCTTAAGAAGTACGTAGTTGTTTTTACACAAGTAACAAAGATGTCAAAAAGGCATTGTTTATATGAGGGGGTAAAAAAAGGTGTCAAAAAGGCCTTATTTAGGGGATTAAGGGTGAGTGTCAAAAAGGCTTTACCAGAGGGGTAGTTTTTTAGGGGAAAAAAAGCAAAACAAAATATTTTTTTATGAAGGTAACTAACCTGAACTAACCCCTTCATTTTGGGGCCTTACGTATTTTATTTAAATTAAAAAAAAGTCCATTCTATACCTATTAGTCCATCTTGCCAGTTGAATAAAATTGCTAAATGAAATGTAAACTATAATCTCATCAGCAACAAATAAAGATCAATACTTAGGCCATTTACAACTTTTTCATTTGACATATTAAAAAAAAGCTAACATCCTCTGTATATGAGACACCATGCAGAATATAGTTCAGGTTAGAAATGTCATAAAAAACAGGAATCTCTGAATTATATTCTGCATAGTGTCTCATATACAGAGGATGTTACTTAAAAAAAAATTCTGTTAGCTTTTTTCTAATATGTCAAATGAAAAAGTTGTAAAGGGCCTAAGATACTTAAGAAATGTCCCTGTACAAACAAAATTCATTTTTTTTTATATTCCAATCTTAAGTTAAGTTTTTGGACGTACATACTCCTGGCAAATTAAGGGTAATGGATCATACTAGAATTTGATTTTATTATCATTGGGCCAATACTTTTGTCCTGTTAAACAAAATGCTGAAATCCAAAAAATAAAGAAATAATCGCAAAAATAAGTAGATTATATCTTATGCTCATGCTTGTCAGGTAAGAGTATAAGAAAGAAAGGAAATAAAGTTAAAACTATGAATCGTATTTTCCTATAAAAACATGCATGAAAAACGAGGCCAACTAAGATATTAAAAATTTTTCAACAAAAAAATTATACTTTATAGTTTTAACTTTAATAGGTTACTTTTATTAAAAAATAAATAAATAAAATATGGTGGTGGTGTATTCGAGAAAGACAGTTTAATAATTAACTTGTAGTACAATAACAAGGGAGAAAACGGATGTAATGAATAAAAAAAATAAAAATTTGAATCTTTCGATAAGTTCCTGGTTCTTGAGTTTTTTACTTATTAGTCAAGCAAAATATGAGGGCCTGATGTGTCTGACACAATTTTATTCATTAGAAGTTCAGATATTAAAATATGACACTAATAATGATTTAAATGATTAATGGGTATTTCCCATTTTGTATTACATTTAAGTGGACATTCCTGGTTTTTACACGGTTAAGTGTGTATTATTGTTATTTTTTTTTTTTAAGTTTAGGATGAAAAATAAATATAGTAACAGAGTATATTCATTGCTTGTTAAGTGCTTCTTAAGACAAGGAGTATTAAAAATGTATGGACCTTAAGTAATAAAAGGTTTTAAACTTCCAATTATTTGATTGAGTTTTTTTCTAAATAAAATTAAAAACTACCAAAGTGTCACCGAGGATTTAACTAATTCCATAAATTATACAAATCATATTAAACTATTAATATAATTTGTATATTATAATATTAAATTGGAATCAGATTTACAAATGTTCAAGAGAAATCTAACAGATCAACTATAAGCATGTCAAGAAAAAAATACAGCTGGAAATTTCTTAATAGGTGATCTTAGAGAAGAGATTTTTTTATCTGAAACAAAATCTTTCCACTACAACAAATAAAATGGATATTGAATTAACATTTTGTAAAAATAATCTCCAAAAGGCACGAGATGAAAACATAAAGTTTTTACAAATCTCAGTGCTTGCATGGAAAAAGAAGAAGCAGTTTAACAACAAATAGATACATACGTTTTAAGGTTAAGTAGTTGCAAAAAAATAATAATAAAAGAAAGAAAAATAATGAGAAAAAAATTAACTTTTTTACAGCTTATTAAACCATTCCAATAAAGATTTTCAAATATAAAAAAAAGAGATCGAATACGTCAATTATTAATATGTGAAAAAATCTTGTATCCACATCTTCAAGAAGAAAAAGAAACCTGCAGAGATAATTTTTCAGCAGCCATTGTACATATATATATATGATTTGACAGATACTAAAATTAAATGACATCCTTACTAAAGAGATAATACAAACATAATTCTTCTGTTTTAGCCAACACTATGAAAAGCTAAACAAAAATTGAAATAAGCTGTTTATGGAAAATAAGTAATAAGTTATTAGAAAACAAAAGATGCACTATTTGACGTTAATTTAGTTAGTAAAAAGACTTTCAATTTTTGGGGAAAAATACTTAATATTGTGAATGCGCTGCATGTTTTGTGTAATTGTATATACAGCATGTCGATATACCGGATTACAAATTTGTACTGTAAGGAAAATGTCGAAAACATTCTAGTATTAAAATAAACTTATCGTTCCTTAAGAAATATTAATTTACTTGTTTTTCTTTATATCCTGCAATAAATTATGGCACTAGAGCATCCTTTGAAAAAACAAAAACCTCAAACTGCACATAATAGGGTAAAAATATTCGATTAATTTCAATGCGACTGTTGCGGTTTTACGAAAATAAGAATTTTTTGATTAATGATTGTATAGCGAGTAAAATATAACTTAAAACCAAAAAATAAATTCTTCCAATCCGACAAATATATTTCAAACTCAAAAAAATGAAAATTTCCTTATGATCAAATTTTTATTGGTAAAAAACTGACAAAATAAAATTTTTGTTCAAGTATTACGACGATATACAAATTTATGTTCGGTTCAAAAAGGATTGTATTTATTTAACAATATCACTGTGCTATTATAATTTTTAATCTATTAAAGTTAAAACTATAAAGCATAATTTTTTGTTGAAAACTGGTAGAAATTTTTAAAAAAGTTCGTTGGCCTCATTTTCCATGCATAGTTTTTATCGGAAAATACGATTTATAGTTTTAACTGGATTTCCTTTCTCTCTTATACTCTTACCTGACAAGCATGCAGCAAGAAAGATTCCTGTTATTTATGACATTTCAATAGTAAAATCTCTGAACTATACCCTGCATGGTGTCTCATATACAGAGGATGTTACTTAAAAAAATTCTGTTAGCTTTTTTTAACATTTCAATTGAAAAAGTTGTAAATGGCCTAAGATACTTAAGAAATATTCCTGGCAAATTAAGGGTATTGGATGATACTAGAATTTGGTTTTATTATCATTGCGTCAATATTTTTGTCCTATTAAACAAAATGCTGAAATTCAAAAAATAGAGAAATAATCGCAAAAGTAAGTAGATTATATCTTATGTTTAATACCAAAACAGAACGTAAATAGTCTTAGGAGACACAAGGAAGCATTGAAAATTGAAATTTATCAAGGATACATTTTTCATAGTCTTAGTTTCCGTGTCCTTCAGTTTCTCCCATTTATACTGCTCCACAAGAACAGGAAATTTCATAGACATAGCTATTGAATGAATAAATTATATATGTTGATGATCTTAAGCTTTTGTAAATTTGACGTATTGAAAATTGTCTGAATGTTTAACTAATCTGGCTATTTATTGTGTCATATCGTACACATATATATATATATATATAAATATATATATATATATATATATATATATATATATATATATATATATATATACATATATATATATATATATATATATATATATATATATATATATATATATATATACATATATATATATATATATATATATATATATATATATATATATATATATATATATATATATATATATATATATATATATATATAGAATAAAACCGCATTATCTACTGAGTCCTTAAAATGATAAAGAAAATGTCTAATATCGTCAGTGCAATATCTATGACTTTTCAGAGTATTAATCAGTTTATTTGTTGCTGATGAGATAAAATTGTTAATTACATATTGATAGAGCTTTAATAATAACTAATTGATGATGGTTTTTGAGAAATATGACCATGCTGATGTTAGTTATTATTCGGGTATCTCTATTTGTTTTTTTTTTGGTTTTATCTTCTGTAAACAGAATGCCCAAAGGTGCCGTTATTTCTACCACTACATCCAGAAGGAAAACTGCACTATCTGATTGTGTCCATCGTAAATCTTATCTTTGGATGTTATTGATTGTGGTTAGTCGAAAAGATTTTCAGATAATTCACCATGAAAATAAATACATATTTTATATATTTCAGCCAATATATTGTAGTAAATTGTTATATTTTATTTTATATTGAAGTAAAATATTTTTTTTTTATTTATTTTCTTAATTCTTTAGTAAGGTTCTTCATTTCACTCCGCAAACAGATAATTTTGCAAGATTAATATCTTTTTTATGACAATATTAACAAAACATCCTAGCACGTAACAGACCACACTGTGGTAATTGTGACAGGTAAAAAAATTGTAAATTTGGCTTTTGTTTTTTTAAGTATAAAACTCAAAATATCCTTTACTTTAGTTAACTATAGACCTTAATATTACCGTAAAAAAGACATAAAACATAACGCTGTTTCTCATAAGAAATTTTCAAATCTTAAGCAATTGTAAATTTTAAAAGTATATTTCAAAAAATTTTATACAATGTTATCCACAACTATAATTTATCAGTATTGTTTGTTACATTTGTTAAAGTTTGGAGAGTTATTTTTTTATTAATTTTACAAAATGTTCAAATTTCACCAATAATGGAATGTTACTCACATATTTGGGGCTCTTCTCCCAAATATACTACTATGCATTTTCTAGAGTCTACCCAGAAGTGAGTGACTCATCTGAATAAAAACTTGGAATTTACCAGCAACTTAAATCAATACTATAACAAGTGTTGCTTGCATATAGTCCACTTGATTCCTCCAAGATCGGTGTTAAGAAAACACGTCTCGCTAAAGGGTTATATCCGTATGAGATTCAGCTTACCATTTCTCGTAAGTACTCTTTTATAATCATCCTTTTTTCTTTCTTCGATATAAAAATCTACTTTATTTATTTTTTCTCATACCATCTAAAAATAATTTTAGTTTTCTTTCATTCTCCGCCTTGACTCATCAATATTTGATCGGTAAATTGTGTTCTACCGTCTCATTTTTAGAAGAATATGACAAATATAAATGAACTCATTACTTTGTGTTAAAAAAAAACTGCCGAAAACAAAATACTAGGTAGAATAAATAACTATGTAAAAATACCATTTTCCTTGTTATTTTATACAGAAAGTATATTTACATAATTTCACACCACTTTTTTCCTGATAATTTTCTAAAACAAAAGTTTATGCATATAAGCAAATACTCAATTTTTTTTCCGAATTACTATATGTGCATAAGTATAAATTAACATTTATTTCCACTGTTTAAAATAAAACATCTAATATATATGCAAATAGGCATTTTTTTAATAACCATATGTGCGTAAGTATAATATAATATTTATTTCTACTGTTTAAAATAAAACATCTAATGTATAAACAAACTAGCATTTTTTCCTCCGTATACTATACGTATATGCATAAAAATTTACATTTATTTTCTCATGTTTTAAAACATAAAATATCATATTGTAAAATGTCATACATACATTTTTATAATTTTTTTTTATATATAGTTGAGTGAAATATGTGCATGTCTTAAAGTTTTTATTAAAAATTAAAATAACTGCATCGTATTTGTTTATAATAAAATACTAATACGGATAAAATATTCATACTTTTTCCCGTCGTTTATTAAGATGAATAAATAAGATCTTCTTACTATTCATATTGTTTACTTTAAAATTAATATAATTATAGATTTCGCACCTTTTCAATTGTTAAAAAATGAATATAAATATTACATTCTCCAATGCATAAACTTAATAGCTTATCACAAGGAATATGACCTTTCTTATTAGCTTTGCTTACCTTTCGCTCTCAAAATATTAAATATTACATTCTCCAGTGCGTATAATTAACAACTTATCACAAGGAAGTTGACCTTTCTTATCGGTTTTGCTGACCTCTCTCTCTCTCTCAGAATATTAAATATTACATTCTCCAGTGCATATACTTAACAGCTTATCACAAGGAATTTGACTTTTCTTATTGCTGACCTCTCGAAATATTAATATAAATACTACATTCTCCAATACATATACTCTTAGCAGCTTCGGCTTTTCTACCTGTTTAAACAGGTAATTACTTCTTAACTCAGGTTCAGTAAGGTATTGTGTTTTTTTTGTCTCAAACAGGTAATTACTTCTTAAGACGAGTAGCACAAGTAATTACTTCTTAAGACAGGTAGCACAGGTAATTACTTCTTAAGACATCGAGAAAAGTTTAAACCTTCAACCGATTTGTTTTCGATTGTCTTCGTTTCATTTACCCCCATTTTAGTTATATGGCCCGCTAGACTAGAATAGTATAGAATCTGGTTCATATAACCTGATATTTACTTAGTTAAAAAAAGGGATAAAACGACAGGGAAATAAAGTGTTTGTAAAATAGTTGGATAGATAAAAATTATGATTAAATAAAATATTTCATTGTTACGATCGTTGTTCTATTTTTTTTTTGATTTATACATATTTATAATAAAAACATTTATTTTAAGTTGCATGCTAGCACTCTCGCTAATATTTAAATCATTTATACTCAATTGCATTCATGCTAGGACGCTCTCTCTATATATAAATATTACGTTCTCTAATGTAACCTTCAGCTGATCACCCATGAGTTTGAACTTTCTTATTAAGTTTGCTGACCTCTCGATAATCTATTATTTTGATTATAGTCTACATTTCATATAACGATTTTATTCAACTGGCAAGATGGACTAATAGGTGTAGAATTATATACGAAAGGTTGGCGGTTCGTATTCCAACTCATAGAGGACTTTTTTAAATTTAAATAAAGTACTTAAGGCCCCAAAATGAAGGAGTTTAGAGTTACCTTCATAAAAAAATATTTTATTTTGCCTTTTTTACATCATACCAAAACTACCCCTAAAAAACTACCCTTCTAGTAAAGCCTTTTTGACACCCACCCCCCAACCCCCTAAATAAGGCCTTTTTGACAACTTTTTTAACTTCTCATATAGACAAAGCCTTTTTGACACCTTCTTTACCTGTGTAAAAACAACCACGTACTTCTTAAGATATGTAATTACCTCTTCACACAGGTTAGACAGGTACAGATTAAAGCCCTTCTGACATTACACCTTGCTTTTAACTTAAACCTGCTAGAAAACACCCTTTCCAGTCTTTCACGATAAAGCCTTTTTTTGACAATGCTACTACAAGTCCTTTTTAACCACTTTTTCACCTATGCAATCAGCCACTTACTTCTTAAGACATGTAACTACCTCTTCAGACAGGTGCTGTCTTTTCGTTACCTACCTTTTTTTTGTAAACACACACACACACACTTTATATCTCAATAAGGCTCTTTTGGTCAACTTAAATAGATTGATTCAAAAATAAAAGTCGTATTAACTAACTGTATAGAAATAAAATTTTCCTTGTTATTTTATACAGAAAACCTATTTACACGATTTCACACCATTTTCTGGATCATTTGTTTAAAACAAGACTTTTATGCATTCGTACATGTGATAATTCACGGTTTTTCTTAAAAAAAACCTAAATATCTGCATTATATTCAGTATTAAATATTATACCAAAGACTTGTAAGCTCCTTTTGACCATAACCTTAAAATTTTCGAATGTAATAACTTTACTGACCCTTTCTCATAAGAAACCTCAGTGGATCAGAGGCCTAGATGCAAGATTTGCAGTAAGGAAACGGAAGGTTCGAATCCTGGTCTATACCTAATCTTTATAAATTATATTAAAATACTTCAATAGTTAATTCCGTTACATTAGCCATTTACATAGGCAACAGGCACTGCACCAACCTTGCGCCTTCGCCACTTATTATGTTACGTCAACCCCGCCCCGTCCGCATATAGGCAACTGCTTAGCGTTCATTGGCCAACCCCGTGCATGTGCACATACACCGAGAAATGGCTTCAAACATGCAATTTTTTAGGCCCATAAGAAAATACATGGGATTTGCCGCCAAAACTCTCATAGCTTTCTCTACTGTGGATTAAAAGCTTGCATAATATACCGATGTCGCTATATATATATATATATATATATATATATATATATATATATATATATATATATATATATATATATATACATATATATATATATATATATATATATATATATATATATATATATATATATATATATATATATATATATATATATATATATATATATATGTTTCGGCACCCGGGCAACGTTGACCGGTATTATGACATCCCCATCAATATATCTCATCAGAGATATAATAAAAAAAACATATGTGCAACAGATGTTTTCGATTATTTCGAATTAGAAAGATTTACACTCCACAACAACTGTTAATTCTGTACAAACCCTAAATTCCTACCAACGCTGGAATACTGCTTCCAGGTTTGGGGCTCTGCTCCCAAACATACACTGCATTTGTTCAGAAGAGGGCTGTTCGCCTAATTGGAGACCCAAAACTGACCAGCAACCTTGATTCCTTGGAATATCAAAGGACGGTTGGCGACTTGAGTCTATTCTACAAGTATATTCATGGAAAGTGTTCAATGGATGTAGCCTGCTTAATTCCTCCCAAAGCGGTGCATGCTAGGAATATACGTAGCACTAATACTTCACATCTATAAGAAGTTCAGCTTGTTATCCCTCGTACAACCATTTTCAAGCAGTCTTTATATGGCGAACATCATCTCTTTGGAGTGATGGACTGTGTTTCCCACGAAGTACAATTTACAGCATTTTAGGACAAATGTGAATCGATTTTGTTGCATACGCGTCGCTCCTGTAGCGTTTTAAAGGATTTTTCTGCAGCATGTGTTCTATGCCCATAAAAGGAATAATAAGAAAAACGGTAAAAATCCCTAGATTATTTTTCATCAAAAATTATTAAATATTTGGGTGACTTTTAAGAAGTAAAAATCTAAGAGAATATATTCACACTATAATATATTACTCACAGATGCAATAATCAAAAAGTACGTAATTCATAACATCGTATCCTTTCCCGTGAAATTAATTATCTATTAAAAACTTCAGTGAGGGCGGTAAAGACAAGTAGAAAACACTGGGCAGAATTTCAACCTTATCTTATGCAAAAATAACCGACCAAGTGCATGTCGGACTTGCGCAATTAGTGTTCCGAACGTTGAATGCTTTTAAAATAAAAAAAATTGTTACGGAGGTATAAAATGATGAATGACTACTCAAAACACCCCAATTGAGTTATCAACAAAGTTTTTTTTTTTTTTTCGATTTTTACTGAAAACTGATGACCTCGAAATTTCGAAATGAAGGTAATTGGTGATAATTTTTGTTCAATCTACACTCTCTAGAGAATATTCCAGAACTTTTTCAAAAATTCTTGATCAGTATTTTTCAAGATAAGGAGGGGAGACTGCGATTTTTCGCAAGTTTTTAAAAATAATACAAAGAGTGTGCACAAATATTACAATATATATATTTTTGAACTTGTGTTTTTAAAAGCCTTTCATTTGACACCCTACTCGATGACCTGGTAATTTTTTTCACATTCGATATCACCCTCAAAACTAACCCCATAAGTTAAAATTTAACTACATGGCTCTGATGGGGTCATCAATTCCTATGTTACTGTCAAATTTCAACTTTCTATGTCAAATAATTTCGGAGAAAATCGAGTGTTACAGACGGACAGACAGAGAGATGGACAGACGGACTGACAGAAACCGAAGTGTCCCATACTAAAAATGACCTTACTACGCTTTCGTGAAACACCGCTAAAAAACTAGATGATCACAAGTGGTGTGGTGGTAAAATTTGCCCGGATACGTATCGGTGTTGTCACTGATATTTATTAATTTTAATGGCAGGTTATACGTGGTTATACATCACTTAAAGAATAATTTTAGAACAAATTCAGCTGTTTCTTAAAAATATAACGTTACTTATTTTCTGCTCTATTAGTGAACTTTATTAGATTGGACTTTTAATAAGATTAAGTTTTTTTAAATTTTGGAACTATTACAACACTATAAATTTGATTAACCCATTTGCATGCTGTTCAGTCACTTAGTTTTCAGGCCAGGTGATCGCGTTTTAATGTAAATATGCAATATAATATTTCAGGGTAGCAACCATATAGGCTTGTTCTTGGAAACGCTTTTCCAGTTCAAACACAATTGATCATTTACAAATTAATTACCCATGTGCTGGCATTGTCGTCTTGGCAACTTTAATACGAACAACACCAACTGGCTTAAGTATTCAAATACGGCCGACGAACAAGGCCGTGAAGCTGAATCATTCTCAATCAGCGACGACTTTACTCAGCTTATCAATGAACGAACACAAATTCCTGATCGGGACGGAGAGTTCGCCAGCCTTATTGACCTATTTCAAACCACCAATTCAGAGATTTACGCTGTCGCTGTAAATCCAGCGTTAGGACCTTCCGACCATAAACTGCTTTCGATATCGAGTATTCTACCGAGCGGTGACAAAGAGGCTCCTAAACTGCACAAGACTTGGCACTACAAATCTGCTAAATGGGAAGAACTCACGGAATATTTTCTAACTTTTCTTTGGATAAACATTTATTTCAGATCCATCTGACTACGCTAAGGAGGTTTTTGATGTCATTTTGACTGGCATGGAAGCTTACATTCGTTTGTCGAAGAAATGCTCTCCCAACGGTAAGCCTTGATACTTTTTATACTTATTAACTAAATCAGAGGTTCCCAAACTTTTTTTTCTCGTAGACCACTTTCAAAATTTTACTGGTTTCGGTGGACCCCCTGCTGCTACATTTCTACCATATTCCCAAAACTCGTCAAAAAATGTGAAGATTAGATGTAACGATGGAAATTTGCGTCGTGGCTGAGTTCCAACCCTAAATTCGGAGTGGTAAAAATAAAAAGAAAAATAATATATTTTCTTGTGTTCTATTTATTAAAATAATATGATTACAGACTTAATAGAATTAAAATCAAACATTAATAACGTACCGTAACTTCAACAATGCAAATGCAAATGAACAATTAAGAAAAAAATAGTCATAATTTTAATGGGAGGAATGTACTTGATGGATTGACAGCAAATTATCAATATCTGGCTTCAGTTTTGTAAGGAATAACCGCAAATCTCCCCGTTCTGTGATGTTCAATCTGCTCCTTTTTTTTTTTGTTAATAGGTTTGTAACGACACTAAAACTTTTTTCGACAAGGTATGACGAGGGAAACGCTATCAAAAGTTTCCTCGCAATTTCCCACAGCCCAGGATATTTTTCGGGTATTTCTGCATGCAGCCAAAATGTTTGATAGCCTTTTTTAAATCTCACCTTCAGCTCCTCATTGGTGCTAAGCTCGAGTAGCTCTTGTAATACCACATTCACCACTTCCGTTTCATCAAATGGATTTATGATCCATGGTGGTATTTCCATCGTCAGAATATCTTCAAATCTATTTTTGAAGTCATCATGCAGGGCATTTAAATGTTGAACGTATGTCTGAATATCCTCATCAAGACATTCTGCCTCTGGCCAGTTTGGATACTGGGAGAATTCGCGCCGACTAATATTTTACTTCATAAATTTCAATTTTCCAAGAAAAGCCGAAATTACACCCTTTGTTTTTATTAAACTTAGGCTGTCCCCTTGTAACTGCAAGTTAATGTCATTAATTTTTTTGAACAAATCTGTCAAATACGCGATGTCTGCTTTCAATTTGATCAAGTTTTCTTTTAAATCTGGATCTTTACTTTCCAGAAACTCTAAAACTGATTCAAAAAGTGAGTAAAATCTTGTTAAACATGCACCATTCGACAACCAGCGTACTTCAGTATGTAAGAGCAATCGTTGGAAGTCTTCATCATTTTCGTCGCACAATTGTGCAAATAAACGGGTATTCAACGCATTGCTTCTTATTTTGTTAACTGCTTTAATCACAAATTGAAGCGATTGGTGCAATCTATCACTAAATTTTTCGCTACCAGGTATTGTCGGTGGATGACACAGTGAATTGCAGTAAGTCCTGGTATAATTCTTTTAAGATGGCTTATAAACCCACGATATCGCCCGAAGATGGCAGGAGCTCCATCTGCTGTCACCGAAATAATATTTGTAAATGGAATCGATTTTTCCTTAAAAAAATCACTCAGGACATTAAATATTGATTTGCCTTTGGTGTCCGTCTCCAAAGTTTTCGCGAATAGCAGCTCTTCATGGATTTCTTCGTCCATAACAAATCGAACATATGCCAATAATAATGCTTCATTACCAGGTAAAGTTGACTCGTCCAGTTGAATAGAAAAATGAGTTGTTTGCAGATAATTACACAAGGAGCTTTCAATATCAGAGCTGATTTCATCAATACGTCTTTGTACAGTGTTGTTACTCAAAGGAATTCTTTTGAGTACGTCAAATGGAGGTTTGTGCAGAACAGTTTTTAAAACCTCTTCAACAGCGGGTAAAATTAACTGTTCTCCGATGGTGTGCGGTTTTCCAGATTTCGCTATAAGCAATGAGATATTGTAAGATGCTCGCAAGCCATCATCGTTACTTTGAGACCTTGAAGCGAACATACTGTGCACGGTGGGTCTCTTTTCATATTTTTCCTTCAATGTTTGAAAATATTTTAAATCTTTACCTACTTTATCAGGATGACACCTTCTTAGATGATCTTCGAGCTTCGATGGTTTCATAGAGTCATTGCTCAAAACTTTGTTGCATAAAAGGCATATGGCAATCGTATGTCTGCCTTTGGTGGAAGAAAACCAAATTTCAAATAATCAACACTGTACTGTCGACATTTCTTCTTAGATTCAGCCATGTTTCGTATCAGTTACCTACCTGTAAAGAAAAAAATGTATGTTTTAGTAATCATAAGGCGACTTTAACAGGATATGGCTATTTTAACAGAATAAAATAGGATTAATTAATTATTGCAATGAAAAAAAAAAAAAACAAAATGCCGGCGACAAAACTGATTTTAAATATTAAAAGCAATAAACTGCTAAGACCCATATAGAGGTTTTCACAAAACGGCTGAACTATTTTAATGTAATATAAAATATTTTTTGATTAATTACATTTTGATACATTTCTGTAAATTCGAGAGAAAAAATACTTTTAAAGAATATTTTGACATCGAAACTCCGCGATTTTAATGATTTATTTATTACTTGGATGTACGTTACGAGTGGTACATAAAGACACGTACAATTTATGAAAATATTTTAGTCATTTAGCATTAGTAACTACGAGGGCACTGAAATATGTACAAACATGCAGGTCAATCATATATCTCTCCTTTAGTGAATCACCACAGTCGGGTAAATAAATAATTTTATAATAAAAAGTACTAAAAGTTCAATCTTTCTCGGCTTTCTGTTCTTTTATAGAAGTACTGAATAATGGCTCTGTTCAGTATTTAATTTTATTACGTACCTACTACACGCAAACATAACAAATATAATATTATTACAATATAAAATAAAAATATTAATAACAAATAGGCAGATACTTTCTTTTTCCGGCACTGGTAAACACTGACATCGATTCAGTCACACTTTTCTTTTCAAAATTCCTGAAACAAATGAGTAACGTTTGTCCTTGGCATTCGTATTTATATTGGTGAAAAATCAAACAAGTTCATGCAAGATTGCAAGCACAGCACAAGTCGTATTTCGTCCCTTTGCACGTCTGAACGGGTTGCGTTGCGGGCGGGCGGGCGGCGCTTTGCAAGTCTCGACGCGCGTTGTACTGAATATCGAATATGCAAGTTTTTACAAGTAACAGTCGCTGACCTTCTTAAAATACACTACTCAAAAAAAATTAAGGGAGGTTTTAAAACAAAGAAATTAATGCTAAATGAACAGGCTATCTGATCCATAAGCCATAACTGAAAAAATTTTTTTCATGCCCCGTGGACAAAAAAAAGCAAAATATTTGCAATATTATTTTTTTGCGCTATTTGTTAGGATTGCATGAGAACCGTTAGCTCCTAAAAAATTTTAGCCAAAAAAACATCTGAAAATTAGAATCTTAAGGCTTCAAAATGCTTTTTTTTAAAGTCTCAATACGACCATTCTTCACCGAAATACAGCCTGTCAAAAATCACCTAAAAATTTGGAATTTTTTTTTGCTCTCTTAATTTTTTTGAGTAGTGTATTATCTGCCTACATTGATAGATAAAGCCAAGCCAACATTTTTGTTCTTTACTATCGAAACCAGATACATTTTCGTGGACCCCCACTTACAACTTGTGAACCCCCATTTTTTTTCACGCCAACGTAGACCCCCGTCAAGTCTCCCGTGGACCCCTGGGGGTCCACCTGAACCACTTTGGGAATCACTGACCTAAATGACGGCCATGCCGATTATTGATCATAACGATGCCGATTAATATTCGCTACGTACTTACACGGATATACGGTTCGAAATAAGCATCGTTGTATTCATCAAATTAGTATTTCGATCAATTCCGTAGTTACTCATGTAGATCTCTAATGCAAAACAAGGACAGCTTCTCAAAAGCTGGAAATTTTGCTTCGAACTAGAAAGCTTTACATTCTAAAACAACTATTACTTCTGTACAAAGCCCAAATTTAACCAACGAAGGAATACTACTCCCATGTTTGGGGCTCCTCTCTCAAACATACACTGCATTTGTTGGATTCTATTTAGGAGAACGCTGTTCGTTTGATCGGAGACCTATGTCCTTGGCCCATAAAAAAAACTTTGTAAAAAATGTTTGTCAGTTATCAACTTGTCAATCTATGCTAATTATCAACGAGAAAATGACAAAAAAATTTAATGACGCCATAAAAAGTATTGTGAAATACAAAAATGTGTGTTTCGGCACTCGGACAACGTTGACGGGCATTATGACATACTCGCCGATATCTTTAGGAAATAAAAAAGAGTTAAATCCCTACTCAGGCGGGGAGGTGAACAATAAAAAAAAATATATGACTTCATGTCTTTATAGTATCAAGTTTTCTAAAACAAGACTGAACTTACGTTACTAGAGGTAAGTTACGGTCGGTGAACTCGGCGGTTAAAGGCATCAACAATCTAACCTGAAATAATAAAAAAAAACAAGCAGAGGAGAATTGCCTTAAGAGTTCATTTATGTTTTTAAACGCCCAACACATTATATGGCCCCATAAATTTCAGACTGAATTTCCAGATATACGTGATTCCTAAATCTAAGTCTCGCACTAACTTGTTTTCTTTTGTAGATTCACCAAAGGTAATATTGTCAAAGAAAACAATATTAAATTAATAAATTAGGTATAGACAGTTAACATTTATATTATTAAACTACGAGTATTAATCACAGAAAAAACGAACAAAAAAGAAGAAAAAGAGAAAAAATATATTAGGTTTATGATTAACTGTCCAACACACTGAAAATCCAAATCATAACACATCTCTCTCAGAAGTTTATCGTTAGGGTCCAACAAGGTCATTAGCGGGTATTCATGAAAAAATGCTTTAAATACTTCAATTCAAAATTTCGGATAAAATCTCCAAATTTGATCAAAATATGTTTAAGGGTATTTTTAGGGTAGTATATTACAAGAAGAGGCGGCCATAGTGTAGTGAGGAAGGCGTCTGCTTTCTACGCCGGTGAACCGAGTTCATATCTCGGCTCGGTAAAATAATAAAAAAAGGCTTTACAACGTGACGGTCACATCTCTCGGGAAGGGAATGGCAAACCACCCGTAGTATCATGCCTAGTAAAGCCCTCTCACTTTGGCCGTTAGAAAACGGCATTAAACTGTAGGTTCCCTTTGTCCGTAAAATACTTAAAAAAAAGGTACCAACCACAGGCAAATGCGAGAGGGTCGCCAACGTCCGTATCAGATATGGCACTTCAAGAGATATTATAAAGAACCTTGGCCTGTAAATTGGAAATGGACAGTCTACAACACTGCTGAATTTGTTCAGGGTTTGTAAAACAGTAAAAATTCGTTATATCAAGAGACGCTTGAGCATTTATGTGATTCAGAAAGAGTCATGTGTGCTTGATATTCTATAAAAGAGATTTTTCATTCTCTTGGTGAATTTTAATATTATTTTAATCACACACACACACACACACTTTCCAACCTAAATGAAACATGTTTTTCTTTATAATATATTTCTTTATTCAATTATTTGTTCAATTTATGTAAAAATCATTAATAATATATGATTACTGTAACACGGTAACTTAATGCCTCTCTTTAATCGTTTCGTATAAAAAATAAAGGACCGGTACTTCTCAAAGACCTGATTTTCCGATAATTGCAACATATTGCAACTAAATTTTTCGTAACTATTTCTCCGCCTTAAGAACATCTTACATAAAACTAAATACTCTACATTATATATATATATATATATATATATATATATATATATATATATATATATATATATATATATATATTTAGCCTCCGCCTGGCTAGGTCAAATATATTATTCCACAGCCCTATTTATATAATATGCACGAACGGCAATGTCATTGGAAACTCCGGTGATTTCCATTCCAGTAGGCTGTCGGTACTTATTGGTTCTCTGCTCGGTGTTTAGAGGTTATTTCAAATTTGTAGTTTTTCTTTGTTATTACTATTTTCAGTATTTATTTTTAATTTGGAGATTGTTCAAACTGTTAAATGTTCTTACTTGTACACTCTGATTATTATTTAAACTGTATCTTCTTCTTTTATATGTAGCTCATTAGTATAAACATTTTCCTGTAATTGGGCCTTGCCTGTTGGAATTGAATGTATAAATAAATAAATAAATCAGTATATATATATATATATATATATATATATATATATATATATATATATAATATGATGATTGAGTTTGCATCTGCTTTATAAGTGTTATAATTCTTGAATGAGTTTTTGTCAAGGCCAATCTCATGTGATCTCGAACATCCAGCTTATTCTTGGCTTTTATCTTGATCTGCAAAGGAGTTCAAAGTCCACTTTCACAGAGGTAAGAAGAAGCAAATGGCACTAATATTCGAAAAGAAAGCATGTAAACTTTAAGATACGAATGACACACAGCACACCAAAATTGAGGTAACGATTTTTCCTGAAATCAATCACGCGCTAAGGAATCGCAGCTCCAAAAATTCATCCTGCACTTCATCGAGAATTTCGGTAACATCCAAAGATACATGAAATGGGTTTCATACTAATGCAGCTTCTTGTTCAGAAAACTTCGAGAAATGACGTTGTATTTTAGATTCAAGGGTTTGAAGGTGGTTATTAGTTTCATCTCTTAGATTATCTATAATTTCCGTCTCCGATTCTTCAGTCTTGGTGCAAAGGTGTTCAAACATGGTAAAGTTTCCAAGATTTACTTTACGGCGCCAGTTTTTTAGCTTAAATATGGACGCGTGGATATTATCTCTGAAGTGAATAATGTACGTTTTCTTACCCTGCAGTTTTAAATTTATTTTGTTTAGCTGATCTAAAACATCAGATAAATAACCAGGTCTCATCATTAAAATGTGTCATAAACTCATGTTTTCCTTTTATTTCTAAGAACTGTTCTATTTCATTTTTCAATCCAAAGACTCGGCCAATAACATTTTCTTTTGATAACCAACGAATAGCAGTGTAGAAAAGAACAACTTCGTGATTAGAGGTAATGTTTTTGCATAGTTCCTTGAACATACAAGTATTGAGGGCGCTAGATTTTATATAATTGACAATTGTCACAAAAAAGTCGAGCACTTCTTGCAAAGGCTTTGGAAGAGTCTTGGTAGCAAGGACAAATCGGTGAATCATGCTTTGCTTAGGGTGCAAGCTCCACACCAGTTTCCATTGTAAGTCATTACTTTCAATGAATGAACTTACCATCTTTATAACGTCTTCACCTTTCGCAGTAATTTTTAGTGCTTTACAAAACAGAAACTCTTCTTTGATGTCCTCCAAGTGAATATATCTCACGAAAACGAATAACTGGGAACATGAATTAACATCGGTAGACTCGTCAAGCTGAAAGGAAGAGACAGGAGATGCTTTTATTTCAGATAAAATTTATTCTATTACGTCTATGGACATGTCTGAAATGCGTCTCTGAATTGTGTTGTTGGTCAAGGATATTTTACGCATTTTTAATCTTACTCGCTTCTACAACTTTAATAAACAGAGTTTGAAGACGGTTTCTGCAATTATATGGGGTTTTTTAGTTCTTGCAACTTCCCGACCAATTTAACATGCTACCTGAACTACAGCTTGGCTTTGTTGTTGAAACGTCCTAATAAAATCCAACTTTTGTTCTCTTCAGGTAGCCTCACGTCGTTTAAAAAAGTCCAGGTCTTTTGTAATATATTCGGAATGCTTTATTTCTAAGTGACGTTTGAACTTTGAAGGTTTGATAGATTCAGCTCTAAGAACGCTGCATTGCATAAAACACACTGTGGCCGTTATTAATAACGGTTGAAAATCCAAATATTTTCTTTTTTCTCCGTGACTTTGATATCTGGAAAATAAAATACTTCAAAATAATTTTAAAAAAAGTTTAAAAATTTCGAATTAACATTATTTAATGTTTTTTGATTACCAAAACGGTAAATAGCAGTCGAGTCTGTTTCTAGGCGTGTCTGTCGTAAACGAATTGTGACAGGCTATCCTAATATTATACTATTTTTCGGATCAAACAAGACTTAGTTTATTGTTAGAACAACGAACTATTTATATACAAACGACAAAAAGAACACTGTAACGATTTAACACTAGGTAACAAGTTTACTGAACAAGACAATTTATCTGTACACTTATATTTATATTCATAAGTTTAAACTCTCAGCTGAATAACTGAAGACTACCCCCTACGGCTCTGCTCGTTGCTTATAGATCAGTTGGGAATAGTTTCCCAATTATTCACAGTTCGGTGGAACGTCAAGCTATCCGTCTCGAAACTTCTCTCTTTTATACGTGTCTTCGAGAGGCAACGGAGTATCACGATCGCTGCGGACTACCCGGCTAGCTTGCCCCAGTCAGATTTTACCATTTATAAGGAGAGGTGCATGCGCCAGCCCTCCACTGATTACGTCACATATCTCGTGTATTGCCATTTTAATACTATTAAAATTTAATTTTGGTTTTTAAAATTGATAACAGGCGACCTCCCAAGAAAGCCAAGGCGACCCCCTTGTGGGTCGCTACCCACCGGTTGAGAACCCCCGGTCTAGAGTAATACACTTAATCTAGCGTATCTCATTTCATTCAAAAAATCGGTCAAGTACAAGTTGGACTTGCGCAATTAATGTTCCGTACTGTGATTGTCTTTAAAATAATTTTTTTTTTTCGGAAATATATAATGATCAGTGACTTCACAAAACACACCCCCAAATGAGTTTTCAATAGAAGAATTAAGAGCCCAGATTACAGACATGTCTACTCAGATACTGACTCTGCAGGCTAATCAGCCCAACCAGAAAATAAGATCCGATATGTGTTTCACGTTTTTTCTTAATCAAACATGTATAATAGTTATAGCAGCTTAGCTATATAGTAGCAAATCAATCAATCTAACTCAATCTAGAATCTAGTAGTAAAAGTTTAAAACAAATATTTACTACCTAAATATTTGTTTAATTGTATACAAATAAAATAAAATTATTTTGTCTCGGTACCTAATGCTTAAAGCAGTAGCTATTAGTCCCAGCTCAATTTACAACTTTCGACGAAATAAACCTTCACCATAATAGTTTTCTTTTTATATTAGATAAATTATCAATAAATAATTTTCGTTTAATCTATATAGTACTTGAGACTATTCAAGAATTTTTCCAAAATTTTTCCATCAGTACTTCTCGGGATAGGGTGAGTGGACAGCGGTTTTTAAGCCATTTTTTGTGCGCAAGTTTTCATCATATATATTTTTTAACTCGTGTTTCGCAAATTTTCATTTCACACCCCCCTCGGTGACCTGGCAATTTTTTTTTCACTTTCGATTTTAATCCCTAAAACTAATCTTTTAAGTCAAAATTAAACTTCCGTAACTACGCGGCTCTGATCGGGCCGTCAATTTCTAAATTTGTGCAAAATTTCAACTTTCTATGTCAAGTAGTTTCGAAGAAAATCGAGTGTGTAATACGGACAGGCAGGCGGACAGACAGACAGACGGACAACGAAGTGATCCCATAAGTATTCCGTACGAAACGTTCATTGAACAAAACGATTGATTGACACTGAACGAGCGAACGATTGAACGAAAATTCATTGTTTGCGCCTCAAAAAACAATACTACATTCTTTCAACTCACTATCCCAGAAAAATTCTCTTCCCCTGAAGTTTTCCATGAACAAAAAGGCGTAGGATGTCAAATCAGGACTATAGGGTGGGTGTTGTAACTCTGTGAATGCTTGGTAAAGGCTTGAACTGTTTTTTAATCTTGGAAACCCTGCAGTTGCCGTGTAACAGCAAAGTTTTCATTCTCTACAAATTCGGCCATTTTTCTCTAAAGACCTGCTTGCGGTTTTTGGTCGTCCTCCTGTAAACTTCTCTAATAATAGTGACCTTTTCTCTATGCATTCAATAATCCAATTTCTTTTCGCAGTCATAATAACGGTCGCCTTCAACATATAATGGCTAATTCGTTAAAAAGAATTCTCATCATCTAAACCAGCGAAATGTTCTTGAAAAATTTATATTGAGGCTGTTATTCTCTGCTAGTCGAAAAATGGACGCAGTGTCTAAAACTCCATACCAGTCCCTGATATTCCGGAGCCACGAGTGCTGCTTTCCACCAGTCCTCACCAAGCCTCCATTTTTCCCTGAAGAATAAATTTTGGAACCGAGTAGCGGTCACCTCTTAGTATATGTCCCAAATAAGACACCTTTCTTTGTTTTACGATATTAAGTAGTTGCTACTCCATCCCAGCAGTTCTTCATTGATTAGGTGTTCTGTCCAAGAAATTCGTAGCAAACGTCGCAGTATCCACAGCTCGCAAGCTTCGATACGATTCAATGATCTCATTTTTAACGACAATGTCTCTACAACATATAAGAAGACCGGCCAGACAAGGGGAATGTCTCTGAAGCATATTTTTCAGCTTTAGAAAGTTTGTTTTGTATGTTTTGTCATGCTAATCCGCAGTTTAACCTCCCCATCCATCGTTCCTTGACGACAGAGCCAATATATATATATATATATATATATATATATATATATATATATATATATATATATATATATATATATATATATAATAATATATATAAAATGCAACGTCTCTCTGTCTGTCTGTCTGTCTGTCCGTTAGTGCGCTTATCACTGGAGAACCACTTATCCGATTTATGTACTTTTTTTTTAAAACATACATATGTTCTCTGGCCAGGTTATAGGCTATATTTTATTACAATAGGTAGCATAAGGAATGAGTAGTGACGTAAAATAGTGAATGATGTCGGAAAAAAATTTGCCGCTAGCGCGTTGTCTTGCAATACACCGCCTAAACCATTAAATATGGAACAATGCTATGTAGCAGAGAATATCTATAATCTATAATCTATAATATATATAAAATGCAACGTCTCTCTGCCTGTCTATCTGTCCATTAGTGCGCTTATCCCTCGAGATCCACTTATCCGATTTACGTGATTTTTTAAATTCATACATATGTTCTCTGACCATGTTATAGATATATATTTTATTACATCTATAATGTATATAAAATGTAACGTATCTCTGTCTGTTTGTCCGTTTGTGCTCTTATCACTGGAGAACCACTTATCCGATTTACGTGCTTTTTTTTTAAACATGCTAAACCATTAAATATGGAACAATATCATATAGCAAAGAATATCTATAATATATATAAAATGCAACGTCTCTCTGCCTGTCTGTCTGTCCGTTAGTGCGCTTATCACTGGAGAACCACTTATCCGATTTACGTGCTTTTTTGTTAAACATACATACGTTCTCTGGCCAGGTTATATAATATATTTTATTACGTTAGGTGACATAAGGAATAAGCAGTGACGATAATAGTGAATCAAGTCGGAGAAAAGTTTGCCGCTAGCGCGTTCTCTTGCAATACACTGCCTAAAGCATTAAATATGCAACAATATCATGTAGTAAAGAATATAATATATATAAAATGCAACGTCTCTTATCACTCGAGAACCCCTTATCCGATTTACATGTTTTTTTTTTAATTCATACATTTGTTCTCTGGCCAGGTTATCTATAATCTTCTATCTAGAATATATATAAAATGCGACATCTTCTGTCTGTCTGTCTGTGCGTTAGTGCGCTTATCATTTGAGAACCACTTATCCGATTTACGTGTTTTTAAAAATTTAAACATATGTTCTATATAATTCGATATTAGCCTAGATAATAGGAGATAAGGAGAAATAATGGGAGATAAGTCGAGATAAGGCTCGATAATGGGAGATAAGGTGAGATAATGGGAGATAAATATAAATAATGGGAGATGAGGAGAAATAAAATGAGATAAGCAGAGATAAGTCTAGATAATGGGAGTTACGGTGAGATAATGGGAGATACGGAGAAATAATGGGAGATAAGGAGAAATATTGAGAGTTAAGCCTAGATAATGGGAGATAAGGTGAGATAATAGGAGATAAGGAGAAATAAGGGGAGATAAGGAAAAATAATGGGAAATAAGGAGAAATAATGGGAGATAAGGAGAAATAATGGGAGATGGGCAGAGTTAAGCCTAAATAATGGAAATTATGTAGAGATAATAGGAGATAAGGAGAGATATTGAGAGATAAGGGGAAATAATGGGAGATATTTTATTACGGTGGGTAACATAAGAAATAAGCAGTGACGATAGTGGTGAATCAAGTCCACGCGAGCGGAGCCGCGGGCCCGGCTAGTATATATATATATATAATATATATATATATATATATATATATATATATATATATATATATACAGGGTGCCCCATATATATAGAATAGTGGTTCCATCCAACATTTATTAATCAGTGTATCAAAAAAATGTTCAAATAAAAGTTATGGGGTGTTATACGGCGCACATGCTGACCTTGACAATAAAATGCTTTGAAGTGTTAGTTCGAAGAAATTACGCCATTTAAAATTTTTTTAAATTTTATTTTTGAATCCTACTAAAAATTCAAGATATTATTTGTCTGACATACAGTATGTCTAAATTGGGTTATGGAATTATTAATATTTGAAATTAAGGAGATCAAATTAAAAAGAAAAAAATATATAAGCTGGCTTGTGTCAAACACTTACTGTCAGGTAACGACTTAATGCGTCAAAAACTGATTTATTGACGAAAACGTTTATTGTTGCAATTTGAGCGGAATATCATAATTGTACATTTAACAGAAACTAAAAGTCAATTGTTAATCATGGTTGGTTACGGAAACCGTAGGAGAACACAACAGAGATGTGTGATCTTTTTAATGCAGAATATCCGAATCGAGAACCTATTACCCAATCCGTAATTAGCAAAACATTAAAACGATTTAGACAATCAGGTCATGTTAAGGATTGTTCTAAATTTGGACCTCTAAAAGTTAAAACAAGCGATGATAAAAAGTTAGATGTTTTATTGAAAATTACAGAAAATCCCCATACAGGTACTCGTCAGCTTTGCCTAGACCACAACTTAAGTAAAAGTACCTTAAGTCGTATACTGAATGAAGAAAAATTGCATCCATACAACCAATTCTATTGCAAGAATTATCTGAAGATGACTACGATAGACGTGTTGAATTTTGCGAGGTCATGATGGAATAGATCAATAATGATTCTAACCTAACTCATAATATTGTTTTTCTGACCGGGCTATATTTTGACTTAACGGAAGAATTAATAGGCATAACTGCCAGTACTGGTCTACTGAGATTTCCCACTGAATTATCGACAGTCATTCTCAAGGATCACAAAAGATAAAGGTGTGGGCAAGGATTTGTGGACGTCATATCATTGCTCCCTTTTTTATCGATGCAAATCTTACAGGACAGGGGTATTTGCAGTTACTCCAAGAGCATCATTCCAACTTGTGAAGATCTTTTTCCCAATGAAAATAATTTGGATACCCTTAACATAAAATAGGATTGAGCACCTCCTCACTATAAAATCAATGTTCGTAGATATTTCGATGCGATTTTTCCTAATCAATGGATAGGCAGAAGAGGTGCTGTAGAATGGCCTGCAAGGAGTCCCGACCTTACGCGACTAAATTTTTTTTATGGGGTCATTTGAAAAACAAAGTTTACCGAAGTCGACTTGAAACTATAGAAGATTTACAACAAAGAATTCAATTTAGGCATATGGTATGTTAGACAAATAATGTCTAGAATTTTTAGTAGAACTCAAAAATAAAATAATATACAGGGCTTTCCATTTAAAAAAAAATAATAAGATGACCGTTTAAAACATTTTATTGTCAACGTCAGCATATGTGCCGTTTAACATCTTATAACTTTTATTTAAACATTTTTTTGATACACTGATTAATAAATGCTGTGGAATCATTATTCCATATATATGGGGCACTCTGTATGTATATATATATATATATATATATATATATATATATATATATATATATATATATATATATATAAATATATATATATTACAAAAATTATTTTGTCAAAACTTAAATTCAACTATTTCAGTGGTATGAACTGTGGTGGTACTAACATATATATGTAATTATAACATAACAACCATAAAAATAATACGTGATACAAGATAGGTGTAACAACACCCATAACAGACATACTTATATTTTTTAATATAGTTCCGCTTCTAAAATCATAATGTGTTACAAGGCCAAAATGTGGTTAATATTCTTAGTGAGAATTAAACATTCGAAGTTATCGTCTGGGAGTAAATATAGTTACTAAAAGAGAAAAAAATATACCAAACGTTATACAGTGCTCGTGTTGTTAATACGAAAAATTAGGTCTAGTGATAATTTAAAAATGAGAATAATCTTTACCCACTAATATCATATTCTTAAATATGTCCCATAAATAAATTCAATTTATTGCGCGAAAGTTACGAGCACCTGTAGCAACGTGGGGGAGCTTATCGCAACCCCTGTCCTTGAAAATATAATTCTTCACCGAGAGGTTTACGAAAAAAACTATCCCAAGGCAAAAATATCGAATTCAATTTCATTTACATGGCATATGTAAATGAGGTCGCACTGGTTAAGTTAATTAAAAAAAAAAAACCGGTCAAGTGCAAGTTGAACTTGCACAATTAGTGTTCCGTACGTTGATTGTTTTTAAAATAAAATTTTTTGTTAGGGTGTGTATAAAATGATCAGTGACTTCACAAAACACACCCCAAATGAGTTTTTAAAACAAAGTTTATTTCCAATCTTTACTGAAAATTGATTTTTATATACCAAATAAATTATTAAAGGTGATAATTTTCGTTCAATCCATACCCCGTAGAGAATATTCCAGAATTTTTTCAAAATTTATTGATCAGTCCTTTTCGATATAAGGTAGGGGACAGCGATTTTTTAAAAGTAATACGAAGAAAAGTGTGCGCAAGTATTACATTATATATATATTTTTTACTCGTGTTTTCACAAGCTTTCATTTTACACCACACTCGATGATCTAGTAAAAAAATTTTTTTTTCACTTCCGATTTCACCCCTCAAAACGAACCCCTTAAGTCGAAATTTATGTTACGGTGGTATAAAATGATCAGTGACTTCACAAAAACACCTCAAATGAGTTTTTCAACAAAGTTTGTTTCCAATCTTCACTGACATCTGATGACCTTGAAATTTTTGTTTTTTTTATGTACCATATAAATTATTAAAGGTAATGCACTCGTGATAATTTTCGTTCAATCTACACCCCATGGAGAATATTCCAGAATTTTTTCGAAATTTTTTGATAAGTACTTTTCGAGATAAGGCCCGGGACAGCGATTTTTCGCGAATTTTTAAAAAATAATACAAAGAAAAGTGCGCGCAAGTATAATATTATATATATATTTTTTACTCGTGTTTTCACAAGCTTTCATTTGACACCACACTCGATGACTTAGTAAAAAAATTTTTTTTTCACTTCCGGCTTCACCCCCCCAAAACTAACCCCTTAAGTCAAAATTTAATTCTCGAAACTACATGGCTCTGATGAGGCCATCAGTTCCTATATTATTACCAAATTTCACCTTTCTATGTCAAATAGTTTCGGAGAAAATCGGGTTTGACAGACAGACAGACAGACAGACAGACAGACAGACAGACAGACAGACAGACACCGAAGTGATCCGTACGGAACACTAATTAGTGCAAAGTATTGAAATAACTAGACATCAAGATAAATATAATGGTTTTACAAAAATAGTGACCTAAGTTAGCCTCCGCGTAACCTTGATTTAACATAGATAGATTTTTTTCTTGTAGGATATCTAAAAACTATAGTTTACCATAACAACTTCAGCTTCCTGGAACAATTGATAGAAAATATCAGGCAAAATTTGCAATGTTTATGGAAACGAAGTGTTAAGTAGTGGTAATTTCACCATTCGGTTGAAAAAGTGCCAGAAACGTAACGGCTCATTTTTACATCTTATTTTTTAGGGGGGTTACATACACCCGGGCGCTGCTAAGAGTATTAAACAAAATATTTTAAAGTTATTAAGTAAATAATAAAAAAGAATGGCGATTATCGTACTTTAAATTATAAGATTTTTTTAATATGTTTAAAATATTAAATTATTTTTTATCGGGTTAAATGGACCACTGATGAAAACTATGATACCTCCATGTCTATAGGATAACTTCACAAAAAATAATCCAATGTATAAAAATAAAAATTAATCTTGTAAAATAATGTAACACGTAGGCTGAAAAGCTTTTGGTTTGACACATAGATGTCGCCCTTTTCAAAAATCCATATGATTTTTAGGAAGTATCAACCTTCAAACGATACATGTCAAAATTTCATGATATTTCGACGATTAGTTTAAACGTTACAGTGGTTTTATTGACGCTACTTTGGATATTTTCAAATCAAAAAAATCGAATTTCGTGTTTTGATTAAACATTGTTTTTTGATGGGAAAAATACCGTTCAGGCAAAGCAATGGCTCACTAAGTGTTACGGAAACTCTGCCCCTGGAAAATCACTCATTATTTACTGGTATGCTGTATTTTAAACGTGTCGTACAGATACAAATCATGCTGAAAACATCAAAAAAATCCACAAAATTGTTTTGGATGACCGGAAAGTAAAATTGCGTGAGATAGCTGACTTCCTAAAGATATCAAAAGAACGTGTTGGTCATATTTTGCATGAACATTTGGGCATCAGAAAGCTCTGTTCGAAATGGGTACCGCGTTTGCTGACAGTGGACCAAAAACAACAACGTGTTGATGATTCTGAGCGCTGTTTGGACCTGTTTAAAGCGCAATAAAGAGGATTTTTCATGCGATATGTCACAATGGATGAGACATAGAACCACCACTACACAACAGAATCAAATCGGCAGTCAGCTGAGTGGACAGCAGCCGGTGAAAGCCGCCCGAAGTGACCAAAGACACAACAGTAGGCTGGGAAGGGTTTGGCCTCTGTATTTTGGGATGCGCGTGGAATAATTTTTATCGACTGTATTGAGAAGGGAAAAACCATCAATAGTGAATATTATATAAAGTTGTTGGTACGTTTCGAGGCAGAAATCGCAAAGAAACGGCCCCAAATGAACAAGAAAGTGCTCTTTCTTCAAGACAATGCACCGTGTCACAGGTCAGTGGTTACAATAGCAAAATTACATGAATTGAAGTTCGAATTGCTTCTTCATCCACCGTAGTCTCCGGATTTGGCCCCCAGCGACTATTATCTATTTGCAGACCTCAAAAAATGCTCTCGGGAAATCGCTCCAATGAAGAAGTTATCACCGAAACTAAGGCCTATTTTGAAGACAAAGACAACAACAAACGTATAGAAAAGGTTGGACTGATTGTATCGCTCTTGAAGGAGTCTATATTCATGAATAAAGTAGAATTTTGCAAAAAAAAAATGTGTTTTAAGTAGCTAGACCAAAAACTTTTCAGCGTACGTGTTAGTAGTTAAAAATTGCCGAAGGGGTTTATTTTTCAAAAATAAAAAATTTACTGTTTTAAAATGTGATTTTAAAATTTTTCAACCAAAAAATTTATGTTTAATTATTTATAAAAAAATTGTCAGTTGGAAAAATCAAAAAAACCCCTAGACCTTTCTTAGAAAAAGTAATTATTAAGATTTAAAAAAAAAGTTAAAATATTAAAAACTCACTGAGTAATATTGCAGATAGTGTCTGAAAACAGGTAGCGGTCCCAGTCCGACGCTAGGTCAGATTTAATGCTATAACTTTGTAATGGAATGAAATTTTCTTAAAAAATTTGTTTAATAATTCTTAGAAGTAGCAGCCTATAGCATGTAGTTTCGAAAGCCTATTCTTTATGACATGCTACATTAATAGTTCACGTTTCGGCTCCATATGTAGCTATAGGGAATATTAATGAATTGACAAGCCATTTCTTTCGATTTAGTGAAAGGCCGACATTTGCGCTAAACTTTTCAATGTGATGCAACAGTGCAACCATTTTTTCCTCGGAGGTAGCCATTATTGTAGTATCATCAGCGTATCTTAGATTCGAGAACTTTTACCATTGCACTCTTCTGTCGCTTTGCGAATAATCTATTCGCCATAGATGTTGAAGAGTAGTGGAGACAGGATACAACCCTGCCTCACCCCCTTTCCGACTTGGAATGGCTTAGACAGATTTTTTCTCCACTCTTTCTCCATCAATGATGTTATCTGTAGGATTTATGGTGGTCTGATGTCCTCATTTCTTAAAGAATTCTCCATAAGTGATCCCGCGGTATTGTGTCGAAGGACTTTTTATAATCAAGGAAACAGAACACGGCAGGAACATTATATTCCTATAACTTTTCTATCATTTCTCTCACATTGATTAGCTGTTCTCTTGTGCCTCTACTGGGTACAAAACCTGCCTTTTCTTGGGGAATCTGAAGAGAATTGGTTTCAATTGTTTTTGGATGATGTAGAGCATAATTTTGTTTACATGACATTTTAATTTTCACAGACGTCTCGTGGGTCTTTCTTTTGAAACGGTACATATCTCGTTTGTACCCATTCTTTAGGCCATTCACCTGTTTTCCAAATCTTATTGCATATTTCATGTTAACACCTTTCTCTCCTGTCGCTTTCAGCATTTCAGATAAAATGACATCCACCCTTGCAGATTTAGTATTTTTTGAATTTTTTTTCATAGCTAATTCCCCCTCACCTCTGAGAATTGTTGGCTCTAGAGTTCCCAAATTCAGTTGTGTGTTATGATTATTTGCACTTCTCTTGAGTTTATAACAGTACTTGCTCCACCTTTCGATTACTTCTGGCTTTGCTATCAAAATTAGTCCAGTGTCGCCTTTTTAATGGTAAAAATTTTGGTGTGAATGTATTCGCTAATTGTTTGATTTTTTTAAATAAATCTTTAGTTTCATATGATTGCTGTTCTATTTCTTCATAAGTGGCTATATATTTGTTTTTGTCTTGTGTAATAGCTTTGTTTATTGTTTGTGTTAAGTTATTATATTTTATTTGTATTTCGTCGTTGAGGATTTAGATTTTAGTTATTGGCGCTCTGGTATTAGTTGCCCAGATGATGGAGATACGCTTTTTTTTTTTCGGTTCCGATTCCATATATTTTCAGACATCTCTAGAACATCAAGCAAGTAATACAAGCTATATACATCTGTTAAAATATTAGATTTAGCTATTAAAATATGTAGTCATCTGCTTGTTTTTTTTATAATTGATTCTTCAGTCTTCTATATAAAAATTGTTGGGTTTAAGACTGTGGACAAGAATATAACGTTTAACTATTCGATTTGAAATTATAATATCATAGCAAAAATTAATGACTTGTAATACCTGCCTGTTTTAATTTAAAATATAGTACTTTGTTTTATCAAATTTAGTATGGAGAAACTTTAAATTAAATCCACATTCGTTTAGCCTATTACTTTGAAAAGGTTAGAGTTTTAATAAACAGAGGTGGCCGAATGTTCCACTTCATGTAATATTATTACAAAATTTGATCTTAAAGCTAGTCGATAATTACTTTGGTAATTAATATAGCAATTTTCAATAATTTTGGTTAATAGGAATTTAACTAAATTGAACTAATAATACAAATAAAATTTCTATGCAGCATTATTCCTGCTAGTCATTGTATTTAAAGATTGTGGAAGTCTGATTTAAAGCACAACATATAACATGACAATAAGGTTATTAGAATCATTATTGTCAAGTTGAAAAGTTGTTTCCAATGTAAAATAGTACGCTCGTTAGGTTGAAATGTTTTTAACAGGTTATTGTGCTCACTAGCTATGTGTCGAGGGGGCCGGGGGAAGCATATGCCCTTCCCGCCCTCATGAATTTAGAAATATGTAGAAGTTTTATTGTTTATAAGAGCTCTTTTTTTGTAGGAGATCTT
This sequence comes from Pachyrhynchus sulphureomaculatus, assembly GCA_019049505.1. NCBI lineage: Eukaryota > Metazoa > Arthropoda > Insecta > Coleoptera > Curculionidae > Pachyrhynchus > Pachyrhynchus sulphureomaculatus. Next base: position 76,289,005 of record CM032453.1, on the reverse strand, counting down.
TACTTTATTACCGGTTTTTACGGTTGCAACATTTGAAGTTCTACTGTATGAAGGTTCTTCCCGATCGTCTTTAAATTGGGTGTAAATTTTTAAAGTATCACTGTCTGTGAGGACTCCTTTGTGTGAAAAATATCTCCCCCTTGGTCATTAATGCGTAAATTAAGCGTAAATTTTTAAAGTACCACTATATGAATAGGTTGTTTTTTGTATAATTTCTTCCCCATCCTTTCCAATATCTTCACCAACTTTAATGTAACTTCTGCTATTGGCTGGAATATTATGTCTGATATTTGAAAGCAAAAATATGTATAAACTTTTTTGCCAGCTTGATCTAATGAGCATCCCAACACCATGTGATTTAAATCCCCATTATCTCCGTATTGGCAATTGGGGCTGTCCCTCATCCTTGTCTCATGTAAGTAAGCGAGGTACGAGCAATGATTAGACTTTATTCAGAATAATGTCGTTAGTTACTTTCTTTTGATATACTTTGAATCATAAATCCAAAGCTTTTTTCGCCATGTCTCTTTATACTTGGCATATCTCGAACTTTTTCTTTTCATCTCCTTTTGTATCTTTCGCACCACTTTTCCATAGACTGTGCTTAGCTTTTCTGAATATTTCCCCATAGTCTAATCTGTTGTTTATTTGCATGCTGTCATTTCTTCCTTCCTGCGCTAAATCGCCCGCCTTCTCAATACCATTTATCATGCGACTGTGTCCCAAGACCCAAACCAACTTTATACTTCCACCTTGTACTCATGTAGTGTAACTCTCCATTTTTAGTACTAAAACGTTGTGTAATTCCTTCCCTGTATTCTAATTCTTTAGACCCTTCGCAGATCATTTTTGAACTCTCAAATTATCATGTTATTTATCTTCCTATATAATTGGATAGATGATTTGATTGATATAATTTTAGCTGTGTATACATTAGTCCTATTGGCCACCTTGTATCTGCCTTCTAATTTTAGATCCGGACTAAAAATTGCTTTACCCACCTCCCCAGTCTCTTGATTTACTGCCGCATCCGTGAAGACTATGATGTAATTCCCCAATTCTTATTATTTTAATTTCATGAACTTACTACTTTGCTCTCTTTTTTTATCTTCGAACCCAAAAACTAAATCCGCATCTGTTGACCATCATAGTTCATGGTATAGCATGGTAATCTGCTTTTGTAGATCAAATTAATGTATTGCAGAGATCCCGCCCCTCAAGAATATCTGGAAGTTTAGAATACAACCAATATCATGGTTTTTCATTGTAAGTTGATAACATTTCTGTAGACAAGGCTTTTGGACTGAGAGATATGTTTCAATGAGAACAGAATCAGCTGTCTTCTGCTTTCCATAGGATATACGCCTGCTTCTGATAATAATATGTTCGCAGGCGTAAATTTCATCTTGGCCAGGGTCATCTTCAGAGCTTGGTATTTACTGCAATCCACTTTTTCCCAATTATTCTTACTTGTCTTGAATATGGCCAGAGTTCCATATTCCAAATTGGATTTTACTATAGCTTTATAAATGTTTAGCAGGACTCTTGGGTCAGCACCCCACCAAACCCTTGTCAAGGCTTTCATTACATTGATTGGTGTTCTAGCACTGTAATATATCTAAACTATATGTCTCTTCCATTTTATGTGCGCATCAAAAGTCATTACTAGATATTTATACATACATATTCCAATTCTGTGTTGCTATATTTAACCTTGGTCTCTGGTCTTTACTGTAAATAATCTCTTTTGTTTCATCTTCTGACAGTTCCATGCTTTTTTCTGACATCCATTAATGCTGTCCAACAAATTTTGAACAAAATACTACCATGTCGTCTGTATACTCTAACACTTTCACTCACACCCCAAAAGACAAAGTAAATGAGAAGACAATTGCTGAATTCCTCTATAGCCTTTGTGGGAGCCTACTATTTTCCCTGTTCTGCCTGATCTTAGAGCTATTGTTCTGAATCATATACCCTGTAGGATGATTCGAATGTAATTGGCAAGAGAAATCGGTCTATATTAACTCGGGTCCTCCGTACCTTTATCATGCTTTGGCCGAAAAACTACTACTGCGGTTTACATTTCTCTGACAATTCTTCTCTCCTCATGATTATGTTATTGTAGATGTTTGTTAACTAACTTTTTCCGTTGACCGGAGTATTTCTAATCATTGCATACGTCATAATGTCACGCCCTGAAACAGAGTCCTTTCTTTTTTCTCTCAGGATTTCCTCTATCTTCATTGTAATATCTTTAACGTCACCCCATTCAATGTTCTCCAGCCGTATATTCTGTGAGACCGATGCTGGTGCCAGCATACTTAGAAAGGCCTCTATAAATCCTTCTTTAGGGTCGGTCGAGTTATCAAGATTGGAAAATTTTCTTACTACCTTCCAGATTTTAGATAAGTCCGTTTCTCCGTTTAATGTTTTAGAGAATTTTTTGAAGCTCTCCTTTTTTCTTCCTAAAGTTCCTAGTGACCTCAGCCTTCTTTTTGTGGTGACCATAGTTTATTTCACTATATTGACCTTTGTATTTCTAAGAGCTATTTTTCTGTTTTCATTTACACCACACATGAGTCATTTCGGATTGAGACTTCCTGTTTTTATTCTGCTTGACTACTATCTTGCAAACTCTTCCCAATACTGTGGGTCCTCTGTCACGCACAAAGATTGAACTGGCTTTTTCTAACCTCGACTTCCTCTTATTATATCTAACCCGCAAACTATGAACTTACTTGCTTAATAGACACGTCGAAATTTGATAATGCCTACATTTTTGTTTTGTCTTGGCAACTATGATGTTATAGCGTAAGTGTATTAAAAACAAGAGTAAAAATTGAAAAATTCAAAATAAATCGCAAACTATTAGAAATAGATATATGACATACTTAATAAAAGTTGGAGGGTTTTATAATATCTATCAGAAAAAATAATAATATACAGATTTTTCAATTTAAAATGGTCGAAATGCATAAATTTATTTTGAATACCCTGTAGCATCTAACTCAATTTTTTTTTTCATCTCTATAGAACGCCAATTATAAGTATTCCACCTTCAGAAACAATGGCGGCACAAAACTGAAAACTAGTATTTTTTAAAAAAATTTAAATATTAAAAAAACTATTAGGTTTAAGTATACGAGTATAACATTATTAATAAAAAAGTTATAAAATTTTACGCAGAATTTAAAAATAAATTAGAAAGTAGGATGTTCCATTTAAAAAAACATATGTTATATCCGCCACACTTTTTTGAAGTACCCTGTAGACTCAAAAATAATTTTAAACTGTGCACCTTAACATTCCCTAAAACTAACATATTTAATTTTTCGTCATTCCCGAAACAAATGAGATAGATAATGAACTTTACTCTATCGTTGACTCGCCCTGTAGAAGAATGTCAGATTTTTATAGATTCTTCAAGAATAAGCTGTTCTTTTGCATATTGACAATAAATTTGCATCAATACCTGTATCACATTCAGACAGTGTAATATAAATCTGAAACTTTTTGAATTCGTACGTCGATTATTTTCCAAAAAATCAAAAGAAGAAATTTCTAGAGCCATGACCTCAAGAGAAGAAGAAGAAGAAGACTATAGTGAGGAACAAGGCGAACGGTCCTATAAAGATATAAAAGAGATGGAAAGGAGATATCAAGGCCGTTGGGATATCAGTATGATACCGAATTATTGTTGGATGATCTATAAAGATGAAGATAAAGTTCGTAAATGGAAACTAACGAAACGAAGCTTTTACCTATTTTCATTTAAACACCGTCTCATCTGAATCTGCTAAATGTGACATGATGTATAACTTACGAATATCGTTTTATATTACGTTCAAGACTACTATTACAAATATTAACACTTTAGTAAAAAAAACTTTTAAAAAATTTTATTTCGTAGACCTGTGATCAATCAGCGTCTTTAAAAATATATGGAAAGATTCAATATTATTACCAATCATCAATATGGATTCCGTAAGGAATAAAGAGAAAAGTAAAACAGCTACACCACATTTTAAGAGGCCCAAGTTTTGTAGGCATTTGAGCCACCAATCAGGCATGTGTTTCAGAAATAGTGTAAAGAGAAGAAAAAAAATAGCTTTATTTGCAGTTTTCCTTATTTTTAACAAATTTTCCAAATTGTTTAACTAAAAAAATTAATCTTCTGACTTCCAATCACTTTCTGACCTTGAACTTATCAATTAAATACAAAATTAACTTTCGGATTTAGTTTAAAAAAAAAAAAAAAAAATAAAAGCCTTTCCTGTTCTCGACTTCATTTTTCGTACCACCCCTTCAAGAAACTTTTTATATGGAGAATCTTTCCAGTAGAATAAGCTGGAACTCCGCCGTTGCCAGTCCCAAGCCCGGATGAAAAAGGAGGAGGGTTCCTGCATCAGGTTAGCTCCCTACCATGGTGAAAAGGCAACCTCAGGAGTGGCACAGGTAATAAATAAAAAATATGAAGATAGTATAGATGACGTCAAATACATCTCTGATAGAATTTTAGTAGTAACGATCAAGACAGGAAACGAAAAGATGCATATAATATCAATATACGCATCTGATAAAAATAAGGGAAAAGAAGAACGAGTACAATTCTACAATAAACAACAAAAAGAAATAGATAAGTTGAATAACAAAAAAACAATAATAATGGGAGATTTCAACGGAAGAATTGGAAACGACATAATAGGGGATATAAAACAACGATTCAATGAACGAGAAAGGAATGAAAGTGGATAAGAATTGATAGAATTCTGCGCACGTAATCAGTTAAGGATAAACAATACCTTCTATCCTCATAAACCACAACACTTGTATACCGGGAAGGCAAATGACAGAAAATCGGTGATCGACTATATCATAACAAACATGGCAGTCAAACTGATACTGTGTAAAAACAAGGATCAACATAAAACCATCTAAAAGAAAGCAACCATTATATGTAGAAAAGATGAACATAGAAGCACTACAAGACGACACGACAAAATGTTTATATACGAAAAGGATAACTAAACAGATTAAGAACAACGCAATTCTAGAAACAGACACAGTAGAAGACAGCTGGAATAAATTAAGAAACAACACTCTACAAGCGAGTAAAGAATCTATAGGTACAAGACGAATAAACGTGAGAGACAAAAAACAATACTACGTGGTTCACCCGAGAAGTCAAAGTACTTGCGCAAAAGAAAAGAAGAGCGCTCATACAATATGTATCACAAAAAAAAACAGACATCACTACATAGAAATACGAAATGAAGTAAATGCAAAAATTAAGAAGATAAAGCAGGAATATTGGACAAATTTCACAAAAGAAATGGAAAGAGATTTATACACAGGACAAAAAAAAGTATGGAAAATGTTACGAAGAAGAAAAGCCAATATTAATGAATACTTGACAATCACAAATATTGAAACAAACGACTGGCAACAACACTTTAAACAACTATATGAAAACCAGTCCGACGAAGAAGAGAACATAGCAGAAATCATAAACAACAGACAACAAACAGACGAAAACTACAAAATAGGAAGAGAAGAAGTATCGATGGCAATTAAGAAACTTAAAAATGGAAAAGCACCAGGAAAAGATGGGATACCAAATGAACTAATTAAATGTACTGGAGAAAGCTACATATCGGAAATGACAACATTCTTTAATCAGATATTACAAGAGATAGAAATACCGAAGGAATGGACAAAAAGCATCACGATACCGATATTTAAAAAAGGCAGCAAAAAAGACCCGAGCAACTATAGAGGAATAACACTGCTAGAAAGTATTAAGAAAGTGTTCACAAGTATTCCGAAAAGTGAAATAGAAAACAATATACACATAAGCGACGAGCAATAAGGGTTCCGCCAAAACAGATCAACCACAGATGCAATCTTTGCAATAAGGCAAATAAGAGAAAAAGCTATAGAATACCAGAAACCAGCATTTTTTTTTGTTTCATCGACATAAGAAAAACTTTCGTCATAGCCAGGTTGAAAGACATATTAGAATTAATAAAGGACCTAATTCTGTACCCAATACCACAAATAATCCAAAAACTCAATCATGGTAACACAACAAGAATAAGAAGTAATAACGAATTAACAAAGAAAATAAATATAAAAAGTAGGAATAAGACAGGGAGATCGCTTACGCCCGTTACTACGAGGCTGGTTTGAAAAGTCCGTGCAAAAATAAAAACTACTTATGTGTTTGGGGTAAACCTTTTTTATTTTTCGACATAGTCTCCTTTTAGGCTTATACACTTCGTCCAACGATGTTCTAGTTTGTAGATCCCTTCCGAATAATAGGATTTGTCCAAGTCTGCAAAATATCCATTAGTGTCTGCAATCACCTCCTCGTTTGAATAAAATCTTTGTCCCGCCAGCCATTTCTTCAAATTGGGGAACAAATAGTAGTCCGAGGGAGCCAAATCTGGAGAATAGGGGAGATGTGAAACGAGTTGGAATCCTATTTCCATTAATTTTGCGACCACAACTGCTGAGGTGTGTGCTGGTGCGTTGTCGTGATGGAAAAGGACTTTCTTGTGGGCCAATCGCGGGCGTTTTTCTTGCAGCTCGGTTTTCAAACGGTCCAATAACGATGAATAATATTCACCTGTAATAGTTTTACCCTTTTCCAGATAGTCGATGAGGATTATCCCTTGCGAATCCCAAAAGACAGTCGCCATAACCTTTCCGGCCGAAGGAACGGTCTTCGCCTTTTTTGGTGCAGATTCCCCCTTGGTAACCCATTGTTTAGATTGTTGTTTGGTCTCAGGAGTATAGTAATGTATCCATGTTTCATCCACAGTGACGAAACGACGCTTAAAGTCCTCCGGATTCTTCTGGAACAGCTGCAAACCATCCTTGCAACACTTCACACGATTCCGTTTTCGGTCAAGCGTGAGCAATCGCGGCACCCATCTTGCGGATAGCTTTCTCATGTCCAAATATTTATGAAAAATATTATGTACCCGTTCAGTCGAGATGCCCACAGCACTAGCAATCTCACGCACCTTAACTCTTCTGTCATCCATCACCATATCATGGATTTGATCAATGATTTCTGGAGTCGTAACCTCCACAGGCCGTCCAGAACGTTCAGCGTCACTTGTGCCCATATGGCCAGTCCGAAAATTTTGAAACCACTTATAAACTGTTCTAATCGAAGGTGCAGAGTCACCATAATGTTTATCAAGCTTCTCTTTAGTCTCCTGAGGTGTTTTGCCTTTCATAAAGTAATGTTTAATTACCACACGAAATTCTTTTTCGTCCATTTCTTGAAAATCACTCGACTTCCTTGATTCACACGAATGCCAAACACAAAGATATAGACCAATATGAGCGTTCATTCAAGAGATGCTACTAACTAAACATGACCTCGATATGCGCCGGTGGTGCCATCTCTCGGACTTTGCACGGACTTTTCAAACCAGCCTCGTATTCTGCATAATAATGGACAAAATCATTGAGGAAGTAAAACTAGTCAACGATGGATACGAACTAGGAGATAAACAAATAGACCTACTGGGATATGCAGATGATATTGTTCTAATATTATAATCGGAATACGGCCTACAAAGACTACTCTATAAATTCAAACAGGTAGCAGAAACATGGAAGTCAATACCGACAAAACAAAATGCATCACAATAGCTAAAGAACCAGTAAGGTGTAAATTAGAAATAAATGGGAAATTAATAGAGTAAGTAATGAAATTCCCATATCTTGGAGTACTCATTACTAGCTACGGAGATATAACAGAAGAAGTGAGACAACAAACAAATAAAGCAGCAGAAAAAATATATAGAACTTGCGTAAGATTCATTCTAGCTTATAGCATAGAAACACGGGCAGACATAAACAAAACCAAACAGCTACTAAGAACAAATGAAATGAAAATACTGAGAGCAATAACAGGAAAAAATTTATTAGACAGAGTGAGTAACACCATAAGAGAACAATGCAAGGTAGAGAATATAGTCAGATGAGGAAGAAAGAGAAGAAGAGAGAAAATATGTATGAACAAAAAACCACATGAAATAAGACCAAAAGGACGACCACCAAAGAGATGGAGAGACAATTGGACATCCGAATCACAAAAGGTTAAATAACGAAATAGAACAGGTCTGTGCCCTACTCAGAAGAGGAAGTAAGTAAGTAAGTCTTCAGTAGAATAAACTGCTCAGGGGAGTGTTTTATGCCTAGTATAGCCTACAGCAAGGGTGCTCAAACGGTCGATCGCGATCGACAAGTCGATCGCGAGTGCTTTTTGAGTCGATCTCGAGAAAAAAATTCCGATATAGAACTATTCACAGATTTTGTTTTAGGTAACTAAAACAAAATGTAATGAATAAACTACTAAAATTTATTCGATCCACAATTAGGCCAGAATAACCCCCTCATCACTTTCTTTTATCGTAATAACCCCCTGCTAGCGGCAAAAGGCGGCTTTATCAAAGGAACGCGCGGTACTTGTCAAAGAAAAGCCGCGTTTTTGATTCCCGCCGATGTTTCTAGAAACTTCGGGCGGCGTGTTTGACGGGAACATTCGAGACTTCGTTCGCACCGATATAAATGTTTCGCCTGCAGGAATAGGAGTCAGTCTGAGTTGTAACTTGAAGGCGATACATCGATACAAAGTTTATTAATAAATAGTCCAAAATGAGTGCGGCGAAGAAAAGTAAAACTTATCATTTTAATAACGATTGGGAGAAAGAATTTTTCTTTTGTATGGTAAAGGATAAGTGCATTTGTCTCATTTGCCGTGCGTCAGTTGCAATACCTAAGCGTGGGAACTTAGAGAGGCATCATAAAATGGTTCATAAAAACTATGAAAAGGATTTTCCGTCACAGAGTGAATTAAGAAAACGAAAAGTACGTGATTTGATAACTTGTTTGAAAAAAGAACAAACCATGTTCACAAGACAAGCCAAACAATCAAAAGCTGCAACGATCGCGTCATTTAAAATATCTCATATATTGGCGAAAAGAAACCATTTGATGATGGATTGGTTGTGATTTATTGATTTATTGAAGCGGGTGAGACTTTATTTGGAGATTTTAAAAATAAAACAGAGATTATGTCTGCTATTAGACAACTTCAGTTATCTCGTCCGACTGTCACAAGGCGTGTTGAAGTCATGAGTCAGGACATGGCAGATAAACTAAAACATGATATCATGGAATGTACATACTTTTCTTTACAGTTAGACGAATCCACCGATATGACAGACACTGCCCAGCTGTGTATTTTTATTCGAATGGTATTCAATGACATGTCGGCTAAGGAAGAGTTTTTGATAATGATTCCTCTGAAAGGAAAGACTCGTGGCGAAGATATATATGACGTTTTCTTCAATTTTGTAACAGACTACAAGCTACCAATAAATAAACTAGTGTGCATTACAACCGATGGAGCACCAGCAATGACTGGAAACAAAAACGGTTTTGTGGCTTTGTGTCAAGCTAATGATGATTTCCCTTCATTTTTCTCCTTCCATTGCATTATACATCAACAAGTTTTGTGCTCAAAAGTTCTAAACATGGAGGAGATTATGGGCATTACAATAAAAATTGTGAATTCTATCCGTGCACGTAGCTTGCAACGACGGCTTTTTAAATTGCAGTTGTAAGATAGTGAGTCAGCTGAACACACTGATTTAGTTCTTCACACGGACGTCAGTTGGTTGAGTTGCGGAAAATTCCTAGAATGGTTTCAAGAATTATTGCCCGAAATAACAGCTTTTCTGGACGAAAGAGGTGATGACACTCAGATGCTGAAAAACAGAAAATGGCTGACTGATTTGGCATTTTTGACAGACATCACAATGCATTTAAACACTATTAATTTGGAGCTTCAAGGTAAAGGAAAAACTATTATTGAGATGATTAGCGCAATAAACGCATTCAAAAGTAAATTGCAACTTATGATAGATCAACTGAAAAGAAAGGATCTGAAAAATTTTCCGTCTTTGCAAGCAAGGATTCCTCAGTTGAATTATGATATTTATGAGGCAGAATTATCAAATTTTTTGGGCCAATTCGAAATACGTTTTTATGATTTCAGTAAATTGGCAAATATCGCATCATTTATGAGTTATCCTTTTTCGTGTAAAAACATTGAGGAATTAGCTACTGAAATAGCAAGTCAGTTTAATATGGGCTCATGTTCTGTTGAAAATGAGTTAGTGCAGATTATATCAGATATACATCTCAAAGCCACAGCATCTGATACAAAATTCTGGTGTTTTATATCTATATATCCGAATCTAAGGCATTTCGCCCTTCAACTGACGGCAATGTTTGGGTCAACTTACTTGTGCGAGTCTGCATTTTCTGAAATGAAGATAATTAAGTCAAAATATCGCAATCGACTAATGGACGAACATATGTCATCATGCTTGCGATTAGCACTCGGTAATTACGTACCATCTTATGAAAAGTATGCTGAGGATATGCAGTGCCACGCTTCAACATCCAAAGTCACTCTTTAGTTAAGTTTAGAGACTAAAACTCGTTTGTTTTGTAAGAACCAATAAACTCGCAATTTTGAATAATTATGAGTTTTTTCATTGTCATTTTAGAGCAGACCTACACTTACCTTGACTAAAAAAATGCATATTGTGCGAAAAACTAATATCTATGCCACGATACACCCTACCTAAACGACAATCCTGCATCACACTTACTTGCAGCCTCTCAGAGTCGATCGATCGTAGTCTAACAATATTGAGGTAAATCGCCAGCAGTTCAAGTTTGAGCACCCCTGGCCTACAGTAATCCAAAACTTACTAATCGCTACTTCGTCACACGCGCCGATTTTGTAACGACTTACGAATTTCCCGATAGCACGTGTTCTACGCCTACAAAAAAATCATTTTCATTATAAGTTTAAAATTTTTTATTTTTTAATATAATTAGTTATTAATATTTTTTTACTTAAATATGGTTGAATGAATAACCTTACAAAGTATAACACTTTTCTCTGACTTGTTGGCTCGATTCGGGTTCTGGCTAAAAATCTTCGGACACTATGCATTTAACCCAATACCCAAATACGCCTTTCGTTCTAAAAATCAATTATCGATTTCAAAAAGAAAGTGAACCAAATATTAACGTTTAAATAACTAATCAAATTAAAGCTCCCAAATACTTTAAATATTTTTAAATGCCAAATGCTATTAAAAAAATTGGTGCACTGGAAGCAAAATATGGTACCACGCCCAATGTAATATATGAAAGGAAATGCTGAATTTTATCCTCGATATACCTACCAAGATATTAGTAATTATGACAGTCGGCAATTACATAGTTGTTACAAGCAACAGTCTTTGTTGAATAATCTGAACTGTTATAAAAAGATACTCTTACAACAGGTTTACGGATTAAATGTTATTTTATTTATAATATTGTCAGTTTTATGTATAAGGCATGTGCCCGCAACTAAACGATTTGCATTAATAGATTAATGAAAGCTGTAAAAAGTTCATTATCTACTACTAATCCAAACTAATCTTTGTCGGAATTTATATTAAAATCTGTCAAGGAAAAATGTCTCCGCAATAATTCATTTTTAGTAGATGCAATTCTAACGATTTAACAAAAAATCGGTAGAGGGTACGTTAGTCCGACGCATTTTAGTAAAAGTATCAATCTATTCCGAACTTTCGTCGAAATCACGTAAAATCCTAAATGAGTCATTTGTTTGCGAATTGGTCTTTCTTTATTCGCATCCAAAGATAAAAAGTCGGTATCGTTTGTGAAAAAGTGGGTAAATTATTTTTACGGGATGAAAAATGTCAACGATTTACCAAAACGTGGCTTGGTAGGCAAAATCACTCCGAAAGTCAAAAAACGAATCGTGTCTTTGTTTTCACGGGATCCGAAATTGACGCTGCGTCAAGAAGTGACGAAATTAAGAAAATCGAGTTTAAATGTGTTTCATGAGAACATTCGACAACATCTTCGTGTTTATGATGTAAAGTTCCGATGCACGTTGAAGAAACTTTTATTGGGCGAAAATCACGTCGCTTGGGCCCACGATAAGATACTAGAGTTGCCCTCACGATCGCCGGACGTAAACCCTATTGAAAACCTTTGAATCCTTGTAAAAAGAAAGCTTAGATGCAGCATGCCTCGAAGATGCAATTATTGATGCAGGAGGTGATTGGGCAAGGTAATTGCGCCGTTGTTAGCACACCAAAGAATACATCGATGGCAAAAAATGTTATCGAAACAATTTTTTTCAATACGAGCTGCCACATTCTTACTTGACAGACTGTATACCCAGAAGTAGTCAGATTCTGGACGAGGAGGATCCATTTGACGTTATTCTAGGGAATAACAATAGAGAGAGAGGCGCTTTTCTACATACATAGAAGTGGTTTCTTCTTCTTGAAGTGCCATATCCGATACGGACGTAAGCGAACCTCTCGCCTTTGCCTATGATTAGTGTCTTTTAAGTTCTTCCACAGACAAAGGAGACCTACAGTTTAACGCAGGTTTCGAACGGCCGAAGTGAAGTTTGAAGACCTAAACTGTCCTCAACATCCTAAAAACAATTTCGATTACTGAGGATGAAGATTCTTCCAAAAAGATATTCTCTTTTCCATAGAACTTTAAAAAATTGATCTTTTAAACAAATAAAGACGATCTCCGAAGAGGGAGTTAGATTTTCCCAAAAAAAATGCTATTTTGCAATAAAGCTTTAAAAGCCATTCCCGACACAATTAAGACTAACCCCCATTTATGGATTGAAGGTGGACATTTCAACCCTACGTGCGAAGTGATAAAAAAATTGTAAAGTTATTTACCCAATACTTCCTTAGCAAACACCAGTTATAAACCAAACTCTTATTTTTGCATTCGACGCGCGCTTCGCTAACCATGTTAGCTTCACCAGGAGCAATGATTGCCTGATGACTTGCAGACTAAGGTGAGGCCTACCTTATAAAATACCTTATTGAGTCTCCTGCTATATTTTGAATTATATGGTATGGAGACATACTTGGTGTTATTTTCTTCGTGTGTAAAAACGGTGGAATTCTGAATATTTAACCTGAACTTATGTCTATTTATTAAATTGTTTACTAAGTCATCGTTATAACCATTAACTCTATGGTAGTTATATTTCTAACGATTCCTATCATTATTGAAGTTTACTCTATTCAGAGGAAAAGTGACCAAATGATGAACTAAAAAATGTAATGCGGTTAATTTGTGTTATTTACAATGAAATCAATCATTAGGGATATATCTATCTGTTACTGTGTCTTTTCTACAGATATCAAATTCTAGCCTATTATTATTTTGAATAATTAAAATATCTAAAAAAAGCAGTTGCCCTTTGTTCTCAATTTAGTAAGTGAAATGATTCCATTACATTCATGGTTAACGAAACGCGTATCGAGTGCAAAAATAAAGTGTTTGGTGTAGTGGTGATATATAGTAAGTAGTGTTATTGTGCCAAAGATTCCACATTCCCAACATAGACCAGTTATAAAACAAATAAGGAATTTAAATGTCTTATATAAAATAATAAACCCACGTGGAACCCACTTCCACGTTCGAAACACATATTGCTTAAATTCGAGATTGAACTTAGTAATATTAAAAAAATGCTGAGGGTTCGCTTCACTTTTTTCACCACCAGGGAAGGTAAATGCTTTCCGGTCCCCCCATGCTTACGCTACTGGTAATATCTGATCAACTAGGTAGAACCTAGATTTTTGATTTTTATTATAAGTATCTAATATATATTTGTAAGTTTGGACATAAGATCAATGTCGGACTGTAATTAAATTTCTTAGAGTGGTTTTACACTTTCATAATCAACATGATTACAGCGTCCTAACATATGATAAAATTACTACTACTAACTTGTAAGATACCACCCATATCTATAAATATCAATTAAAACTAAAATTCTCGACTTGCATTGGCAGTTTGTACTAATATGGTGTAAAATAAGTAATATGCCACCATCTAAGTCACTCCTAATTAATTATTAATGTAAGAGGTGTTTATGACTAAAAAAAATTCGCAAATAGTATTTTTCCAATATTCTCATTAGTTTTGAATTAATTCTAGTTAAATTTAGCTGAAGAGCTGTCAAGTAAGAATGTGTCCGATCGTATTCTTGAAAAAAAAAAACCGGTCAAGTGCAAGTTAAACTTGCGCAATTAGTGTTCCGTACGTTGATTGCTTTTAAAATAAAAAAAATTTGTTACAGAGGTATAAAATGATCAGTGACTTCACAAAATACACCCCAAATGAGTTTTCAACAAAGTTTGTTTCCAGTCTTTACTGAAATCTGATGACCTTGAAATTTTTGTTTTTTTTGATATACCATATAAATTATTAAAGGTAATGCACTCGTGATAATTTTCGTTCAATCTACACCCCGTGGAGAATATTCCAGAATTTTTTCGAAATTTTTTGATAAGTACTTTTTGAGATAAGCCCCGGACAGCGATTTTTCTCGAATTTTTAAAAATAATACAAAAAAAACTGCGCGCAAGTATAATATTATATATATATTTTTACTCGTGTTTTCACAAGCTTTCATTTGACACCACACTCGATGACCTAGTAAAAAATTTTTTTTTTCACTTCCGACTTCACCCCCCAAAACTAACCCCTTAAGTCAAAATTTAATTCTCAAAACTACATGGCTCTGATGAGGCCATCAATTCCTATATTATTATCAAATTTCACCTTTCTATGTCAGTATGTAGTTTCGGAGAAAATCAGGTGTGACAGACAGACAGACAGACAGACAGACACCGAAGTGATCTTATAAGTGTTCCGTACGGAACACTAAAAATGTGTTTGAAGAACATTTTTTTGCCATTAATGTATTCTTTCGTGTGCTAACAACGGCGCAAGTTGTCCAATCGCCTTCTGTATCAATAATTGCCTGGCATCTTCGAGGCATGCTGTCGACGAAAATTTCTGCATACTCTACGATTTTTTCGAATCTCTCAAGATAACAAGTTAAATTTCTCAAAGCTTTTTCTTTACACGGGATCAAACGTTTTAAATAGGGTTGGCATTCGGCGATTGTGAGGGCCACTCTAGTGTCATGAGGCCAAGCGAGCCGCTTCGCGACATGATATTCGCCCAGCAAAAGTTTCTTCAACGTGTTTTGGAATTTGACACAATGGACACGAAGATGTCGAATGGTCTCATGAGATACATTCAAACTCAATTTTCTTAATTTTGCCGTTCCTTGAAGTAACGTCAATTTCGGGCCCCGTAAACAAAGACACGATTCATTTTTCTACTTTCGGAGTGGCTTTGCCTACCGAGCCACGTTTTAGCAAGTCGTCGACATTTTTCATCTACTTAAAACGATTTAGCCACGTCTTCACAAACGATACCGACTTTTTAATATAATTAGCTGCCGCGGAATGTGTCATTTAAGCCCCTTTGGGTGGGAACAAAGAAAGACTGCCTCGAAAAGACGCGCAAACAAATGACTCATTTTGTATTTTACGTGATTTCGACGAAACATTGGAATCGACTGATATTTTTATTAAAGTCGTAGATAAAGGTTCCCTCTACAGATTTTTTGTTAAAGTGCTAGAATCGCCTCTACCAAAAATGAATCATCGCGGACACGTTCCTACTTGACAGACTGTAGCCAGATGATATACCTATATTTAAGAGAAAACTACAAGAAAGTTGGATTATTCATTATCGTGTTACACCTCGACATACACATATAGAGACAGATTATTATTAAAATAAGACTACATCGGTTTTCAACCTTTTAAACTGAAAAATATCTGGAGTCATTTACAAAGCCAGAAAATCAGTAAATGGTTCCTGCTCATGTATACGACCAGTGAAACACTGAACGAATTAGAACGATTTCCTTGGGAAATCTTCCTCTCTATGGCTCTGACGTAACTCCTAGCGATAAGCTTCTTTTTTTCCACATTGAACTTTGGCTTTCATCGCGTAGCTTTGTTAATGACGCCGAACTAAATTCATAAGCGGCAGGAGTTCTTGAAGGTAGCTAGTGAAATGGTATGAAAAATGTGTTGAAGTCGAAAGTAACCATGTAGAAAAAAAATGCATAAGTAATCAAGTTTTTTTCATATTTCTCGATTTTTTAGTGTTCCTTATGGAACACTTATAAGATCACTTCGGTGTATGTCCATCTGTCTGTCTGTCCGTCCATTACACTCGATTTTCTCCGAAACTATTTGATATAGAAATAACATCAAAGCCGTATAGTTCTGAAAGTTAAATTTGACTTAGGAGTTAGTTTTGGGGGGTGAAATCAGAAATAAAAAAAGAATTACTAGGTCATCGAGTGGGGATCAAATGAAAGCTTGTAAAAACACGAGTTTAAAAAAATATATAATGTAATGCACACTTTTTTAGGATTCGTTTTAAAAAATTGCGAAAAATGGCTGCCCCCCCCCCTTATCTCGGAAAGTACTAATCAAAAAATTTTGAAAAAAATTCTGGAATATTCTCCACAGGGTGAAGATTGAACGAAAATGATCACGAGTACATGACCTTTAATAGTTTATTTGGTATATATATAAAAAAAAATTCAAGGTCATCAATTTTCAGTAAAGATCGGAAAAAAAACCTTGTCGAAAACTCATTTTGGGTGTGTTTATTGAAGTTATTGATTATTTTATACCTCCGTAGCAAAAATTTTTATTTTAAAAGCAATCAACGTACGGAACACTAATTGCGCAAGTCCGACTTACACTTAGCTGGTTATTTTTATTTTAAAACGAACCTTAATTAAGAAAACAAGCCTCGTAAATATGTAAAATTAATACTCAGATTTTAATAATAATATTTATTTTAATTGTATATCTTTAAGTATTTATTGCGTGTGTTACTATTTCTTTTATAACGTGTTAAATCCATTTATTATAAGTAGTCAAAAACGTGAATAAACTAAACTAAAAACCCAGAGAGGCCTTATTTTCTATGCAGGTTTTGATTCAACGCTGTAGAGTCGTCAATTGTAATGTATATCTATGTCTAGTCTACTACCAAAAGGCCTTTGATAGAGTCCAACATCACAAAATGGTCGGAATTCTGAAAGACCTTGGGCTAGATGGAAAGGATCTGCGGATTGTTAGCAACCTCTTCTGGAACCAGATGGCATTTATTAAGATAGAAGGGGAGCGTTCAGAAGCTATATCGATTAAGCGTGGAGTAAGGCAGGATTGTGTCTTGTCTCCACTATTATTTAATATATACTCTGAATAAACCTTCAGAGAGGCACTGGAAGATGCTGATGAAGGAATACTGCTTAATGGGGAGCGAATAAATAATACTCGTTATGCTGACGATACAGCCAGCCGTTATGGCTAATAACTTAAAGGGTCTACAACATCTTATGACAAAAATAAATGAAGTAATCGATACGGTCTCGAACTTAATATGAGCAAAATAAAGTACATGGGAATCAGCAAGTCTTGGATTCCTGCTACCTTGTTGATGGTTAACAATCAACAAATACAAAGAACTCCGCAATTCATATCTAGGTACCATGACAAATAAATAGTGGGATCACTCGCAGGAAATTCGTTGCCGTATCGAAAAAGCTAGAGCAGTGTTCCTCAAAATGACATGACTTTTCAGAAGCATAGCAATAAAATTTAGCACAAGAAGGAGACTCCTAGTCTTCAGTGTTCTTCTTTACTATGGGGAAACTTCGATTCTAACTGAAGCCACACGTAAAATTTTGAAAATTTCTTATACTGACCATATTACTAACGAGGATGTCTTGCGTCTCATGAACAAGAAATTGGAAATTATGGAAACCATTAAAGTAGGAAAATTGGAGTATCTAGGACACATAACGAGAAATTTCCACAGATATGGGTTACTACAGCAAATACTCCAAGAAGAGGTTTTTGGAAAAAGGGGATCTGGACGCAGACGTATCTCCTGCAACCTGCGAAATTGGTTCTCGTCAAATACTATCGGTCTTTTCAAAGCTGCAGTGGATAAGGTAATAATAGCCGGAATGATTACCAATATTCCAACCGAATAAGCACTTTAAGAAGAAAATAAACCCTTATTTAATTAGCCCAGTATTTGCTTCAAAATACTGAGTTTCTGACTTGTTGGCAGTCCAACAGAAATTAGTTTCTATGTAAATATTCTCGGTGGGCGACGCACAGTCGGAAATAAGTGGAAAAACCATAAATTTGAAAACACTTTTAAAAATTATTATTATTATTTTCCTACGTTTTTTCCAATAGCGTTCACAGAAGAATAAAAATGGCCCCCAAATTAACCCGAACAAAAGATCACTGCTTACACACGATTCTTGTATGGAAATGTTCCTTGAAAGTGGTGAACTCTAAATTTCTTATAACGTTTTTCAATGGTTTTTATTTTTCAAGGAATTCGTGAAAATTAAGCAATCATGCAAGGAATATGAGTGTATCACAGTATATATTATATTACCGATATTTACTTCCATGAAAATGCCAGTATGGTGATAGTTTTTGTTTTTCTTAATCTTTAAAGAGTAGCTCTACTTGCCTCCAAAGAACTTCTTATTTGCTTAGATACTATGAGGTTCGATTTCCCGCAAAGAACGTCGCCGGATATCACCGAATGCGATTTCAGTTGATAGTCCCGTGAACAGGGAACAAAAGTGGTAATTTCGGGAAAAAAATTTAGAAGTTTTTTCTTAATTGCTTTTTATGTTTTCTGGGGAGCTGAGTTGAACTTTGCTACCTCGTAAATGTTGTGAGCTTTGAGTAAAATGCAGAAAACGGCTAAACATGCTCTTTTTTTTGAACTATTCGCTTATAACTTGGAAACTACGCACTTTTGGATAAAAGCATTCCTATACAAAAATAAGCTACAAATAACATATATACATACATAAATTTCCAGTAAATTATGTTCTATAGGTTTTTTAAAAGTGAATGGTTTAGCCGTAAGAGCACTTGGAAATTTAATAAATTTCGGACATAGCGCTAAGCCAAGAGTACTATTTTCACGATATCCTTATATAAAACAATTTAATTAGTTAATATTTAGTAAAATTATTAACTTACATTTGTGACCAGAAAATAGAGCTTCGAGCAAGAAATGCTCTTGGCCTAAAGCATAAAGAACAGTTGAGAAAAGTCTTCCGTATTTTTTTCCTGAAATGACTACTTTTTGTCCCTTGTTTACTGGACTATCAACTGAAATCGCATTCGGTGATATTTGGAGGCGTTCTGTTCTGGAAATCCAATCTCATAGTACCTACTACCTAAGCAAACAAGAGATTCTTTGGAGAGGAGTGGAGCTAGTCTTCAAAACTCAAGGAAAACAAAAACTATCACCATACTTCCATTTTCATGGAAGTAAAAGATCGATAATATAATATATATGGTATTGTACTCATGTTCGCTGCGTAATAGCTTAATTTTAACCGATTTTTTGAATAAAAACCATTAAAAGATGTTATAAGCAATTTAGAGTTTACTATCTCTAAAGAACATACATACCATACAAAAATTGTCTGTAAGCAGTGATCTCGGGTTCCTACCTAAATAAAATGTCTTTTTTTGAAATAGTATTCTCACTATATTTTTACATTGGCTCAGTAACACTAAAATAATAGTTCGATTAATCATAAAAATACATTAAAAATTGCAGTAATTTGGAAATTATTTAGAAAAACCACGTTTTATGGGTAATGACATTAAACAAATTGGCATAGCATGCAGCGAATTGGTCCTATTACCTTAAAAATTATTCTACTCGATTCAGGAAAAAATACATTGGAACTGGCACCACAAATAAGTAACTGATACTACTAAAGGATTTTAAGAGGTTTTTCCCATTTTCCGGGCGTTTTACCCTACTGTGCGACGTATGTATGTGGGATGTATTGATTAAAACCTCGCATTATTTGTTATAAATGTAAAAGCATCTGCTATGATAAATATTGTGTGTCCTTGTAAATAAAATATCACCGAAAAACATTATTTTTAGATAAGGAGAAAATTTTAAGTCGTTCTGGTGTATCAACAAGCAAAAATTATGCACCAAGTTAACAAGATCTTTTCGGTCAATAACATTTAGTATTCAGTAAACCAGGTCCGGCAAAGCATATGGGAAATTTCGCAATAGAATTTTAGATTGTAGCCTTTTCTGAAAGAATATTACCGAACACCGGCGTTTCAGGGTCGATAAAGTCGTTGACACCTATTTTCTATGTTCTCTGATTATTCTATTATTTATTGTTAATAATATTAAATCTTTATAAACATGAGACATTATTTGTAAGAAATGCTAATTATGAAAACTTGTAGATTTGAAATTGATTTTAACCTTCTTAGATGAATCTCACATTATATATCTGGTGAGCAAAAGAATCGACTCAAACTATTTGGCTTCATTTAAGACGGATCCTAGAATTTAGGATCCATACATTTTTACGGATTTTAGTATGAATTGAAAGTTCATTCTATTCTCTTTTTAATGATACCTAATTCCATAGCATCCCTCATGCTCTTTACTAAGTAAAATGATTGAAAGGGGAAACAAGGAGAACAACGATTGAAAATAGGGGTAAGAGAAAGGATAAATGAAATAAATTTTACGTGTAACAATTAAATTTATTGATAAGAATCCAAATCAATATTTTATATTACCCCTGTTAGCCCCGATTACTGCTTCCAGTCGGTTTTTCACGGAGCGGGTGAGCTTTTTCCCCACTGTCTGTGGGATTCTTCCCCACTCTTCCGCCATCGCAACCTTTAAGTTCCTCAGCGATGTAGGAGCTGGTTTTCTGGCTCGAACCATTCTTGTGAGCCCATCCCACATGTGCTCGATTGGATTCAGGTCAAGACTCGCATTGTCGTGCATTAGCACGAAGCTATCGCCAACAAACCTAGCGCAAGGAACGACGTGTTCTTGCAGGATTTCCTGGATGTAGATTGAAGACGACCCTGGCAAAGATGAAGGATACGGAAGAGAAGACTAGTAAAATGAATACAAATAAGTAGATAATCAAAGAAATAGCTAGGAAGGAAAATAATTATCGAGTTTTTAGATTGAGAACAGGGAATAATAGGGGTATAAACGAAAAAGAGGATGAAATGACAGAAGAACAACAAATGCACTATGTAGGAATCACTGAAACAGAGAGGAAAGGAAATGGATGTAAAAAAATAGAAGGAAAAGCATACAAAAAACAATGTAAGACATAATACCGGAACAAGAAACAGAACACATACAAACAGAAGAAACAAAAGATACAATCGGCAATTTAAACAGGATGGAAGGATATAGAAGGAAATATGGAAAAGACAGATATAGAATAACTCAACTCCACCGACCTTATACTCCTAACAAGGGGTAGAAAGGCATAAGGATTAAGTAAGTATTTTTATAACAAATATTAATTTTAGAATCTTTTAAGTTTAAAATTGCTTTTAACCTTTTCTTTTTGACTATAGTTTTTAAAATTTTATTTTTTTTATCTGAACGAAAAACCAAAAAAAATCTAATGATATTGAAAATAAACAAATTCAAAAAATATAGGTTCCACTCATTGGCGTAGCTAAGGTGCGGCCAGGGGATCTTGCCCATTGAGGGTTATCTGAAAAATGTTCAGATCATCGATTTTAAAATTCACTTTACGTTTTTAGAGTTTCACTGCAGGTAGCATTTCTTTTTTATGAAAACTCCAAACTCCAAGATGTTCTTTTTTAAGTAAAATTTGGACGGCCCGCTGTTTGTCGATCGACGCCACCCCTACGCCTTTAGTATTCTCATTTTTTTCCTTAATGAAACGCCTCTTATATGCATATACCCCCCCGCTTTTCGAACCTAGTTACGCCACAACTAATGTGTTCGAAATTTGAAACCGATATCTCATTTATAATATATATAAAATGCAATGTCTCTCTGTCTGTCTGTCCGTGAATGCGCTTATCCCTCGAGAACCACTTATCCGATTTACGTGCTTTTTTTTAAAACATACATATGTTCTCTGGCCATGTTATAGGATATATTTTATTGCGTTAGGTAAGATCAAGAATAAGCAGTGACGATAATACTGAATCAAGTCGGAAAAAAGGTTACCGTTAGCGCGTTCTCTTGCAATACACTGCCTAAACCATTAAATATGGAACAATATCATGTTGCAAAGAATATAATATATATAAAAATGCGACGTCTCTCTGTCTGTCTGTGTGTCCGTTAGTGCGCTTATCACTTGAGAACCCCTTAACCGATTTACATGTTTTTATAAATTTATACATATGCTTTATATAATTCGATATAAGCCTAGATAATGGGAGATAAGGTAAGATAATGGGAGATAAGTATAAATAATGGGAGATAAGGAGAAATAATGGGAGATAAGCAGAGATAAGTCTAGATAATGGGAATTAAGGTGAGATAATGGGAGATAAGGAGAAATAATAGGAGATAATTACAAATATTGCGAGATAAGTCGAGATAAGCCCAGATAATGGGAGATAAGGTGAGATAATGGGAGATAAGGAGAAATAATGGGAGAAAAGGATAAATAATGGGAGATGAGCAGAGATAAGCCTAGATAATGGAAATTATGTAGAGATAATGAGAGATAAGGAGAAATAATGGGAGATAAGGAGAAGTAATGGCAGATATTTTATTACGTTAGGTAACATAAGGAATAAGCAGTGACAATAGTAGTGAATCAAGTCTACGCAAGCGGGGCCGCGGGCACGGCTAGTCTATAATATATATAAAATGCAACGTTTCTCTGTCTGTCTGTCCGTTAGTGCGCTTATCACTCGAAAACCATTTATCGGATTTACGTGTCTTTTTTTTATTCATACATATGTTCTCTTTCCAGGACATATAATAATAATAATAATCTATAATCCATAATATGTATAAAATGCAACATCTTTATGTCTGTCTGTCCGTTAGTGCTCTTATGACTCGAGACACACTTATCCAATCTACGTGTTTTTTTTTTCAATTCATATGTATGTTCTCTGGTCAGATTATCTATAATATGTATAAAATACAAAGTCTCTGCCTATCTGTCTGCCTGCCTGTCCGTCTGTCCGTTAGCGCACTTATTACTCGAGAACCACTTATCCGATTTACGTGCTTTTTTTTAAAACATACATATGTTCTCTGGCCAGATTATAGGTTTTATGTTATTACGTTAGGTAATATATGGTAAGGAAAAAGCAGTGACGATAATAGTGACTCAAGCCGGAAAAAAGTTTGCCTCTAGCGTGCTCTCTTATAATACATGACCTAAACAGTTAAATATGGAGAATATTATGTAGCAAGAATTGTGTAGAATAAAAAGATCTAAAGAAATCCGCTCTGGCATATATCTATCTATAACAGAGAAATACTAATGAACGTTTTTACCATTTAATTTTTCAATAAATAAATACGTAAAATTCAAGCTGTTTTTCCCCATTACGAACTTAATATTTATCAAAAAAAAATCTTTAATATATATCAAACGCAACGTATGTCTTAGTGCTGCTAGTGCGCTTAGCACTCAAGAACCACTTATCCGATTTACGTGTTTTTTAGTGTTCCGTACGGAACACTTATAAGATCACTTCGGTGTCTGTCTATCTGTCTGTCTGTCACACCCGATTTTCTCTGAAACTATTTGACATAGAAAGGTGAAATTTGGTAATAATATAGGAATTGATGGCCTCATCAGAGCCATGTAGTTTTGAGAATTAAATTTTGACTTAAGGGGTTAGTTTTGGGGGGTGAAGTCGAAAGTGAAAAAAATTTTTTTTTACTAGGTCATCGAGTGTGGTGTCAAATGAAAGCTTGTGAAAACACGAGTAAAAAATATATATATAATATTATACTTGCGCGCACTTTTCTTTGTATTATTTTTAAAAATTCGCGAAAAATCGCTGTCCCGGGCCTTATCTCGAAAAGTACTTATCAAAAAATTTCGAAAAAATTCTGGAATATTCTCCACGGGGTGTAGATTGAACGAAAATTATCACGAGTGCATTACCTTTAATAATTTATATGGTATATAAAAAAAACAAAAAAATTTCAAGGTCATCAGATTTCAGTAAAGATTGGAAACAAACTTTGTTGAAAACTCATTTGGGGTGTGTTTTGTGAAGTCACTGATGATTTTATATCACCGTAACATAAATTTTGACTTAAGGGGTTCGTTTTGAGGGGTGAAATCGGAAGTGAAAAAAAATTTTTTGACTAGGTCATCGAGTGTGGTGTCGAATGAAAGCTTATGAAAACACGAGTAAAAAATATATATATATAATGTAATACTTGCACACACTTTTCTTCGTATTACTTTTAAAAAATCGCTGTCCCCTACCTTATCTCGAAAAGTACTGATCAAAAATTTTTGAAAAAATTCTGGAATATTCTCCACGGGGTATAGATTGAACGAAAATTATCACGAGTGCATTACCTTTATTAATTTATTTGGTATATAAAAAAAAATTCAAGGTCACCAGTTTTCAGTAAAGATTTTAAACAAACTTTGTTGAAAACTCATTTGGGGTGTGTTTTGTGAAGTCACTGATCATTTTATACCACCCTAACAAAAATTTTTATTTTAAAAACAATCAACGTACGGAACACTAATTGTGCAAGTTCAACTTGCACTTGACCGGTTTTTTTAAATTTATATATATGTTGTCTGGCCGCAAGGAATAAGCAGTGACAATAATAGTGAATCAAGTCGACAAAAAAATTTACCGCTAGAGCGCTCTCTAAACCGTAAAATATGGAACAATATCATGTAGTAAATAATATAATTTATATAAAATGCAACGTCTCTCTGTCTGTCTGTTCGTTAGTGCGCTTAGCACTCGAGAACCACTTATCCGATTTACGTGTTTTTTTTTATT
The DNA here is from genome assembly GCA_019049505.1 of Pachyrhynchus sulphureomaculatus. NCBI lineage: Eukaryota > Metazoa > Arthropoda > Insecta > Coleoptera > Curculionidae > Pachyrhynchus > Pachyrhynchus sulphureomaculatus. The sequence goes on along the minus strand of CM032453.1, from coordinate 76,264,124 downwards.
CATACATATGTTCTCTGGCCAGGTTGTATAATAATAATAATCTATAATGTATATAAAATGCAACTTGTCACTGTTTGTCTGCCTGCCTGTCTGTCTGTTCGTCCGTTAGTGCGGTTATCACTCGAGAATCACTTATCCGATTTAGGTGCTTTTTTTTTAATTTATACATATGTTCTCTGGCCAGGTTACAGGATATATTTGATTACGTTAATATAAGATATAAGCAGTGACGGTAATAGTAAATCAAGTCGGCAAAAAATTTGACGCTAGCGCACTTTCTTGCAATACGCTGCCTAAACTGATAAATATGGAACAATATCATGTAATGAAGAATATAATATATATAAAGGGCAACATCTCTCTGTCTGTCTGTCCGTTAGTGCGTTTATCGAGAATCACTTATTCGATTTACATGTTTTTTTCAATTCATACATATGTTCTCTAGCCAGGTTATATAATAATAATAGTAATCTATATAATATATAAGAAGTAACGTCTCTCTGTCTGTCTGTTTGTCCGTTAGTGCAGTTATCACTCGAGAGCCACTTATCCAATTTATGTGGTTTTTTTTTAATTCATACACATGTTTTCTGGTCAGGTTATAGGATATATTTTATTACGTTAGGTAACATAAGGAATAAGCAGTGACGATAATAGTGAATCAAGTCCATGAGAGCGGAGCCGCGTGCACGGCTAGTCTAGTAAGATAAATAATTTATCGAAGGCAGAAAACTAACCTGTTAAATTTTTTTCTCCTACATGTATTACTAAAAATTGATGGATAATTATCCGTTCATGGAAAAATGAACGAGAAAGTCTATTCATCCTAGCGTACCATTTATCTACTGTACTTTACTTAATTAATTGTTTTAAGTATCAAACAACGTTTTAATATTACGCAAAATAAATTCTAAGTTACAGTCCAAAAACTTTTATAAACCATCAATTACAAAAATATTTTTATTGCAGAAAATAAGTAAAATTACTTTCTTGCTCTAGTTGTAGTGAACAATATTTATTTTTTATATACCAATTAGTTTTATTACTATTATCTAATATCCTTTTAAATACATTTTAATTTAGCATATTTATATTGTTTAGGCATTACATATGTTGTGGTCAAAGAACTTAATATGCAGTATTTTTTTTGCAACATTATTTTTTAGTGTTCCGTACGGAATACTTATAAGATGACTTCGGTGTCCGTCTGATTGTCTATCTGTCTGCCTTTCTCTCAGTCTCTCACACCTGATTTTCTCCGAAACTATTTGACACAGAAAGTTGAAATTTGGCATTAACATAGGAATTGATGGCCTCATCAGAGCCGTGTAGTTTTGAAAGTTAAATTTTGTCTTAAAGGGTTACTTTTGGGGGGTAAAATTGGAAGTGGAAAAAAGATTCCAGGTTATCGAGTGGGCTCTTAAATGAAAGCTTGCAAAAAGACGAGTTCAAAAATATATAATTTATTAAATTAGTTGTAATGATTGTGACAAAAAGTATGTTGGGCAAACTAAAAGGTCAATTAAAACACGATTTAGCACACTTAAAATACAGTAGAACAGAAAAGTCTAGCATTGCCGAACATGTCCTTGAAGCTGATCATATTGTAACATTAGATAATCTACGATTAATAAAAAATGTATCTGGTAGAATATTGCTGAACGCATACGAAAGTATGGAAATTATAAAATGTAAAAGTAGTTTAAATAAATATAGTCCCCTCTACTGGTTACTTGACCGAAACTGATGGCCTTGCCTATGCCATTAGTTCCGCCTGAGTAATTCAAGGGTTAGGCTAAGTATAAATAGGGTAGATTTGTAGTTTAGCTTTAGTCAATCGTAGCTATTGATGAAGCTAACATGGTTAGCGAAACGCGCGTCGAGCGCAAAAATAAAGTGTTTGGTGTAGTGTTGATATATACTAATAGAATTAAGATCTTGAAAACGGTAAGAGAAACAGAGTAGATTAAATTAGGTAAAAATTATGGAGTCCGATTCTTAAGTTTATGCTGTATGCAAATTTCAAACGAACGGTAAAATTACTTAGTGATAAAGTTTGCACGCTTTATTTGCGTGATTATAACAATGGTAATCGTTTTTTTGAAATCTTCCCTAAAAATCTAATGTAATATAGTGACATAAAAATTTTGTCGTAAAGGAAATTAACGTAATTTTTGTTTTAAATATTTTGAAAACATTTTGTTACGTCATAATGTTTTTGTAGTGTCTAATATTATGCTACAATTTGGTGTTGGAGTTGCTATGCATTAAAATAGTCATCCTTAAATAGCATCACCCAGGAGACGAAGCATTTTCAGCAAATTTTGACAAATAAATTAATACTTGCGCACATTTCTCTTTGTATTATTTTTAAAAAAGTGAGAAAAATCGCTGTCCTCACCCCTTATTTCGAAAAGTACTCATCAAAAAATTTTGAAAAAAATCTGGAATATTCCCTTCAGGGTGTAGATTGAAAGAAAATTATGACGAGTGGATATATAAAAAAAAACATAAATTTCAAGGTCATCAGTTTTCAGTAAAGATCGCAAAAAAAAAAAACTTTTTTAAAAGTCATTTGGGATTTGTTTCGTGAAGTCACTGATCGTTTTATACTTTCGTAACAAAAATTTTTATTCTAAAAGCAATCAACGTACGGAACACTAATTGCGCAAGTCTAACTTGCACTTACCCGGTGATTTACTTATGTATGTGTTTCCCACCGAGTACGATTTACAGCGATTCAAGGCCAATGTGAAGCGTCTTTTCGGCACAAGTGTCGCTCCTGTAATGCTTAAGAGATTTTCCTGCAGCACGTGTGCTATGCCCATAAAAAAAAGAGGTGTAGAAAAATATACTATATTAAGAATCCCCACATGAAGAATTTTTAGTAATTAGTCTAAAATATTTATAGAAATATTTGTTTTACATTCAGTCCAACAGAAATATACCTTTTACTGCACAAATTGATAGTAACAGATATGTTTAATAGAGCTAGTCAGATAAAATGTTCCATTTTTTAATAATTATAAAAATAAACAAATTGATAAATTATCAAACAAAAAGGCTAATTTCGGGAAATTGTTCAATGGTATAATCAAAACAGTCGAAAATTTATTTGAGGTACTTTATTAAATAAATAAGTGTACAAAAATATATTTTTTTATCTCTTTAATTTAAAATTGCCGCTTCAGAATCCATACGAGGCCTGAAGCGGGCGAAACGATTGCTCCAGTTGATTTCAACCCAATAAAAATAACCGGTCAAGTGCAAGTTGAACTTGCACAATTAGTGTTCCGTACGATGATTGCTTTTAAAATAAAACATGTTGTTACGGTGGTATAAAATGATCAGTGACTTCACAAAACTCACCCCAAATGAGTTTTCAACAAAGTTTGTTTCCATTCTTTACCGAAAACTGATGACCTTGAAATTTTTGTTTTTTTTATATACCAGATAAATTATTAAAGGTACTGCACTCGTGATAATTTTCGTTCAATCTACACCCCGTGGAGAATATTCCAGAATTTTCTCAAAATTTCTTCATCAGTACTTTTCGAGATAAGGTGGGGGGGACAGCAATTTTTCGCGATTTTTTAAAAATAATGCAAAGAAAAGTGTGCGCAAGTATTACATTATACATATATTTTTTACTCGTGTTTTTACAAGCTTTCATTTGATACCACACTCGATGACCTAGTAAAAAAATTTTTTTTTGACTTCCGATTTTACCCTCCAAAACTAACCCCTTAAGTCAAAATTTAACTTTCAAAACTACACGGCTTTAATGAGGCCATCAATTCCTATATTATTACCAAATTTCAACTTTCTATGACAAACAGTTTCGGAGAAAATCGGGCGTGACAGACAGACCGACGGACTGACAGACAGACACCGAAGTCATCTGATAAGCGTTCCGTATGGCCCCCCGTTCGGATTTCCGGATGGGGGCTGGTTCGGGTGAGTCAACGTGCGATAATCGCAATCTTAAAATAGATTTTTATAACATACAAGGTTTAAACTCGAACATAAATTCAGCGCACCAACAATAGGAATTAAATAAGCCTCACGTACTCGCTCTCTGTGAAACTAAGATCAGTTCATCGACCAGCATAGTCAACTTTCTCTATCCTGGGTACGACTTCTATTCCCGGTTTAGGTGTAACTTTGGAATCTATCTTTTTGTTAGAAGCGATCTGTCTTTCCAGGGAGAGAAGTCTCTGGAGCCCTGAAACTTTAATATTATGTGGTTAACAATAAAGACTTAACAAACCACAAGGTTTATCTGCTACCTCTATCGACCATTAAGTGGTACTAACTTTAGAACACGTTTCGCTTCTCTTACAGATACTATCCCCAATTTACAGATTAATTGTCCAAGTGCGGAAATTGCCTAGGCGACTTTAAAGTCCACAATATCAACTGGTTTAAGTATTCAAAAAAGACCCAAGAACAAGGTCGTGAAGCTGAATCATTCTCAAGCAGTTATGATTTTACTCAGCTTATCGATCAACAACACGGATCTTTAATCGAGAAAGAGAGTTCGTCAGTCTTCTTGACCTGTTTATAATTAATAATCCAGAGATGTACACTTTCACCGTAATCCCCGCCCGTAGGTTCTGCCGACCATAAACTGCTTTTGGGTTGTACGAGGAGTGACAAGCTGAACTTCATACGGATGTGAAGTATTAGCGCAACGTGTATTCCGAATATGCACCACTCTGGGAGGAATTAATCGGAGTACATCCATTGAAAATTTTTCATGAAATTACTTGTAGAATAGACCAAAGTTTTCAAGCGTTCTTCGATATTCCAAGGAATCAAGGGTGCTGGTGAATTCTGGATCTCCATTCAGGCTCTCTACTAAACAGAATTCAACTAATGCAGTGTATGTTTGGGATCAAAGCAGTATTCCATCGATGGTCGAATCTGAGCTACGACCAGAATTAACAATTCTTGTTGGGTGTGAAGCTTTCTAGTTCGAAATAATATTCCCAATTTTTGAGAAGCGTATGAGGAGTAGATGAGTATCCGATGTTCGAGAGTTCAAAGTAAATTAAGAAATAAGCATACTGTCATTGGATTCCCGGTCCTTTTCAACAGATCGTTAATATAAATGCAATAGATAGTAGGAGACAGGAGCACACCAATGGAGGTATTAGAAAAAATCCGTTAACTGAAACTCGTAAAACACGGTCTCTGCAGAAACACGAGAGCAATAAACAAAACTTTTCAGACATACCATAAGAGGGTAGCTTAACCCAACACTGTCGAATGCTTTGAATAGCGTTGTTCCAAACATGTGTTTGGAACAACGCACCGAACTTCTGATAGTCTTGGTAGCCTTTGCCTTAACTTTCGACATTATTGATATTGATAGTTGTTTACCGAGGTCTTCTATTTCCTTTTTTGGGTATCAGCTGAATTGTAGTGCATTTCCAGCAGGCAGAAAACATTTTCTTTCTGTAGAATAGGTTGAAAAGTCTACAGAAAATTAAATATATAATAAAAGACTGTTTTTAGTCAATTTCCACTAGTTTGTTTATAATTGTGATGACGTGTTTTGCTGTCGATGCAGCTTCTTTAGATCTAGACTTTACACTGTCAAGTTAGGTTTAATGTTTACAATCTTATATAATTTCTTAATTATAATATTACACCTATCTAAATTATATTGATAGTATTGGAAAACCCACACAGACATGGAATTAGGAGAAAAAATTCAATAATGGTGAATTGTTTAAATCTACCTGGTCATTGAGTAAAGTACCTGTAGTCCTTAATCGATTTATTTGCATTGTCTCTAAAAGGTTTAGTTTTAAACCTTTTTGTTGGGTATTCTTTGTATAAATGTACGTCCAGTTTGACCTATGTATGTTTTGGGACATGACCCACATACGAAATTTTCTACAGAAAATTGGTGTTAGTTCGCTCGCGCATTTTTTGAGTGAACCAGAGGGTTTTTTTTGGTGTCATAGCTTCCGTTTTATTATACGTGAAGACAGTATCGGGCATCCGTGACTGCACTATGGGAATAGTTGGTGATGTTTTTCCGTGGAAATCGACAGTAGAATGTGAAACAAAGAGTTCAGCTAAAAAGTTGGTTTTCTCAACTGGTGTTGTTGCAATAGTATTGCAGTGTGGATTTAGTGAAATTTTGACTAATGGCGATTGACCAAAAGAACCTGGGACAGGCAAAAAATTTATTTTAATTCTTTGGCTGTGTGCCTTCTTTGCATCTCTTCCGGATATTAACAAGGATGTTACAATTTGTGACGCTGGGATTTTTACACAATTGTCGGTACGCAAGATGTTTAGAAACAAATAGCTTGTTTGCATTTTCGGTCGAGCCAGCATTTCTTCGAAAAAGGTATGTAAGGATCCATACCAGTCAAAATAACATCGGAAACCCCCTTAACGTAGTCAGATGGGTGGTCGGATCTAAAATAAACGTCTAACCAGGAGAAATTTCATAAATATTGCATGAGTTCTTCCCATTTAGCAGATTTGTAGTGCTAAATCTTGCATGGTTTCGGCGCTTCTCCGTCACTAATTAGTAAAATACTCGATGTCGAAAGCAGTTTATGGTCGGCAGAACCTACGGGCGGGGATTACGGTGAAAGTGTACATCTCTGGATTATTAATTATAAACAGATCAAGAAGACTGACGAACTCTCTTTCTCGATTAAAGATCCGTGTTGTTGATCGATAAGCTGAGTAAAATCATAACTTCTTGAGAATGATTCAGCTTCACGACCTTGTTCTTGGGTCTTTTTTGAATACTTAAACCAGTTAATGTTGTGGACATTAAAGTAGCCTAGGCAATTTCCGCACTTGGACAATTAATCTGTAAATTGGGGATAGTATCTGTAAGAGAAGCGAAACGTGTTCTAAAGTTAGTATCACTTAATGGTCGATAGAGGTAGCAGAAAAACCTTGTGGTTTGTTAAGTCTTTATTGTTAACCACATAATATTAAAGTTTCAGGGCTCCAGAGACTTCTCTCCCTGGAAAGACAGATCGCTTCTCACAAAAAGTTAGATTCCAAAGTTACACCTAAACCGGGAATAGAAGTCGTACCCAGGATAGAAAAAGTTGACTATGCTGGTCGATGAACTGTGGTACGTGAGGCTTATTTAATTCTTATTGTTGGTGTGCTGAATTTATGTTCGAGTTTAAACCTTGTATGTTACAAAAATCTATTTTAAGATTGTGATTATCGCACGTTGACTCACCCGAAGCAGCCCCCATCCGGAAATTCGAACAGGGGGCTATTTTACCTTCGAAATTTTTTAATCCTGGTAGCTTCATCATGCTATTTTTTCACAGTCCAGGGACATCGGCACAGCCATGAAACCTTAAGCAACTTTCCCTTATTTTTATGTACAAGTAGATTTTCGCAAAAACCTCAACTACAAGAATTTGGGAAATTGCACCAAATTTAGATTATTACTCAATTTTTGAGATAAATTTATGTGTGCTAGTTTGGCATGGTAAACCTTAAATTCATTGTTGTTAATTTTATGCTAAGAAAGGTAGTAAAGTTCCAAGATGGGTATGAAATAAATTTAGTCCACTACTTATAGTTGTTATTGAAATTAAACTATCACGTATTTAAAAAAAAAAATACACAAATTAAGAATATGATTAACAATATGTTCAATCGTTTATTGTAAAAACAGTTATTATCGCAAAACAATTTAAATTAAAACAAATATTACCTAAATATTAATCAACATATTGTCACTGTTGCTATTTCATTTACCAATTTGGCAACTGCAACACACATACCCTACAATTAACAGACCTGAAAAATAAATCAATTTTTCGTTTCCAAAAAAAGTGTATGTGTAACGAGATACTAAATTAAATCAAATTAGTTACAGTTATAAGTTTATTATCTCTAGTTATTGCGAATTATTAATAAAACAAAAAAGTTAATTTTATAGGCATATAAATTGTGTTAAAAGTATAAACCGCAATCAGGATTTGCATAATATTTTACGCTGGATTAATCAAATTATCAAATCGTACAACTAAATATATGGGATAGAATATTTATTACTTTAGGCGCTTCTACATCTTCAAATTAAAGGTTATCTAGGACGTTAAAAGAGATTTTAAAGATATCCCTTCACTTTTTTATTTCTTATTTCTCTAGTTAGAAATTTTAAATCCCCAAAGCACTTGTTAACGGCTTTAAATATCCAGTTTTTTGAAATGTATACTTAAAATTCATCTGCTAACAAAGATATACAAAGTAAAAAAATTCTCCGTCTTTTAATTGAGAGACCTTCACTATCAACGCCGGTGTGCCCCAAGGCTCCATACTGTCTCCTACTCCCTTTCTCATTTACGTTAACGACCTGCTGGAAAATATCGGGAATCCAATCTACAGTTTTTCATTCACTTTGAACGCTCGGACATCGGCTACTCAGCCGAATAGCCGCAGACAGCAGGAGGTAGCACAACTTAACAAAGACCTGGAAGCAATTCTACTTTGGGATGACGGTAACCAAGTGAAATTTAAAGCTACAAAAACCCAGGCTGCAGTTTTTTCTAAAAAAGTTAACGTTGCTGAAGCCGACATAGTTATGTCGGGGCACTCTATTCCCCTAGCATCGTCACTCAATCTGTTGGGCGTTAATTTGTGAACAAATATGTCCTGGCATGAACATGTTGCAGGCATAGCAAGGAAAGCTTCTCAAAAGTTGGGAATATGATTTCGAACCAGAAAGCTTTACACTCCACAACAACTGTTAATTCTTTACAAAGCTCAAATTCGACCAACTATGGAATACTGCTCCCATGTTTGGGGCTCCGCTCTCAAACACACACTGCATTTGTTGGATTCTGTTCAGAGAAGAGCTGTTCGTCTAATTGTAGACCCGGAATTGACCGGCGGCCTTGATTCGCTGGAACATCGAAGAACGGTTGGCAACTTGAGGCTGTTCTACAAGTATTTTCATGGAAAGTGTTCGAATGATGTAGCCCGCTTAATTCCTCCCAGAGCGGTGCATGTTAGAAATACACGTTGCGCTAATACTGCACATCCGTATGAGGTTCAGCTTATTACTCCGCGTAAAACGCTTTTCAAGCAGTCCTTTATATGGAGAACATCATCCATTTGGAATAATTTGCTCAGGACTGTGTTTCCCACCGAGTCCAATTTACAGCGGTTCAAGAACAACGTGAATTGCTTTTTTTCGCACACGTGCCGCACCTGGAGCGCTTTAGAGACTTCCCTGCAGCACGTGTGCTAGACCCATAAAAAAAGAGACGTATTTTCTTAAATATTTTTTTATGCTGAATCCAAAAAAAAATTATAAAAAAAAACATCCACAGTGAGGTGGAAATATACAGAAAATAAACTTACAAGTTGCCAGAAAAACTATTAAATTAAAAATATATATATATTTTAATAAGTAATGTAAAGCTGTATAATCATTAACTAAAACTATTATTTCGTACATCGTTAAATGTTATGAATCTATATTTATCATAAAAACTTTAAAATATTAGGTTTTAATGTTCATGTTTAACAAAAAAACACGCATACACCACCTTTAACTAAGCTACGTAGCAAAATGCTGTTTAAAATAAATATGTGCAACCGCTAAATTAAAAAAGTGTTTTTAATTTTTATTAATCTTGAACAAAACTATTATTTCCAGTGTTTTTTGAAGTTCTTAATACTGACTTAACATCAAAAAATAAAGTTTTATGTTCAGTTTCAACAAAAAACTCGCTTTTAACACTAACAAGGGTGCTATATGGTTGGTAAAATGTTTTTTTAAGTAAGTGAATGCAATAGCTAAACAAGAATTTTTTTTTTCGAACAAGACTCTCACTTCTAGTAGTTTTTTAAGTTTCAAATCTTGATACCAAAACATGAGGAATAGTGTTTAGTGTTGAAAAAATATCCGTTTACTATTTAGGAACAAAAGGTTTCAAAATGCAGTCTAATGTATATCCCTTGATAGTTTTAAAAGTGTTGTTTGTGACTATATTGATTGATGGAGTGAATATAGGGGATTGTCAGTGGGTGAGTGAGTTAGCGAGCGAGTGAGTAAGTGAGTGAGGTAGTGAGTGAGTGAGCCAGCGAGTGAGTGAGTGGGTGAGCGAGTGAGTGAGTGAGCGAGCGAGTGTGGAAGTGAGTGATTTTATTTATTAAAATGTATTTTTTCCAATTTAATAGTTTTCTGGCAACTTTAAGAGTATTTTCTGAAAAAACTTCACGGTGGATATCTTTTTTATGATTTTTTTGGATGCAGCATAAAAAATACTTAAGAAAACACTTGTCTCGCTCATACAGAGAGAGAATTATTTTTTTATACCTTTGTAATTGGAAAAATAACTCCTCATTTGACAAATTTCGATAAGCTGAGTTAAATAACACTAAAATACATGCTTAGATCGTTATTAGATGTCCGATATCGTCTTTAGATAGCATACCATAAAACATATTTTAATAAAGCTATACAGCCGAAAAGCTTCTGGCGCTGATAGTACTCCAAAAATTTGCAAACGAACTAACATCAGTTTTCTGTAGACTTTTCAACAAAATATTTCCTTTCTGATGGAAATGCGCTACAGTCCAGCCGATACTCAAAAAAAGGCAAGACCTTACGAGACAACTACCAACCGTCGCACTGCTTTCAATAATATCGGAAGTTATGGAAAATGCTAGTAATCAGTCTCTTCTAAAATATAGAATTCAATATCATCTATATAGCTTTCATAAGCAAAGATTAACAAGAGTTCACGAATTTCTTCCTAAAACCTTCACTATCAACACTAGTTTGGGACACAATAAGCTTAATACTATCTCCTATTCACATTAATGATCTACCGGAAAGGAGCAGAAATTCAATCTATATCTTTGCAGATAAAAGTACGCTTATTTTTCCTTTACTTTGAACGCTGGAATTTGGCTACTCATACAAATATCCGCAGATAGCAGGAAGTCGTTCAACTTAACAAAGACCTGGGAAAAAATTGTATCTTTTAGTGACAATAGCCAAGTAAAATTCAATGCTATAAAAACTCAGCCTGCAGCTTCTTTCTAAGAAAATTAACATTGCTGAATTCGACATAGTTATGTTAAAATACTTCATTCCTTAAGCATCGTTACTCAACTTGCTGGGTGTTAACTTGAAAGCAAATATGTCTTGGCATAAAATGTTGTATTCATAGCAAAGAGAACTTCTCAAAAGCTGGAAATATTATTTCGAACTAAAAAGCATACATTTATTGGATTCTTTTCAGAGGAGAGCTCTTGACCTGATTGAAGAGCCAGGACTTAAGAGCAACCTTGATTGCTTGGAACATCGAAGAAAAGTTGGCGATTGTATCTATTCTACAAGTACTCTCATGGAAAGTGTTCGATCGATGTAGCCTGCTAAATTTCTCCTCGAGGAGTGCATGATAGTAACACACGTCCTGCTACATCACACCCTTATGAGGTTCAGCTTACAACACTTTTAAAACAGTCTTTTATATGGAGAACCTCGTCGCTTTGGAATAATTTGTCCAGTACTGTGTTTTCCTCCGAGTACAATTTACCGCAATTCAAAACCAACGTGATTCGCTTTTTCCGCACACGCATCGCTCCTGTAACGCTTTAAAGATTTCCCTGCATGCTGTGTATGAAGAAGAAAACCGAGCTCAAACCCAAGCCATCGACGCCTGAAAATGATATATTGGGATCCAACATAACTAACTGCGTGATGTAGCTGTCATTATAAGGAAGAAGTTACCTTTTCCCTCAAAATAGGCAATGCGTCCTGTTAGCCCCCTTGTGGGAGACTTTGAGGCATTTCTAAAAGTCGCATTGTTAAGAAAACCTAGTTCAAATTAACTATATGAATTTCAAGAAGAAATGAAGAAAAATGAGGTTATAATTGGGGGGAGGTGCTTTTGTTTTTTAACTTAATTATCGTTGAGGTTTAATTATTTAATTATGTACTGAATTTCATTGCCTTCTTATGCTTATTAGTCAAGTTATGGTAGACTACACACCCACATTTTAAATTTTTATTTAATTGTAATCAAACATATGAGGGGGAGTGCCGAAAAAATTAAAATATTATATATTATATTATACGTTTTTTTAAGGTTTCTAGGACTCAAGGATTCTGAAAATTGTATTATTTTTTTTATTATTTTTAATTATTTGGTCAAGCATATAAAAGTATAGGAAGGGAATTAAAGGGTTTGCTCCGTACACTTCATGTTGTACATCCATTTCTGGGTAATCTAGCACCACATTATTTTCTTCTTAAAAATATTAGTATTATTAATGATTATTTTTAGTGCAAGGAATTTACATTCTGTATTTATTTCACAACTTGTGTTTGCAAGGAAAGTTTTGGGTAAACAGCCTTACCAATTTTTTATATTTGTTTTAAAATTTTCTCTGTTGACTGTATACAAATAGTTATATGAAAAAGAAATTTACAGTGCGTAAATTTCGTGGGAATATAAATAAAATATAATTTTGTTTCAAATATTTTTAGAAAAAAGTTGGAGTGGTTTGTCGTTTAAAAACGGAAAAAGTTTTGAAAAGTTATATTACAGTAAGTCGAGGTCCAACAAATTTGCAATTAAATTTTCGGAAGCATTTTACACCCTCGGCAGTTTCACGTTTCTTCTATTACAGCTATAGAACGAATTCTTCAACATTACATACAACAAGTCTGAGTTTGAAGTTTAAAGTATCAAATCTGAAATGGAAACTTCGAAATTTCGACGATTAGTTTACAAGTTACAGTGGTTTTAGTGACGCTACTTTTGATATTTTCAAAACAATGGAAAATTTTGTGTGTTGATTAAACACTGTTTTTGATGGGAAAACATACCGTTCAAGCAAAGCAATAGCTTGATAGGTGGTACAGAGACTCTGCCCCTGGAAAATCACTCATTATTTACTGGTATGCTGAATCTAAACGCGGTCATACAGACACAAATGAAGCTGAACGCTCTGGATGCACAAGGTTACGCCGGAAAACATAAAAAAATCCACAAAATTGTTTTGGATGACCGTAAAGTGAAATTGCGTCAGATAGCTGACGCCCTAAAGATATTAAAGGAATGTGTTGGTCATATTTTGCATGAACATTGCATAAACATTTAGGCATAAGAAAGCTCTGTTCGAAATGGGCACAGTAGACCAAAAACAACAACGTATTGATGATTTTGAGCGCTGTTTGGACCTGTTTAAGTGTAATAAAAATGATTTTTTCATGCGATATGCGACAATGGATAAAACATGGATTCACCACTACATACCGAAATCAAATCGGCAATCAGCTGAGTGGACAGTAGCCGGTGAAAGCCGCCCGACGCGATCAAAAACACAACAGTCTGCTGGGAAGGTTTTAGCCTCTGTATTTTGGGATGCGCTTGAAATAATTTTCACCGACTATGCTGAGAAGAGAGAAACGATCAATAGCGAATATCATACAGAGTTTGAAGGCAGAAATCGCAAAGAAATGGCACCAAATGAACAAGAAAAAAGTGCTTTTTCATCAAGACAATGCACCTTGTGACAAGTCAGTGGTTATGATGGCAAAATTGCTTGAATTGAAGTTCGAATTGCTTTCTCATCCACCGTATTCTCCAGATTTGGCCCCTAGCAACAATTATCTATTCGCAGAGCTCAAAAAAATGCTCACAGGAAAGAGATTTGGCTCCAATGAAGAAGTTATCGTCGAAACTGAAGCGTATTTTGAAGGCAAAGACAAATCCTTCTACAAGAAAGGTATAGAAATGTTAGAAAAATGTTGGACTGATTGTATCGCTCTTGATGTTGATGAATAATAAGTCGAATTTTTCAAAAAAAAATGTTTTTTAAGTAGCCAGACCAAAAACTTTTCAGCATACATGTTTTATATATATATATATATATATATATATACATATATATATATATATATATATATATATATATATATATATATATATATATATATATATATATATATATGTATATATGGTAGAGAAGTAATCACATAAAATTTAAGCTTATAATAAGGGAATGTAAAACACAAATTACACTATTATAATTTCTTAGTAGCCATATGTAAACGAATGTAAAAGAAGCAAAAATTTGTCAGTATATCTTAATTGCTAAATTATATATTATATATCCATAAATTTATTCTAGTTAGTTATTACGAATTACTAATAAAACAAAAAAGGCATATAAATTGTTTTTTAAAAGTGTAAAGCGCAATCAGGCTATACCTAATATTTCAAGCTAGATTAATATATATATATATATATATATATATATATATATATATATATATATATATATATATAGTAAAATAATAAAATTTATTGTCACACAGTTAAATAAATTGTATAATTTAGGTCCACATTTATGGTCGTTCCTTAAGGCACTTTTGAAGCTTTAATTTATCTTAAGTGATTTTTTTTTAAAAAGTGGGACACTACTCCCGTGAATTCCTCCCTAGAGTTAGGAAGTCTGCTAGCTAACTTGACAACGCATAGCTGGTGTTTTAGGTTCTGTTTTTATTAATAATCAAATTAGTTAATATAAATATTAATAATAAATTTTTATTCAAATTATGTAAAGCACATTTTTTTATATTTACTTCAAAGTATTTTTTATTACATATAAATAGAGATAAGGTAAATAAGTAATTTGCATTGAAAAAACTTCATGAAAATTTCCATAATGGTAAAAAATTAGATGTTTAATTTTATAACAATATGTAGTGATTTAAAATATTTAAAACACGCTCAAACAATTTCACAGCAAATCGCGATTGATGGAGTTGCGTTTTCAGAATCAGCTTATATATAGTTTAGAATTATATTATTGAATAACTTAATATTACATGCTGGAGACTTCAAAGTATCGAGTGTCAAACGTTATGTCTGTCAAATGTTAGGGGTAGATCTGGAAATATCGACCCGTCCAGTATACTCCTACTATGTAATTCTTTTGATAAAATTCCAGCTGAAGCTGTTTCCTACGTGGGCTAATGGCGCGTGCAACGCGTTTTTTTTTATAGGTGTAGCACACGTGCTACAGGGAAGTCCCTCAAGCGCTCCAGGAGCGGCTTATGTGCGGAAAAAGCGATTCACGTTGTTCGCCAACCGTTTTTTTTCAATGTTCCAGCGAATCAAGGCCGCCGCTCAGTTCCGAGTCTCTAAGCAGACGAACAGCTCTTCTCTGAACAGAATCCGACAAATGCAGTGTGTGTTTGAGTGCGGAGCCCCAAACACACACAGCATTCCATATTTGGTCGAATTTGAGCTTTGTAAAGAATTAACAGTTGTTGTGGAGTGTAAAGCTTTCTGGTTCGAAATAATATTAGCAACTTTTGAGAAGCTCTCCTTGTTATGCCTGCAACATGTTCATGCCAAGACATATTTGCTCCCAAATTAACGCCCAACAAATTGATTGACGATGCTAGGGGAATGGAGTGCCCCTACATGACTATGTCGAGTTCAGCAACGTTAACTTTTTTAGAAAAAACTGCCGCCTGGGTTTTTGGAGCGTTAAATTCCACTGTCACCCCAAGATAGAATTTCTTCCAGGTCTTTGTTAAGTTAAACGACTTCCTGCTGTCTGCGGATATTCGCCTGAGTAGTCGATGTCCGAGCGTTCAAAGTGAATGAAGAGATAAGCGTACTGTCATCTGCAAAGCTGTAGATTGGATTCCTGGTCTTTTCCAGCAGATCGTTAATGTAAATGAGAAAGAGAGTAGGAGACGGTATGGAGCCTTGGGGCACACCGGTGATGATACTGAAGGTATTAGAAAGAAATCCGTCGACCGCCACTCGTAAAGAACGCTTTCTGAGGAAACATGAGAACCACAAACAGAACTTTTCAGACATACCATAAGAGCGTAGCTTAGCCAATAGCTCATCGTGGCAAACACGGTCGAATGCCTTGGATATGGCTAGAGCAGTGATTCCCAAAGTGGTTCAGGTGGACCCCCAGGGGTCCACGGGAGACTCGACGGGGGTCTACGTTGGCGTGAAAACAAAATGGGGGTTCACAAGTTGTAAGTGGGGGTCCACGAAAATTTATCTGGTTTCGATAGCAAAGAACAAAAATGTTGGCTTGGCTTTACCTATCAATGTAGGCAGATAATACGCTACTTAAAAAAATTAAGGGAGCCAAATAAAATTCCAAATTTTTCGGTGATTTTTGACAGGCTGTATTTCGGTGAAAAATGGTCGTATTGAGACTTTAAAAAAAGCATTTTGAAGCTTTAAGATTCTAATTTTCAGATTTTTTGGGTAAAATTTTTTAGGAGCTACGGTTCTCATGCAAGCCTAACAGAAAAAATAATATTGCAAATATTTTGCTTTTTTTTTTGGTCCACGGGCTTGAAAAAAAATTTTTCAGTTAGGCCGGCATATGGATCAGATAGCCTGTTTATTTAGCATTAATTTCCTTGTTTTAAAACCTCCCTTAATTTTTTTGAGTAGTGTATTTTAAGAAGGTCAGCGACTGTTATTTGTAAAAACTTGCATATTCGATATTCAGTACAAAGCGCGTCGAGACTTGCAAAGCGCCGCCCGCCCCTTCCGCAACGCAACCCGTTCAGATGTGCAAAGGGACGAAATACGACTTGTGCTGTGCTTGCAATATTTCCTTCAACCTTCAACCTTCATGGGTTAGGTGTTCTGTCCACGAAATTCGTAGCAAGCGTCGCAGTATCCATAGCTCGAAAGCTTCGCTACGATTCAATGATCTCATTTTAACGACCCTGTCTCTACACCAGATAAGAGGACCGGCCAAACACAACATTTTATTACTCGTAGGCACAGGGCGAATGTCAATTGTCTTTGAAGCAGCATATTTTTCAACTTTAGAAAAATATCCTTTGCCATGCCAATCCGCAGTTTAGCCTCCCCATCACAATCCCATCGTTCGTTGACGACGGAGCCAAAATATTTGAACTTAGTAACCCTCTCAATCTCCTGATCCTTTATAAAGAGAGATGCATCCTCTTGGCGGTGTCTACTAATCATCATCATTTTGGTTTTCCCAACACGTAGACCATACTTCTCGCGCATATCATTCAGCTTATTGATTAGAATTTGCAGATCTTCCATGTTATTGGCAACTATTACAGTATTGTCTGCATACTGAATATTATTTATAGGCTTTCCATTGATTTTTATCCCTCTAAATTCATCTTCTAGAGTAAGTTAAAATATTTTCTCTACGTAGATATTAAATAATACTGGTAACAGTACAGTGCACTCCTGTCTAACACCCCTTAGGTTAGTAATAATAAAATAATTAAATGAAAAGATAGTTTCACAACGTCTCCATAAGTTCGGGTCACTTGATTGCGATATTCACAGGTAAAGGGCATAAAACAATCCTATACGGTACTCAACAACTTAAAATATGTTCATTAATACTGTATTTTATCTAGTTTAGTCGGTTTTGATTTGAAAATGGTTGGGGTCGGGATTCATATGGTGAAACGATACAGAGATCGTGCTGATCCAGTAGGCATATTCTCACGTGCTGACAAGGTTTCTAATAGTAAGGGGTAGAATAACTGTTTTCTTGTCAAAGAACTACTGGATGGCATTGCCATTATTTTGTCTGTATTTCTATCATTTAATTAAACTTATATTACTGATGAGAAATACACACACCAAGATACAGCCAGTGCAAAAATTAAAGATAACTGATACTGTTCAAATTCTCATCTTCGCTGACCAAATGCTTAAAGTTTTGTCAACATACACCAATATCTTATTCTCCGATGAGCCGCTTTTTCATCTGAAAGGTGTGACATTACTGAAGTTCAACAAATCTTCAACTAAAATATTAAAATCCTTTGTATTCCTCTAAAGTAACAGCTTGGGTTATAATGTCGGAGTAATCAACCTGTACTTCGATAAGGTTTACAGAGACCGCCCAACTGTTAATTCGGAGTGAACTTTATCACATACAACGTACAAAGTCTTTTATTTTGAGAACATCATCCCTTTAGAATAATTTGCACAGGACTATGTTTCCCACCGAGTACAATTTACAGCGATTCAAGAATAACGTGAATCGCTTTCTCCGCACATCTGTCGCTACTGTAGCGCTTTAGGGACTTCCCTGCAGCACGAGTGCTAGACCCACAAAAAAAACACACCTCTCAAAATTTTAATATTAATAAATAAAGAACCTTGTTTCAGCAGGACGGGATGATATCACACACTTTAAATACACACGGTGGTGATTGTTAGAATTTTTCTAATGTATTGACTTCTTAAAGAGGTGACATAAGTTAGCGTCCACGTAGCTTTAATTTGATGCCCATGAATTTCTTCATTGTATTTTAAAACCAAAGTTTACAGTGACTATCCTTGCCCCCTGGAATATGTATTGATTGTCTGAAGAGATGACATAAGTTAGCTTCCACGTAGCTTTAATTTGATGCCCGTGAATTCCTTTATTGTATTTCAAAATCAAAGTTTACAGTGACTATCCTTGCCCCCTGGAACAATTGTAAGAAAATTTCCGGCAAGACATGCCAGCGATCACTCAAATAACGTCTAAATTGAACAATGATTTGACCGCTCGAAGAGTGCCGGGAACATATCGGTCATTATTGTTGAGAAAGAATTTTTCAGGGATTATTTTTTTATCTTTTATTTTTTTACTACTAACGTTTTCCAATAATATACACACAAAAATATGTTTTAGTGTTCCGTACAGAACACTTATGGGAACACTTCAGTATCTGTCCGTCCGTCTGTCTGTCCATCTGTCGGTCCGCCTGTTAGTCCGCCTATCACCCAGATTTTCTCCGAAACTATTTACCATAGAAAGTTGAAATTTAGCACAAATATAAGAATTGATGGCTCAACTGTAACCAAGTTGCTCCTGAACCGAGATATAATTTTATTTTATTTTTTAATAGTACAGTAAAAAAAGCATTTGGAATTGCACAGTTTAGATACAGCAATATTATGATTTTATCCTCTCTAGGGTAACACCAGGAGGATTGTACTGAGTTTTGGACCTCGAAAAACTTGTGCCCTTTTGTTTATAAACAATTTAAGTTTTCATAACCCCTTTTTTGAGCTTAAAACGCGAAAGACTCCGGTTATTTATGTCGGATCGAGACAAAAAAAAACAAACTCTTCATAATGAAATTTCCAAAAAATCCTCGTTAGTTTTAAGTCGCTCAATTGCGTACATAACCTACAAAATGGAAAAAACCGTCAAGAAACTGTTTTTTTTTCATTTTATTTTACAGGTCAACTAAGTGAACCGATCAGCTTGAAACTTTCAGAAAATATGTCCTTTCTTATAGCAAAATTACCCTGAAATTTTGCTACAAAAATATCGAGCCCAGTGGGCACAATTGAATTTGTTATTTATATATATGTATATATACATATATATATAAATATATATATATATATATATATATATATATATATATATATATATATATATCAATCGGTTTTATAACGTCTTCGGTCTTCCGATGCCTAATTTACACTCCTCCCGATTTCTCCATTCCTCCTTCTCCAGATCTCTCTCTAGTACTTCCTTGTTGATTCCTGCTCTCCAGCTTTGGCGTGGTCTTCCTCGCTTTCTTTTTTCATGAGGGTTCCAATTTAAAATCTTTTTAGGTAGTCGGTCTTGTGACATTCTCTATACATGTCCATACCATACCAACTGTTGGGTTCTGATTTCGTCCACTATATCGTGCTTTATTTCTAAAGCTCGTCTTATCGTGTCATTTGGTATGCGGTCTTTTCTGGATTTTCTGGCTGCTCGTCTCCAGAAATCCATTTCTGTAGCTTTTAGTATTTTTTCTGTTCTCTCCTTCAATGGCCACACCTGGGAGCTGTAAGTTATTATACTTTTTACTATTGAGTTGTAAATTCTCTTCTTATTTTCAATGGTTATGTTTTTGTCCCATAGTATACTATTAAGCATTCCAATCGCTTTTCTTCCTTGGATATTCCTCTCGAATATTGCTTCTTCCAATGTTCCGTCCCTAGATATTCTCGTTCCCAACTACTTATAACTGGCAGAGTGTTTGATGGTGTGTCCTGTGGCCAGTTTCAAGTCCTGCTGTTGTCCTCCGATGCACATGTACTTGGTCTTTTTAATATTGACTTCTAGGCCCCATTTTTCATATTCCTCCATAAGTTTTCGTGTCATGTATTCCATATCATCGATGTCCTGAGCGACTACTACTAGCGTGTACAATGTAGTATCGTCATCCAGTGGTAATCCCATACTACTGCATTTCCTTATCCAGTTCTTCAGTGCACTCTCCAAATAGATTTTAAATAGCGTTGGGGATATACAGCAGCCCTGTTTGTTATTTAAAATTTTAGTTTCTCGCCATTTTATGCCATTTAGTCCAAAATATTTTTTTTTCAAAATTTAGGTCCCGACGTCAGCTTTCCGTTGCTATTCAAATTTTTTTTTTGGAGTCATTTTAACCGTTTGTTTATTAATCAAATAACATCAAATGAGTTTTTCGGTCAAATTTTAAATAAAAAATTTGTCACGGTATTTTTGCTATAACCAAAGGGATATTTTCTGAAAGTTTCAAGTCGATTGGTTCACTTAATCGACCTGTACAGGGTGAATCAACGATAGAGTAAAGATAGTTTTATGGAATGTTAAGGTGCACAGTTTAAAATTGTTTTTGAGTATACAGGGCACTTCAAAAAAGTGTGGCCGATATAACATTTTTATTAATAATGTTATATTCCTAAA
The DNA here is from genome assembly GCA_019049505.1 of Pachyrhynchus sulphureomaculatus. NCBI lineage: Eukaryota > Metazoa > Arthropoda > Insecta > Coleoptera > Curculionidae > Pachyrhynchus > Pachyrhynchus sulphureomaculatus. The sequence goes on along the minus strand of CM032453.1, from coordinate 76,243,379 downwards.
CCTAGTAGTTTTTTTTTTAAAATACTAGTTCAGTTTTGTAAAAAATTGCCAGTAGCGCCATTGTTTCTGAAAGTGGAATACTCATAATTGGTACGAGCGTTCTATAGAGATAAAAAAAAAGATATATGTAAAGAAATTTGAGTTAGATGCTACAGGGTGTCCAAAATAAATTTATGCATTTAGAATAATTTAAATTGAAAAATCTCAATTTTTTAAATGGCATACTCTGTAAATTATTATTTTTTCTGATAGATTTTACAAAACTTTCCAACTTTTATTAAGCATTCATATACCTATTTCTAATAGTTTTCGATTTATTTTACTTTTTCGCAGTAATGGAGCAATTAACAGCCATAACATGCATTATTATTCAACAGTTAATCCATTTTGGGTCCGGGAAGTTCAAGATCAAAACCATTGGTTGCTTAATGTATGGTGCGGAATATTAAATTTTCGAATTATTGGTCCATATTTTTTTCCGCGAACCGCTTAACGGGCCTAGATATCTAAATTTTTTACAAAACTAATTATCCCAGCTTCCTGAAGAAGTTGATAACTTTGAAAGAGAGCAAATGTGGATTTAACAAGACAGAGCTCCTGCTCATTACCACCAGGAAGTTCAGGAATTTTTAAACGATCGTTACCCACAAAAATGGATCGGTAGGGATTGATTCATTCAGTCTATCATGTAACTTAACACCTTTAGACTTCTTTTTGTGGAGCTACATTAAAGATCGTGTTTATGTGAATCCCCCTACACTAGTAGATATGGAAAATAGGATACGGGATGTGTGCAGGACAAACCTTTATGCTAAGGAAAGTGAAGGAAAATATAGTAAAACGACTAAACATGTGTATTCAAGTAGACAGGCATATTTTTGAACATTTATTACGTCATAATAATTAATCATTAGATAAGTTAAACTATATTAAAATTATCATTAACTATTTGTTTATGTTTTCACAATAGCGTAAGTGTATTAAAAACAAGGGTAAAAATTGAAAAATTCGAAATAAATCTAAAACTATTAGAAATAGGTATACGACATACTTAATAAAAATTGGAAAGTTTTATAAAATCTATCAGAAAAAATAATAATATACAGGGTGTGCCATTTAAAAAATTTGAGATTTTTTTAATAGTCGAAATGCATAAATTTATTTTGAACACCTTGTAGCATCTAACCCAAATTTCTTTACAAATGTCTTTTTTTTCATCTCTATAGAACGCTCGTACTAATTATGAGTACTCCACCTTCAGAAAGAATGACGCTACTGGCATTTTTTTTACAAAACTGAAAACTAGAATTTAAAAAAAAAAATTAAATATTAGAAAAACTACTAGGTTTAGGTATATAACATTATTAATAAAAAAGTTATAAAATTCTACGCTGAATTTAAAAATAAATTAGAAAATAGGATGTTCCATTTAAAAAAAAACAACATATATTATATCGGTCACACTTTTTTGAAGTACCCTGTATACTCAAAAATAATTTTAAACTGTGTACCTTAACATTTTCCAAAACTATTCCCATTCCCAAAACAAATGAGATAATGAACTTTACCCTATCTTTGACTCACCCACACCCACAATAAAATTAAAAAAAAAACAGTTTTTTGTCTATTTTTCAATTTTGTAGTTCATGTGCACATTTGAGCGATTTAAAACCAACGAAAATTTGTTGAAAATTTTATTACGAAAAGTTTAGTTTTCTGTTTGTCTTGATCCGACTTATTTACTGACATATATAAACGGAGTTATTCATCAAAAAACGCGTTTGAAAACGTAAATTCTTTATAAACAAAAGAGGACAAGTTTCCCGAGATCCAAAATTCAAGCCAATAGTCCTGGTGATACCTTAGAGAGGATAAAATATTGCTGTATCTAAACTATGCATATCTCATCATTATTTTGTTTGACTTTTTTTTACTGCACTATAAGCAATCACCGTACGAAACACTAATTGCGTAAGTCTGGCTTGCACTTGGTCGGTTTATTTATTTTTACTTAAATATTAGGTAAAAGTTTTGCATTTAACATTGAATAATTAAGTTAGTATTTTATAAATGAAACCTAATTTAACATATATTTAAGAAAATTAATCCTTGAAGATGAAACTGCAAAAAACACAAACCATAACAAAACAGGAATGCACTTGGTGACAATGTTATGTTAGGTAACGATCCGTTTAAATTTTATTTCTTCCGCTAGTTCCTCAGTTTGTTAATTAAAATGCTTTATGCCTTGTCATTTAAGTGACGAAATCTTTTAAAATTCTAGGGAATGTAATTTCTCCAAATACGTAAAAAACCCCGTAAAAATAATGGAAATTTCTCAGAATTATAATAATGATAATAGCGAAATTTCAAAGATAGTTCAGATATATTAACAATAAAATCCAAATAACCGACACCTATAATAATCATTAAAAATAAAAAAAAAAAACCATATAATTCGGTCTTGCGCGATTAGTATTCCTTACGGCGATTGCTTTTAAAATAAAAAAATCCTTACCTAGGCTAAGTTAATTAGGTCCCTGACATGTATATATCTTAAGATTCCATGTTTAATTTTCCTTAGTCAATAATGTATAATAGTTCTAGCATCCATAAATCCATTTAGCTCAATCGAAAATCTAATAATAAAAGTGTAAAATAAATATTTAATACCTAAATATTTGTTGAATTATAAAGAAATAAAATAAAATTATTTTCTCTTCGTACGCATCCGTGTGTGTACTGAAAAGCATATTAACAAAGCTTCCACCATTCTGTCAAAGCATATAGTTTTCATAGTTTTTTTAATACCAGATAAATTGTCAAACGTAATAGACATAATAATATCCGCTCAATCTACATTTTATGAAGAATATTCCAGAATTTTTTCAAAATTTTCTGATCAGTGCTTTCGTGTGAGAGATAAGGATTTTTGGCCATTTTTTTTTAAATAATACAAAGAAAATTGTGCGCAAGTATTACATCATATATATTTTTGAATTTGTATTTTCACAAGCTTTCATTTGACACCCCTCTCGATAACTTGGTGATTTTTTTTACTTCCGATTGCACCCCCCAAAACTAACTCCTTAAGTTAAAATTTAACTTCCACAACTACACGGCTCTAATGAGCTTATCAATTCCTATATTAGTGCCAAATTTCAACTTTCTATGTCAGATAGTTTAGGAATCGGGTATGACAGACAGACGAACACCAAAGTGATCTTAAAAGTGTTTCGTACGGAACACTGAAAATGTGTCCAAAAATGCACTGTATCATTTTTAGTTTTCCGTACGGCACACTTATGGGATCTCTTCGCTGTCATTCTGTCACACCCGATTTTCTCCGAAACTATTTAACATAGAAAGTTGAAATTTGGTACAAATATAGGAATTTATGACCCAATCAGAGCCGTGTAGTTGTGGAAGTTAAATTTTAACTTAAGGAGTTAGTTTTGGGGGGTGCAATCGGAAGTAAAGAGGGATGTCAAATGAAAGCTTATGAAAATACAAGTTCAAAAATAGATATGATGTAATAGTTGCGCACTCTTTTCTTTGTATTATTTAAAAAAAAAATGGCCAAAAAGCCCTATTCCCCACACGAAAGTACTGATCAGAAAATTTTGAAAAAATTTTAGAATACTCTTCATAAAGTGTAGATTGAGCGGATATTATCACGTCGATTACGTTTGATAATTCATCTTGTATTAAAAAACTATGAAAACTATATGCTCTGACAGTATGGTGGAAGCTTTGTTAATATGCTTTTCAGTACACACACAGATGGGTACCAAGAGAAAATAATTTAATTTTATTTCTTTATAATTAAACAAATATTTAGGTAGTAAATATTTATTTTACACTTTTATTATTTGATTTTTGATTAAGCTAGATTGATTTATGAGCTATTAGGTAGTTAAGATGCTAGAATTAATTTACATTATTGACTAAGGAAAAACTTGAAAATACACATGGAATCTTAAGATATATACATGTCAGGGACCTAATTAACTTAGCTTAGGTAAAGATTTTTTATTTTAAAAGCAATCACCGCAAAGAACACTAATCGCACAAGACCGAATTATACTTGGCCGGTTTTTTTTTTTATTTTTAATGATTCTTATAGGTGTCGGTTATTGGGATTTTTTTGTTAATATATCTGAAATATCTTTGAAATTTTGCTATTATTATTATTATTATTATAATGCTGAGAAATCTGCATTATTTTTACGGGGTTTTTTACGTATTTGGAGAAATTACATTCCCTAGAATTTTAAAAGATTTCTTCACTTAGATGATAAGGCATAAAGCATTTTAATTAACAAATTGAGGAACTACCGGAAGAAATAAAATTTAAATGGATAGTTATCTAACATAACATTGTCACTAAGTGCATTCCTGTTTTGTTATGGTTTGTGTTTTTTGCGGTTTCATCTTCGGGGATTAATTTTCTTAAATTAAACCTGAACTAACTTAATTATTTACTGTTTAATACAAACTTTTACCTAATATTTAAGTAAAAATAAATAAACCGACCAAGTGCAAGTCGAACTTGCGCAATTAGTGTTCCGTACGGTGATTGCTTATAGTGCAGTAAAAAAGATCAAAATAATGATGAGATACGCATAGTTTAGATACAGCAATATTATGATTTTATCATATTATATTTTCAAAACGCGTTTTTTGAGTTTAAAATGTGAATAACTCCGGTTATATAAGTCAGATCAAGACAAACAAAAAACTTAACTATTCCTAATGGAATTTCCAACAAATTCTCGATTGTTTTAAATCGCTCAAATGTGCACATAACCTACAAAATTGAAAATAGATAAAAAACTTTTTTTCATTTTATTGTACAAGTCGACTAAGTGAACCGATCGACTTGAAACTTTTAAAAAAAATGCCTTTTGCTATAGCAAAAATATCCTGAAATTTTGGTACAAAATATTTATAATGGCACAATTAAATTTGTTATTTAAAATTTGACTGAAAAACGCATTTGTTGTTATTTGATTAATAAACAAACGTATAAAAAAACGGTTAAAATGACTCCAAAAAAAAAATTTTTTAATGGCATCGGAAAGCTGGCGTCGAGGCCTAAATTTCAATCAATAAGCTGAATGATATTCGCGAGAAGTATGGTCTTCGTATAAATATTGAGAAAGCCAAAATGATGGTAATTAATAATATATATATATATATATATATATATATATATATATATATATATATATATATATATATATATATATATATATATATACAACATTTTGAACATCTATTCAGATTGCAATCGTCTGAAGACTTACAATCATTACATGGGTCTGCAAATCTTTCTAACAACTCTAAAACTTCTGGCGTAACTTCACTATACTTGGTTTTGGGTGCTTTACGAAGACTAGCGATGTACGGATCCGATGAAATAAGCAGTCGATTAAATAAATCCGTATTTGTGTCAATTCGGGATGTTTTTCTAGGCTATAATATCCTTTCCATGACAAAGAACTTTATGCACACTTACGGGCATTGAGTACCAGAAATATTCTTTCAAATACAATTCCAAAGTTTCTCTTGCATATTCGCCGAACTTTTCTGAATCAATTTTAAGACCACAATTTAGGCACTCTAACAGCACATGAAAACGCTTGATCAAATCTAAATTAACGCCAGTTATTTCGGAAGAATTTTCGGCATTTCTAAAGAATTTCCTCGCGGTATTACCATCGTTTGTGTTTCCGGTCTGCTGTTTTGGCATATCTATAAGCAAGCCAAGCTCCTCTTTGAATTTTTGTTGAATGTATTTTTTCTTCTCTGCAACTTTTTTTTTATTATTTCTGCTCCACGAGCTTGCCATGCCTTAATATCCAGTTTGTACGATATATGTAAAATACATTCCAAAAACCTTATCCATGCATGGAGGGGTGATAGTCCAAGGGATAAAAAGGATTCATTTATATTTTTTTGAGGTATAGCGCAGATGTTGTTCATTTCACTAGGTTTAGCCCCACATAAGTAGCATGTTTGTGATGATGCACAGGATGATACAGCATTGCATACTTTACCGTCAATCATACAAAAGATCATATTTGCTGTAACCTGAAATTGCTTGACATCTACAAGTATAGTGGTTGGAGTAAGTTGAGATATTTGTTCTTTCACTTTGTTTACTTCTGAGGTAATTACACTGACTGTTTCTTTGGCAAAAACGAACTTAATGGGGCGACAGTACCGTGTGGAAGAAGAAGCAGGGTTTTTCCAAATTACTGACTGATTATCACCATTATCATTTACGAAGCACATTTGGATTGGTACCACTGATACACTAAACATACTATCATCAGTGCTATGTTTGTCCATATACTTTTGTCGATAATTAACTTGTTCCGCCCCATCACAACCCCACTTTACGATAATATTTAGTGCTTTAACGTTTGATAAAGTTCTAAGAATCCTTCTAGCCTTGTACAAAGTCTTGCTACGGTATGATTTATAAGCGACTGAACTGATACTTCAGCTGAAACTTCAGTTATTATTATGTCCTTTGGATAGCACAACCTCTTTGCCTCTTTTACAACATAATAAGGTGGATACAAAGTGCAACGGTGATTTTTTGGTTGATCTCGAACAATGTTGTAATGATTTGACGATAAGTTTGCATCAATAAGTAACGCCAGAGCCTGGTCTGGAGTTAATTTTCGTGGGCTGTTTGAAGAAGACATGCGAGCCTTCTTGATTTTGCTACCCCTTTCTGGAGTACCAGATGCCAGTTCCTTGACAATCGCTGCAGAGTTTCGTTTTCCAGATTGGTATAGCTTTGTTGCAATTGCTTTGGCTAACTCATCTTGACTACCGGACTTAAAAATATGATGCACTTTTCTGTTTTGCACTTTATGATGACAATCCCTAAATTCTTTTTTAGGTCTGCCTGCATTGGTCCTCGATCCACTAGGCAATGCATCCCTTACAGCATTTGAAAATTTCCCATTATTTTCAAGCCAGCTAGCATTTTTATTCAGAAATGATGCTAAATTTCGACTGGATTCCCTCCACCTTTTTTGTATTTTACAAACCAGCGCACGAAGAGTTGCCTTTAAAACTGCAAAGAGCGTCAGATGTTTGCATTGGTGAGCCCATTTTTTCCAAAACAAAACCAATGATGGCGTCCGATGTCGGTTCTTCCTTCCACTTTTGGAATATGCAGTTATATTAAATTTGCAAAGTCATTCTGGAAAATGTTTAATTTAAAAGAAGATCGCAAAATATCGCAGAAGATCTTTTGTGTTTCCAACAGAGGAAAAAAACCTTTCAAATTTTGTGCGTTTCAAGCTGGTATTATGTAGTATCACTTTTTAAAGTCGCCACTGAAGTTAAAAATGTAAATTTTACTTACTTCTTAAAAATCACTTTTTTCACGAACAAATCACACACGAGTAAGAAAAGATTTTGCAATTATTTAAATGCCAATAATTGACAATTTTCTTATAAAATAAATGAAGAAAAAAACATGGCCTACTGACTTGCCGTCTGTATGTACCACTCTATTAACTTAAACAAATCGAATAGCTTTCTGTAGGCAAAAAGTATGATTGAATAAGTAATGCAACTTTCAGGTGCATTTTGCAGTTGTTTCGCAAGGTTAATCCCCAAACTGAGTATGAGGTTTTAGAGGTGGGATATTAACCTACCAAAATAATGAATAATCTTATGCATTTTACGTATTTCAAAAATTGAATAAAGTTCCGCTAAACTTCCTAAATTTCGCACTGTGCTACGCCTGTGAGGAAAAAGCGATTCACGGTGGTCTTGAATCGCTGTAAGTTGTACTCTGTGGGAAGCACAGTCCTGAGCAAATCATTCCAAAAGGATGGTGATCTCCAGATAAACTACTTCTTGAAAAGTGTTGTACTAAGTGGGACAAGCGTGAAACTCATACGGATATGATGTATTAGCGTGATGTGTATTAGTAGCATGCACCGCTCTGGGAGGAATTAAACGGAACACATCCATCGAATACTTCCCATGAAAATACTTGTAGAATCGACTCAATTCGGTAACAGTTCTTCGATGTTCCAAGGTATCAAGGTTTCTGATGAGTTCAGTGAGTGAGTGAACGGCTCTCTTTTGAATAGAATCCAACAAATGCATGTATGTTTGAGAGCAGAGCCCCGAACATGGAAGCAGTATTCCATCATTGGTCGAATTTGAGTTTTGTTGAGAATTAGCAGTATTGTGGAGCATAAAGCTATCTAGTTCGAAATAGTATTTCCAACGTTTGAGAAGCTCCTTTTGTTGTGTATGCGACATGAGAGATATTTGCTCCCAAGTTAATGCCCAGCAACTTGAGTTACGATACTAGAGGAATAGAGTGTCCTGACATAATGTTGTTTTTCGTCTAGGTATTAAAATGTTAAAATATAAAACAAATAAATATGAGCCAACGAATAAATAAATAAAACAACGTATGAAAATGCGAGTTAGTTAGTCCTTGAAATCAAAACTCAACATCTCGATTTTTCTACACTAACGGATAGTAAACAGCCTCGGTGCATATTTACTAACGTGAATTCGAAATGAAAGGAAGAAAACAGCAAAAGAAAGACACTTTATTTACTTTTTTTTATACCATAACGTGACAAATTTTTAATTATTAATGTTGCAATTGTAAATGATTAATAAGCATAGATTATGTTGCTGTAGATATTCTTAAGTTGATTAGTGTCTGATTTATTGTTGAATGAGTTGGGGTCCCTGTTTATGCGGTACATTCCGTTAAAAAATCTCCCTTGTTGTGAGCTATAATTTTAACGCTGTTATAGTGAAAATTATGACCTGTTTTCAAATGATGTTGCACTACTGCACATCCATTTCCACTCGGCAGTCACTCCTGTGCTGCATATTACAACAAAACAATCTGCGTAGATTGTCTTGTTTCCAATGTAAGGCTTGTTGCATTGTATATATATATATATATATATATATATACATATATATGTATATATATATATATATATATATATATATATATATATATATATATATATATATATATATATATATATATTTAATTGTACGTCGTTCAAATTCATTGTTAGACGAACGGATTGAAACCCGGAATTTCAATATATTACATTCCACCGTCCATGAATACCTTTATTGTATTATTTTGGGGTAAGCAATCTTTAAAAAAGAACTAACTCATATTTTTTCTGATGAATAAGTGTAATAATGTGCTCCCACAAAGAGTAAATTTTGAACACACCACTTAGCAGTAAGTACTTTGATGTTTTGAATAGAATTAGGGTTGTTCTTTACTTTTAATCTCAAAAATACTGATAATCTACTATAATTGTAGCCGTGATGAAGAAAATGAAATATTTTCGAAAATTTGGCGTAGTTAAAAAGATGTCAAGAACTTTTTAGTTCTTTTTTAAAGACTGCTTACCCTAAGAATAAAATACTGGTCTTCTATATATATATATATATATATATATATATATATATATATATATATATATATATATATATATATACATAAATATATATATATATATATATATATATATATATATATGTATATATATATATATATATATATATATATATATATATATATATAATGCATGTTTCAGGACAGTATATATGCACCGAAGCTATTTCAGTTTCTGTAGAAAAATCGAGATATTGAGTTTTGATTTAAAGCACTAACTCGCATTTTCGTACGTTGTTTTATTTTATTTATTCGTTTTTCATATTTATTTTACTACATTTTAATACCTAGACGAAAATTAACATTGTTTTTAATATATATAATCCATGTATTAATATTGTAGTTACTCCTGAAGAAGTTATCAAACGTTAATGAAATATTAAGTATTAAAGAAGAAAAGAGTTTTATTTACAGGCCGATTCCCAATAAACAAATACGCATCTAATTGACGTACAGTGGATAATAGATTACCAAATTATCTATATACATATATCTAATATATATATATATATATATATATATATATATATATATATATATATATATATATATATATATATATATATATATATATATATATATATATATATATATATATATATATATATAATATATATACATACTTTCATAGAATATTTTTATTGCATAATAATAATTAAAATCGTGTAAAGGAAACCACCTAACTAAAACAAAATGGTGTCATAACAACATTTACATGATAAACTATTATTTTTATTCATAATTACTGCACAATCATTTTAAAAAAGTATTAATTACTTGATAGTAATCAGCGCCTTTGTAGATATATATCGAAATTTTATTAATATTCGGCCTTTAATCTACGTCGGTGAATGAAATAGCTTTTGAGTTTGCTTTGTAACGCTTTCTTTAGAAAAATGTTTAATATTGTTTTAGATCAAACGGAATTTAATTGATAATTTGAAGTTTAAATTCTTAGAAAGTGATACTGTAGAAAATTAGTAATTTATTGACAACTATAGTAGTACGACGGGAACGTGGAATCTTTGGCTTAATGACACTACTCAGTATATATCACCACTACACCAAACACTTTACTTTTGCACTCGATGCGCGTTTCGCTAACCACGTTAGCTTCATCAGGAACGATGATTGATCATCATTACTCCTGATAAAGCTTACAAGGTTAGCGAAACGCGTGTAGAGTGCAAAAATAAAGTGTTTGGTGTAGGGGTGATATATACTGAGTAGTAGGTATTAGTTAACGGACTTGTCTGATATTTTTTTTTATATAAAATGCTAAACCATGTGAGAAAATTTTTAAGAACCATATTAACATTGAAGATTATTGTCATCCCAAACTCCCAAAACGCTCTTCTGTAATTTATTTGATTAGAACGGTAACATATTTTAATTTTTGGATATGGATTCAGAAATGTAGTTTTGGGGGGTCTAGCGACAACGGTCCTTACCAATTTTAATTAACTAGCAGACAAAAACTTAATAAATTAGTTGCTATATATATAACATTTGGTATATTGTAGAGTTTTCTTTTAAGAGTATTGACAATTCGTATGAACACGTAAAAAGATATAAGTAATCAGTCCTAGTTTCCGAAACAGTGGCATTTTCATTTTTAGTGTTCCGAACGGAACACTTATAAGATCATTTCGATGTCCGTGTGTCTGCCGGTCTGTCACAACCGATTTTCTCTGAAACTATTTGACATAGAAAGTTGAGATTTGGCACTAATATAGGAATTGATGGCCTCATCAGAGCCGTGTAGTTTTAAAAGTTAAATTTTGACTTAAGGGGTTAGTTTTGGGGGGTGAAATAGGAAGTAAAAGGAAAATTTTGTACCAGGTCATCGAGTGAGATGACTAATGAAAGCTTGTAAAACCACGAGTTTAAAAATATATATAATGTAATACTTGCGCACGCTTTTCTTTGTTTATTTTTAAAAAATTGCGAAAAATCGCTGTCCCTCCCCCTATATCGAAAAATACCGATCAAGGAATTTTGAAAAAATTCTGGAATATCTTCCATAGGATGTAGATTGAACGAAAATTATCATGAGTGCATTATCTTTAATAATTTATCTTGTATACAAAAAAAAAAAAATTTCAATCAGAGAAAAACTTTATAGAAAACTCATTTGCGATGTTTTTTGTGAAGTCATTGATCATTTTATACCTCCGTAACAAAATTTTTTATTGTAAAAGCAATCAACGTAGGGAACACTAATTGCGCAAGTTCAACTTGCACTTAACCAGTTATTTTTTCAAGATTCTAGCACCACATGCTATAGGGAAGTCCCTAAAGAGCTACAGGAGCGACATGTGTGCTGAAAAACGATTCACGTTCATCTTGAATCGCTGTACTCTGTAGGAACCCCGGTTCTGAGCAAATCACTCCAAAGAGATGAGGTTCTCCATATTAAAGACTGCTTGAGAAGGCTTGTACGAGGAGTAACAAACTGAACCTCATACGAATGTAAAGTATTATTAGAGAGAAGATAGTATTAGCGCGATGTGTATTTCTAGCATGCACCGCTCTGGGATGAATTAAGAGGGCCGCATTCATCGAACGCTTTACATGAAAATACTTGTAGTCAAGTATATACAAGTCGCCAATCGTTCTTTGGTATTCAAATGAATCAAGTTTGGGACCAGTGTTCCAACGTTGGTCGAATTTGAGCTTTGTACAGAATTAACACTTGTTGTGGAGTGTACAGCTTTCTAGTTCGAAATAATATTCCCAGCCTTTGAGAAGCTATCTTTGCTATGCTTGCAACATGTTCTTGCCAAAACATATTTTGCTTTGGCTATACTATTTGGGACAATGAAATAATAAAGGACACAAAAAAAATCACCGAAGTCCCATTCTCTCAAATAACCTCCTGGTGTTTTAACATATAGAAGAAGAACTATGTGAGTAATTTTTTGTTAAGTATTTTTTTATTGGATACCTTCCTGCCTGAATAGGGATTACCCTTTTAGTTAACTGATGCACTTGACTGTTCACCATCTATATTACACCGTATGAACTATATACTTTTATTACAGGTACTTATACTTTAATTTATCCATTTGGAAATAGTTTCATAGCTATGTGATTATATTTCACAGAGTAATCTTATATTTTTCGTAATTATAAGTAGGAGATAATTTAACTTTCTGTCAAAAAAAATCCTTGAAAATTACTACCAGATCTTAATTTTAATAATTTACTGAACAACAGGTTTAAACATAAATGTTTTTATTTTCGATTAAAAGTAATTTATTAGTTACAATTTAAAATGTTTAATATGAATGTGAAAATGGGAATTGAGTATTAATTGCCCTTTTTTAAAACCTAATTTTGAATTGAATTGTCAAGAAGAATTACATATTTCTCACAAATAATACGAGGGTTGTATGATAAGTATCTTGCCTTGGCAAGAAAAAAAAATGATGTGTAAAATTTATGTTATTTTTCAACGTAGTCTCCTTTTCGCTCGATACACGTACTTTTTCTATCTTTTGTATCCCATCTAAAAAATATGATTTCTTCAACCCTTCAAAATAGGTATTTGCTACAGCACTCACCTCATCGTTTGAGTCAAATTTTTTTCCGCCGAGCCATCTTTTCATATTCAGATGTAGGAAATAATCGCTGAGGGCAAAATCTGGTGAATGTGGTGGATGCAAAGCAATTCGTGTCCTAACTCATGAAATTTTGCCAAATACGGTCGTTTTCTTTCGCAGCATGGTTGAAACGATTCAATAAGTTGTCATAATATTCTCCATTAATCACTTTGCCCTTTTCAAAGTGATCGACATGGATTATTCCGCGGGCATCCCAAAACACTGTGGCGATGACTTTGTTGGCCGATAAAGTCGCCTTGGCCTTCTTTAGCACCGGTCCGCCACTGAAATCCCACTATTTGGACTGTTTTTTGGTCTCTAGTGTGGTCTCCATGTTTCGTCAACAGTTAGAATGGACGCTAAAAATCATTCCGATTGGGATTTAACGTCGCCAAACAATATTTTGTGCGTATTTATTGTCAATTATGAGCAATCGCGGCACCCATCTTGCGGAAAGCTGTCTCATATCCAGATGAGTTGTTAAAATATTCTATACCCGTTCAATTGAGATGCCCACAGTCACCAAAATTTCACACACTTTCACTCTCCGATCATTTATCACTATATCGTAAATTTACTCAATTATTTCTGATGTGGTGACCTCATTTGGACGACCTGGACGTTCTTCATCAAAAATTCTTGTACGGCCGCGTTTAAATTCAGCTGTCTAATAGTTGATGGTCGATAATGAAGGTGCAGAGTCCCCATAAACTTCGCTGAGTTTCAGTTTTATTTCATCATTCGTTTTCTTTTTCAAAAACAAATATTTTATCACAGTTCGATATTCAATTTTTTTCATTGTTGTAAAATCACTAAAGTTGTTCTATTTAAATGGCTACCACTCACAAACTAAATAACGACTTGAAAATTTGACAGTATTCTTATGAAAGGTTATGTTTACGAAAAACATAATTCTTTAAATAGTAGTAACGCCATCTCTAGGCCAGGTAGTTATCATAGAACCCTCGTATAAAACTAAGAATAAATACATGTTTTTTTTGCTGATATCTTGTAAATTAGATATTTTTTGTAAACGGACTGGAAAGTGTTAGTTAATGTTGTAACCCTACATGAGTAGCCCCATTTAAAAAAAATCTTACTCGGCTTTGTAATCTGTCAAATTTGACAAGTGACACATTTCTTGTTATCAAATTTGGCATCTTCACAAAATTTTATTATCATTATTTATTTTTTAATTTTAGTATTTTCGGGAATATTTATTATTCGAGAGAAGACTAAATGAGCTTCAGAAGCAAAAATCTAGTAGTTATACTTAATTCGTGCTCACCGAACCGTTATCCAGTGTAGTAATCGATTTTATGCGTGCTGCAGACCGTAATCCTATATTGCAAGGGTGTTTATAATTTTTTGATTAATTTTATAACTTGTCGATTATAGGAATTGAAGACTGAAGCAACTTCTGTTTTTCTTACATTGACGCTGTCCGGTGGAATATTGATGGTCAGTTAGCCCTGATTGTACACTATCTTTCTTTTTGCTCCAACTTTCATATTCATGAATTCTAGTGAATACTGATCTCCGTGTTGTTCCTACAAGTATAAAGTAACAAGCGAAGTTTTAAACAAAGTAATCAACTTAACTACAAAATAGTTGACTAGCCAATACTGCACCGAAAAATGTTCCAGTCGGGAAATAATCTCCAGTATTAAATCCTAACCAAGAAGATGTAGTTCAGCATAAAAATAGCCAAGATCATAAAATATACCCAACCTCTAAAACCAAATCTATTATGAGATAAAAGCAGCGCTTTTAAAGAACTTAATAAGGACAAATCAATACAATGTTTTATTTGAGAAGTTTTCCTAGTTATACATTTTTTAGGGTCTTTAAAAGGGTTTAAGCATTTAAAGAACATCATATACATCCCTTTTTCACGAGGTTGTTGCCTCTAGTTATTAACTCGCTGCCTGATCATCATTATCATCATCAATCAGCTATGCGCGTCCACTGCTGGACATAAGCCTCTCGTTCTCTATGCCATTTATTTCTATTATTGGCCATTTGTATCCAGCTACAAATTCTGATGTCATCTGCCCATCTGGTTGGTAGGCGTCCTCTATTCCGGAATGCCTTCTATCTGGGTCGCCATTCCAATAATCTTTTGACCATCTTCCGTCTGTTCTCCTAGCCACGTGACCAGCCCAGTTCCATTTCAATATCGTGACTCTCTCGATGACATCGGTTACACCTGTCATTTATTGAAAAACTTTGTTGGGTATCTTATCTCTGAGAGTAACACCCAACATCGAACTTTCCATAGCCCTTTACGTCACACGTAGTTTATTTGCCGATTTTTTGTGAGTGCTAGTGTTTAGGCTCCGTATGTTAAGACAGGCAATACACACTGATCGTATACTTTTCGCTTTAAGCTGATGGGAGCATTCGATTTAAAAATATACTTCAACTTGCCAAAAGCTGCCCATCCTAAACCCATTCCTCTTAGGAGCTTGCACGTCTGATTGTCTCTACCGATACGGATGTCATGATCCAAATATTTGTATGATACGATTTGTTCGACAGGTTTGTCTGCGATTGATATATTGTTATTCAGGATGAGATTTCTGGTAAAGTTTATTTTTAGTCTGCATAGCAGGATATATTGTAAACAGTCTGTTTTTCGAAACGGATTAGGGACTAGAGAGGCACTGTTTAGTATTCATGTGTTGATTTAGAGATGTCGCGATGTCAACCAAAACTTGTTCTTTTGTTCAATTGACTTTAAAAAAGCCTTTGACAAGATACCAGAGATTTTAAAAACGACCGGTATAGACGACAAATATATTCGTATCATCGTCAATTTGTACTGGCATCAGACAGCTGAAGTACGTTTGGAGTATCAACTATCGGATGAAATTAAAATCAAACGGGAAGTGCGTTATGATTGAATTATATCGCCTTTGTTGTTCAGCCTCTATTCGGAGGTGATATTTAATGAAGCACTCACAAGTACCACTGAAGCAATCAACAACAACCCTTCTGATAACTACTCACATCTCTTTTCTCTCTCATCTCTAATTGTTAACACTATAGAAGAAAGGGACGTGATCAGTGCCTTAAAGAAATTCAAACCTAAATCGTCCGCTGGAACCGATGGTCTACCAGATTTTTTGTATTCGGGATTGCGCAGCTGTGTTGTCCAAGCCTCTCACGTTTCTTTTCAATCTGTGTTTAAAATCATCGTCCATTCCACAAATCTGGAAGAAGTCTAAAATGTGTCCCGTATTCAAAAAGGGTGATAAGAACCTCATTGAAAATTACAGGCCTATGATGGTAATATTGAACAACTTTTCAAAGATTTTTCGAAATTGTGCTGTTTAACATTATATTTAATCATGTTAAACTTTTCATAACTGAAAGCCAACATGGATTCTTTCCAGAGCGTTCAACCATTACCAATTTAGTTACAATTACTCAATTTATTTCGGAAATATGGACAATGGAGGACAAGTCGACATAGTTTATACAGAGCTCTCTAAGGCTTTTGACCGGCTTGACCATGGTATTCTGTATGAAAAACTCTCAAACTAATGGCAATTTATTAAATCTACTGAAATCTTATTTAATTGGTAGTCAACTGATAGTAAATTATCATGGTTTTGAGTCGGTCATTATTAATGCTACCTCTGGTATTTCTCAAGGGTCTATCCTAGAACCGTTATTATTTAACGTATTTATAAATGACATCACCAGTGGTCTTACCTCGTCCTCTTTGCTTTATGCTGACAATCTGAAAATATACCGATGCATCTACTCTCTCCATGATTGTGTAACTCTTCAGGATGATCTAGATACTTTAAATCGTTGGTGTATTCGTAATAACTTATATTTGAACACAAAGAAATGTTTTTCTATGTTATTCACTCGAAAGAAATTACCAGTAAATTTTTTATATAATTTAAACCATAATGATCTTGAAAAATGTTATCGTTTCAAAGATCTCGGTGTAACGTTTGATGCTAAACTCAGTTTTGTGGGCTATATAAATGAGACCATTGTTTCTTCTTATAAGTGCATGGGTTTCATCATGAGGAATTCTAGAGACCTTTCAAACATTAAAACCCTTATCACTTTATTCAATGCCTTGGTTCGTTCTAAACTGGATTATGGTTCAGTTATCTGGTACCCAACATATGAGATCCACAGTAATCACGTTGAAAAAATTCAAAGACGATTTGTGAAGTTCCTCTGGTTTAAATTAGATGGTATTTACCCACCAATGGGTTTCCCTAATGATGTTCTATTGAGAAGATTCAGTATTGTTAGCCTTTCTCGGCGTAGAGAATATGCTACAATCTTGTTTTTATATAAAATCTTGAACAACAGAATCGAATACCCTTGCACCCTCTCAAGTATTAGGTTCCGTGTGCCATCTCAACATGCTCGCCTAAGCCATTCCCATTTCTACATGCCTGTTCCTAGAACAAACTTGTTGATGTTTTCGCCGCGATACGTTATGTGCATGAATTATGAAAGGGTCAAACATATAATTGATATTTTCTGTTGCAGTATAACATCTTTACATAGGTCATGTTTAACTGTGGATTAGGTCTCTCTCTTTTTTTTTTGTTTTTCTTTAGCTTGTAGTGTAGTTATTAGAATTATTATAATACTAATTTGATAGATATTTATCTATTTGTATTTGATATATTTGAATGTTCCTATCCTATAATTGGATTGTTCTGTAGGATAGTTGTATTAAATAAATAAATAAATAAATAATTATCACTAATAACGACACTTGTACACGGTTTGGTTTAAAATATATCATTATAAGCAAAGAATCCAATATTGAAGATGGTGGTATTTCAGTCAATGGCACAAAGATAGAGTTGATAAGTTGATGTATTTCGGTAGCCCGGTATATCAACGCCCACCCGGACCCGACTGTGGAAGTCAAAATTCGAATAGAGAAGACCCGAGCCGCATTTATGAAGAACAAAAAGATTCCAACTAATCATGACCTATCATTGAAACTACGAATGAAAATGATAGGCTGCTATGTCTCTCCGGTTCTCTTGTACGGCATGGGAGCGTGGACGTTAACTGACGCAATGCTTAGAAGTCTGGAGGTATTCGAGATGTGGGTGTAATGACGACTGCTGAAAATCAGTTGGATGGACAGAATTAGTAACACCAACGTTCTTACTCGCATGGACAAGGACTTGAAGGTGGTCACGACCATCAAGCGCCTCAAATTAGAATATGTTGGCCATATTATGAGACATTCAGAAAAATATGAAATCTTGCATCTGATTATAGAGGGAAAGATTTCAGGCAGAGGTGGTCCAGGGAGAAGGAGAACATCGTGGTTGAAAAATTTGCTGTCGTTTTTTGTAGTTTTACATATGATGTTGCGTTGTCATATATACTTTTTATCAGTGCAATATACCTATAATCAGTTCTACACTCTGTTAACGCTTTCATCATATGCGACTACGAAAAGTCTCTTCGTAGTCCAAGAAAATCAATATAATGGGCTTGTTATATTTACAAGCCCACTCGCTGCCTCATCTCCCCGTAAAAGCTACGTGACCAATGATATTATTTTTTTCTCACTAAAAGAACGCCTTTTGTATCCATTTGCCCCTCTCGTCTGACCTTGACCTGGCTACGATGCTGACATCTGAACATAATGGCTGGGCGGATTACAACTAATATGTTAGGAAAGGTATGAAAAAAAGAATAAATTGAACCAAAGCTCTATATAGACAGTAAAATGTTTAATTTCTTTATAGTTAACAATTATTATTAACACAAATATTATTAGAATAATAGTCAATTTTCAAAGCATTTCAAAAATCTGCCACATACGTTATTAATATGTGACTCAATGTAAAAAAATACATATAAATAATTATAAAAAAGAATTTCGAAATATTATTTTAAGGTTATTTAACAAGAGCAAACCTAAAAAGACTCACAATTAATTGTTAAATAATAATGGTTGCAATTTTGCCCTGCCTTAAAAAACTTCATACAGGTATTCGATTTGGTAAAATTAAAATTATTAATGTTTGCTTTTCAAGTGTTCCAAAAACATTTATAATGCTCTTTGTAAATGAATGTTATAAATTGCAAAATTTAAATTATTACTTTATTCATCTATTAAGTTGTGGTCTAGTTTTTGACATAAATAGTTTCGATTTAGCGACTTAAAGTACTTTTAAATCTTTTATTTGTTTGACAATATTGGGATAACTGTAATTATGACCTTAAATATGAATATTTTCTCAATTTCTCGCTTTGTAAGAAACCCAATTTTTAAACCAACTATTATCAATCGGTGACACTCCTGTAACTATTTAGTAATATCAACCTGCCTAAAATCATAGTTTGATATTTAAATAAATATCAATATATCGATATAAATCATCTTTTAAATTACTAACAATATTTTTTTTCTAATATTTTGGCCAAGGAAAGCTATAAATCAAGACAATGATATACATATGTAGATGTTACAGATATCAAATGGCATTGAGAACAGAACACCCAACAAGAATAATTTAATTCAGTATTAATACATATATTTCATGATTACTAAATTGAAAAGCTGTTCTTTATGATGTATTGAACCACATTGATGGCACAATTATAAAAGTTTTTTACCAAATTAAGTAGCAGTTTCTCTAGAGTATACAACTTAGTGCATAAAATAATTTCTTATACAACAGACAATTATTTCCCTCTTTTGCCGTATTATAACGATGGCAAACCATGATGATCAGCAAAAGTAATAAAAACAGCTATGTCTAGCTACTTAAAACACATTTTTTTTGTAACATTCGACTTTATTCATCATTATGGTCTCCTTCAAGAGCGATACTTTTCTGCACCTTTCTTGTCGAAGGATTTGCCTTTGTCTTCAAAATAAGTCTCAGTTTTGGCGATGGAGCCAAATCTCTTTCCCGCGAGCATTTTTTTGAGATCTGCGAATAGATAATAGTCGCTGGGGGCCAAATCTGAAGAATACGGTGGATGAGCAAGCAATTCGAACTTCAATTCATGCATCGTAACCATTGACTTGTGGTACGGTGCATTGTCTTGATGAAAGAGCACTTTTTTCTTGTCCATTTGGGGCCGTTTCTTTGCGGTTTCTGCCTTCAAACGCACCAATAACTTTATATAATATTCGCTATTGATGGTTTTTTCCTTCTCAGCATAGTCGATGAAAATTATTCCATGCGCATCCCAAAACCTTCCCAGCCGACTGTTGTGTCTTTGATCGCTTCGGGCGGCTTTTACCGGCTGCTGTCCACTCAACTGACTGCCGATTTGATTCCGGCGTGTAGTGGTGGATCCATGTTTTATACATTGTCACATATCGCATGAAAAAATTCTTTTTATTGCTCTTAAACAGGTCCAAACAGCGCTCAGAATCATCAACACGTTGCTGTTTTTGGTCCACTGTAAGCAAACGCGGTACCCATTTCGAACAAAGCTTTCTCCTGCCCAAATATTCATGCAAAATATGACCAATACGTGATATCTTTAGAATGTCAGCTATCTCAAGCAATTTCATTTCACAATCATCCAAAACAATTTTGTAGTTTTTTAGTGTTTTCTGGTGTAACCACCTCATTTGAGCCTTCAGAGCGTTCAGCATCATTTGTATCCGTACGACTGCATGTAAATTCAGCATACCAGTAAATAATAAGTGATTTTCCAGGGGTAGAGTCCTCGTAACACTTATCAAGTGATTGCTTTGCTTAAATAGTATTTTTTTCCCATCAAAAAACATTGTTTAATCAACGCATGAAATTCGATTTTTTCCATTGTTTGGAAAATATCAAAAGTAGTGTCATTAAAACCACTGTAACTTGTGAACTAATAGTCGAATGTCATGAAATTGTGACACGTATAGTTTGAAGGTTGGTACTTCCTAAAAATCATATGGATGGTTTGAAAAGGGCGACATCTGTGTGTCAGACCAAAAACTTTGCAGCCTACGTGTTATACTATAAAAATAATTCACAAGAAAGTAGATCAAAGAAAATTATGTTATCCGTAACACCTGAATCCCGATTATCCATTATATCTTCTTTATGTTTACAAATGAAGATGCCCATTTACCAGAGAATGAAAAATATTCGCGGTTCACATTATTTATTCCAGTATATTCTGCAAACCCTGTATAATAATGCAAAATGGGTATTTAAATAATTAATAAAAATTGTGGGTTGTTTAACTCGCTTTACATATGTATATTTGGATAATAAATTAAACATAAATTAATATTACAGTATTATTTTACGCAACACAATTTATTTCAAATGTTCTACTACTATTAAAGAATTTTTATGTGTCATTTAGTTCAGTTGGAAATTAAATCATAAATTATTATCTTAATTTTAATAAGTTATTTTGGATGCGCGCGGGTTGTATGAAAATTGTTGGCAAATGGATCTCGAATTTGTGTAGTAAACATAGAAAGTGAGAACAGGTACGTGTCAAATGTAAACGCTCAAAAAATATTATACCTACACTAATTCTATCTTTGAATTTATTAAAATGGACCTAAAAAAATATTCGATATAATTGTAACTAATTTTTTAAAAGGAGAAGCTAAAACTTTTCTGGATCTTCGAACATTAAAGCAACTGGATGGCATTAGTTGCAGGAATTAGTTGTGACTTTTCAGGAAACTTTTTACTTACCTTGCTAAAATTATTTTTCTTCACGTTTTAAGTTCCTTAGATCATAAAAACCATAGTCATCAATTTCCATCGAATTGTCTGTCTGTCTATAGGCATATTAAAGCACAACTTTAAAATTAATAAAATGAGATATACCTTTCCAAATTGATATATATATATATTTTTATGGGTCTAGCACACGTGCTGCAGGGAAGTCCCTAAAGCGCTACAGGAGCGACACGTGTACGAAAAAAGCGATTTACGTTGTTCTTGAATCGCTGTAAATTGTACTCGGTGGGAAACACAATCCTGGGTAAGCCATTCCAAAGGGATGATGTTCTCCATATAAAAGACTGCTTGAAAAGCGTTGTACGAGGAATAACAAGCTGAACCTCATACGGATGTAAAGTATCAGCTCGACGTGTACTTCTAACTTGCACTGCTCTGGGAGGAATTAAGCGGGCTACATCCTTCGAACACTCTCCTTGAAAATTCTTGTAGAATAGTCTCAAGTCGCCAACAGTTCTTCGATGTTCCAGCGAATCAAGGCCGCCGGTCAATTCTAGGTCTCCAATCAGACGAACAGCCCTTTTCTGAACAGAATCCAACAAATGCATTGTATGTTTGGGAGCGGAGCCCCGAACATGGGAGCAGTATTCCATAGTTGGTCGAATTTGAACTTTGTAAAAAATGAACAGTTTTTTGTGGAGTGTAAAGCTTTCTGGTTCGAAATAATATTCCCAACTTTTGAGAAGCTCTCCTTGCTATGCTTGCAACATGTTCATGCCCGGACATATTTGCTCCCAAATTAATACCCAACAGATTGAGTGACGATGCTAGGGGAATGGAGTGCCCCGACATAACTATGTCGGGTTCAGCAACTTTAACTTTTTTAGAAAACACTGCGGCCTAGGTTTTTGTAGCGTTAAATTCCACTTGGTTACTGTCACCCCAAGATAGAATTTCTTCCAGGTCTTTGTTAAGTTGAATGACTTCCTGCTGTCTGCGGATATTCGGCTGAGCAGCCGATGTCCGAGTGTTCAAAGTGAATGAAGAGATAAGCGTACTGTCATCTGCAAAGCTGTAGATTAGATTCTCAATCTTTTCTAGCAGATCGTTAATGTAAATGAAAAAAGAGAGTAGGAGACAGTATGGAGCCTTGAGGCACACCGACGTTAACAGTAAAGGTGTTAGAAAGAAATTCATATTGGTGAACACTAATAATATTGAATCCTTCAAGGTATTTTAGAAGATGCTGATTGACAGCCTTTTCCATGACTTTCGATATTATTGAAAGCAGTGCGAGTGGTCGGTAGTTGTTTGACAAGGTCTTCTTGCCTTTTTTAGGTATCGGCTGAACTGTGGCACATTTCCAGCAGGAAGGAAATATTCCCTTTCTGTAGGATAGTTGAAAAGTCTACAGAAAACTGGTGTTAGTTCCCTTGTACAGTTTTTGAGAACTATGGCAGGTATTCCGTCAGCGCCAGAAGTTTTTTGGTGTCTAGCTTCATTAAAATACATTTTATGATACGCTGTCTGAAGACAACATCGGGGATACTTGACTGCACTATGCGAATAGTAGGTGGTGTGTTTCCTTGGAAATCGGCAGTAGAATATGAAGCAAACAGTTCGGCCAACAAGTTTGCTTTCTCAACAGGTGTCGTTACAATAGAACTATCTGGTCGTGTGAGTGGTGGTATGGTAGATTTGGTGAAATTTTGACTAACTGCCTTAGCGACTGACCAAAAAGACCCAGAATTGTTGGGACAAAAGTTTGTTTCTAATTCGCTGTTTGTGTACCTCCTTGGTTTCGTCGATAATTTCTTTGCATCTGTTCCGGGCACGAACAAAGGTGTTACGATTTATGGTGTTAGGATTTAGGCGCCTCTCTGTCACTAACTGGTAGGACACTCGATGTCAAAAGCAGTTTATGGTCGGAAGAACCCAACGGCGGATTTACGGTGACCTTGTAAATCTCCGGATTGGTGATTAAAAACAGATCAAGAAGACTGGCGAACTCCCCGTATCGATCAGGGATCCGTGTTGGTTCGTCAATAAGCCACAGCTGATTGAGAATGATTCAGCTTCACGACCTCGGTAGTATTGAATATTTAAGCCAGTTGATGTTTTGGACATTAAAGTCGCCCAGGACGGCAATTTCGACATTTGCATAGTTAATTTGTAAATGATCGATGGTTTCTGCAAGAGAAGCGAAAAGTGTTCTAAAGTTAGTATCACTTGGCGGTCGATAGAGGATGCAGATGAACCTTGTGGTCTGTTGAGTCGTTATTTTTAACCAAATATCATAACATATGCAAATAATACTTAAAGTATGAATGAAATTATACTTTTTGAGCGATATCGCTTCAAGGGTAGGAGGTGGGGATAAAAATATATTATATAAGTTTGCTAATAATTTTTCGTCGTTTTTGGTTGGATAATAAGCCTGCTATGCTTGCCTCCAAAAAGGTCGCTGCAAAATCTCAAGAGATTTTATGGGTAAGGCACATTTCCACAAATTTTAGGGATTAGTTCTTATTATTCTCTCGTGGTTGACTTACAATTAATCTTTTATTGAACAATACGCTTAGATCGAATGTAGTGTTAATATGTATTTAATAAAACTGCTTATAATTTTTAGAAAGTTTTCTATTTTACGAGTATTTTATTTTTATTAGTGCTCTTATTTTTATTCTTGAAAATTTTAATTATATTAATCTTTATTTATTAAGTAAACAATAAATTCATTCCAACTGTATTAATAAATGATAATAACTGTGTTTTTCGAACTTCGTCTGTGACCGTAACCTAGAATTAGACACTTCTATCTTGTATCTTTTTTTATCCTCAGATAGAAAACTGGTGCTTTAACTCATGTATAACTGGTGGTTCAATTTTGGTTACGTCATAAAGTCGATCAAATGACGTGACCTCTCAATGCATTAGAAATTTCTCCTCCGTTATTTTTACAGCCATGGATACAAATAAATAAACCTCCTCCTCCACTATCTTTATTACTGGGTCTACATATAAATAGACTTGTCATAGTACGAGAGAGCAAAACTTCGAGTACTTATTCCCGCACTGGCATAACATCATGGTAAAATACAATAAATTGTATCTAAAACCGAAAAGCATATCTGCCCTCAATTGAAGGCCGTCTACGGCCACCAGTTTACAGAAGAATGGTGCAACAAATTGGCAACATTCACCACAGACAGCGCGGTTCGACCAGGTGTTTCACCCCAGGGATATGTGATTCAATGTAAAACCCCTGAACGCGAACAAAATTCATATTTCAAATCACTGTTCTCTCACTTGTCAATCCATCTCGAAACGCGTTTCGCTGTCAATCGAAGGCCGTCTACGGACACAAGCAGATGGAGGAACAGTCAGCAAATTGTCAACATTCAACATGCTTTTCAATTTTAGGTACAATTTATTGTATCTTGTATCTTACCAATATATATATATATATATATATTATATATATATATATATATATATATATATATATATATATATATATATATATATATATATATTATATATATATATATATATATATATACATATGAACAAACGGAATTAAGGTTATTAGAGAGCAGGCAGCAAAAAGAAAGTGGTAATAGGCTGGACATGTAACATGCACAACCGATGATCCGATGGACCAAGCGAACATTAGAATGGAGGCCACGAGAACAGAAAAGAAGCGTAGGACGTTCGAAGACAAGATGGCGGGATAATATACAGAGCGAGATATAACACATGGGCTGAAAAGTCCCGGGCCTAACAAAGAAAACACGGTTTTTTTGATTCAAAATTAGCTTTATTCATCAACGTAATCTCCATCAAGAGCAACGCAATCATTCCAGCGCCGCTCTAAACATTTCAATACCACTTTTGTAGAACGATTTATCTTTTGCCTCAAAATAGGCCTCAGTTTCAGCGATAACCTCTTCATTCGTGCGAAATTTCTTACCGGCGAGCATTTTTTTCAGGTCTGCGAACAGCCAGTAGTCGCTGGGAGCCAAATCTGGCGAATACGGTGGATGTGGGAGCAATTCGAAGTTCAATTCATGTAGTTTTGCCATTGTTTTGATTGACTTGTGACACGGTGCGTTGTCTTGATGAAACAAAATTTTTTTCTTTGCCATATGCGGTCGTTTCTTTGCAATTTCGGCCTTCAAACGCTCCAATAACGCTATATAATATTCACTGTTGATGGTATTTCCTTTCTCAAGATAGTCGATGAATATTACACCACGCACATCCCAAAATACCGAGGCCATAACCTTTCCAGCCGATTGTTGTGCTTTCGGGCGCTTTGGACGAGGTTCACCAGTTGCTGTCCACTCAGATGACGATCGTTTTGATTCCGGAGTGAAGTGATGGATCCATGTTTCATCCATTGTCACATATCGACGCAAAAATTCCGGTTTGTTACGTTTAAACATGGCCAAACACATGCTCAGAATCATCAACACGTTCTTGTTTTTGATCAACAGTGAGCAAACGCGGCACCCCACTTTGAACAGAGCTTTCTCATAGTCAAATGCTCATGCAATATAAAGCCAACACGTTCTTTTGATATCTTTACGATGTCAGCTAACTCACGCAACTTCACTTTTCGATCATTCAAAACGATTTTATGGATTTTTTTGATGTTTTCTGGTGTTACCGCCTCATTTGGACGTCCACTGCGTTCTGCATCATAATCAAGAAGCAGTGTAAAATTAAAACACGAAATTGTTTTTGATCCATTGTTTTGAAAATAACAAAAGTAGCGTTACTCTTAGCACAATAACTCACAAACTAATGAATAGAATATCATGAAATTTTAACAGCTGTCTTTTGAAGGTTAGTATTAACTGAAAAAAAGGTGACTGCAATAAAACTAGCGCCATCTATGTGTTAGGCCGGGACTTTTCAGCCCATGTGTTATATCTATATATATAGAACTAACTAAGCTTATAGTAATTAGAACTGACTACACAGTTTACAGTAGACCAGCAACCAGTAAGCATTGATAACGCCAAATAAAATTTTAGCGAAACGTCTGCGACTCATCAGTTAAAAACAGTGGTGGCCAATGGATGTAGAGGGACACTTTTTATGTCTCACCTAATTCACTATTTTCCTATTTTACGTGCCAAGAAAATACTTGCAGTACTAAACTTAGTTTGTCATGAGAAAGCCAAATACGATAAACAAAAAATTTGTCAGTTGTCAAATTTGTAATATTACGAAGCCAACACAGATTCTTTTAAGTGGCATCCTCTACGTATGTGTACGCCATTAAATAGCATTTTTATAAATATATACCCCTTGATATTTATTTTCTGTTGTTACAACTGAATTTTACCTTTTAAATGACTCACACGATTTACTATTTTCAGATTTGGCATATCGAAAAATTTCTTTCACTATTAAACTTGTCTCTTTTCAAATTTGAGAATTTACAAAGCCAAATAGAATTTTCTTAAATGGCAACCTTTACATATGAGCACACCACTAAATAGCATTTTTCAGTCCGTTTGTAAAAAATTCATGATATTTGTTTTCTGTCATTACCCATATACAGGGCATTCAATTTCTTAAACTGAATATTAACTTATAAGTGGTTTATCCGATTTATTATTTTTCTATTTAGCATATCAGAAAATTCTTTTCACTGCTAAACTTAATTTTTTTCTGAGGAAGCCAAATATGATAACAAAAAATTTTTTACTTGTCAAATTTGACAGACTACAAAGTCAACTAGATCTTTTACATGTGATTGGAAAAGTGAGAATTTGTTGTGTAATATACTTTATTTACTTGAAATTGATAATAATAAGAACGCCAGTGGACTAACCGGTGGTCCTATAACAGAGGCGTGCTATCTATTCCCAGGTATTTTTTTGGTAAAAATGCTCTTTTGTAACAAAGTTTTATGGCCGATCAAATCGTTTTATTTACATACCTTCCTGTTGCCCCAACTATTAATACATATTTAGAGCAGCATGCCCAAGTGTCAAGCCAGTGACAAGGCAGTTAACATGTTAACAAAATGTCTTCACAAGCGAGACGCCAAAAGTTCGGGCAGCTAACCCTTAATGAAAAGCGTATATTTAAAAATGTATTTAAGTACGTTGAAAACGATCAAAATTGTGGTTTAAGTGTGGATGATTGTGTGACAAAATGTTCCTTAATGACTGGAGTTTGTAAAACCACAATTTACAGAATCTTAAGAGAAGAAAAGGAGGTGGTATAGACTCTCAAAAAAAGAGACCTGGCAGAAAAGAACTTCAGCTGACAGACAACACAAAACGAGCAGTAAGGCATATTATTTACAACTTTTTTATGGAAAAAGGAATTCCAACTATGGATATGATCCGGCAGGCTGCGACAAGCCACCCAGAAATACCGAAAATGAGTAAAACTATGGAGTGTTTTAAAAGGTATGAATTGTGAAAACTGTGAAAGAAAATCTTTATTGATAGAAGATGGAAAAATTGTACACTGAAGAAGAGAAGAGACTATTTAAGGAAACTTAGAAAAGCTCGCTCTGAAGGAACAATATTAGTTTTTCAAGCATGTCGAAGATAGAAGATTGGTAAAACTTTTTTCATTGTTGTTTGACTGCCTCATTTGTATATTTTTTAATTAATAATGTTTCATTATAAAATGTAATTTTTTCTAATAAAAGTTTAAACATTATAAAACTATTTCATTCATACTATTCGCAAAGAATACGTATACGCCTAGGCGCACCACCACTGGCCAGAACTATTTCAGACTATTTAACCCCAAACAACAAAAAGATGGTCGTTTTTCTATTGTATTCAAACATAAGAAATTGTGAATATTAGACGGATTAGTTGTTGAATTGTTGCATTACAGATAAAATGTAGGTAAAACTCTGGGGCCCTTACTACTGCTTGGTGCTGATTTGCATAATTCTAGATGATTTATTGGTATCGCTTTCACATAAATAGAGTATAGTAAACGAATTTTTGTTTTGCTAAATAAGAAGTAAGTGTTTTAATGGTTAAGATTCCGTTCAATAACTTGAATGCCCTGTATACCGGTAACGAATGAAAATAAATATTCAATGTTATAAACATAAACATATTTGGCTTTCTCACAACAAACTAAATTTATAGGTAGAAGAATTTTTTTGATATCCCAAACAGGAAAAGAGTTAATTGAATGAGCCACTTAAAAGTTGAAATTCAGTTTAATAAACTGAATGCTCTGTATATCGATAACGACTGAAAATAAATATCAAATGTATATTTTTGTAAACGTACTGAAAAATTCTATTTAACGATGTGCTCATATGTAGTGGGTGCCATTTTAAAAATCCTAATTGGCTTTGTAATAATGTCATAATTGAAAATTGACAAATTTCTTGTTATCATATTTGACTTCATAAAAAACTAAGTTTACTAGGAAAATACTTTTTTAATATTCCATATAGGAAAATAATAAATCGGGTGAGCCACTTACAAGTTCAAATTCAGTTCAATTACTTGAATATCTGTAAAGACTGAAAATAACTATTAAGATATTTTCGTAAACAGTGTGATCATATGTAAAAGGTCTCATTTTAAAAAATCCTAGAATAATCCAGAAATAATTTTCTTGGTATATGGAATAGGAAAATAGTGAATTAGATGAGACATTTAAAAAGGGTCCCTGTACACCCAGACACATCAGAAAACATTGTTTTGTTTATTTTCGTTAAAAAATCTCTCTCCAATTAAACACGCAAATTTCAAAAATCGCGTTAAATTAGTTGCATTAAACCGGTTGCATCAGCTCACTGGTACAACTGATCACAATACCTTTAGAAATATATTGGTTCGTTTTTCCTTTACTATAATTTTTTTTGTGTACTTTATTTTGTATATATATATATATATATATATATTACATTAAAAATCCGGGTTTACACGACATTTCCCCAAAATCTCATTTGGAATTTTGAAGTGCTCCCGATACTGTGATTAAATATATATATATATATATATATATATATATATATATATATATATATATATATATATATATATATATATATATATATATATATATATATATATATATATATATATATATATATATATATATATATATATTATATATATATATATATATATATATATATATATATATATATATATATATATATATATATATATATATATATATATATATATATATATATATATATATATATATATATATATATATATATATATATATATATATATATATATATATATATACATATATATATATATATATATATATATATATATATATATATATATATATATATATATATATACCATATATATATATATATATATATATATATATATATATATATATATATATATATATATACCATATATATATATATATATATATATATATATATATACCATATATATATATATATATATATATATATATATATATATATATATATATATATATATAGTTATGAGATACGAACACACAGTCACAAATAAGTACATAGCCCTGTATGGGCATAAACTAATTCTGTATTATTTATTATTATATACATCGTGTTAAAATACAATATAACAAAGAAGCAGTCGACCTCGATTGTTGAGTTAATAGACTGTCTAGTAACCCCCGGCTCATCGGTTCGATTCCGGTCAGCGACAAGGCATTGTCTATGTTGTGTAAATGCTCTTCAGTTGTACGTTACAAGCTTAGTGAGCTGGCCTGAAATCGCGGATCAATCGAAGGCAAGAAAAAAAATAAAAAGCAGAAAAATATACCATGATGGACTTTTTTGAAAGAAATACACAAGAGATATAAATCATTCCGAATGAAGCCTTATCAGGTTCACACTACTAATAAATCATTCAATAAATTAAAACTCAATTTAAAAAAAAAAAACAAAAGTTTTGCAAAGAAAATGATATGTACTTACAGGTGGAGGTATCTATGAAATGTGTTCTACAAATGCAGGAATCACAATTTTATAAATGTTTTTCCGCGACACTCCAATATATAAATTTTAATATTTATTTGCAGAGAAATAATTAGCCTATTTATTGTTATTTATTATGTAACTGACGGTGAATAGAATAGGTTGGAATTTCTGGTATTTTGCCCATTAAATGAACAGAATTTTATTACATACAATAACTAAACCGGGTGAATAGTAAAATACTAGAAATACCTATTTCATTTACCACACGGTTAATTAATCACAATATGTACTCTATGGAACACTCGCACTATAGCCTATTTGCATACTTTTTTGGAGCCAAAGGGAGTTTAAATTTCTAAATAATAAAATTTGATTGATTTTTTTGTTTTTCATTTGTTTGCAAATATGAAAAGATTGTATGTATTATTCTTTTTATTTCCCTGAACTCTTTAGTTCGTTGAAATTTATAGCTTCAGTTTAAAATAACTAACTTAACTTAAAGTTATACAAAAAAGATTAACTTAATCTAACCTTAAAATTGGCAATTAATTCATATTCATTTCTTTTTTTTACAATATATGCAAAATTATGGATTGTTCAACTTATGGGGTTGCATAGAGCTGGAATATTCGAAAATCCGATTTTTATTTTACGGATTTTTTTTCTCTATACTTCTAAGAATTATTCAAAAAAAAAAATTAGAAAATTCCATTCTATTACACACTTATAGCACTAAATGTGACCTGGCGTCGGATTGGGACCGTTATCTGTTTTCAGACACTGTCTGTTAATTTTTAATATTTTTAACCTTTTTTTAAAATCTTAATAATTACTTTTTCTACAAAAGGTCGAGCGGTTTTCTAAATTTTTCTTATAGAAAACTTTTTATAAATAATTAAACATAAATTTTTTTGGTGGAAAATTACATACTAAAGTTTGAAATACAGTTAATTTTTTATTTTTGAAAAAAAATCGAGATTTTTTCAAACGCTTGACATTTTTTGAAAAATCAATATTTTAAAAATATCCTACGTACTTCTCTAGCTGTTTACCTGTAGATTAAGCAGAATTTTTTTTGCTATAAGATCAAATTTACTGAAGGTATGCTGCAAGCCCCGGAACCATTTTTTAAAAAGATATCTTAAAAGGCTGCTCTGTGCCGCCATTTTGTAAAATGTATTATATCAAAAAATATATATTTGTAAGTCAATACATATGTAACTACTAACTATGTAGTATAGTTCATTTTTCGAATAATTTTTTTTTTTTAATCCGAAATAAAATGTTTAAATGTTGGTTCATTTTCATGCCTCTACAGTGGCCTAAGGCCTTTAGCTAAGGTAGGAGTGTCAATTTACTGTAAGTATTTTGAAAATTTTGAACCCACATTATATCGCAACATGCACAAATGTCATACTTTATACAATCAATTAAAAAAATTTACAACAACGTGTTTAGAACTCATACATTCTTTGTTATGTCCAACCCCTCTTGTAGCCCGGAGTCATTTTTGCATCACCTCCAATATCAAGCACCATGTGAACTAATAAGCTTATTGACCAAAACATCAATTGGCTTTCTGACAATTTAATAATGGTACCTATACCGAACCAATATTGCTAAATACATCAAATTTATTAATAAAACTACGACATATGACATTTGCATGAAATCATTAGCACGTATTGGAATTAGACCGCCAAATACTTAAAGGTTTGTTCTTTCACTTTTAATTCATATAATACATTTCAACGAGAGAAAAACAAAGGTAGAGATTTCATTTTACTGGAGAACGTTACAATTTTTTTAGTTCGTTATTTGATATCCTAAGAGAAGCTGTATATTATAGCGATTGTCTTGAAATACTGTAGTATGTGGAGTTGTAACCTCACAGTCCTGTCATCTTGAAAATTTTTCCTAGATTATCCATTTTTCAGCAGTATCTTAAATACTTGCACTTTTTTTAACATAATAGATGTTTTTTGTCGTTGACCAGTTGATATGACCATTGACATTGGTAATTATGTGAACTCATGTAAAATCTGTTTAAAGAGCAGAAGTAGATATGATAAATGTTTAGTTGAAAAAATTGGTTATTTAGTCATCGTGAAAATTAGTTTATAATCGAAATATGTAAAAGTCTAAAAGATTATAAACTCTATATTTTCTATTCTTCATTGGTACATTCATTTTCTTTTTTTTGTGGGCCTAGCACACGTGCTGTAGGGAAATCCCTACAGACCTACAGGAGCGACACGAGTGCGGAAAAAGCAATTCACATAGGTCTAAAATCGCTGTAAATTGTATTCGGTCGGGAACACAGTCCTGGGCAAATTTATTCCAAAGGGATGAGGTTCTCCATATAAAAGACTGCTTGAAAAGGGTTGTCGAGGGGTAACAAGCTGAACCTCAAACGGATGTGAAGCATTAGCACGACGTATATTTCTAGCATGCACTGTTTTAGGAGGAATAAAGCGAGCTACATCCAACGAACACTTTCCTTGAAAGTACTTGTAAAATAGACTCAATTCGCCAACCGTTCTTCGATATTCCAATGAAACAAGGTTGCCGGCCAGTTTCGAGTCTCCGATCAGGCGAACAGCTCTCTTCTGAATAGAATCCAACAAAGCAGGGTATGTTTGGGAGCAGAGCCCCAAACATGGGACCAGTATTCCAACGTTGGTCGAATTTAAGCTTTGTACAGAATTAACAGTTGTTGCGGAGTTTAAAGCTTTTTAAGTCGAAATAATATTCCCAGCTTTTGAGAAGCTCTCTTTGCAATGCTTGCAACATGTTCATGCCAAGACATATTTGCTCCCAAATTAACGTCCAACAAATTGAGTCACGATGCTAGAGGAATGGAGTGTCACATAACTATGTTGGATTCACTTTTTAGAAAAACTTTTTTAGGAAACGCTGCGGTCTGGGTTTCTATAACGTTAAATTCTACTTGGTCACTGTCACCCCAAGATAGAATTTTTTTCCAATGTTAAGTTGAACGACCTCCTGCTGTCTGTGGCTATTTGCTTGAGTAGCGGGTGTTCGAGCGTTCAAGGTGAATGAAGCGATAAGTGAACTGTCATCTGCAAAGCTGTAGATTGGATTCCTAGTCTTTTCCAATAGATCGTGAGTGTTAATGAGAAAGAGAGTAGGAGACAGTATGGAGCCCTGGGGCACATCGGCGTTGATAGTGAAGATGTCAGAAAGAAATTCATCTACTGCCACTCGTAAAGAACGCTCTTTGAAGAAACATGAGAGCCATAAACAGAACTTTTCAGACAAATCAGAAGAGCGTAGCCTGGCCAACAATCCATCATGCCAGACACGGTCGAATGCCTTGGATATGTCAAGAGCAAGTTTCTCTAACGGACATTTCTAAATGTTAGGTAATTTCTTCTGTCACAATCTTAAAAATGTCATATATGTTATAAAATGATAAATAAAGAAATTTGCTTAATTCTTATTATTAGAAAATAATCACATGTTTTAACAGTGAAAATAGATTTTTTGACATATGTTTTTGTCTATGATTGAAATATGCAAAAACACAATAATCTATAAACTCTGTATCAGTTATTTTTCTTTGGTATATTAATTTCCATTTAATTTAAAGGTTTGTATAAAGATCAGTTGCTAGTTTTTTATATTTGAACCGAACATTATTAAACTAAATATGTGCCGTTTTATTCAATGAGCTTCCGCTTTTCTGACAACACCATAATATTGTCACTGGAGAATTTCTGTAGATTCTAGGCAAAAACATAGTGACAAGTGGTTTTCATAGGCCTCTTTTCAAACTAACTTAGCACCATTCAGTGAGTTCTATAGAGACCGAAACAAATGGTAGTCTGACGGTGTAAGGTCCGGGCTAAATGGTGGATTCCTTAAAACTTTCCAGTCAAGCTCTCTCGATTTTTGCCGAATCATCAAAGATGGATGTGGTCTGGCGATGTCATGTCGCCCTTTTTGTTGACCAATTTCGGCCAATTTTTTTAAAGGCTTACTTTAATCTTGTCAATTGCTGACAACAGAGAACTGAATTAATCGTTTGGCCAGGCTACAGTAGCTCATGATGCACGGTTCCCTTCCAATTCCACCAAACACGCAGACAGCATCATCTTTTTTGGTGTCAATCAGGGCTTTGCCATCGTTTGGACCTTCATTCTTTTTCGACCACAATCTTTTTCGCACATTATTGTCATATATGATCCACTTCTTATCGTTTACGGTCAACCACTTCAGAAATGGTTTGATTTTATTACGTTTTTTAGAAATTTACAGATGGAAACTCAATTGAGTAAATTTTTTAACGACAAATCATGTGGTAACTGATGCTAGATGTTTAGTCCCTTGGCGATGTCGCACACTGGGGCTTTTCGCACTTTGTAGTCTCAAAACCCCCTAGAACCTTCATTTACCTCAACCGATTTCAGGGATTTTTTTTTAAATGATCTTTGTAAAAATAAGAACCAATCTCTAACAAGTTATTTTAAAAAAGTTGCCAGGTTTATAGGAAATTTATTTAAAAGGTGATTTTTTCGTTATTAAATATTCCTAGTCTGTTATCGCGAGGGGGAGGGAGCTAACATACATTCTTTGTTCCACGGAATTTTATAACGTACGTGTATATTTCTTGTCGCTGATTACGAATTAGATAGTCATTTTGACTACAGGTGGTCCAGTTTTGATATAATGGCCATTTTTGGTGGTTTTTCTATACTTATATATCTTATATTTCTAGAATATATATAAGTAAGAAAAATTTAGTCGTTAAATTCAGGTATTATCAATTTTCCTAAACTACTAGCAGAATAGTAATTTTTACTGTTATTTTTCACTTGTATTGTTTAATATTCAATTAATTAATAATAATTAATTCATAGTTAAAAATAAATTGGATCCAGTTTTCGATCAGGAGTAGTTCTCGATCACTCTTGAAATAATTTAGTAATATAATTCAATAATTGATAATTATTAGTTAGTTTAAAAAAGTGTATTAATAGTCTGTAAACATAATAACCGGTCAAGTGCAAGTTGCACTTGCGCACTTAGTGTTCCGTACGTTGATTGATTTTAAAATAAAAAATTTTGTTACGGAGG
The DNA here is from genome assembly GCA_019049505.1 of Pachyrhynchus sulphureomaculatus. NCBI lineage: Eukaryota > Metazoa > Arthropoda > Insecta > Coleoptera > Curculionidae > Pachyrhynchus > Pachyrhynchus sulphureomaculatus. The sequence continues at coordinate 76,207,571 of CM032453.1, read as the reverse complement.
TATAAAAATATCAGTGACTTCACAAAACACACCTCAAATGAGTTTTCAACAAAGTTCGTTTCCAATCTTTACTGAAAATTGATGACCTTGAAATTTTTGTTTTTTTTATATACCAGATAAATTATTAAAGATAATGCACTCGTGATAATTTTCGTTCAATCTACTCTCCGTGGAGAATATTCCATAATTGTTAAAAAAATTTTTGATAAGTATTTTTCGAGATAAGGTGGGTAGACAGCGATTTTTCGCGATTTTTTAAAAATAATACAAAGAAAAGTGCGCGCAAGTATTACATTATATATATATTTTACTCGTGTTTTCACGAGCTTTCATTTGACACCACACTCGATGACCTAGTAAAAAAATTGTTTTTTCACTTCCGATTTCACCCCCCAAAACTAACCCCTTAAGTCAAAATTTAACTCTTAAAACTACATGGCTCTGATGAGGCCATCAATTCCTATATTATTACCAAATTTCAACTATGACAAATAGTTTCGTCGAAAATCGGGTGTGACAGATAAACAGACGGACAGACACCGAAGTCATCCGTACGGAATACTTAAAATGGCCTTCATAAAAGTAGCAGCAACTCGAAATTGCGAAATAATTTGAATGAGTATCTTATAGAAATATAAGATATTTAAGTATAGAAGAACTACCAAAAAATGGCCAGAAATTGCCACTATCTCAAAACTAGACTCTTTTTGGTCAAAATGACTATCGAATTCGTAATCAGCAACCTAAAAAACATGAAAAACCGTACATTATATCAATATAAATATTTTTTATTCGGAATAAATCCAGAAAAATCACCAAAAATTGCCCAAAATGGCCATTTTCTCAAAACTGGACTTTTAGCCAAAATTACTATCAAATTTGTAATCAGCGACCCAAAGACAAACAAATCCCGTTCACTATATCAATATAGACATTTTTTTATTCAAAATAAAGCCAGAAAAACTATCGGCGAGAAATGGCCATTATCTCAAAACTGGACATACATTTACGTTATTAAATTCCATGGAACAAAAAATATAGGCTATACTCCCCTATAGACAACCGACTAGAAAAAAATCACCTTTTAAATAAATTTCCCATAATCCTGGCAATTTTTTTTAAATTGAGAATCTAGGTGATTTTATGATTACAAAGTGCGAATAGCTCCAGTGTGTGTCGCGGCTACTTACTACCGATCTTGTTTTGCCAGTTTTGCCAAAATTCTATGCCATTTTTCTGACATTGGTCGACCAGTAAGAGGAGCATTTTTAACAACGAAATCTCCAGAACGAGAGTGACTGAACCATCTTCCTGCTATCACTTTTGGTGCTGTATCTTGACTATAAATAGCACACATTTTTCCATAGATCCGAGCAGCATTTGGGCCTCTATCGAGATTAAATTGTAAGATGTAGCGAACTTTTGCAGATATTCTACTCACCTTCAAGGCACTCTAAATTAGATCTAAATGAATGAATTCCAATGGTTTTGCACTTCTACTACTGATAAATATCAGCATTCAGCTGACACTAAGTAGGGCCTGATGCGACTTATGTGATATGTGACGCTAAAGCTGTCTAGCGAGTTAAAGGCTCAATAGTTTTTCAATAAAGCGATTTATTTAATTATTATTACTAGAATATCATTAAAAATCTCATTATACCAGATTCTTACATACATTTTGTTTAAAACACATAAGAATTTTCAAGTTTATGAACTCTATATCGTCTATTCCTTATTAGTATGTTCATATATACAGAATAAGATTTCAGTAAATTTCAAAAAGCGTGCAAGCATTTAATTAACGATATTGAGTCTCTGAGCCGTATCAGCTGGTTATAATTCTTACGCTAGCTATTTTTTATAAGAATGCAGGCATAAATCTTTACGAGAAATGTGTTGCAATGCACTCCTGAGTACATTTACGGTATTTAACTTTCGCATATTGCGAGGTTGGGATTCTTATGAACTGACACTTAAATTTTGCAGAAATATTATTTTTGTAAAACTCTGGCACACCAAGGGTACATTCTCCTCTTCAGTGTTTTATTTTATAGAGAGATTAGTTTAAACAGGACAGGGCAAAAAATAAAAGAAAGGATCGGTATTAAGCAGTGGCGGCTCTTCTATAGGAGCACATGAGCACGTGAACCCCCTGTCAACAACAAGGTAAAATGCAAATTATTTTGTATTATACCTTAGTCATACAAACGTCTTTTAAAGAAGTGAACCTTCCCTACAAATGGACAAGAACAATTTATAACAACCCTAATACTTTACGTACCGTTAAACCTCGAGTTGTAACTGAAGCTCCCTAAGCGCACAAACTACAAGAACTGGATGTAAAGCAAAGCGGTATACGGCGCTGTCTCGTTTTATACGTTTTTGCGTTCTCGCAAACTGTGTATTTCTCTAATACGAAGATGCAAATTCGTTGTTTTTCTCTCTCCACGGTTCACACTTACTTGGTGATCTTGCTGATTTGGATTGGGATAGAAGCGTCGTATTGATTCGTTTATATTTTCCATCTAATCTAAGCGGTTCCAGTCAGAGTAGTTAAATTTGGTTTTGACGCTCAATATTTTACAACAAAGAGTGTATTGTTAATATCAAGTCGTGAATGCAATTACATAGAGACATAAATATAATTGATGTAATGAACGAAAAAATGGATGCACAGCCGGAGTGTAGTAAATTGTTAGGCGCTAAAAAAACTTTGAATATTCAGTGAATGATTTAAAACAAAATTTTCGAAGTTGCCTTTAGAAGACAAACTTAAAGTGAAAGCTGCGGGAAAACCGATTCCGAATCTAAGTATTACTCAAGTAAGTAAGGGACAAAAACGCGAGCTCAAAAGAAGTTTTAAAAGTGAATTATATGAAAAACATGAATGGCTATGCGGATGCAGTGTTAAAAACAGCTTGTTTTGTTTTCCATGTTTGCTATTTGCATTTGAAAGTGCTGAAGCGAGTTGGGTGAAAAAATGAGATAGTCGATCTGGCACACTTATCAAAAAAAATTAAAAAGCTTGAAAGTTCGCAGGTTCGCAGTTAGAACTGAGACTTTTAGGAAAAGTTGATATAAAACAACAACTGGATAGTGCCTGCGAAGACACGATGAAAGGGATGGTTCGCAAAATCCGGGCATTTTCAAAGGTCTAATCAATTTTAGTGCAGAGTTGGATCTGGCTTTAAAAGAGCATTTTGAAAAATCTACGGTCTTCAGAGGTGCTTCAAAAATAATTAATATATAAAGAATTAAACGATTTTGGGCTTTTTTGAATCCACAAGATCATAATGTAATTAGTTCAGCAAATTGTACTAAAGACGTTTTGCTCAAAGTTACAGATAGACCAAATAAATTAATTTCACAAAGCTATGATAGAGCAAACGTTATGAGTGGCCGCCAAGATGATTATAAATACGGCTATTATGTTCACTGTTATGCTCTTCAATTAAATTTAATTTTAGCTCATACAACTAGCCAGAATGCAGAAGTACATATTTTCTTTTCTAATATAACAGATATTATGAATTTTTTTTTAAATTCTCCTCAGCAGGTTGAAATATTAAATGAAATTGTACGCTGCCATATTCCAAGAACTTCTACGACACGGTGACTTTTTAAAAGCGGAGATGTAAATATTATTTTTGAAAGCAGAGAAACACTTATCGAACGTATGGAAAAGGTAGAAAATACTTCGAAACTATCTACCACAATTAATCAAGCCTCTGCAATCCGTAGAATGTTATACGATGCACAATTTGTATTCTGGCTAACATTTTTTCATAAAATTATGCCACACGCCGATATCCTATATAACAGTTTGTAAAAATCGACTTCTGATCATGCACAGGTAGCCACAGCAAGTAATATATTTCAAAAATGTATAGCGACTGAAAAACAAAATGCTGAAGAAATTCCTGAAGATGTAGTTCATTTTCAGAATAAAAGACGTAAGGAAGATCCTTATTTAACGAAAGTGGTTTCAGCAAAAGAAGTATGTGATTATATATTAATTCAAATTAAGGAAAGGTTTTCATTTAATAGTCATCTAGGTAGTTCGCTTCTGTTTATATCTTCTAAGTTCTCGAAGTTTGAAAGTAAATTCCCATCGCACTATTTAAATGATATAGTTCAAGCATATCCATTTTTGGATAAAATTAGATTACAAACTAAACTTGAACTTATTTATAAACTTATTTATAAACGGAAAGATTTTAGAAATTTGCCAGGAGGGGTGCATTGTTTGCCATTTATAATGGAAAACAATTTAGAAAATTATTACCATTCCGATGACAACTGCTGAAGCTGAAAGAAATTTCTCCACTTTAAAAAGAAGTCGTTTTTGAGAAGTACCATGAATGAAGAAAGACTTTCAGCATTGGGAACGTTATCAGTAGAAAAGAAAATGGTAGACGATATTAGTGATTTTAATCAATTAGTGATTGACAAATTTGCAAATTTAAAAAATCGCCGTATAGACTTTTCGTTTAAACATTATGTTTAAAATTTTTAGCTTATAGTTAGATGTTTTAAACAAAACAATGAATTTTGCTATATAATCTAATATGGACTGAATTTTCTTTCGTCAAGTGTTGTATATTAATTATGTTCGCGTTTATACATATGTGTCAATACACCACGCCCATTTACCTGTTATAGTTGGACCTTCTGTATTGGTGAGTGATTTTATATTTGATATTACGTCTAACCTATTAACATTTAGCATTTTCAATTAATATTAGGTAAGGTATTTTCATTTGTGACCATGGACCTTAGAAAATTTTAAAATTTCTTCTAGGTATGAACAGATACATAAAATTTAAATTTAAGTAGGTATCTGGAAATAGTGTTTTGACGCTCTTATTAGCTCATAATGCTACATACAACATAGCCTTTTGAGGTATGTGAACCTCCACCAAATTCCATCACTAGCCGCCACTGCTATTAAGTATACAAAAATAATTCTGAAAATCTCTGTTGTACTTCTATAATATTTTGCTTACTTATTTATCTTCAATTACAAGATTTTTTCTAACTTAGACCATTTTTTTACCGTTTTTTTTTAATGGTCATACCACACGTGCGGCAGAGAAATTTCTATACAGGAGCGAAGCGTATGGGGCAAAAGTGCAGCAGTCCCAAGCTAATCATTTCAGAGGAATGAGGTTCTCCATATTGCTTTGAGGTTTTGATTGGTCAACAAGGGTTGTACGAGAAGTAGCAATCATCATCATACGGATCTGATGTATTCACGCACCTCTCTGGGAGAAATTAAGCGGGCTACATTCATCAAACACTTTCCATGAAACTACTTGTAGAATATACTTAAGTCGACAACCCTTCGATGTTGCAAGGAATCAAGTTTACTGTTCTCCAATCAGGCGAGCAGCCTTCTTCTGAATGGAACCCAATAAATGAAGTGTATGTTTGAGAGCAGAGCAATATTCCATTATTTGTCGAATTTGAGCCTTGTACAACTATTATAGAGTATAAAGCTGTCCTGTTTAAAATAATATTTCCAGTTCTTTGCTATGCATGCTTCATGTTCATGCCAAGACATGTTTGCTTCCAAGTTATCGCCCAGCAAACGGATGTCAGCGGAATGGAGTTAACTTATAGCGTTTTCTTTTTTGTAGAATAGGTAGAGAAGTCTACAGAAAACTGGGGTGTGCTCGCTTCCGCATTTTTTAATACTGTGGCAGGTATTCTAACTGCGTCAGAAGCTCTTTTGATATCTAGCTTCAAGAAAATATCGGGTATGACTGCAGATTGGAAATAGGGGTTGATGTTTTACCTTGAAAATCGGCAGTAGAATGTGAAGCAAAGACTTCAACTAACAAGTTGGCTTTCTCAACAGGTGTTATTGCAATGGTATTATCTGGCCGTGAGAGTGGTGGTATGGTGGATGTAGTGAAATTTTAACTAACGGCCTTAGCGACCAACCACAAGAACGTGAAATTGTTGAGAAAGTCAAGATGCATATTTCTAGTTCTTTGATTGAGTGAATCCTTGGTTTCGTGGATAATTTCTTTGCATCTGTTCCTATTACAAATAAATATTTTACAATTTATGCCGTTATCGTATTCGTTACTTCGCTAAATATAGCCTACCAAAAAGTTAATCATTAGAGACACGATCTTTTAAAATTCGTTTAAAATTCCAACTTTAACCAATTTTAGAATTTATGAAGAAGAAGGGTTTCAAAAGTCAAATATAATACTATACAAAGAAATTAACAGAAAGATTTGTAAGAATGTAGAAAAATCAGAGAGCAATGGATATCAAAAAAATGCAGATAAACCAAAACTCTCCAAGACAAACACAACTCTTTCAATTTACATAAATTAAAAGAAATGACGAATCTACATAAAAAACATCAAATTCAAATTCTGCGTAATGCTAATAACGATGTTATTCTAGATATTGAAAAAAAACTTAGAAAATGAAACAATACGTAGTGGAGCTTTTCGATGACAACAGATCAAATTGAACACCATCACAAGATGAAAATATTAAGGAAAAGGTGCCAAACATCACCAAAGCTGAAGTAACACATGCAATAATGGCTCAAAAGAATCGCAAAGCCACAGGCCCAGATAATATATACACGGAAGTTGTTATTCTTATAGTTGAAAGAGAAGAGAGTGGTTTAAATCGTTTAAACTCCTTATTAAATATAATTTACGATTCGGGAAATATTTCTTCTGACTAGGTGAAATCGCCATTCATCACTCTTCCAAAAAAGAATCATGCATCCTACTATGATGACTATCGCATGATCAGCCGCATGTCTCACGTGCTCAAAATATTTCTCAAAATAATCTACATTCGAATTTACAAGAAGTGCGAATACCTACTGGATGACACACAATTTGGATTGCTAAATGGTTTCTGTACTCGCGAGGCACTGTTTTCCTTGAATATATTAACGCAAAGATGCAAGGATATGAATGTCAATGTATTTGTTTTCTTAATTATAAAAAAGTCTTCAATTGTGTCAAACATCTTAAACTGGAATAGACAAAGAGAAAATACACTTGATCTCTAACCTCTACTGGCAACAAACAGAAGAGGTGCTTCAATCAAGTAGTTAAAAATAGGCTACATTGGTCACTTGAAAGGTGCAAAGTATGAACTTATGTGATTGATCATTGAAGGTAAAATCCAGGGTAAAAAAAGGTGGAAGACGCCAAAATTGTTGACTTAAGGACATTAAAAGATGGTTCAACTGCAGCTCGATAGATGTGTTTCGTATGGCCGTTTTCAGAACCATGTTGGCCATTTGGATTACCATTTTTCGAAAGGAGATAGCGTGATAAGAAGAAGAATAACTGTTGTTCATACAAACCATCCTTGAGTTCAATAATGTAATACCTTGATAATTGCTTGGTTGTGCTTTACTCTCCTTCTTGAAAATGGGTATTGTAAAGCTCTCTTTCCATTCCTGGGGTATTATTCCTTCAGCTAATATTTTATTAAATAAATGGGTAAATTCTTCCGCGCGGTTTTGTTCCACTTTAACTTTTTGTTTTTTAAAAAGTTGTTGAAACTCCTTGGAAAGGAATTCCAGACCTTGATCTGTTTGTAGAAGTTTAGAAGATGAACTCTTAAAAACTTTTTCTATTGCATTAGTCACTTCCTTTCGAGTTTTAGTTCTAGGAGGAAAAGCCCAAAACGTATTTTGGAAAACAATTTATTACTACCAAGACATATTTGTAACCATTATTTTCTTGTGCATAAGGATCTAATTTACAAATATCCATCTGATGTAAATCATTAAGACCCTTTAAGGTCGCATAACGTCGTTTAAAATTAATTCTAGTCTGGCTATGCATTTCTCCTATTACATGTCTTTTTACTTCAGTAGCAAAACTGGTCATAATTTATTCAATAATATTCACTTCTCGAAATTTATCAATTATTGAATTAATTTCGTTAATATGACTATAATTTCCAACGCAGAGAAGTATATTTTTTTTTCATCCTCAGATAAATTTAACTATACAGAGTTGTTAGCATTATCCAATATTTCTTCATCTGTATGATTTGCTTCATTTTTAGTTTGATTTTTTGCAGGAGATACTAATTTTGTATCCACATTTTTTAAATGTTTAGTAATTGGAGAAAATATTTTTTCATGATCTTCAACTTGTTTCAATAAATCAAATTCTTGTTTCACAATTTTATTTTCTATAAGCCCTTTCTGAATAAAATTAATTTTTTATAGGTCATCATGATCATCATCGGACATAAGCCTACGTCCATCTTCTTCAGTTTTGGGCCTTGTTTATACCACTAGTCTTTTGATGTCGTCAGACAACGGGTTTACGGGCATCCTATACGTCTTTTCTCATTCCAGGGCATCCAGTTGACTACTTTATGGGTCCATCACATCACACAGGTATACAAAAAAAATAATTCTTTGTCTTTTAAGTGAGATATGTGTTTTCTTAAGTGTTTTTTATGCTGAATCCAAAAAAAATCATAAAAAAAGACACCCACACTTAAAGTTGCCAGAAAACTATTAAATTGAAAAAAATAAATTTTAATAAAAAATGTAAAACTGTATAGTCATTAAAATTATGGAATTAAACTATTATTTCCGACATTTTTAAATGTTCTGAGTCTACAGTTCGGAGAGATGTTGGCCCCTTGACATACCTCTCTATTCATTTCTATCTTATTAGTGTTTTTTCAATACTATCTGTAATTCCAGGTAAAAATCTGAAAAAAAAATCATAGGGACCTCTTTAAAATAAAAACAATTAATAAATGATTTCAGCTAAACTCTCGATATATATATATATATATATATATATATATATATATATATATATATATATATATATATATATATATATATATAAAATACAATCTTAGTTGGGGAACTCGGCAAATTTGGGCGTGATAAGAGATCACACAATTTTCATTAAGCCGCCAATATTTCGGTCCTGGATTGGGACCTTGGGGCTTGTCATTTTTCCTAAATGGCGGTGGCCATATGTGGTGGTCACAAGTGAAATAATTAACGATGTTCTCAACATCCAAGGTTCCCAATTACATCCATGTGTTAAATTTGTTTTTTTTAGAATTTTGTCTACAGTGTTTTAATGTGTATTTTATATATTTTATGGATTAACCAACTTTTATATGTAACAACTTTTGTATGCATAACCTACGGCCATTCAGGCTAACGAAATCTTTGCACTTCTCATTTCTGCCCTGAAGAAGGTCCCAATCCAGGACCGAAATATTGGCGGCTTAATGAAAATTGTGTGATCTCTTATCACGCCCAAATTTGCCGAGTTCCCCAACTAAGATTGTATTTTTAATAATTTTGGTAGATACGGCAACTTTTTGCTTTCTTTCTTTATTCTATCTATATATATATATATATATATATATATATATATATATATATATATATATATATATATATATATAATAATTTACTTTTTCTATAAAATGTCGAGAGGTTTTTTTAATGTTTCTAATAGACAATTTTTTTTGTAAATAATTAAACATAATTTTTTTAGTTGAAAATTACATACTAAAGTTTGAAGCATCATAAATTTTTTATTTTTGAAAAGAACCCTTCGACAATTTTTAACTACTACATTATCTTACAAGATTAATTTTTATTTTTTGCAGATTGGATTATTTTTGTGAAGTTATCCTATACAGATAGTTTTCATCAGTGGTCCATTTAACCCGATAAAAAATAATGTTAATATTGTAATTTGTGAACTTGCCCGATTTTTGAGGCGTTATTTTGTACCGTGTATATTAACTGGTCGCTTTTTGCGGCGTCATTTTGTACCCTGTGAAAATTGGTTTTTTCCCACGCTTGGGCACAATTTTCTTGCAACCTCTTTTTAATTTCTGATAATGAATTGAGTGAATAATGATTTTAAAAGAACTAAAGAAATTAAACAAACACTAGCTCAGTTTTCCTTGGTAGAGAGATATGGGTAACAGATAATTTTTGTACGTCTTTTTGGAATTATTTTCTATTTTTAAAAAAACCTCAGCTGCACGAATTTTTGGGCACCATTCATTTTAAAATAGAAAGGATCTAACTTCAGCTAAAAAATGAAAAAATACTGAAAGGGTGTACTGTTGGTAAATAAAAAAATCAGTTTGGTACAGCCGTTCTTATCCTGAAAAGTAAGATAGGTATTCAGTGAGACACTAGCTTTAATCAACAAAAAGAAAATTTATTCATGATTTAAAATAAAAGTTCCAACCTTTGCTGTTATAAAAATTATAAAAGTTCTAGCCTAAATGTAGTTTTTATAAATTAGAGTCCCTAAATCAGAGATTTTACTTCTAATTTTTGACTACACCCGAAATCGAAAAGTCGTGATTTTCACTTCGCGATCTTTCAGTTCAAATTGCTGTTGAGACACTTACTTCGGGAATAGGTCTATTGATGAATGTTCTGGTAACTTACGGTTTTTATTTGGGCTTCTAGGCCTTCGATGGAACACAAAACCGATTTTACACTTTGTAGGAAACACTTAGAGAGCCCACTACGGCTTTTCGTTAAAAAACTTGTGCATTATTTAGCTCTCATGATTGTTGTAATGGGCCTTTACTGCAGCTCCGTCGAGGGAAGCTTTTTGGCGGCTCCGATGAAAATTCGCCTGGCTGCGGCTTGATGGTTCTCAGCCACGACAGTAGTTCTCTCGACCCTTAAATAAGTCCTGGGCCTTCTCTCGGTAATATCGCGACGCCGGAACCAAAAATCCGGATACACATTTTCAACCAATCCCGGCGCCGATAGATTCGGTCAGAAACCCGCACAGCACACTAATATACCGAACGGCTTGGAATCTTTGATTAATATACCGTTCGATACAAAAATGAAAATAAGTACAATTTGAAGTGAAAAATCAGTAACATTACATGGTCTTAAAATCTAGGAAAAAATTAATGTTACAATATTTAAAACATATTTTAAAAAAATCTTATAATTTAAAGTACAATAAGAATATATAATCGCCATTCTTTTGTATTATTCACTTAATAACCTTTAAGCTATTTTTTTAAATATACCTACTTTTTGCAACGTCCAGATGTGTGTAAGCCTTAACATACTACAAATAAAAATTCTTATCATGAACAAAGGTCATTGTCAACTTGTGTTATTGGCAAACGTGCATTTCCAACTAATACCTATTGGCTTTTCTAGATTTAAGAGTTCTATAAAACTGAAGAATAATATACCGAACGCTCTACAAAAAATGACGTATCGTTACACTAATCCAAACGCAGAACCACTGACATTACTAACAGTTGTCAGATATTAAATTGAAGTAATGGCTGAATCAATTTCTTGATTTAGTGTTACTGACCAAGAGACACAACTGCAAACTTTTTTATTAGAATAGTAAATATAACTACATAGTTGGTAACTTACCATTAACAAACTAAAATCTATATATATATATATATATATATATATATATATATATATATATATATATATATATATATATATATATATATATAAATATATATATATATATATATATATATATATATATATATATATATATATATTTATATATATATATATATATATATATATATATATATATATATATATATATATATATATATATATATATATATATAACCTATAAGGTAGCGACTGACTAGTGAGAGAATAATTTGTAGAGTTAGTGGTATTACAGTCTGTTATGAGGGCCTATTACAACTCTTTGTCTATTATCTAAGCTTTCGAAATATGGTTAATTTCTTTTTCAAAGATATCTGAAAAATTAGTTAAAGGCAATGTCAGACAATTTTAAATTATAAATAAGAATATTGTGGCTTACAAGACTGAGTATCAATTCATAAAATTAGTGGCATCACTTCTGAGTATTTAATACCTACGGTTTACATTGAAATTATACAATTATAAAGAGAACTATTCTATATCCTGGATAATCTTTATAGAAACTCACTTTTCTCCAGCACGTGTCTTTTTTAAAAACAGTTTGAAATTAAGTGGGGCGGTTTCATTAACAAGCGCATGGCATTAACAATTAGATCAGATATCTTTGAAAAAGAAATTATCCGTATTTCAAAAGCTTAGATAATAGACAAAGAGTTGTAATAGGCCCTCATAACTGCAACCCCACTAGCTCTACAAATTATATATTCTTATATATATATATATATATATATATATATATATATATATATATATATATATATATATATATATATATATATATATATATATATATATATATATATATATATATATATATATATATATATATATATATATATATGTATATATGTATATATATATATATATATATATATATATATATATATATATATATATATATATATATATATATATACCAGGTATACAAGTATGAAATGCGGATTTTTTTCTAAAAAAAAACATGTTAAATTCGGAAGAATGATAAAAAGTGCTTTATTCAAAGTATGCTCCATCGCTTTTTATATATTTTTCTCATCTTTCGGGCAATTTGTGAATACCACACCAGTAAGAATCTTCTCCTTTTGCTGCGTATCATTCATCGAGCCATTTTTTCACATCTTCGTACGAACCGAAGCGCTGCTGAGCAAGTGCGTGATACATCGATGCAAACAAGTGGTAATCAGAAGGAGTCAAGTCTGGTCAGTAAGCCGCATGATGTAGAACTTCCCAGCTGAGTGCTTCCAACGTATCGCGAACTGGTTTTGACGTATGTGATGGAGCATTATCATGAAGAAAAATGACTTTGTGTTGCCTTTTTCGATATTCTGGCCTTTTTTCAAGCAGCGAACGGTTTAAATCGGTCAATTGTTGTTGGTAACGTTTAGTATTAACCGTTTCCCCAGGTTTTAAACAGCTCATAATAGACCACGCCCCTCTGGTCTCACCAAACACAGAGGATCGTCTTTCTGCCAAAGCGATTCGGTCTTGCGGTCGATGTGGATGGTGCGCCTGGTTCTACCCATGATTTTTTGCGCTTGGGAATTCTCAAAATAAATCCACTTTTCATCCCCTGTAACTATACGATGCAAAATCGACTTCCTTTTGTACCGAGTGAGCAAAATGTCACACGTGTTTTTGCGCTTTTCCATATGCCTGTAGTCCAACTCATGTGGTACCCATCTACCGGTCCAGCAATGCTTGCAATTCCACATCTTCGTATTTTTTTGGCGGTTTTCCACGTTCCTTGTTTGCAATATTGAAGTCACCACTTTTGAAACGCCGAAACCATCGTTCACACGTATTTTGCGATGGAGCATGTTCACCATAAGCTTCGCGAAGTAATCGGTATGATTTAACAGCAGTTTTCTTCAAATGAAAACAAAAAATTAATGCAGACCGCGAATGCTCTTTGTTCGCTATAAATTTCCACATATTGAACACAACAACACCACACTATGCACACACTTTTCCAATTTATCACTCGTGCGCGTCTGACACTTAGTAATGACACAACAAAATGGCGTAGTGTCAAATCTTTATAGCACAAACTGCATTGGTGCACCATCTGTTGTCTGAAATCTGCATTTCATACTTGTACACCTAGTATATATATATATATATATATATATATATATATATATATATATATATATATATATATATATATATATATATATATATATATCTCAATACAACGGAATTTTCCATCATTTATTTTATTACCCTTGAAAATTTTTAAAAACTCATAAAGTTTTCTCCAACAAACCCCACAAGAAATTTAAGATACTCCATATGTCATAACTGTTCCTACATGATCATTATAAATATGTTTTAAATTAGTATCATCCTATTTGAACAAAACCATTACACAGACCGACAAATTTTTTACCCAGAAACCAGAATATACTTTTCCGAAGGTTTTTGACGCGCTAAATTCGAACCCGAGGTCAGAATTTCTCTGATGGCTCCGGTTTTCGAGATATTCTAACCTAAAAGTTCGAAAATCACGGTTTTTCGAGATATTTGAGGTTATGTTACATCGAAAGGTTTTTTTTTATGAAACCATTAATGGAGTCAGAAAGAACTACTCTTCCACTTCAAAACGCATTTGAATTTGTCTGGATATCTTTTTTTATCCTTGAGAAATCGTATGTTGAATTTAAGTAGTTAGACTTATTTCTCGATTTTTGGAAAATGAAAGAAAAAAATAAGTACAATTTTTCGACGCATTAACCTTTCTATTTGTTTGTTAAACTCAAAATAAGTCTAATTTGAAACATCTTCACCATAAATTAACAATCGTTACAAAACTTAACGCGTCGAAGAATTATGTTTATTCGATGCCTTTCATGTTCCAAAAATCGAAATACTCAGTTTCAACATACGATTTCTCAAAGATGAAAAAATATATCCGGACAAAGCTAAATAAGTTTTAAAGAGGAAGAGTATTTCTTTCGGATCATATTAATGGTTTAATAAAAAAAATTACCTTTCGACGTAACATAACCTCAAATGTGTCGAAAAACCGTACTTTTCGCACTTTTCGGTCAGAATATCTCGAAAACCGGAGCCATCAGAGAAATTCTGACCTCGGATTCGAATTCAGCTCGTCAAAAACCTTCGGAAAAGTATATTTTGGTTTCTGGGTAAAAGGTTGGGCCAAATTTTGTCGCCCTGTGTTATTTGAATTTTTTCTTATTAAATGTGCTGGTATTTTTGAATATATCTGAAAAAGATAGATACAGTCAATGTAATTATGACATCCCATACTAAATTATTCACTAATTACAATCTCGCTTATTACAAGCCACATTATCAAAAATGAAAATTGAGTGTTCTTTTGCTTGTGAAGGTGGTACAATTTTTTCACTGTTAATAAAAGGAACATAACCAGTTTCTTTAATAGGTTTGACTAGATTTTCCAAATATAAATATTTAGGTTGATACAATGATTTTGGATATTAATTAACATTTTTAAATTTTAAACCGTTAGGATGCCCAATTAAGGTAAGCATATTATTTGTTTGGTCAGAGTTTAAAGGTCCTACAATGATATACCCAATCGATGAGGGTAAAATACACTGTGCTTGTTTACTGGAATTTGTCCAGAGTCATGATTATCAACAGGGAAAGTAATTTATTGCTGTCCAATTTGTATCTTCTTTTCCTCTTTCTGATACATCCGCACGCTACCAAGTTTAATTGAAAATTTTATTAATAATGAAATTCCTGTAAATTTATTTAGTTCATTCTGGAATTAGTTAGAGTAAAAAAAATAAATTTTATTCTGAGTGCTTCCTTAGTGGAAGGAGAAGGGTTTATAAAGACGGTAATATATATATATATATATATATATATATATATATATATATATATATATATATATATACGTATATATATATATATATATATATATATATATATATATATATATATATATATATATATATATATATATATATATATATATATATATATATATATATATATATATATATATATATATATATATATATATATATATATATATATATATATATATATATATATATATATATATATATATATATATATATATATATATATATATATATATATATACGTATATATATATATATATATATATATATATATATATATATATATATATATATATATATATATATATATATACATATATATATATATATATATATATATATATATATATATATATATATATATATATATATATATATATATATATATATATATATATATATATATATATATATATATATATATATATATATATATATATATATATACATATATACTATATATATATATATATATATATATATATATATATATATATATATATATACATATATACTATATATATATATATATATATATATATATATATATATATATATATATATATATATATATATATATATATATATATATATATATATATATATATATATATATATATATATATATATATATATATATATATATATATATACATATATATATATATATATATATATATATATATATATATATATATATATATATATATATATATATATATATATATATATATATATATATATATATATACATATATATATATATATATATATATATATATATATATATATACATATATATATATATATATATATATATATATATATATATATATATATATATACATATATATACTATCTGCTATACGAGCGTTAAAATGTGGACGATACGGTTAAAAAAATGACAGGTATCCCCAGAAAAACTTCGGAGGATAATGTTTTCAGGAATATAATACTTCCCTACTTATATTATTTATAAATATATTACTTACTATCTTCTCTATAAGCTAAAGTATGGACTTCATTAGGTTAGACCTGTAATATCAAAGCTGGTAAGGGATCTTTTAAATTTTGGAAATCTGACTATAACATTGACTGATTCATTACTAGTTGATGCAATTGTATTTTGAGTGCACGTTAGATGGTCAATAGTGTTTTCTGTTAACTGCGAAGGTTTGTCCTTAAGCGTCTTACGACCACTTTAAACTCGTTTGAACTATCTCGAATCTGAGATCAACATTAATTGCTATATGATTGAATTATTCGATGAAACTTTTACCAAGAATACTACAAAAGTCAATAGCAGCTCTCTGTTTGAAACTCATTTTCAGACTGTTTAAAAAACATTGTTACTCTTACCACCACATACTAGAACATGTGTTATAATACAACTGACACAACACTAATGAAGGTTACTACTTGTTAACTATTATCTCCTACCTGTAAAATTTATTGTTGCTTATAATTTTCTGCTTTTTACATGATGTTTGCTGGAATGTGAGTCAAACATTTTTAATTCTCTGTCACAGTTATACAACTTCCGGAAGATCTAAAAAAGAATACTTTATGTTGCAGAAAATATTACGAAATATAAATCAATTACACAAGAAATCTTTATTTTATTCAAATGAAATACATGGGAAATAATATGATAATTCATCATGTTCCTGACCTGTTTTGTATTCTATTATTTTTGTAAAAAAAAATATATTACGTAAATCTAGATATAAAAATTATAATGACGAACACGACTGCTTATGTTTTTTTTATAATTAAAATAGATCTGAGTAGATAATACTTTATTAAAGGACTGTGACACAGTTTTATAATGTTTCATGTTTATAACTGCATAATGACTCAAATGTCCTTATAATTAAAAATACAATAGAGTCCCTACGATTTTCCGGTGTATTTACTTTTACATAGATTCTAAGAGCAATTTTTAATAAGTAACACTGACTACTGTTCACGCATGAGATGACAACAGTAAGAAATATCAATCAAAGATAGTAAAACTTCAGTACATAAAACTGTTACTATAGAACCATGTACGGTGGGAAACGGAAGTGACTATGAATTCTTCGATACTCGAAAGTATAGATTATACAGAAAAAATAGTCTTGTCTAATTGAGATCAGTATTTAGCTGGTTTTGGCGATGAAGTAATTTGACAACGCTAAAATACAGTATCTGAGCCAATAATCCTTTTTCTTCTACCTTTCTGTAAGTACTTACTTGTTGCCTATTTTGCATTGGGAAAGTTGTCGTTCCAAATTTAACGGGATCTACCTATGCTTCTCCTTCCTACTAGTAACGTGGGGCTTGGTTTCTGCCTTCTGTGTCCATAGAAGCCGATCTATGTCAGTATATTAAACTTCATTTCTTGCTGTATAATGTTTTCATTAATAACGGTGTTTTGATGTCATATACTTTATTTTTGCTGTCGAAATTGTCGTTCTATTTTTCTTTTGCTGCTTCATTAAATTGTTATGGTAGCCTCTCAAAATCGTCTTGATTTTCTGCTATGAGCACGGCGTCGTCAGCATATTATATTATTGTGTTTCTTTGTCTAATTGTTTTATTCATCATTATACTGAAAACTACTCGGCTCGCGATGTCACCACGGTATAGTTTTTTGAATTAATATTTTATGTGATTTTAATAATGTCGTGAAGTACGTATCGTTCGGAAAGGAGATACACCACGTCCTCTAGCTGTAGTCGACTTAAGAGTTTCTCTATGTTAATGCAACAAAAGAATGCCGCCCGATTGTATTCTATCAATTTTTCGGCAACTTGTTGTAAGATATAAATTGCATCCGTACAAGACCTCCCGGATCTAAACACCTGCTGATGTAATGTGGGCGAATATGAGAGCTCAGCCTTTTTTTAGTTGATCATTAATTTAAAATGCTGAAAGAACGAAAAAATAAAATAATTTGCTCTTACTCAAATTTTGTCCTAACTATACTATACGGATATAAGCCTCTCCTAAGTACGTCCATCTTTTTCGGTTTTGGGCCTGGTTTATCCAGTTGTATCCGACTAATCTTTTAATATGGTCAGACAATTGAGTTTGCAGGCGTCTTCTACTTCTTTTCTCATTCCAGGGCTTCCAGTTGATTACCTTATGGGTCCATCGATTATCAGAGAGTCTTGCGATATGACCCGCCCATCTCCACTTCAATCCGCTTACCCTGTCACCTACATCAGTTATCTTGAACCTTCCTCGAATTTCTTTATTAGTCAGCCTATCCCTCACCGATATTCCCAACTTCCTTCTTTTCATCGCTAGTTGAGCTACTCCTAGGCGATTTATAATGTCTTGAATCACAGCCCACGTTTCCGTTCCGTATGACAATACTGGCAACATGTATTGGTCAAATGTGTTCGCTTGTAGTGTATTTGGGATATTGGAAAGAAAAATGTTCCGCAATCTACCAAATGCCGACTATGCCAATGATATTCCCCTTGATAGATTCGCTTTCAGGTTTTCCTTGGATAATACTATTTTTTGTCCAAGATATACGTATGAAACCGTTCTTGGGATTGTCGCGTTTTCAATGTTCAGTTCTGCATCTTTAACACAGTCGTCATTTGTCATGAACATGGTTTTGGCGATGTTTATCTTCAGACCAATCTCTCTAGACTTGTTGTTAAGTTCGTTCAGGATTTCTTCCAATTCTTTTTTGTTGTTAGATATAAGCACAATAACATTCGCGAATAGCAAATGATTAAGTTGCTCTCCTCCTATACTTATACCCTTACTTCTCCATGGAAGTTATTTGAAAAGATCTTCTAGCGCCAACGTAAACAATTTCGGCGAGATGGTATCTCCTTGATGTACCCCTTTTTTAATTTCTATCTCATTGATGTTTTCTTTCAATACCCTCTGAAATGTTGCTTTTTTATATATATTTTGAATAATCTACGAGTATCTGCTGTCAGTACTACAGTTACTTAGACTATTCAATGTTGCCCAGATTTCAAGGGAGTCAAACGCCTTCTCGTAATTCACAGAGGTCACCCAAATCTTAAAATTATACTTTTTTGACTTTTCTATTAAGGTTCTTAATACTTGAAGGTGGTCCAGTGTACTAAAGCCTTTTCTAAATCTGGATTGGTTGGCAAGTGTCTAATTTCTTTATGAGTCTCGCATCGCGGATTTATTTTCATAAATAATTTGTACATTACGGATAGTAGATTGATTGGTCTATAGTTGGTTAATTTAGACTTATCTCCTTTTTTGAAGAGCAAGACCACCACAGCATTATCCCAATCTCGAGGTACATCGCACATATCGAGACACTTATTATACAATATAATTAGTATTCGTAATATGGGCTCTCTGCTCTGTTGCAACACTTCGACAAGTACACCGTCTTCACCTGCTGTTCTTCCTCTTGCCATTTTATTTAAAGAATCTTGTATTTCGTATTTGTATATTCGAACTGACTCGTTTTTGTCTGGTGGTGGTTCAACTTTACTCTCATAAAACTCCTTGTAGAATTTCTCTATATTCATTCGTAGTTCATTTGTTTGAGTTATTATTTGGTTATTCTCATCTACTAATTTTGTTACTTGTAGTTGTCCTTCATTTAATTATCTTTGTAAAAGTTTTATACCCTTCTTGTTCTCCAAAGTTTCTTTAATTTTCTCATTGTTATAGATTCATACATCTCTTCTAATGCATTTCCTTATATCGTTATTCAAAGTTTTTAATTTATTTTCACATGACATCGTGTCTTGTTTCATGGATTTTAATTGTTGTATTAGTTTCACCGTTTCTTTGGAGAGCTTTTCCTCTTTGATATTTCTCGTGAAAGCTACTTCCTTCGCTATACGGTGAACGATTTTTCTATTAATTTCGTTGAGAGGTGAGGTATCCTCTTTGATTTCATGTTCTTCGAGTCTATGTATAGTATACATAAACTGTATATCTTTACAACTCTTTAATCTAGAGATGATTGCTTTTTTATTGTTTTTTTGTCCCCTTCTGTTCTATTGCCTAAAAATCTAAGCGTCGCGACACAACTCCACAACAAACGTTTGTTTTATATAAGCAGTATGAGGATTTTATTAGTGGTGAAAGAAAACAAAAAAAGTACCTACAAATCTCTGAACAAACTTTAAAAGAGAAAAACTATACAAAAAAAATTTCAATTTACGCAGAAAAAAAAGAAAAATAATAAAACATTCATACCCATCATTTTAACTTCTCCAATATGAAAGCAATAGAAATCTCGCCTTGAAGCCTCTCTGACACACATAATATTGTTTTGAAACTCCCCTTAAAACATATTCCTTCGTAGGAGCGTCCCATTATCGGATATTTCTCAGTAGATTTTTAACTTTCCGTTATTTCCAATGCTCAAACCCTGTTGTAAAATAACAGTCAAACTCTGCTCATCAGTTTTCGTACGCTCTTGTTATGTCAGACTATTCTTTTTTTAAAGTAACCAATAAGGTTCGATCATATAAGTCTCTATTGGGCTAGTACTGATGTCTTTAAGTATATATTTTTTAAACTACTGAGGTGCTCTCTTTAAACGCAAACTTAAAATTCTAACTCCTTCAAGGTCAGATAGACTGAATATCGATCGATGATTCAAGTGTTTTCAAGTTAATTAAATTTAATATAATGTTAATTTTTACAAATCCGCCATTAATGTATTTATTTACTTAAATTTAAGAAGTTTTGAAATAAGTAATAAAAAAATCGTTTACTCCTTTGTTCCTTAAGTTTAGAAATAAAAAATCACGAAGTTATAACTAGTTTATAATATATTAAATATAAAATATGGAAAGAAAATTTTAGCTAGAGATAGATGGAGATATTACTCACTTTAACTTATTTTGTCATATATACTACTCAATTTTTTAAAATCTCTGAAAATTAGATTTTTTTTTATGGGTCTAGCACACGTGCTACAGGGAAGTCCCTAAAGCGCTCCAGGAGCGGCATGTGTGCGGAAAAAGCGATTTACGTTGTTCTTGAATCGCTGTAAATTATACTCGGTGGGAAACACAGCCCTGGGCAAATTATTCCAATAGGATGATGTTCTCCATATAAAAGACTGCTTGAAAAGCATTGTACGCGGAGCAACAAGTTGAATCTCCTACGGATGTGAAGTATTAGCGTGACTAACAAGCACCGCTCTGGGAGGAATTAAGCGGGCTAGATCCTTCGAACACTTTCCATGAAAGTATTTGTAGAACAGACTCAAGTCGCCAACTGTTCTTCGATGTTCCAGCGAATCAAGGCCGCCGGTCAGTTCCGGGCCTCCAATCAGACGAACAGCTCTTTTCTGAACAGAATCCAACAAATGCAGTTTGTGTTTGGGGGCGGAGCCCCAAACATGGGGGCAGTATTCCATAATTGGTCGAATTTGAGCTTTGTAAAGAATTAACAGTTGTTGTGGAATGTAAAGCTTTCTGGTTCGAAGTAATATTCCCAACTCTTGAGAAGCTCTCCTTGTTATGCCTGCAAGATTTTCATGCCAGGACATGTTTGCTCCCAAATTAACGCCCAATAAATTGAATGGCGCTGCTAGGGGAATGGAGTGCCTCGACATGACTATGTCGGGTCCAGCAGCGTTAATTTTTTTAGAAAAAACTGCCGCCTGGGTTTTTGTAGCGTTAAATTCCAGTTAGTTACTGTCACTCCAAGATAGAATTTTTTCCAGGTCTTTGTTAAGTTGAACGACCTCCTGCTGTCTGCGGATATTCGCCTGAGTAGCCGATGTCTGAGCGTTCAAAATGAATGAAGAGATAAGCGTACTGTCATCTGCAAAGCTGTACATTGGATTCCCGGTCTTTTCCAGCAGATCGTTAATGTAAATGAGAAAGAGAGTAGGAGACAGTATGGAGCCTTAGGACACACCGGCGTTGATAGTGAAGGTGTTAGAAAGAAATCCGTCGACCGCCACTCGTAAGGAACGCTCTCTGAAGAAACATGAGAGCCACAAACAGAACTTT
This sequence comes from Pachyrhynchus sulphureomaculatus, assembly GCA_019049505.1. NCBI lineage: Eukaryota > Metazoa > Arthropoda > Insecta > Coleoptera > Curculionidae > Pachyrhynchus > Pachyrhynchus sulphureomaculatus. The sequence continues at coordinate 76,185,264 of CM032453.1, read as the reverse complement.
TCAGACATACCATAAGAGCGTAGCTTAGCCAACAATCCATCGTGCCAAACACGGTCCAATGCCTTGGATATGTCAAGAACAATCGCTCGAGATTATCCAAGGTGTTCAATTGCGTTATTCCAAACATGTGTTACATAAGTCAGAAGATCTCCTGTTGATCTATGTTTACGAAAGCCATATCGGTGATCACTAATAATGTTGAATCCTTCATGATATTTTATAAGATGCTGATTGATAACCTTTTCCATGACTTTCGATATTATTGAAAGCAGTGCGACTGGTCGGAAGTTATTTGGCAAGATCTTCTTGCCTTTTTTAGGTATCGGATCAACTGAACTGAACTGAAATTAAGATAAATTTTAAATCGTATATTTACCAGAAGGCAAACATTTACCTGTCGTAAAAGACCAAACTCGTACTAGGGCTCCACTCACCATAAATGAAATAATGGAGCACACAGTCAAAAAATGATGGCTACATTTATATGAAATATTTAATTACAAATTCTACTTCAACATCTTGGTTGATTTAGTTTCTTATTACCTTTGTTGTTAGTTTTATATCGTAAAAGACCAGAACAGATGTTTATGTGTGTTTATCCTCCTGTAGTTTACTGGCATCTGTTTATCTCTAAATCTTTTTAGAGATTAGACTTGTTTCTTGTTGTCAGTTTTTCTCCACCGTCTAAGAGCAAAATATATTTAAGAATGCGGGGCGTCATAGTATGAGCCTTTTACGGGATCTTTATTTTTCCATAGGCCCAATATCAATGGGTTCTGATTTTTTATGTAATATTTTTCATTACTAGATGTTGAAAGAATCTTTGAAGTAAATCAAAATAGCCATTAATATTCTTACTCGTTTTTATAATTGCTTATTTTTATTTTCTTATTTGTGTACCGTTATCGATATACCCATTTGCTTTTTAAAATGTTTCACATTTTCATTTATACTAATACAGTACAAACCCGATTATCCGAATCGCGATTATCTGAAATACGGCTTATCCGAAACAAACTGTTAAAAAGCAAATTGTATTCCCATTAAACAAAAAAATCCCCATTATTCGAAACAGACGATGAGTGGTTTCCTTAACGCGTCGAGGACTCCCCGACGTCTAGAATTTCACCGCTATCTATGTTTTGGTTAGTCGATGAGTAATGAGTTACTCATTACGTTTAGTATTATCGCAGAGGTAATAGTTTCGTTTTAATGGATATTTTACAAAATGGAGCGTCATAATAATAAGCGTAAACGTGTTGTTATTACCTTAAAAGAGAAACTTGAAGCAATTCAACGTTGAGATAATGGTGAACTTTTTAAAAATATAGCGAAGGATTTAGGTGTAGTAGCCGTGAATACTGTTTCAGTGTGGAGAAAAAAATCGCAAAAAACTTGAAAAATGGTGTAGTGTTTTTTGTCATCGCCCACACAGGCACGAAAACGTATGAAAAGCGGTGAATACCAAAAAGTGGATGATTCTTTATTTTTATGGTTTACACAGAATCGAGAACGTAGAATACCAATTTCAGGAACAATTTTAAAACATAAGGCAGTGAGTTTAAGCGAAGAGTTGCCGGTTATTGAAGCGCCTGTAAATTTTTCTGCAAGTGATGAATGGCCAGACAGGTGAAAAAAAAAGACATGGTGTACGTCAACTAAAAGTTTGTGGAGAAAGTTTGTCGGCTGATGTATCTGCTACAAAAAAATTTACAGAGAATTTTGAGTTGCTTATGAAAGAACATGGTTTACAACCAGACCAAATCTATAATTGTGATGAAACAGGCTTGAACTACAAAATGTTGCCGTCAAAAACCTTAGCTTCAAAACCGGAAGCTGGAGCACCTGGTTACAAACGTAGCAAAGAACGCATTACTGTTCTTGCATGTAGTAATGCTTCTGGAAGACACAAACTCCCATTATTATATATTAGTAAGTCAGCAAATCCACGAACCTTTAAGAATATTCGTCGCAATGCTTTTCCTGCTTTGTATAAAAATCAAAACAATGCCTGGATAAACGCGACTCTCTATTTAAAGACTGGTTTTTTGGAGATTTTGTTCCCAAAGTGAAACTTTTTTTTAAAAGAACATGGATACCCTAGAAAATGTATTCTGTTACTAGATAACGCCCCCACTCACCCAAGTGCGGAGCAACTTGAAAGTGGGGAAATAAAAGCAATGTTTTTGCCTCCTGCTGTAACTTCTCTCATTCAGCCTATGGATCAGGGTGTACTGGATAATTTAAAACGCAATTACAGTCGTTTGTTATTGGAGCATATTTTAGGAGAAGTAGATGAAGGTGGCAATCTTACTGATTCTCTGAAAAAGATAAATTTGAAAAATGTTATATATTTGGATAGCTTCAGACTGAAATCAAGTAAAGAGTAGTACTTTGGAAAAATCTTGGTCAAAATTGATTCCACAAGAGAAGAGACATTACTCAGAGGCAGAAACAGAAGATAATGAAAGTTTACATAAAATTAGTACAAGAATATCAGGAAGTGAAAGTGTTACGGAAACCGATGTTTATCAATGGTTTAAACAGTGATAGGGTGGAAGATGAAATGACTGACCAAGAATTAATTAAAAGTGTATGCAAAAATGCTAATAAAATAAACAGTGATGACGATGATGATAACGAAGTAGAAGCTACTGACAATATTCCAGTAAAAATGTCACATTCAGAAGGACTAGAGGCCCTAGAAAGCGTTAACTTATGTAGAACAACAAGAAAATGCAACCGCCGCGGACGTTTTGCTTATCAAACGTTGGAGAGACATTGCAGCCAAAAACAGAATGAATGCAGTTAAAAATTACCTCATTTTTAAGACATTAGAGTTAAGAATGAAACTGTTTTATTTTCGGTTTTACGTACATATACATAAAATAAGTAAACTAATGGTTCTATTCTTTGTTTTAATAAATACCTATGTACGTAATAGCATATCGTATAAATGCTTCAATCTGCAATATTGTATTCATTCTAAACTTTTATTTTATAAAAAAATTCGGATTAACCGAAATTTCGATTATCTGAAATCACTTTGGTCCATATTATTTCGGATAATCAAGATTCTACTGTACTATACATTATTTTCGGCTCTTCAATTTGAAAGAAATAGAATTCGCCTCTTGAAGCGTCCTTGGCAGACATAGTATAGTTTTAAAACAGTCTTTAAAACAGACTCCCTCATAAGAACTTCCCATTATCGGATATTTCTTAATAGATCTTAACGTACCTCCATTACCAATGCTCAAATTCCGACTTTTTTGTAAAAATAAGAGTTGACTTCTTTTTCGTGCGCATTTCATATTCTTTTTTCAAGTGAGCAATAAATTTCGATCATTTAAGTCGCTGGTAGTACCATCTTTCAGTATTTATTTTTTAACTACTGAGGTGCTCTATTTAGACACAAATTTAAAACAGCTAACGCCTTCGAGGCCAGATAGTTTGAATATTAGTCGATGGTTCAACTATCTTTAAGTTAATAAAATTTAACATTTAGTTAATTTTTTTATGGTCTCTTAATTTTACTTTCTTTCTTGATGTGTGACACAAATATCGCCATCAACCCATAGCCTGTATTTCTTGTAGGACGTTTCATAAAACAGCGCGTCGCGACATCCCAGTTGTCAAGTAGTAGAAGAAAGCAGACAAATAATAGACGAAAAACCAAGCTTCTTCAAGACTACCAGCATTCCAGGTGTTAAACCCATTCAGAGTAAAACAAATTTCAATTATCTCCTCAGCTTTTAAGAAAAAATTTCTAATTATATCCCTTTAAAAGCTTTTTTAAAGTTTTAAATCATTAATCTGAATCATTATCAATCCTATAATTAAATAACAAATCTCGATTAAGTTAATTAAATGATCATAAATCAAATGATAGGCCACTACATATATACAGGGTCCGTCTAAAAATCGTCTAAAAGAAAGAGTACAATAAACAAGTAAAATTTACTGTTTAGAAAATGTCAAGGCCGACTTTGGCCAATGTAGAACTCTGGCCTCAAGGTTTCTTGCCACCCCATTTCCCTTTACATTATTTTAATTTTTGACTAAAAAGCTGAAAAAAACCTAACGATATGCCACCATTCACAACCAGATTCCCTCAGCAATCAAGTCATTTCAACCCTCCCCATCTAGAAGCCGATAAAGAAAAACAGCAGTACATTGAAACAGTCATTTAAATTGGTTGCAGTATTTACTTTGTTATGAGTCTCTGCAAACAGGTTTCTTTTTGAAATGGACCGCACTTTTTTAAAACTTTCCAGTATTTTATTGCATTATCTTTTCTATATTCTTCCATAGTTTCACATAACCTTGAACCCGAAAAGAAACAAATGCATCCTAACAGCGGAAATAAAACAATTTCAGTAGAACATCGGCATGGTATCATCATCGTATCGGCCGCGACAGACAATTGCCCATAGCGTGACGTCATTCTATGACCTAGGATGAGCACGCGAGAGGATTCTTGAATGGGTGTCGCGAGTATATGCATTCGGGTGGCAGCGCGTTGACCTTTGGGTACCGTTCGCACTGTTGCCAGATTTGCTGAAAGAATTGTAGTAAAAGCCACATAAAAGTACTTTCGGTTTTTATAATATATATTTCTTAATATTAATTAATATTGCTGTTGTTTGCTTTCAAAAATTATGTGAAATTTTCCACTTTACCTTGTGATTAGTTTTAAGTCCTTTACGCCCTAAGTCCTAAGTTCAATAAAAAGAAATCCATTTATCTGTGAATTTATTGGCGTAGCCAAGGGGACGTATGCCCCCGGCCGAGATGAAGTAAAAAAAAGTACCTCCAATCTTCCTATAAATTGGGCTTTTTTTATTGTTTTCGAAAAAAAGGTCTAAATTTTTAAAGTTTCAGCGTAAGTGAGGGTTCTTTCCTCTGGCACGTCTGCTCCTGGTTATTGGTTTTATTGCTGTGTTGGGAAGGGTTTAAGTCTTCAAATTTTCATTGCAAAAAATTTTTTTTTTTTTTTGAAAAGTGTCTCTTCTCCACTTATCAGCTTGTTTTTTAACCTGCTGAGAAGAGTTCAAGTATTGTAAAGTTCCATTGCAAGAGCGGATTTTTTTTTTTTTAGTTTTGAGGATTAAGTTTGTATTGTAGGAGTTTTTTTTATTCAAGAGTTCTTTCCCCGACTTTTCATTATTGTGAAAATAACACTTTATTCTATCTACCCTGCCTGAAAGCGCTCCTCAAAAAAACGCCCTTTAATTGCATCTACCTAACTCCCCGCCCTAGAACCTATTTACTCCACTGTTTTCTATTTTTATGGCAATTCAGAATAAAATTCAAATGGCCCATTAATTTTAACTACAGGGTGAAAAAAAAATTCCCAATACCTAATTTTGAACATATGTAAAAGGTTCATTTTACAATATTTTAATGTGCTTATTTTTTTTACAAGGGACCTCTAAAAATCTATTTAAAATCCTAAGATTGTGACGGCATAATCATACCACGTTCACTGGTCATGTTTTGAGCTTCTGAGCCTCTTTTAGATTAACAAAAAACATTAAAATGTAAATACGACGTAGTTATCATAGACTAAAAATTCTAGTTAAACGGTTGTTTTGTACTGTGGATTAACTCTTTGGACGTTGACAAGATGCCAAATTTTGTATTTCTCGTTTTCTTTAGAAAGCTCCGGTTATTATTTCATTCTACAATAACTACTACCTTCATATAATCTGTGTCAATAAGAGCATGCGGCTTTCTCAAGCGATCACCCACCCAGTAGTCCTAAAAATCTATTGTTTTTATTGCTATCATTAGAGATTATAAGTTTGCTAATGTCTTGAAAGCCAGAAAGATAGATAACTTCAAAAAGTACGCTTATTGAGTTAGGCCGAGGTCAACTTCGATTAATATCAGGTACCAAAATTACAAAATATTTTTTTGTTTATTGTTTATTTTGCTAAATATCATCACCATTAACTTATTCCATCCATAGTCGGATATAAGCCTCCTCAAGTTAACTCCAATGAGTTTTGTTGTTTGCTTTTTGCAACCAATCGTGTCCTGCTAATCTTTTTATGTCGTCCGTCCATCTTGTCTGTGATCTACCTCTGCATCTTTTGTGTTTTTTATGCCTCCAATCACTATACGGCGTGTCCAGCTGTTATCATTCATCCTTGCGATATGACCGCCCAATTCCACCTGAATATACATATTCGTTGTATTACATCTGTCACTTTTGATCTTCTTCGAATCTTGATGTTAGCTATACGATAGTCTAATATTTATTTTACTTTATACTTTTATACTTCATACTTTTATACTTTACATACAAAAAATTAAATTGAATTTAAAACAAACAACATGGCAAGTTAAAATGTATTGGTGCAGCCAAAAACTTTTTTACATACAGACAAACCATGTCATTCATAAACTTGTTTCTATTATTCTATTATTCATTTAAAATTTCAGTCAGTAGAGTAAGAACTGATAGAAAACAATGGGCAAAATTGCAAACTTGTCCTATGCAAATAGTTACCTCATACTACGTCAACGCAACACCACAAAGAAAACTGGAATGTCGAATTGACACCTGCTTTTTCTAGCAAAAATTGCTTGAGACACCATGGCAGTGGCAGCAAATTTTAATAACTGGTTCCAAATGGTTACATATAACTTATTGAAATGCCAATTCAAAAAATATTGAACAGGTAATTATAAATATAGTGACTTAAGAAACCTTTTAAATTTTGAGGTCTGACAAAACTACACATTAGATTGATTCGTTACCATTTAATTACTATTCAATTTTGTTTTCATGTATATAGGCTTGCAACTTTTAAGATACTTCCAGACATTTTTATTTTTTAAATTGTTTTGTTACATTTGTTCGTTAAGAAAATTAAACTCACGATAAAGTATGTTATTTGGCCTATTGTAGCAATATTTTGTTGGAACCAACACGAGATGCAATATGTTAAGATTAACCCACTTTATATTTACTCAAGCGGTACATTTTGTCAACTTATTGCGAACTTTGGCAACCTTGACTCTTACAGCTGATACTACATTGGTACTACTCGGGCACCTGCTGAAATAATACCAAGTGCTTACCAATATTGGTGTCTATAAGTGAAAGTCTATGGGGCAATATCAGGGTAGTACTAGGAATATTGTTTTTGCAAGGAAAATATTTACTACCTATGTATTTTTGAATTAAATTACAATTATTTGCGACACCTCTGCTAATTTAAGTTACAAAAATGATAATAATTGTTAGTTAATGACTATTTTTTATTGTTAAAATTATTTGACAAATTAGACAGACATATGCACCTAAGATGAACTAATTTTAGTGTGACAAAAAAGTTTATTCATACTTAGGAACTTTCTGCCTATTGACCACTATGGCTGATACTTCAAAACCTGTTAAATTTTTTTACGTATCTTGGTAAACTAATTTTTTATTTGATTCTTGAGTTTCAATGACCAATCATTCTTACTGTGGGACTCTTTTTTACTTCTGTCGCTTTTCCTGTCCTTGCTGTGTGTTATATATAGCCTTACTTTTATATTAAACAAATCGGTTATTACTAATTTTTAGCTAAAGGAGTATTTCGTTATTAGGTTTATCTACTAAACATTACTTGATTTCTAAGAATGACTAAATAAATAATCAAAACGTTGGCGTAGTTTCTCATCAAACGCACTGCTAAATGACTATATTATAGAAAGATTATGAATCATTTAAATTCATAATAATAATTGCATTTGTTTCTACAAATAAATACAGAGCATAAAGCTATACAGGTTTGGTTATATTGAACAATTAAACATAATAAAGAAACTCTCGGATCAGTTCAAAACAATGTATGACATCATTAATTTGACAAGAGAATATGCTGATTTGAATTAATTTGCAATCATTCGCGAGAAAAAAATGGGTCTAGTATCTAGATACGCTATGAGTACAGTTGATGTTACACGTTTGCACTTTTCCTTGGTGCCTTCGGTAAAAATATTATAGTAAACTTTGTTCCTTCAAGACCCAAGGATAAATGTAGTTCTCTGTTCATCAGCTACTGGTTATTTAGACTTCAGTGTAACCATATACGACGATCGGTGGAAAAAAGCTAAGTAACCTTAGATATGTGGATGATACTGTTATACTTGCAACGTCAATACAAGACCTAAAATCAATTATGGAGTGCCTTGAAATCACTAGCAAAAACTATGGTTTGACAATTAATAGAGTGAAAAACCAAAGTAATGATTGTTAGTCGTAATGAAGATCTATCACACATAAATGAAATTGCTGGTTTCACTGCGGTAGACCACTTCAACTATTTGGGATCCCTAATAACTAACAATGGTGGCTATGAAGCGGAAGTAAGAAGGCTATGACTAGAACTTCGACGATCGAACTCACTGAGGTCTGGAAAGATCCAGCTGTCACAAACACAGAAAGTTAAGATTGTTGTCCAGCCTTATATTCCCCATAGCAATTTACGCATCGCAAACATGGGTAATTAAATAAGCTGCCAAAATACGAATAGATGCGTTTGAAATGTGAGCATATCGAAAAATCCTCAGATTATCATATATCGAACATCGTACTAATGTATCTATTCATGAAGAGCTTAGTATAAATGACCGACTTTCAAATAGAATTAATAGACAGTACCTGAAATATTTTGGTCACATTATTAGGAAAGTGGATGCCATGGAAAAGCTTGTAGTAACGGGGAAGGTAGAAGGTAGAAGATCAAGGCGACGGTCTCTAACAAGATGGTCCGATCAAGTAAGATCTCTTCTTGGTATGAGTATGCACGAGTCAAGTCAGGTCGTGCGTGTTGAGGCAGCAACTGCATAGTCTCATCGATACTCCTATTAAGGTGAAAGGATTGAGACAGAGAGAGAGAGAGAGTAACCAAAAAATATATTGATGTGATAAATAACTGAAAGAAACAGAACGGATATTAGAGTGCCCTGTCCGGGATACGACAATAAACAAACTTTACATATCAAAATTTAATATTATTTATCTTCGGTTATTAGACTGAACAAAAACAGAAAGAAAATTCAGACTTCATCAAATACGTGCGGATTGATTTTTATTCAAGCAGTGTAATATCTCAAGCAAAGATGTAAATTAAATTGGATATATTGCATAAAAAATAACACTTACACTTATAATTGCAGTTTGCTTTATTTTTTAATGAAATCGACAAAATACTGTTACGATTCCAATTTTAACAATATATCCAGATACCATTCCATATACACTGTAACATGGATATGACATACGCTCAGATACAATGTACTTTTTAATAACATCGTAATTATGTCTAGATAGCCTTTATATGTCAACCTAAAGAGTTCATTAATATTTGACATTTTAAACACGTTCCTTTATGGCATATTACTGCCCCCAATATAAAGAAACGATAATAATATAAATATTTGGTTAATTTAATTTGTCATAAATGTCCCGAACTATGCTAATATAAATCTAAAACCGTCAACTAATTACATATATTATTATAATAAAGTAAGAAATTTTATTTGAAGATGTCCTAAAATTTCTGTAACTTACAACATATCAAGTCTCGGCATCCTAGGATACGTCCACTTTTAATATACAGATGATAGGAGTGGATTTTTTTACAGGGAGAAATTCGCCTTATGGATAATGAAGCAGTCTGCGTTACCTTAAGGGTGCCTCAGAATACTCCAGATAAATGGTGGTTCTCCAGCCGGAGTGGCTGGCATACCCACTCCTCTTACAATGTGACGATTATTCTTTATGTAGGGGGAGTTTTTAAAAACTTGTGGGTTAGTTTTCAATGTGTAGACCTATGCTACCTAAACCTAACTAAGTCTAATTAAGGAGAAGGGTAGGTCAACTACACTACGACCTTATCCCTATATACTAAGTACGTAATATAGTCCGTCTTGGTAGTCGAATTTTAGTCATGTCTATTATTAGTCTATTTGTAGTATGTTTGAGGGCCATAGCTATTACCGACGTTTGCGTTGTGTCTGAAGGCGTTAGCTATCTCAAGTTTAGGGTGAATTGTCGCTTTCTCAAAAAAGTGAAGTTGAGTATTTCGGGTGAATTCTTTTATTGTGTACATTTGAAATTCCCTGTGCCACTGGTTGTTGCTGTTAAACCAGGGAGCTCCTGCTATGATATGTAGGGTTTTGTTTTGAAGTGCTTGGACTTTAACTCGATGTTTTTCAGACATCTGGCACCATGTCTGGCAGCCGTGCGTAAACTCGGCCCTGATAATCGTTATATAATTAGCAACTTGTTATGAGTTGATAATTTACTTCGATGGTTCAAAACCGGATACAATTTCCCTAGGAGCTGATTTGTCTTACGCACAGCCGCTGTCACTTGGTTCTTCCATACGAGCCGTTTGTCGTATAGAAGGCCCAGGTACCTAATGGTTTATCTGAGCCTAGTTTCACTGGGGGAGGATAGGAGTGGAAAATGATCTATATAGTATTATTAAGTAGAATTCAATTCTCTTATTACCAAGATTAATGTAGATGCATGTGAAAAAGACGAGCCAGAAATTCATCAATAAGAAATAGATTTCATGTGGTACCATGCTACCCCGTTTGCTTAGATATTGTAGTGGAAAAAAAATTATAAATATAAGTTTAAAACGATTAACTTAAAAAAATGCCCTACCCTGTGTTGAATTACAATTACGTGCACTATTGCACTCTACTTTAAATTGTATAAAAAGATAGTTCTATTCAAGTTCCCGCATATTTATATTAAACGCCCGTAAAAATTATGCAGAAAGGGTATTGAACGGCTTAGCTGACCAAAGTGGCTAATAAGTTTCAGCCCTTGCAATAAAAGATGAATGCTCTTGGTAGAAAAGAAGAACTTACTTACGTTAAATATCTACTTTGCTGATCATTGTTTTTGGAATTTTGAGATCCAGCCCCTTTACAGTTGTTTGTTAGTAGCTTCTTCCTCTTGTCCCATGTACTCACGTACGTCGGGGTCTCTGTACCATTTCTTTAGTTTATATTGTTATTCTCTGCTAGTTGAAATTGAAAGATGGGCGCAGCGTCCGGAACTCCACACCAGTCCCTGATATTCCGGAGTCACGAGTGCTGCTTTCTACCGGGTCCTCGCCGACCTCCATTTTTTCTTGAAAAATAAGTTTTGGAATCGAGTAGCGGTCACCTCTTAGTACGTTTCTTTGTTTTACGATACTCAGTAGTTACCTCTTCACCCCGGACCTTTGAAGCACTTCTTCATTGGTTAGGTGTTCTGTTTAAGAAATTCGTATCCATAACTCGAAAGCTTCGATACGATTCAATAATCTCACTTTTAACGACCATGTCTCTACACCATATAAGTGGACCGGCCAGACTGAGCATTTTATTACTCGTAGGCGCAGGACGAGTGGCACTTGTCTTTGAAGTAGCATATTTTTCAACTTTAGAAAGGTATCCATTGCCATGCCAATCTGCAGTTTAACCTCCCCATTACAATCCCATAGTTCGTTGACGACAGAGCCAAGATATTTGAATTTAGTAACCCTCTCAATTTTCTGATCCTTTATAAAGAGAGACACATCCTCTTGGAAGTGTCTACTAATCACCACCATTTTCGTTTTCTCACTATTTATACATAGACCATACGCCTCGCCAATATTATTCAGCTTATTGATTATAATTTGCAGATCTTCCATATTATTGGCAACTATTGCAGTATCATCTGCATACCGAATCTTATTTATAGGCTTTCCAGTACCTTTTATCCTGCATTCATCTTCTAGGGCAAGTTGAAATATTTTTTCTACGTAGATATTAAATAATACTGGCGACAGTATGCACAACTGGCTAACACCCTTTAAGACACTGAAAGGTTTTGTTGAAATGTCTTTATTAATTTTGATCTTGGCAGATTCCAGTATAGATGTCTTACTATTCGTGCAGCCTTATCATCTATGCCAATCTCATGAAGCCGCTGATCAGAAAGTCATGCTGTATGTTTGTACAAGAAGTTTCATTAAAAATAATGTTATTGTTAGCCGCTATTATCTAATTTCGTTTTTCACATTAAAGATGCCCAAAATTAAAATTTGACATAATCCAGCACTGAGAGTAAGTTTTCAGAATAGATATTTTGTTTTATTATGTTTAAGTTTCTGTTGGTTAAAATTATGTCCTTTATATTTAATAATAATATTCACTATTTTAAGGACATCTTAAAGACATGCAAAATAGATCTATAAGCAATAAGAGTATCCATTCTCACGTGCATTATATCCACAAATGGAAGTAAATGTTTAAAAGAAAAGGGTTTTCTGTTCTTTGTCGGACTTTGAATCAGATAACAGTAATTGACAATTTTCTAGGTATAATAAGTATTTTTTCTGACTCAAAAAATCTCACATTCCATTAAGTTGAAACTCTAAATTCTCGTGGCTAACCAATAATATCTCTTAACGATCCTTTCTAAAATCGCAAAGATGGTATATAAAATACTAATATCGGTCTATATACTGACCGTTTAAATTAATCTGTTATTTTTATACTTATCGCTAGACATTTAGTAACAGTAATAGTACCCTATTCGCATTCGATAACATAGGTACGATATCTTATTTTCCAGGCCATGCTTTGCGCTTGTATTGAAACTTTAAGCGGTGCACATTACATGGCGCTCAGGTTTTTGGGCTATTAATGCATCTCTTAAGTCTTTGCTGCTACCACGATTGTGTTGCTATCGCCTTTTCATCTAGGCTGGGCGGATACTTGAGTATAATGAGCTTAGACTCACAAAAAACGCGAACCTCAAATAATTACTGATATCAAATTTATTTAAGAGGACTTTTAGAATAAACATGTATGTAGTAGATTTAGCATTGAGCAACCTGATATTTTACATACGTCAACGGATCAGTACCACAAAAATTAAGCTTTAAAACTTCAAACTACCTAGTTGTGAAATACCATGTTAGCCTAGTATTCCTACTAACGCCCCAAAAGATGTTTAATGACCTGCCCCTACTTTATGGAAAGATGTGACGGGTCAGCAATGTATTGATAGGCGTAACCTGATTATGAACTGTAGTTATAATATGATATGGGTTGCAAAAGCTTATTACTAGACAAATAAGCTACACAGAAATTTTCTCGACAACCTCTTTTAACGTTTGGGTAATTTTAGCCATATAAAACCTACAGTTTCGGTCTGCTGTTGCTTTGTTCTATACATCTCGCCTACCATGAACCGCAACGAGTCCTCGCGTACTACACATGAACCTCTTTGAGACATTGCGGTGAAGTATTTTTTTGTTAGTGACGACCCCTGCTCCATCCAGTCCGGATTCAAATACGCACTTAGCGAAAACGAGAAAAATACTTTTGGCATTGTCAATCTTTTTCGGCGCAAGTGATCCCCCGCAAATAATATGTCGCCGAAAGTTCTTGTCAATTCATCTAAGTCCGACTTCGAATCTGCTCTACCTCTCCCTAACAGCAGAAAAGACAATTCTTTCCATCGTTTGACATTTTTGGACCAACAACAGGTTTCTCAGCAATGTCAACTTGGAAAGTTTAACTATATCTACAGTGTAGCAGCATTTATGATAGAGCCTACTAAAGTATACTTTAGTAAATAGATATTCTGACTTTACCGAGGATCGAACCCGAAACACCGCACGCTAAGCCAGAACAATATTGCGGAAATAGGGCTGCTACATGAACTTAGTTAAGTGAAACAGTTTTTGGCGTTCAAAAGGTGGCACTTTATAGAATAAGTTAGAAAATTCTAAAAACTTACTAGTCCTGCTATAATACTATCATTTTTCGCACACGTCGCGCCCAAAATTTTTTATACACTCGCATAAATTAACATCATCGTCATTATCTTATTCCATCCATAATCGGATGTAAGCCTCCCCAAGTTGACTCCATTAAGCTCTGTTGTTTGCCTTTGGCTTCCAATAGTGTCACGCTAATCTTTTTATGTCGTCCGTCCATCTTGCCTGTGATCTACCTCTGCATCTTTTATGTTCTCTAGGCCTCCATTCAACCATACGGTGTGTCTATCTATTATCATTCATCCTTGCGATATGCCCAGCACAATTCCACTTTAATATACATTTTTGTTGTATTACATCTGTCACTTTTGAACTTCTTCGTATCTCGATGTTAGGAATACGATCTTGGAGTCTAATATTTATTTTTCTTCTCTCCATTGCTCTTGGGTTACCTGAAGTTATTATATATTATACTTTTATTTAAAGCCCACACTTCAGTGCCATATGTTAATACCGGCAGTACGTATTGATCGAACATTCTGGCTTTTATCGTATTTGGGATGTCAAATTTAAATATAGATTGTAACCTTCCTAACGTAGACCAAGCTAACGAGACTCTTCTATCCAAGTCAGTCTTTAAATTATTTTTCAATATTTCGATTTTTTTATTCTAAGTGTGTTTGTACCTTTCCAAGTCTTTCATCTTCTACTAACAGTTCCTGGCTGTTATCTCCAGCTTCGTTGTTCAAATATTTGGTTTTGGTGAAGTTTCTTCTTAGATCTATTTTTCGAGAGTTTTTATTTAATTCTATCAGCATTACTTGTAATTCTTCTTTCGTGGTGACGATTAGAGTGACATCATCTGCTAACCTTAAGTGATTTAATCATTCACCGTCTATTAGTATTCCCACTTTAGAGATTTAATAATTGATAACTGATAAATTAACATACTAACTAATAAATAATTACCTACGTGTCAAAACTTACTTAACTAATACCAAATTTTGACAAGAAACTTCTTTGTTATGAGAAAGTTATGCAAAGACTGCTATTTTAATTTAAATTTTATTTTTATTTTCATATGCCTTATGAGACCGTACAGAAAAAATATTTTTTTTTGCTAGTGCGGGAAAGACTTTATCTGTTCATAAAACTGATAAGTAAGTGATAAGTTTTCGAATAAATTTACAAAATAGTTCGAAACATTAATAAGAAAAATGCAATGGTGTACTGACTAGTAGTAAAATCGTAAGAAAATTGCATTTGTCTCATTAGTGTGAAAAATGCTATTTTCTAAGCAAAAAAATTATTCATAAAGCAATGATTTAGCAAACCGTATATAAAAATCATTTATTTCAAAGTATTTTTCTCCCCATTTACCAGTAACTAATTTAACGTGCTCATCATTTTAATAATTTAATTGCAATTTAAAAGAATAAACCTGCAAGAAATATCACTACACCATAAGTTTCTCATACCAGACATTAACATAAGAAAAGCTAGTAATGTCACTGCTGTTTTCGAGCAATTGATGGTATTTTCTATTAAACTCTTACTTATTATTTAACCATACTTTTTCTGCGTTATGGTACCAATCTTTTTTTTTCAATTTATTCCGGTTCTGCACACCTAATCCACGAACCATCGTCTGGTAACCACAGTACCATGGCGGGAACAACTTAGTACCACATTAACGCTCATTCAGATCGGCAGAATACGAAGAACAAAAGTGACAGGTGTCGTACCGTATTGTAAACATCGCATGTTCAATAGCGGAAGCGTTGCAGAGAGAAAAATTTTTACTTATTTGTTGGTAGTACTATCATTATAGGGTGAAAATTACAAGAAGGAGGTAGTGATTATGAGAAAATAGTTTTTCATTTTTATTTTTTAATAAAAAGTATTTTTTATCTATTTTTAATTACAACTCTATAAATTCGTTAAAGAAATAAAAAAAGAATAATTTCTTCTGAATTTAGGCTTTTTCCAATTTTTATTAAAAATTAAAAGTTATTAAAATGAAAAATATATTTGGCTCCAGTATTTTTTTTTCACGTCTAAAATATTGCTAAATCTGATAATTCGTTCTAATAATATTAATTATAATAACAAAAATTAAAATGTACATAAATTAAAAATTTTTAATCCTTTTTTAGTGGAGATTTAATAAAAAAGCTAGAAATGTTCTTACCAATGTATTATTGTTTTCGGTATCTTTAATACTCAATAATTATTTCCAAAAACTAATTAAAATTTAATATTTTTACTCCCTACTACGTGTTACCTAAGGTCCCGTAAAAATTAAAAAAAGAAGAATTACCTTTATAATGTCGTTTTCTGTTTATATTTGAGTATTACACCAAAGCTAATTATAAATTATCTAGTAACAATATATTTGGTTATAAATTTTTTATCAAAAAATAATTACATGCCCTAACTGGTTTTGAAAATAATAGTCTACACCTAAAAAACTAACAGTAAGTAAAATGCCTTAGTAATCCAACCCGATCAGCCAAAACGAAATATGGAAAATATATTTTGTAAGAAAAATAATTTTTCAAATCTTTAATTTTTGCCAAGGCATATCGAAGTTTTAGGCATATGAAATAAAATAATTTTTTATTTTCTTTTACTTCTAGAATTACTTCTTAAAAATTTTTTACATAAACAAATATATAGCTAAATAACAAATTATACAGGAATCTAGCTTTACCAAAAGAGACAATCCTTACAGATTTTTATTTCAAACAGCCTTATAGAAACTTATCCCTATATTTGATTTTTTTTCAATTTACACATTTCCTCGTATCACAACACTACTTTCTTTTAATTTTCTAAACAAAGTTGCTATAGAATCCTAAAAAAAATGGTAAATGATCTATATGTAATAGAAATAAATAATTTTTCTTTCAACAGCGTACTGACATCGACATACAGAACATTAACAAAATTTACGATATAGAATAAAATTTCCTACGAGGATAATTTTACACAAGAGTGCAAGAACAAACAATAGAAACTTTTATTTTAAGTGCACAAGTGACTAAAAGAACAATGAGGTACCATTGGATAGTGCCACTTTTAACTGTATCACTCGTGAGTGTTGTTAGTGTACTCGGAGTATCGTCGCGTCTACCGCGTACAAGTGCTGCGCAGCTGGCAGCTAGTGCTAGTGCGCAAAATAAAACTGTTCAACAGCTTAGGGGCTCTAGTGGATTGAATAGGACGTTAGCTAGGGTTTTTAAGAGTCGGTAAGTACTATAGTACATGATAATATATATGATGTAGTTTTGTACTTTATAAGTGTATTTCTTGAGTTATATGTTTATATGAAAATAATAGTTTTTTCATATAAAATTGAGTTTACGATTTTTTGCCAAAAAATAACAATTTTTGAATTTTTTTTCCCAAATAAATTGTAATTAATAAAATTAGTCAAGATTTTTTCCCAAGAGTTTCCCTTCAAATATAAGTTACAACATTCCAACATTTTATGTTGGAATATTAATTACAAAAAAAGTTGAGTAAAGTAACAACCAGCAGTGTAAATTTTCTATATTAAAGAACGATAGCCCGTTGATGGGAAATGATTAAAAGCCAGGAAATTATTTTTTCTGATTATATTAGTAGTTGTTATTCCTGGATCAAATTTGTATCAAAACTTTGTGTCCCTCTTTACAAATGAAAGAAAACTTATTTTGGGATACTCTTCTAATTACAACCCAGTTCCATTTAGCGATTGTTGCAATATCTATCTCCAACTTGACTTGACATAATACATTATATAATACAGTGTGTCCCAAAAAGTCATATACAACTGGAGAAAAAGTTTATCTTACATATTACAGAAAAATCTATTCTTGATAAAAAGTTTTGCATCACATGGAAATCCATAATCAAGCATCACAAGTGTACAGTATTTGATGGTATACAGAAAAAATAAAAAATAATGATTTATAATGAAGAGTAAGGTGTGTTTAAATTTAAATACAGAGCAAAATATTAATTGAAAATATTAATAGGAACTAAAAAATTATGCTCAGGTTTAGATTTGTGGCCTTCCTAGTTAAAACTTCAAAAAAAACTTCAGTAAACATGTCAGTAATTATTTATTGAATAAAGGAAAACGAAATTAATGCACTGATTTTAATTTTATCACATTTTTGTTAAAAATTTGATAACCTTTTTATCTGCTTTGCAACAATTAATTAATAAATTTGTGCTAATATCACTTTATTTTGAAATTGCAACATTACTTAATTACTGCGGACTTAACATAACAACTAAATATATGGATTAATTCTAACTCTATTACACAAGTGCTTCAATGTATCCATAGTCCCTTTCTAAACAGGTTGTTCTTCGAGAAATATCTTTTATTACGTCTCTAATTACGTCAGGAGTTATAGCTTTACATGTTTCCCTAATGACTCTCTTAAGAGGATCAACATCTTGAAATGGCCTTTTAAGATAAACCTTTTCTTTTAAGTAGCCTCATGAAAAAAGTCTAGAGGAGTGATGTTCAGAGACCTTGGAGGCCAAGTAAACTGCACATACCTCCCTAATGTGGAGGAGATAATCTCGAATATTTCTCGTACCAACATGATTCGCCATCATGTTGGTACGATATACGCTGTCTTTCAATTATTGGTAGGCAATTAAGAAGCTCAGGAAATAATTATTTACAAATTCTAGGTAACGTTCACCATGCATATGATTTCGAGACAAGAATGGTCCAACTATTCTAACTTTAAAAATTCCACACCATACATTGGTTTTAAACGAGTTTGGATACTGAAGTTAGGATTAACATCGTTCCACCAGTGATAGTTTTGAGAACTTACGGTCCCATTAGACGTAAATGTCGCTTCGTCAGAGAAAAGTATTTGTCTTACCATAAACCTGTTATCCTCCAACTCTCCTTGAAACCAAGCACAAAATTTAAACCTTCGTTCAAAATCTCCTGCTTTTAAAATATGGGTAAATTGGGGTTTGTGTGATTTAAATTTATTTGATCTTAAAATTCTCGCAACTATAGTTTT
This sequence comes from Pachyrhynchus sulphureomaculatus, assembly GCA_019049505.1. NCBI lineage: Eukaryota > Metazoa > Arthropoda > Insecta > Coleoptera > Curculionidae > Pachyrhynchus > Pachyrhynchus sulphureomaculatus. Next base: position 76,166,444 of record CM032453.1, on the reverse strand, counting down.
ATTCACTCAAAAGTTCTTTGAGAATCCTATAATTTCAACCCTTTCTAATTCTTATTTTTAATTCTTTTAGTTAAAACGGGAAATAATAAAAAAAAATAATACGATTCTATTATATACTCCACCCCAAGAACCCTAAAAATGACATAAAACAAGATATCTTGTTTCTTCTCTTCACTCGTTTATGCCAATAAACTAACCAAAAAGAAGGAAAGAGTCAACAAATGCGATTGAGATCCTACAAAATATTTCTGCTGGCACCTCTTTCTTCTGAGACGATATTGCTCACAAGCTATAAGTTCTCTCGCTGTATTAAGTATTATATGTGTCCCGAATTTGAAATAGATATCTCAGTTTTGTTGGGAGTTATAGCGGCAACCGAGAAACGACGGTATTCATCATCTAGTGACCCGGTAAGATTAGGAAAGGCAAGAAACTCAAATGGTAATAGCTATCCTCTTTTAACACCATTTTTAAATTATTGTATTTTCGAAACAACGAAGATTTGAATTTAATTTTGGTACTAAAAGCTTCCTTGCTTATTTTCGTTTATTCTTTCAAAAACTATAAAATAGTGCTAAAAACTCCAATGAAAGTAAGGGCTGACACTAATTTGTATTCATCTATACAAATAAAACAAATATATTTGGAGTGATTCTTTTACCAATAACCCAGTTTTGCCTTACGATAATTCCAATATAATCTCTCAAACCTTTTATATACCATATCGCGACAACAGGCAGACTCACCGACAAGGCGACGGAAAGATATATTTCATGATCCAGGGGACCCAGAAATGAAAACAACTCTCGGGGGAGATTTTTTACGGGGCCTATACTTTCCTCAAAGAGTAAATCTTTTAAATCTTTATTTGTCTACTGACCATTTTAGTTGAAACTGTAAATCATAAAATATTAATATTATTTTCTCAAACCTCAAATATTCTGAATTGAAATCTACCTCTTTCTCAATAATATGTATGCTTAAACTTAACTTACGTTATCTACCAAAACGAGAGAAAAGTCAAAAAAATGCTTTGAAATACTAAAGAATTTTGACCCTGTTAGCCTTAAGTAACAATTCCTTTCTCTCGAGAGTCAGAGTCCTTTTTATTTCTTTCGAGAGTCAGAGTCGGACAGATAGACAGACCAGACGGTAATTGGAAACTATGTTGGTCGTGATCCGGGGACTCTGAAACGTAAAAACAACTGGATACAATTTTTTACCGAGTACTTTCCTTTTAAGTATAAATTGCAAAATAATAACTAAATTTGACTTTCTCACATTAAATAATAATTTATGCATTACTATATTAATTCGCTTATGATCACATCCAGTCTCCTCCACATACTATTTCTTTTAAAATTAGATCAATATTTTTTAAACGCCACCCCTTTCACCCCATCGATATTACTCAAAAGCTCTAAGTTTGTTATCTACTGCAATTATTCGTTTCATTGGTAATTATAACGGCAACATAACAAGGCGCAGAGAAATTAGAAATATTTTTTTATCGCAAACTCCGAACCTTAGAGTTTTTTTTTCTACGAGTAGCAATGAGATGGAAAAGAGCTGAAAAAGTTATGCACATACTTAAGGTTTACATTGAAACCTTAAAAGGGACCTCATATATGCGATGCATCCCCTCTAACTCACCCCTACCACATTGTCCCCTTATATCTTTGATCATAAATAAATGAAAATAATGAAAAAAATCACAAAACTTTCCAAGAACTCTTTTTTATTTTCTCATCTTGGAACACTTTATACTGAATTTTCAGTGTATAAAAAATTATTCACAGAGGTTAATTATGAATAATTATACTTTAATTAAAATTAACTAAAATTTTCAGAATGTTATTGCAAGTATACCAAATTTATTGACTTTCAACCCATTAGTATTATATGGGTGCCATATTTGACATCGATATCACATTGTGTTCGAAATTTATCGTGCCGACATACAGATCGACGGAAATGGGAACTACATCAATCTAAAGACCCAGATACATGAAGAAATTCAAAAAACTCCGAAATTGATTTTTCACAAAGAGAGGTAAAAACAAAACAACAAACAGAAAATAATGTAATATAGATATGAAAACCTAATAAATTAGGGAGAAAAGCAATCAGCCAATAAAAGTTAATAAATGTTAAGTTGTCCATATTGTAAAATAAATCTAACGACAGGAACTATCATTATATCACTTCGGCTGTCACCTTGATTTTCACTTAAGTAAATAAACTAACCTGCTTTTTCTTATGGTTCTCTCTAATCAGCTTAAATTAGCATTGTAATGTAAGTATAAGTTTTGAAGATCACTTTTAGACTATATATATATATATATATATATATATATATATATATATATATATATATATATATATATATATATATATATATATATGTATATATAGATATGTTTTTTTTTTTTTTTTTTTTTTCCTAACCGTTAATGAATAAATTTCGGACAGTTTTTGGTTCTTGGTCTTGAGATCAATTTTTAATGAAACAAGTTTACTTTTGGTTAACGTTTCGGTTTATTTTATTTAAACCATCTTCAGAACTACAAAAAATTTTTTTTTTATTAGTGTTAATGTTTAAGATGTAAAATTGATGATTAGTATTGTTTTATACAGAAATATATGTAGAGAATAAAGATTAGTGTTTAATTATATTTTTCCTACCTTATATCTAGTTGGATCTTTTGGTTTAAATGATTTACATGTTATTTATCGCTTTCGTATTGTTGTTACTTTAATTGTTATTATATATATATATATATATATATATATATATATATATATATATATATATATATATATATATATATTTAGGTAAATAAATCGTTTAAAATATGGCCTTTGCAGCACGTGCGCGTAGAGTACCTGCATCTATTGGCTAGCCACACTCACCACTATAGAGGCATTCGTCTGAATTTACGGTTGTTTATACGTGTTTAAAAATGCCACAGACCATTGAAAAGCCCGGATTCTGAAATACACGCTGTAATTCGTTTCTTAAATGTAAAAGGCGTGAAAAAGTACGAAATGCATCGGCATATTAGTGAAATGTATGGCTATGAGCTACAGAATTGTTCAAAAATGGGTTAGAGTATTTAAAGATAGCCCTATAAACTTGCACAATGAGGGACATAGTGGATGACTGTCCATCATTAATGATGCCGAAAGTTGATCAAACAGTTCGAGAAAAGCTTTACGATTTTATCGTTATCTACTGTGTTTCCCCAGGTTTCAAGAAGTGTTTTCTATTAAATTGTAGCAGAACATTTAAATTAGAAATTGTATTCACACTGGGTACCAAAACTGCTGACTGAGGTGAACAAAGCCAATCGTGTAGCCAGTATTTTGATTCTCCTCGAGAGATACAGGGTCGAAGATGATCAGTCGAAATCTGGATTACTCACATTACACCGGAATTAAAACAGCAGTCCATGGAATGGAGGCATTTATCATTACCCAAGAAAGTGATGTTCAAGCAAACAATTTCAGCCTGAAAAATGATGTGCAGACACAGTATATGCTAAGACATATTGGGAGATCTTAAATAAACAGCGTCATGCAATTCAAAATAAAAGGCATGGCATATCCAGTAGAGGGATTCTTTTGTTTCACCACAATGCTCGTCCACACGTGGCTCATTGAACCCAAGATCGCATCGCGTCACATGGCTAGGAGCAACTTGATCACCCCCCATAGAGCCTTGATCTTGATCATTAAAGAAGCATCTTGGCAGCGCTACCATACGCAACTTCAAAAAGGCTATGCTGCATATATATATATATATATATATATATATATATATATATATATATATATATATATATATATATATATATAAATATATATATATATATATATATATATATATATATATATATATATATATATATATATATATATATAATATATATATATATATAAATATATATATATATAGATATATATATATATATATATATATATATATATATATATATATATATATATATATATATATATATATATATATATATATATATATATACATATATATATATATATATATATATATATATATATATATATACATATATATATATATATATATATATATATATATATATATATATATATATATATATATATATATATATATATATATATATAAGAAGTCGCAAAATGTTAAACTTATTTTGCAAATATCACATCGGATATAAGTTTTTAACAATTGTAGGTTGGAAATATATAAAAAATTAAAATTTTTGCCATTGGTGAAATGAAATTGTCCCCAAAAAGAACCAAAAAAAACCGGTCAAGTGCAAGTTGAACTTGCACAATTAGTGTTCCGTACGTTGATTGTTTTTAAAATAAAAAAATCTTGTTAGGGTGGTATAAAATGATCAGTGACTTTACAAAACACACCCCAAATGAGTTTTCAACAAAGTTTGTTTCCAATCTTTACTGAAAACTGGTGACCTTGAAATTTTGTTTTTTTTTTATATACCAGATAAATTATTAAAGGTAATGATAATTTTCGTTCAATCTATACCTCGTGGGGAATATTCCAGGATTTTTTCAAAATTTTTTGATCAGTACTTTTCGAGATAATGTAGGGGACAGCGATTTTTTCACGATTTTTTAAAAGTAATACGAAGAAAAGTGTGCGCAAGTATTACATTATATATATATTTTTTACTCGTGTTATCACAAGCTTTTATTTGACACCACCCTCGATGACCTAGTAAAAAAATTTTTTTTTCACTTCCGATTTCACCCCTCAAAACGAATCCCTTAAATCAAAATTTATGTTACGGTGATATAAAATGATCAGTGACTTCACAAAACACACCCCAAATAAGTTTTAACAAGGTTTATTTCCAAACTTTACTAAAAATTGATGACCTTGAAATTTCTGTTTTTTTTTATATACCAGATAAATTATTACAGGTAATGCACTCGTAATAATTTTCGTTCAATCTACACCCCGTGGAGAATATTCCAGAATTTTTTCAAAATTTTTTGATAAGTACTTTCCGAGATAAGGCGGGTGGACAGCGATTTTTCGCGATTTTTTAAAAATAATACAAAGAAAAGTGCGCATTAGTATTACATTATATATATATTTTTTACTCGTGTTTTCACAAGCTTTCATTTGACACCACACTCGATTACCTAGTAAAAAATTTTTTTTTTTTCACTTCCGATTTCACCCCCCAAAACTAACCCCTTAAGTGAAAATTTAACTTTCAAAACTACATGGCTCTGATGAGGATATCAATTTTTTTTTTACTACCAAATTTCAACTTTCTACGACAAATAGTTTCGGAGAAAATCGGGTGTGACAGACGGACAGACAGACGGACAGACGGACAGACACCGAAGTGATCTTATAAGTGTTCCGTACGGAACACTAAAAATAGGTTAATAAAACTTTTATTTTCTAAATTTACCTTTACAAAGATAGTTAAGGATAATATTTTAGAAAAATCTTAATTATTCCCGTAACGTTTTATATCAATTTTTTAATTTTTTAGCTAAATTTATTTTAGTTTAAGTCCAGTTTAATTTATGTCAAACTTAATATTAGCAAATTAGGCTAAATCTTCAATTTTTCGCAAAAAAATCAAATACATAAAACATAATCTGTTTTCTTTTATAAATATTAATGTATTGTTCTTATAAATAACCTCACGTCAACAATTAACAGAATAATTTTCTCCTATTTAAATAAATTTGCAGATATATGTTTTAATTACAAAAATTTTATTCTTTTCGACTATAACCTTCACAATTTTTTTATTCAAAACACATTTATATGTTAAGTCTTTGTAAAAAATTAAGAAGAGTAATTAAATTAAATGTGATACATTTTACATTTTTAAATGTAAATATGATCGACCAAGTGCAAGTTGGACTGGCGCAATTAGTGTTCCGTACGTTGATTGCTTCTAAAATAAAAAAAAATTTTTACGGAGGTATAAAAGGGATCAATGACTTCACTAAACACACCTCATATGAGTTTTCAACACAGTTCTTTTTCGATTTTTACTGAAAACTGATGACCTTGAAATATTTGTTTTTTATATACAAAATAAATTATTAAAGGAAATGCACTCGTGATAATTTTTGTTCAATCTACACCCTGTAAAGAATATTCCAGAATTTTTTTCGCCATGTTGCTGGACTGGGAAATTACATTTTGGGTTTGTAACAACAAGGTTATAGTTTTTTTCTTTCTAAAAAAGGCAATAATTAAAATCTGTTCTATGTTAAAAGATTTCTTTCCAGAATATAAAATAACCTATGTTCTTCCACTAATGGAAATTGTACACTTTCATTTAAAAGTGTCCCATTGTGATATAAAGTCAGTTTGAACCCTCAAAAAAAGCAGATTTCTATTTAATTTGATTATTTAATGTATTTCAGTGTGGAGAACATTCTAATAAGGTACCGGAATCAAATTACACTAAGGCAACGTACATATGAGTTCATATTGATGAGACTGGGAACAGATGTCTTTAATTCTTACATTAGTTGTATCTTGTAGGGTTACAGACCCAAATCTTTACGATAAATGTGCTATCACCAACTTGCACTTGATCGTTTGCATTTTAAGACGTCGGGATTCTTGCAGTCTAACAAACACTCAAATGTACTCCACGTTTGTATTGCTAGGTTAAGTTCTTGGTCGCTCTGTCCGAGGCTTACTTAAATTCGATCCAATTGCTTCAAATTTCTGTACCCACTTTCCTATCAGTTAAATCCTAAGGACTTCATTTACGCTATGTATGCAACTGATATTGAACACGAAATTTTCGCCACGTAATACTCAAAAGTTATGATTTTCTGTAAAACTCTCACACGCAGTAGGCACATTTCACTCCTATAGAACGCCCTAGGCAAATAAATTTATAAGGACTGAAATTATGCTAGTTACGGTTTGAATTAATCTTCATTCTTTGAGAATAATCAGGTGACGAAATTACATCTAACTTAACTTAATTTTCAATATCGTCGTCTCCCTTTTAGGTAAATGGTCTCCACTATTAAAACTATACAAATAATTAAATTAATATTATGTGTATATTTACTTAATACTAGTGGGTTATAGAAACAACACAAGAAAGTATTTGGCGTAATAGTTTTGGCAGCTATAAGCGTTAATTCAGAAAGCAAAAGGTATTTAGTGAAGTTTTTGAACGTTACTGCAACATATTCATAACGAAAACAATTCCTTAACGTTGATACCAGTATTCACAAGTAACAAAATAGTACTGAAGTAAAGGAAATTTGCTCCTTTTAGTAGTCCAATTACAATAAATTATTATCCACTTTTGACAAATATATTTTCAGGAGGATAATTTATAACGATGAGTATTTCTTACAGTTTACGATATTACTGTCTTTCGACATCAATTCTAAAAACTTTTTTTTTTAATTTATTAAGTCGATATTTTAATAATATTTACAGTAGTTGATTACTTTTAGTAAAAAGTAAATAAGACAAATCGTTACAAGGTTTTTGACATGAACCAAAAGTAAGTGAATAAATTAAATTTTGTGTAACGTTTATTTTTGGTTATTTATTGCGTGGTTAATTGTATAATAAAATTTAGTAAAAATATTTAGAAAAAGATAGTCAGGTAATGTTCATTGAGTAGACACATTCTACATTTTTGTTGACGTAAATAATCATTAATTGAATTGGCATACGAGAGTTGATTAAGTCTTCTAAAAAACAAGGTAAATATCATTTTTCTGCAAAAAAAAAGTGATTTCCTAACACAATCTTCAATGAGCTTAATACATTTGGTAAAGTGAGATTCCAATTTTTCTATTCCCTAAGAAAAAAAAATGTTTTGAACAGTGCATAATACTCGTTTACAGCACAGATAACCTCTGCTTTTGACGAGAATGTCTTCAAATTTTCGAGGTTAGGAAATAGAAAAAGATAGTCAGGTAATGTTCATTGAGTAGACTTAGTTAGAAAAGTTGCTACAACAAAGTGTTTGTTATTTTAAATTTACTAAAGACTCAGTATTATATCATTACCATATACTGTATTGACCTAGCTAAAATGAAAGTCAAAGGAAATTGAAAGTACCTACATAAGAGATAAAATTAGGTACCAAATTTTATTTCTGTGTATTTTCAAAATAAAGGTGAAAAGTGACATTACGGAAATCCGTACTCCTGAAAATGTAATTATGGAGGAAATGATAAAAGAAAAAAGGTTTAAAATTTATATTATTTTTTATTTTCATTTGATTATTAATAATTATGCTTCATAGTGTAATAGTTGTTTTAGAATTTAAAAAATAGGAGGTATGTCTTTATCACATTTAAAACAGGCAGAGCCTAGTAACGTAGCAATTAATAATATTAAAGTATAATAACGAATCACAGAATAATTTATACTTACATGTTGATTAGATATCAGTGGTGTTACCAATTACGTTAGTAAGTCATTTAATTGTAATTATGAATTACTTCCAAGAATTAATTGAAAAATGAACTGCTAATTAACAGTAATTTTCCAAAAGTAATTTAAAGACTTCTAACTCGCATAAATGAATTAATTCCAAAATGAGTTACTCTAGTTGGTGTCATTCAATTATTCTACCATAATTCATTTACTTCTTTAATAATGTTATTAATTTTATTGCGATTTAATTACTTTCTCTAGCGATTCAGTAACTTTTGTAATAATGCCATTATCTTTAAAGTAATTCAATTACTTTCAGCGTAACTCAATTACTTTCTTAGTAGCTCAATTAATTCTACAATAACTTAATTACCTTTAAATTGATACCATTACTTTCATGATAATTCAATTATATTCATAGTAATTTAATATAATTTACGTTATTTAACTACTTTTTATAGAATTTCAATTACTTTTTATAGAAATTTAATTACGTTGGAGCTAGGTGAATTACCACTCTTTTAATTTAATTGCGGTCAAAGTAATTTAATTACCTAGAAAGAATTACCAATTATTTTAATTCCATTTGTTGGAAAACAAATTACTTTTACAGACTGTAATTAAATTAAAATAACCAAATTACCAAAAGGAATTTATTATGTCGAGAAATTTGCACATGCAAAATGACCAACAAAGATCCCATGAATGCTATATTCCATGCCTTTCCTCCTACAACTATAGTTTCTGAGCCTATACTCTTCATCAGGTAGGCTTTAGGCAACGGTATCAATCGTGAAGATCCGAGTACCGTGGAGAGTCAAGTTGGAATGACTCTCGCTGGCTTATAGCAATCATGGTACTTTAAATGGTAATGCTATAAGCCAGCGAGAGTCATTCCAACTTGACTCTCCACAGTACTCGGATCTTCACGATGAAGAGTATAGGCTCAGAAACTATAGTCGCAGGAGGAAAGTTATGGAATATAGCATTCATGGGATCTTTGTTGGTCATTTTGCATGTGCAAATTTCTCGACTTTCTGTTGTAGTGACCAATCAAGTAACAAACCATATTTCGAAATTTTATTTCGGAATATCGATTTGGAATTTATTATTATTATTGAATTACCGAAAATTATGCACTGTTTTAACAACAGCTTTATGAGAACACATTCTACATTTTTGTTGACGTAAATAATCATTAATTGAATTGGCATACGAGAGTTGACTAAGTCTTCTAAAAAACAAGGTAAATATCATTTTTCTGCAAAAAAAAGTGATTTCCTAACACAATCTTCAATGAGCTTAATACATTTGGTAAAGTGAGATTCCAATTTTTCTATTCCCTAAGAAAAAAAATGTTTTGAACAGTGCATAATACTCGTTTACAGCACAGATAACCTCTGCTTTTGACGAGAATGTCTTCAAATTTTCGAGGTTAGAAAATAAAAAAAGTCACTTGGTGTCAAATCTGGGAGTAGGATGGATGAGGAACTATTTCAAAGCCCAGCTCGTGCACTTTAGCCACTGCACTGGCCTGGTGAAGGAACACTGTTTGCGCGCAACTCTTGGTCACTTCTGCTTCAACTCACTAAGCAAACGATCCAATAACGTTGCGTTATAAGGGCCAATGACAGTTTTACCTTTATCCTAATAGGTATGCATCTGTTTTGAATACAACTGTTACAAGAATCACGCTTACCAACAATCATGCCGCTAAACAAAATTTCCTGCCATTTTGTTAGACTTATCAATCCACCCTTATACTGTAGTAGGGCTTTCACTGATAAATTCGTAGATAGATCTTAAAACATTTCTATTTTACCTATTTACAGCTAAACTGTACACGCTACTCAACCCCTATTACCTTTTCTGCGTTGTATAGTCTGTCAAGTAAGAACGCTCGTATTCTGGAAAAAATGTGTTTCGAGAACATTTTTTGCCATCAATGTATTCTCTGGTATGCTGCCTGACATCTTCGAGGCGTGTTGTCGAGGAGATTTTCTGCATACTACGGCAATCATCTCCAAAAAATTTTTCGAATCTCACGAGACAACTGAGTCAAAGACCTCAGAGTCTTTTCTCTGAGCTTTCTCTTTACAAGGGACCAAACGTTTCCCATATGGTTGGAGTCCGGCGATTGTGAGGGCCACTCTAGTATCTTATCGTGGGCCCAAGCGAGCCACACACAATATGCTTCGTAATTTGACATTATGAGCACGAAGATGTCGAATGGTCTCATGGGACACATTCAAACCCGATTTTCTTAATTTGGCCGCTCTTGGACGCAGCGTCAATTTCGAGTCCCATGAAAACAAAGACACAATTAGTTTTTCGACTTTCGAAGTGACTTTGCCTACCGAGCCACATTTTGGCAAGTCGTCGACATTTTTTCATCTCGTTAAAATAATTTATCTACTTTTTCACAAACGATACCGACTTTTTAATATATTTAAAGGCCGCGTTGAATGGGAACAAAGAAAGATTGCCTCGAACCGACGCATAAAACAAGTGACTCATTTTAGATTTTACGTGGTTTCGACAAAAGTTCGAAATCGACTGATACTTTTATTAAAATGCGTCGTAGGCAAAGGTTCCCCCTACCGATTTTTTGTTGAATCGCTAGAATCGCATCTACCAAAAATGAATTATCGCGGACACGTTCTTACTTGACAGACTGTATATCCCATTTTTACAAAACATATTTATTAAACATTTTTTGTGTCTGTTAGTTCAGGTTACTTAATCACATATATAGGATACATTGAAAACCAAGGTTAATTGGAAGCAATAGGGGGTAAATGCGAACACAGTTCCATCAAACAATTGAAATTGTTAGGGCTTAGTTTTATCCCAAAGCAAGCTAAGGCAGTTAGTCAAAATTTTACCAAATCCACCATACCACCACTCACACGGCCAGATAATTCCATTGCAACCACACCTGTTGAGAGAGCGAACTTGTTGGCTGAACTCTTTGCTTCACATTCTACTGTCGATTTCCAAGGAAAAACACCACCTACTATTCCCATATTGCAGTCAAGGATGCCCGATGTTGTCTTCAGACAGCGCATCATAAAGCGTATTTTAATGAAGCTAGACACCAAGAAGGCTTCTGGCGCTGACGGAATACCTGCCATAGTTCTCAAAAACTGTGCAAGGGAACTAACACCAGTTTTCTGTAGACTTTTTAACCTATCCTACAGAAAGGGAATATTTCCGTCCTGCTGGAAATGTGCCACGGTTCAGCCGATACCTAAAAAAGGTAAGAAGACCTTGCCAAATAACTACCGACCAGTTGCACTGCTTTCAATAATATCGAAAGTCATGGAAAAGGTTATCAATGAGCATCTTCTAAAATATCTTGACCGATTCAATATTATTAGCGATCACCAATATGGTTTTCGTAAACATAGATCAACAGGAGATCTTCTGACTTATGTAACACATGTTTGGAACAACGCAATTGAACACTTTGGAGAATCTCGAGCGGTTGCTCTTGACATATCCAAGGCATTCGACCGTGTTTGGCACGATGGACTGTTGGCTAAGTTGCGCTCTTATGGTATGTCTGAAAGGTTCTGTTTGTGGCTCTCATGTTTCCTCAGAGAGCGTTCTTTACGAGTGGTGGTCGACGGATTTCTTTCTAACATCCTCACTATCAACGCTGGTGTGCCCCAGGGCTCCATACTGTCTCCTACTCTCTTTCTCATTTACATTAACGATCTGCTGGAAACGACCGGGAATCCAATCTATAGCTTTGCAGATGACAGTACGCTTGTCTCTTCATTCACCTTGAACGCTCGGACATCGGCTGCTCAGGCGAATATCCGCAGACAGCAGGAGGTCGTTCAACTTAACAAAGACCTGAAAGAAATTCTATCTTGGGGTGACAGTAACCAAGTGGAATTTAACGCTACAAAAAAACCCAAGCGGCAGTTTTTTCTAAAAAAGTTAACGTTGCTGAACCCGACATAGTTATGTCGGGGCACTCCATTCCCCTAGCATCGTCGCTCAATTTGTTGGGCGTTAGTTTGGGAGCAAATATGTCTTGGCATGAACATGTTGCAGGCATAGCAAGGAGAGCTTCTCAAAAGTTGGGAAATATTATTTAGAACCAGAAAGTTTTACACCCCACAACAACTGTTAATTCTTTACAAAGCCCAAATTCGACCAACTATGGAATACTGCTCCCATGTTTGGGGCTCCGCTCCCAAACATACATTGCATTTGTTGGATTCTGTTCAGAGAAGAGCGATCCGTCTGATTGGGGACCCGGAAATGACCGGCGGCCTTGATTCGCTGGAACATCGAAGAACGGTTGGCGACTTGAGTCTGTTCTACAAGTGTTTTCATGGAAAGTGTTCGAAGGATGTAGCCCGCTTAATTCCTCCCAAAGCGGTGCATGTTAGAAATACAGGTCGCGCTGGTGCTTCGCATCCGTATGAGGTTCAGCTTGTTACTCTGCGTACAACGCTTTTCAAGCAATCTTTTATATGGAGAACGTCATCCCTTTGGAATAATTTGCCCAGCGCTGTGTTTCCCACCGAGTACAATTTACAGCGATTCAAGAACAACGTGAATCGCTTTTTTTTCCGCACTCGTGCCGCTCCTGGAGCGCTTTAGGGACTTCCTTGCAGCACGTGTGCTAGACCAATAAAAAAAAAAAAAAAAAAAAAAAAAAAAAAAGCACAATATATTTCTAAGACCTATTCAAGTTTTGCTCTTAGATATTTATTTCGACTTTTATAAGGAATAATATAGAAAGTTAATGTTAAGTATCTCAGGAAAAAGATGAATTTTAAAATATTTATGGTAAAAAAAAAACAACAAATAAATAAATCAAAGAAACCTTTACCCTATGTTAAACTATAGTTCTTAGAAAATTAGTTCTAAAAGTAATGTCATCTATGCTCCGACACTGCCAAGTAAGCGTGAAATTATTGTTCACTGCTAGGATGGTCTTTTTTATGTTCGACATTTTCTTTTAAATGTTTTAGGAAAAAGAGAATTGTTACCGTAAATTTTAGTTTCTAGAAATCACCATCAGAAAAAATCCACCGGGCTCAAATTAAGGCATATTTACGTTACCTCTTTTTGGAAGCAATTTATTCGAGAAAATTTCTCGAATGATCACATAAGGTCCCTTTGAAGTGTATCATGTTGTCCCATACTGCTGAAACCGGTTTCTCTAAATTATAACCATCGAAATACTGCAAATAAGTTCTCAATTATCTTCACATATTACTCTAAATTGTGCAGTCTCTGTCATCCTCAAATAAATATAGACAGATTATTCCACTTACTGCAGCTACCATTACTTCCGCAGTATTTAAAGTAGTATTAAATTTGCTTATTAATTTGGCCGTTAAGGTAGAGAGTGTTACACATGAAAATAAAATGTTGGTAAGTGTTGAAAAACATTCACACATAATGAGATCCTGATTAATATCAGTTGGCTATAATTCTTGCACTAGCACTGTATCTTGTAGAGCGTAAATATAAATATTTGTGATGAATGCGTTGTAAAAAATTCTCGGTCATATTTTGTAGATTTGATCCTATGTGTAATGAGAAGTTGGGATTATCGTAAACTAACACTCGAACGCACTTCACGTTTGTATCGTTTCTTGATGTCTTTGATTGCCAAAGTTTTCAAACCAGCTTTTATACACGTTTACACCTGTTATTTTAATCAGTTCAATACTTTATTTACGCCGTGTAAATGAAATGCAATGCGAAATTATCCCATACGATAATAGCAACATTAATTTATAAAACGCCTACACACAAAGGACACACTCCAAGGCAACTTAATTTTCAAGAATCAGGGCGATGCTATTTATGGAACCCCTTTCCAATTCTTCTAGATGACTCTAATTCATTATGTACGTTAGATGCATAAATTATTCTAGTAACTGCTTCAAATACATTTCTTTTGACTTACATAATTCAATATAGTAAGTTAGACACTATATCTGATCAATATGGGGCCACACTAATAAGTTAACGCCATATAAGTTATAGGGTCTCCTAAGAAAACGATAAATTCACATGACATTTAGCCTTTTAAATCATTTATCTTTCGTAATATGTGTAAATTTAATTATATCAATGTTTTAAAAATGTTATATTAATCCTTTCACTTTTAATGTGTCGGCAGCTCAAACCATGTCCGACATAAATTTTATTATTATTGCTTGGCTTGAATTATTTCGTATTTAAAAAGCGTGACATTTATTATAGCATAGAAGACACTTCAATATACAAAACCTTAGCAAAAATACAATACAGTAAATTCTTTGAATACGATATTCCATATTTTAAATTAAATATGAACTGTTTTGCTTCAATCATTTTTATATATACGAGGCTTGTTTGATAACTCTATGATACTAACTTTAGAACACTTTTCGCTTCCCTTGCAGACACCATCGATCATTTACAAATTAACTATCTAAATGCCGAAATTACCATCCCGGGTAACTTTAATGTCCACAACATTAACTGGCTTAAATATTCAAATACTACCGACGAGCAAGGTCGTGAAGCCGAATCATTTTCAATCAGTTGTGGCTTAACTCAGCTTATTGACGAACCAACACGGATCCCTGATCGACACAGGGAGTTCGCCAGTCTTCTTGATCTGTTTTTAACCACCAATCCGCAGATTTACACAGTCAGCGTAAATCCGCCGTTAGGTTCTTCTGACCATAAACTACTATCGACATCGAGTATCCTACCAATCAGTGACAGAGAGGAGTCTAAACCGCGCGAGATTTGGCAGTACAAATCTGCTAAATGGGAAGATCTCACGGAATATTTTCGAACTTTCCCTTGGTTAGACGTTTGTTTTCGATCCGACGACCCATCTGACTGCGCCAGGGAGGTTTCCGATGTTATTTTGGTCGGTATGGAGGCTTACATCCCTTTTTCGAAGAAATGCCCTTCCAACGACAAGCCTTGGTTTGACCGAAAATGCAAAGAAGCTGTTGTTTCTAAACATCTTGCCCATCGACAATGGCGTGAAAAGCCTAACACCTTTGTTCGTGCCAGGAAAGAAATTATCGACGAAACCAAGGAGGCACACAATCAACGAATTAGAAACAAGCTGCTCGCTTGTCCCGGCAATTCCAGGTCTATTTGGTCAGTCGCTAAGGCAGTCAGTCAAAATTTCACCAAACCCACCATACCACTACTCACACGGCCAGATAATTCTATTGAAACGACACCTGTTGAGAAAGCGAACTTGTTGGCTGAACTCTTGGCTTCACATTCTACTGTCGATTTCCAAGAAAAAACACCACCTACTATTCCCATAGCGCAGTCAAGGATGCCCGATATTGTCTTCAGACAGCGTATCATAAAGCGTATTTTAATGAAGCTAGACACCAAAAAAGCTCCTGGCGCTGACGGAATACCTGCCATAGTTCTCAAAAACTATGCGATGGAACTAACACACAGTTTTCTGTAGACTTTTCAACCTATCCTACAGAAACGGAATATTTCCTTCCTGCTGGAAATGTGCCACATTTGAGCCGATACCTAAAAAAAGGCAAATAACTACCGACCAATCGTACTGCTTTCAATAATATCGAAAGTCATGGAAAAGGCTATCAATCACCATCTTCTAAAATATCTTGAAGGATTCAACATTATTAGCAATCACCAATATGGCTTTCGTAAAAAATAGATCAACAGGAGATCTTCTGACTTATGTAACACACGTTTGAAACAACGCAATCGAACACTTTGGAGAATCTCGAGCGGTTGCTCTTAACATATCCAAGGCATTCAACCGTGTTTGGCACGATGGGTTGTTGGCTAAGCTACGCTCTTATGGTATGCCTGAGAAGTTCTGTTTGTGGCTCTCAAGTTTCCTCAGAGAGCGTTCTTTACGAGTGACAGTTGACGGATTTCTTTCTAACACCTTCACTATCAACGCCGGTATACCTCAAGGCTCCATACTATCTCCTACTCTCTTTCTCATTTATATTAACGATCTGCTGGAAAAAGACCAAGAATCCAATCTACAGCTTTGCAGATGACACTACGCTTACCTCTTCATTCACTTTGAACGCTCGGACATCGGCTACTCAGACGAATATCCGCAGTCAGCATGTAGTCATTCAACTTATCAAAGACCTGGAAGAAATTCTATCTTGAGGCAACAGTAACCAAGTGGAATTTAACGCTACAAAAACCCAGGCGGCAGTTTTTTCTAAAAAAGTTAACGTTGCTGAACCCGACATCGTTATGTCGGGGCATTCCATTCCTCTAACATCGTCACTCAATTTGTTGGGCGTTAATTTGGGTGCAAATATGTCCTGGCATGAACATGTTGCAGGCATAGCAAGGAGAACTTCTCAAAAGTTGGAAATATTATTTCGAACCAGAAAGCTTTACACTCCACAACAACTGTTAATTCTTTACAAAGCTCAAATTCGACCAACTATGGAATAATGCTCCCATGTTTGGGGCTCCGCGCCCAAACATACACTACATTTGTTGGATTCTATTCAGAGAAGAGCTGTTCGTCTGATTAGAGACCCGGAACTGACCGGCGGCCTTGATTCGCTGGAACATCGAGGAACGGTCGGCGACTTGAGCTTATTCTACAAGTATTTTCATGGAAAGTGTTCGAAGGATGTGGCCCGCTTAATTCCTCCCAGAGCGGTGCATGTTAGAAGTACACGTCGCGCTAATACTTCACATCCGTATGAGGATGTGTGTATGTTACTTTTCTTACAACGCTTTTCAAGCAGTCTTTTATATGGAGAACATCATCCCTTTGAAATAATTTACCCAGGACTGTGTTTCTCACCGAGTAAAATTTACAGCGATTCAAGAACAACGTGAATCGCTTTCTTCGCACACATGTCGCTCCTGTAGAGCTTTAGGGACTTCCTTGCAGCACGTGTGCTAGACTCATAAAAAAAAAATCAGTGACTTTCATAAGAAGGGCGCTCAAATCGCTGCATCCTTTTATTGTTGTTATTTGCAACCTCATTTAAGGAACTATTAGGACTCAAAGAAGCCCTAAGATGGGCAATCCCTTCAAAAGCGAGTATGAAATACATACTTATCACGTACTCTCTGTCCTCACTGCGGGCCATTTCGTCTTCCAAAATTTCTTACCCTCTGGTTCTAAACATAACTGACCTCCTACAGATTGGACATAACATAGGCTTAACATTTTTATTCTTATGGGTCTCAAGGTACAAGGCAATAAAAGGAAACGAGTCAGCTGACCTGAATGCAAAATCTGCGATTTCCACTGGAACCCCCACAAAATTCATTTTCTCCTCTAAAGACCTTTCAAACCATTTCAGAACCACTATGGCAAATCTATTCCAATTAGACTCTGCAATTTTAATATTTTTCCCTCTAATTTTATAGAAAATTAAATTTTTGCTATATGTTCAGGTAATATTATATACTTTGTTCTGCAGAGACCACTGTCATAGAAAGAAAAAACCGGTCAAGTGCAAGTTGAACTTGCACAATTAGTGTTCCGTACGTTGATTGTTTTTGAAATAAAAAGTTTTGTTAGGGTGGTATAAAATGATTAGTGACTTCACAAAACACACCCCAAATGAGTTTTCAACAAAGTTTGTTTCCAATCTTTACTGAAAACTGGTGACCTTGAAATATTGTTTTTTTTTATACCAGATAAATTATTAAAGGTAATGATAATTTTCGTTCAATCTATACCCCGTGGAGAATATTCCAGGGTTTTTTCAAAATTTTTTGATCAGTATTTTTCGAGATAAGGTAGGGGACAGCGATTTTTCACGATTTTTTAAAAGTAATACGAAGAAAAGTGTGCGCAAGTATTACATTATATATATATTTTTTACTCGTGTTTTCACAAGCTTTCATTTGACACCACACTCGATGACCTAGTAAAAAAAATTTTTTTCACTTCCGATTTCACACCTCCAAACGAATCCCTTAAGTCAAAATTTATGTTACGGTAATATAAAATGATCAGTGACTTCACAAAACACACCCCAAATAAGTTTTCAACAAAGTTTATTCCAATCTTTACTAAAAATTGATGACCTTGAAATTTCTGTTTTTTTTATGTAACAGATAAATTATTACAGGTAATGCACTCGTGATAATTTTCGTTCAATCTACACCCCGTGGAGAATATTCCAGAATTTTTTCAAAATTTTTTGATAAGTACTTTCCGAGATAAGGCGGGTGGACAGCGATTTTTCGCGATTTTTTAAAAAAATAATACAAAGAAAAGTGAGCGCAAGTATTACATTATATATATATTTTTTACTCGTGCTTTCACAGGCTTTCATTTGACACCACACTCGATTACCTAGTAATTTTTTTTTTTTTTTTCATTTCCGATTTCACCCCCCAAAACTAACCCCTTAAGTCAAAATTTAATTTTCAAAACTACATGGCTCTGATGAGGCCATCAATTCCTATATTGCTACCAAATTTCAAATTTCTATGACAAGTAGTTTCGGAGAAAAAATCGGGTGTGACAGACGGACAGACGGACAGACGGACAGACAGACGGACATACACCGAAGTGATCTTATAAGTGTTCCGTACGGAACACTAAAAATGGTTAGAATATTTCTCAAGATCATCAACCTACAATATGTTAATGCATTAAAATTTAATTTAACATCTTTTATAATTATAGTGAATAAACTAGGACCTCAGGTTACAGTCCTGGGAATCATTTGATATTGAAATGAACTCTCTCATTTAAATTGCTCCGAGTAGGAAATCTCAGTTTTTTCTATATCCTTTATTATTAGTAGGTAAAAAAAAACAATTATTTAGTCTAAGGTATTAACAAACTATGGGAGGTAAAACCTCCCCTCTGTACCTTCCTTCCTTATCTCGCAAGGAAAATGTTATGTGGAAGAGAGTTGCCATCGGCCACACTTATCTCACACATTCCCACCTACTAAAAGGAGAGCCCCACCCAGTATGTCCTAAATGCAATAGTCCTTTGTCTATAAAGCACATTTTGGAATCAAATAACTTCCTTGGCAAGAAATTAAAATACAACATCAGAGGACCATTATCGCAAATCCTAAGACCGAACCATGACGGAATCAAAAATCTAATAAAACTATCTGAAGGAAACTATACTCCAAAATAATAATATTTCAATTCCAATTGGGCGCCAAATGATCTAGTTATCGACGCGCCCTCATCAATAAAAACAAACAAACAATCATTTAAGGTTACAAACCAACTTTCAAGTACACGTGTCGAATAGAAACATTTTTACAGAGTTTTGTTAAAATGGAAAACAGTAAGTTTCGTACTCTAATAAAACATTGTTTTTGCGTGAAAAAACCACTAAGGAAACTGAAGAATGGTTAAAAACTGTTATGGGGACTCCGTCACATGAAATGGTGCACAAGTGGTTTCCCGGAATTTCGTTGTGGTCATACAAGCACGAGTGACGCTGAATGCCCGGGACGTCCAAATGAGATTACAAACGAAGAAATGATCAATAACATCCATGATATCGTATTAAATTACGTCGACTAAAAGATACTTTTGTGCTTATCAAATTGCCCTCGTCGTATTATGTTTTTGTTTCTTGGTTTTAGAATGTCAATTCTGTATCACACAATTTCGCACAATATTCTGAGCTTTGTTGTCCTATATATATATATATGTATATATATATATATATATATATATATATATTATATATATATATATATATATATATATATATATATATATATATATATGTATATGAAAAAAAGATAATTTTGGCTATACTTTCAAAATTAATTTCAATACACATGTCTTTGACTGTTTGATCCTTATCATGCGGCGAAGTCTCGAACCGGTTATTACTGTAGTTGGTCTTCCAACCTTAACCGCAAATCTGCTTACATACCCTAGTCTGTGATTTCTTGGTGTAGTTTTTAACTTTCAAGTTTTTCACAACGAGTCCACCTATCTATAGTACTTCCAATATGTCTTAAAGAAAATTGGGTTAATTCTATTGTAATTAAATCCAAAATTAAATACGATTTTTTCTGATCTCTATCGTCAAATATCGATGTTTTCAGCAGATGTTTTAAAACATCGATACGTTTATTTCATCTATCCTAGTGTCGACATAATCGGTGTTATAGATGTTCAATATTGATGCTAATATTTTGATGTCGTATTAATTATTGCTATCTAAAGATACCTCGTGTATTCGTGGGCGAGAATTCGCCAAAATAACAATTTCCTACTATCGTTAAACGTTCATTGCTTCCCTTATAGTAGAAATATGTTTGTTAGGTTTTGTTAGGTTTTTTTATAGTTCTCGAATTTTATTAGAGATCGTTTTTGCAAATGAGAATTGATAGTGTCCAGAGATTCGTACTAAGCTCTACTCTTTCTATTTTTTATTTCATGATCATTTACTAAAAACTTCCCAAAAACCAGTCTTTAACTTTGTTGATGTATATATATATATATATATATATATATATATATATATATATATATATATATATATACGAGGCTGGTTTGAAAAGTCCGTGCAAAGTCCGAGAGATGGCACCACCGGCGCGTATCGAGGTTATGTTTAGTTAGTAGCATCTCTTGAATGAACGCACACCAAGTTTCAGCCATATTGGTCTATTTCTTTGTGTTTGGCATTCGTGTGAATCAAGGAAGTCGAGTGATTTTCAAGAAATGGACGAAAAAGAATTTCGTGTGGTGATTAAACATTACTTTATGAAAGGCAAAACGCCTCAGGAGACTAAAGAGAAGCTTGATAAACATTATGGTGACTCTGCACCTTCGATTAGAACAGTTTATAAGTGGTTTCAAAATTTTCGGACTGGCCATATGGGCACAAGTGACGCTGAACGTTCTGGACGGCCTGTGGAGGTTACGACTCCAGAAATCATTGATCAAATCCATGATATGGTGATGGATGACAGAAGAGTTAAGGTGCGTGAGATTGCTAGTGCTGTGGGCATCTCGACTGAACGGGTACATAATATTTTGCATAAACATTTGGACATGAGAAAGCTATCCGCAAGATGGGTGCCGCGATTGCTCACGCTTGACCAAAAACGGAATCGTGTGAAGTGTTGCAAGGATGGTTTGCAGCTGTTCCAGAAGAATTCGGAGGACTTTAAGCGTCGTTTCGTCACTGTGGATGAAACACGGATACATTACTATACTCCTGAGACCAAACAACAATCTAAACAATGGGTTACCAAGGGGGAATCTGCACCAAAAAAGGCGAAGACCGTTCCTTCGGCCGGAAAGGTTATGGCGACTGTCTTTCGGGATTCGCAAGGGATAATCCTCATCGACTATCTGGAAAAGGGTAAAACTATTACAGGTGAATATTATTCATCGTTATTGGACCGTTTGAAAACCGAGCTGCAACAAAAACGTCCGCGACTGGCCCACAAGAAAGTCCTTTTCCATCACGACAACGCACCAGCACACACCTCAGCAGTTGTGGTCGGAAAATTAATGGAAATAGGATTCCAACTCGTTTCACTTCCCCCCTATTCTCCAGATTTGGCTCCCTCGGACTACTATTTGTTCCCCAATTTGAAGAAATGGCTGGCGGGACAAAGATTTTATTCAAACGAGGAGGTGATTGCAGACACTAATGGATATTTTGCAGACTTGGACAAATCCTATTATTCGGAAGGGATCAATAAACTAGAACATCGTTGGACGAAGTGTATAAGCCTAAAAGGAGACTATGTCGAAAATAAAAAAAAGGTTTACCCCAAACACATAAGTAGTTTTTATTTTTGCACGGACTTTTCAAACCAGCCTCGTATATATATAGATATATATACGTGACCTCAGTAGGATTTAGTGTTATTTAAGCATGGGAGTGAGGCTGCGGTGATTACGCACAAAGCCCATCTTATTTCATCACTTTATGATGACTGTATGACTACAGGGTTTCGAAAAAAAAATAAAATAAAATCTTCATGCTTAAGTAGATCAACCCACATTGTTCAGCGAATGAGACAACCAGGTAGCTTGTCGAAGATTATTCGTCAGACAGTAGAATCAGCTTTTCAAAATAATGCACCCACAAAACTTTCTGTTACCTATATCTACCGAAGACAGGAAAGTCGTTTACGGGAAGATAATCAGCATTATTCTGAAAGTAAGGAACACATTAGCCAGGTCCGAGATGTTTCTTCCGAGACCACCACTAAACTGAAAGTACAAAGATTACTCTAACATGATTTGATTGATGATGATGATTTAGTGGGAAGAATACGAAGTTACAGCCGCGTTTTTTTTTCAAGCCTATCTATCAAAAGACGATATTCAGAAAATTCCAAGCATCCCATCTACTCCCAAAGCTAAGAAAAAAATTGTAGACAAGGAGGATCTAGTGGCCTCATCGCCTGTTTTCAACGAAACTAATGCCTGAATTCAATTCTTAGAGAGATTATAGAAAATTCGACGTGTAGCTCACGATGGGGCCATTGTTTCTTTGGCAAAACTGTAAGCCAAAAGTTACACGAGCTTATAAGATCTCACCATTTTGACTTCTAAAATTGCGCCAAGTGTTTGAAGTAAAGTGTAGACATAGAAAATATTTCCCATGCCGAGATTCTGTCAGAAATCCAACAAATATATAGGTAGAATCTCAAAGATTAACCTGTTGTTTTTGGAAAGTGTCAACCATTCTACACTCTAATGTACATTTTGGCGGATATATTACAATATTAATTCATAAATATAATTTTAAGCCAATAAACGATCACTTCGACCAGCTAAACTGAAAATCATTTATTTTAGCTGGTCAGTTTTCCATTTAATGACTTTTTTGTTGGTCTTTGCCAATTTATTATACGGAGACTTTACTGTATATTTTTCTGAAAAAGAGTGTTAACATTTTTTTTGTTAAAATCGATTTATTAAAAGATTTATGCTATGTAGTAAATTCTTGATTATTTCCACTCAGTATTTGCAACAATAAATCGCCTGAAAAACATCCATATTAACATGCATAAATCACGTTTCTTTGCGGAGAATAGGTCCTTTCCTTACAATTCTTATAAGTGAATTCGCGTTAAGTGTAAAATATACGCTTTCATGGATAAATTCATTAGTTCCGAAGACAAATAATAAATCAAATAAAAAAATTGTCTTATTAGGACATCTGCGTGAGAACCTGTATTAAAAGATTCTGGATAAAGAAATAATAATAATTAAAACAGATCTTATTAAGATTTGGATTAATTTTACAATTTCTCAAGGGCGAATTCAAACTAACTAGTTTTAGTTACTGTCTATTTATTAAACATAAAAATTGAGGTCACCATAAATGGTCTTAATTGCTCATACACATGCTCTCACCTTACACTAATTGTAGAAGCCTACCAAACCATTTGAAACAATAAAAGTAATAAACTATAGTAAAAAGCAAGAAGAAATATATCAAATTTTAAATCTAAAAAGAAATAGATACTATTGTAGCATCTTAGATAAAGTAGTTACAGCTTATAGCAATTATTCTTCTGGATTTCTCCTGTGTCGACAAAATGATGCTAATGGCTTATTTAGAACTTACTCCGAAAACTGACTTCAACGCAACCTAACACGAAACTAAGTTAACTCAGCTTGCACGCGCCTTTTTGTACTTGTGGACGGGGGTGATGGCAGGAGGGACTTCATGAAAGGTTGGTTCCTAGATTCGTGAGAGGTAAAGACCAGTGTCACGATTAAGGTTGTTGGGATATTTAAATATTTCGACAGACTCCCGAAATTTCCTAGGGAAGAAAAAGGAATTTGTTGCAAGGATTTTTGATTGGTCAAAATCAATCTGGGGCCCTGTTTCATTCTGATCTTCTGTAAATGCTGAAGTAAAAATATTACGAAGATGTACTGCCTTTTGAAATTTTTTAATTCTAAGACATATTTTTCTACTCGATTCTCCGATGTGGGTTTTATCACAGCTACATGAGATTCTGAAGACTCTTGGGTGCTCGAGAGGAATCTTATCTTTAACAGACCCATCGAAATATCTAACCATCTCAACAATCCTAATCATGGCATTAACCTTTATCTCTTACCAAACTGGGAACAGATTATCCATGATGCCCCGCCCACCTCTCATCCCTGTCCACTAATACAAAATGGCGTATGCAAGTCGAATTATCTCAGTTTCGTGCTGGATTCCGAAGAAGTCAGAGTTTTCGGCACAAGCTCTGAAGAAGACGGCTGGATGATCAGCAAAACGTCAGAATTACTTTGTCGATCGATACAAAACAAATCCAGAAGGATTCTATCATAAGCTCGGTAATCTATAAGAAATATCCCTCTCAGACTATGTAACTCCTAGTAAATTTTAGGCACTAAAAATGGAAAATAAACTCTTTACAACAGCAGAGGTGATGCGGACATAAGGTTGCATTCCATATTTCAGTGGTATATAGTGTTCATCAAAAGTTATGCTAATAAAATAGGCACGTTTGAAGTCTTGAGCCTTCTAGGATTTTTTGTTGAATTTGAGTTTCAAGTCTATGTTAGTTTATTCGTTTATGTGCTGCAAAAGTCCAGGCCAGCAATTTTTTCGCCTAATTCAAGATCTGAAACTTATTAGAAACTTTGATTCTTTGGAGCTTCGAAGAAAAGTTAAAAAAATTATATATAAAAATTTACATTGGTGATGATCGATGAATTTTGCCCGCTTCATTTCTCTCTCTCGCTAATATATCATATCCCTACGATGTTTAACTTGCACTTTTTTCGCCAAGAACTTTCTTTACATTGGAAACTTCGTCACTTGGTTTTCCACCAATATATATATATATATATATATATATATATATATATATATATATATATATATATATATATATATATATATATATATATATATATATATATGAGGCTGGTTTGAAAAGTCCGTGCAAAAATAAAAACTACTTATGTGTTTGGGGTAAACCTTTTTTATTTTTCGACATATGTAGTCTCCTTTTAGGCTTATACACTTCGTCCAACGATGTTCTAGTTTGTTGATCCCTTCCGAATAATAAGATTTGTCCAAGTCTGCAAAATATCCATTAGTGTCTGCAATCACCTCCTCGTTTGAATAAAATCTTTGTCCCGCCAGCCATTTCTTCAAATTGGGGAACAAATAGTAGTCCGAGGGAGCCAAGTCTGGAGAATAGGGGGGGATGTGAAACGAGTTGGAATCCTATTTCCATTAATTTTGCGACCACAACTGCTGAGGTGTGTGCTGGTGCGTTGTCGTGATGGAAAAGGACTTTCTCGTGGGCCAATCGCGGGCGTTTTTCTTGCAGTTCGGTTTTCAAACGGTCCAATAACGATGAATAATATTCACCTGTAATAGTTTTACCCTTTTTCAGATAGTCGTTGAGGATTATCCCTTGCGAATCCCAAAAGACAGTCGCCATAACCTTTCCGGCCCAAGGACCGGTCTTCGCCTTTTTTGGTTCAGATTCCCTCCTGGTAACCCATTGTTTAGATTGTTGTTTGGTCTCAGGAGTATAGTAATGTATCCACAGTGACGAAACGACGCTTAAAGTCCTCCGGATTCTTCTGGAACAGCTGCAAACCATCCTTGCAACACTTCACACGATTCCGTTTTTGGTCAAGCGTGAGCAATCGCGGCACCCATCTTGTGGATAGCTTTCTCATGTTTATGCAAAATATTATGTACCCGTTCAGTCGAGATGCCCACAGCACTAGCAATCTCACGCACCTTAACTCTTCTGTCATCCATCACCATATCATGGATTTGATCAATGATTTCTGGAGTCGTAACCTCCACAGGCCGTCCAAAACGTTCAGCGTCACTTGTGCCCATATGGCCAGTCCGAAAATTTTGAAACCACTTATAAACTGTTCTAATCGAAGGTGCAGAGTCACCATAATGTTTATCAAGCTTCTCTTTAGTCTCCTGAGGCGTTTTGCCTTTCATAAAGTAATGTTTAATCACCACACGAAATTCTTTTTCGTCCATTTCTTGAAAATCACTCGACTTCCTTGATTCCCACGAATGCCAAACACAAAGAAATAGACCAATATGGCTGAAACTTGGTGTGCGTTCATTCAAGAGATGCTACTAACTAAACATGACCTCGATACGCGCCGGTGGTGCCATCTCTCGGACTTTGCACGGACTTTTCAAACCAGCCTCGTATATATATATATATATATATATATATATATATATATATATATATATATATATATATACACAGCCGACACTGTTTATAGTGAAACTCTATATAGTAAAAAAACTCTCTATAGTGAAATTTCGGTCAACATTTTGGTCTTTCACTATATAGAGTGTCGACTGTATATATATATACGACAATTGATTTCTTGAACCAATCAGTCTCATCGTTGGCCGTAGATCGAGATGTCTTGGTTTAGTTTACTTAGTTCGAGAATTGAAAAGCAATACCAAAGAAAAAAAAAATTGTGAATGCCCATAACTATAGGGCGAAACGTCAAATAAAAATAACTTCTTAAAGAAACATAAACTCAAGTGTTTTAATCAAAAGAACCTCATGCCCAGGATTAAAATAAAAGATTTATATATACCGTATAAATATATATATATATATATATATATATATATATATATATATATATATATATATATATATATATATATATATATATGTATATATATTATATATATATATATATATATATATATATATATATATATATATATATATATATATATATATATGTATATATTATACATATATATATATATATATATATATATATATATATATATATATATATATATTTATATATATATATATATATATATATATGACGTTCCACGTCAACCATGCCACCCATGAGACCAAAATTTGACCCAAGGGGGCTTAAAAAACTCGTATTGATGTGTACTTTTGAAATCCGATGGGCCTTTTGAGAAATTCAATATGGCGGATGCAAAATGGCGTGTAGAAATTCCAGTTCCTAATTATGTGAAATTTACCAACAAATATGTTTTTTTGTTAACTGATTATGAATTCGAAGTCCAACTAGACAAATTATACCCGCGAAATCCAATATGGCGTCTTGAGTGAGCAAAATTAAGTAATTTTTAGTAATATTTCTAGTAAAATTTAAAAAAGCAACTTTTTTCTTGTCCATCAGTATTGCATCTCACCCTTGGCATAATCGATAATAAGTGTTTTGTCGTCATTATTTTTTCCAATATAGCGGATCAAAATGGAGTCAGCTTTTAAAGAAAACCTCTGGTAATCGAATGATAACAAGTGTAATAATAAAATAAACGTACCAAATAACCTAGTATTTGTTACTGATTATGTCTTCGGGGTCGCTGATCATGAATTCAAAGTCCAACTAGCTCAATTCCACCTGCAAAATCCAATGTGTCGTCTTGAGTGAGCAAAATTAGGGATTTTTACTCGGAAAATTTGAAAGAGCACCTTCTTTTGTCCATATGTATTGCATCTTTACCCTTCGAATAACCGATCATAAGTGTATGGTCGTCATTATTTTTTTTCCAATATGGCGGATCAAAAATGGCGTCAACTTGTAAAGAAAACCTTTGGTAATGGAATGATAACAAATGAAATAATAAAATAAACGTATTAAATTACCTAGTATTCTATACTTCGTATGTTTACGGGGTCGCTTATTACTAATTTGCTGTCAAATTAGCCAAATTCAACCCGCAAAATCCAATATATTTCAGTATTTTATTTAATGTTTTATATTAATTTGAAAAAAGTTACTTCAAGTTTATTTTTTAATTGGTTCTATCAACAGGCTAAAATTTGGTAAGTAAACAGCTAAATAATTGAAGTTAGGTTATGAAATTGCACAATGTAAGTACAGACTTTCGCATACTTTGCTTAACGATTCCATGTTCGGTAAGTGTACTTAACCTTGCACGCACTGGTAATGATTTCCAAGTCATAGTGACCATTTTTAATATAGTAGTTTTAATAGCGTTAACGTTAGCAAGAATTGCTGATAATCGAATAATGTAATTGGTAAAAAATAAGAAAGATTACTTCATGTAGTGTGGAGAATAGTCATCGTAAAAAAAAAAAAATGTTAACTATCTTGTCTTAAGAAACGTTTATTTACAATCGCAGGCTTTTACGTCACTAGCTTCAGAATACATTTATAACACGAGATAAAATCTCAAATAACATAACTTAGAGTTGATCACAATCTTTTAAATGTAAACAAGTATATGTTATCATCACGTTAGTAAAATATTTTTACTAACTAACTTTTAACCCACCTTTTTCTAGCTATCTTGCGTGCATTAAGCTCAATCGATTGGATTGACTGTACGCATAATAGCTTGATAACAAAACGCAATTACACGGATTTACAAATACTAGGTAACGTAATATGTTTATTTTATTATTACATTTATTATTATTCCATTACCAGAGGTTTTCTTTACAAGTTGACGCCATTTTTGATCCGCCATATTGGAAAAAATAATGACGACCATACACTTATGATCGGATATTCGAAGGGTGAGATGCAATACATATGGACAAAAAAAGGTGCTCTTTCAAATTTTCCGAGCAATATTAGTAAAAAATCCCTAATTTTGCTCACTCAAGACGCCATATTGGATTTTGCAGGTGGAATTGGGCTGGTTGGACTTTGAATTCATGATCAGCGACCCCGAAGACATACTCAGTGACAAATACTAGGTTATTTGGTACGTTTATTTTTATTATTAAACTTGTTATCATTCGATTACCAGAGGTTTTCTTTACAATGAGACGCCATTTTGATCCGCTATATTGGAAAAAATGACGACAAAAACACTTATGATCGATTATGCCAAGGGTGAGATGCAATACTTATGGACAAGAAAAAAGGTGCCTTTTTTATATTTTACCAGAAATATTACTAGAAATTACTTAATTTTGCTCATTCAAGACGCCATATTGGATTTCGCGGGTATAATTTGCCTAGTTGGACTTCGAATTCATAATCAGCGAACCAAAAAACATATTTGTACATAGATTTTTGTAATTTAAGTTTTTGAAGTTTCATTGCATGAACGGATCATTTTTCGTAAAAAATATCTTCCCCGGTTGGAGTTCATCGATCTTGAATTTACTGTATTTGGAAGGGTATAAGCAGAAGTAAGAGCAAAATAAAAAAAATTGTCATCCACTCTAACAATTTAAATCATTATAATTCATTTACTTATAGACCAAGACGGTGACCAGAAATTTTCACCTGTCGACTATCCGCCTGTCTAATCAAGTACCATAACAAATGTTATGGTACTTGATTCAAGTGGTTAAACGACAACCCCTTTTTGAATGTAGCATTCTCGGCCTTATCTGGGCATTCCAGGGCACAGGAGCCGCAAAATCAACGTTAAAGGCAGACGGTTAGTCGATAGGTCAAAATTTCAAGTCGCCCTCTGGGTCTATTATAAACTGATTTTTCTAACAACCTGTTTGCAATCAAATTTGAACAGTAAATATCAAATTCGTAAAAAATTTATATTAAAATTTGTAAAAATTAAAATGTGGAATGAAATTCATCAGTTGCATAATGCGGTTCAAGGGACGGTGGGCATATGTGTACAAAGAATTTTTCTTTAACGAAAAAAAACGAAAACACTAAAGGCGTAGTGCTTGTAGAGGGGTGGCACGACGCCGACGGGAAACGCTAAACGACAATTAAGGGGCGGAACCCCATGATGAAAAAGAATTCTCTTGCACTGGACCTCTAAAAGCTTAAGTCCTTTCTAACACAGTAAGCTAAAAATCAATGACCCGTAGGCACGAAATATTTTTCACAAAAAGGAATCATCTTATACAGTACAACTTTTAAAACTTGCACTCAATTTAAAAATCGATTACTTAGGAAAAGAAAATTATTTCACAAAAGAACCCTTTCATACAGT
This sequence comes from Pachyrhynchus sulphureomaculatus, assembly GCA_019049505.1. Taxonomy (NCBI): domain Eukaryota; kingdom Metazoa; phylum Arthropoda; class Insecta; order Coleoptera; family Curculionidae; genus Pachyrhynchus; species Pachyrhynchus sulphureomaculatus. The sequence goes on along the minus strand of CM032453.1, from coordinate 76,136,109 downwards.
ACAATTTATACCCAATTTAAAAATCAATGACTAGGGTGAAAGATTTTTTACAAAAAAACCAAATAGCCTTGTTTCTAAGAGGCGCTACTTTGTGCATATAAAGGAGTTGTGGTGCATATGCTACTGGATCCCCTTAACTGCTCCGCAGATGAATATGAACAAGTCGTGTAAGATTATCTTGGCTTCATGGATACCTATTACTTCAGGCCAAACCGCACGAGTTAATAATAAATTGAAATCATGTAAAATTATAATATTTTTAAAATCTTTCTGTGGATTATTTCAATATGTGTCACTATCATCTCTATATATTATAAAACGCAACTTCTCTCTATCTGTCTGTTCGTTAGTGCGCTTATCACTGGAGAACCGATTTACGTATTGTTTTTATTCCATACATATCTTCTCTGGCCAGGTTTTAGTATAAACTTTGTTATGTTAGGTAACATAAGGAATCAGCATTGACGATAATAGTGACTCAAGTCGGCAACAAGTTCTCCGCCAGGTCGCTTTCTTGCAAAAAAAATCTGTAGTCCACGAGAGAGGAGCCGCGGACACAACTAGTTTATAATAAAATGAATTCGTGTGGGCTTAGTGTTTTTAATATTATATAGGACGTGTCCAAACGTTTCAGAATTTGTTTGGGTCGGTATTTTCATATATTTTTTCAATGAAATTATTTATTATTTATATAATTAGCTTATTAGATGAGATTAGAATCAAGGGCCATATTTTTCGTTTTGTTGATTTTCGAAGGAAAATAGGTGAAAAATGTATATTTAATAATAACCAAATAAACTTTCTATTTGTAGCCAAAAAATTTTTTACATGCACATAAACCAAAATTTCCAGTCTATAATAAAATTTAATTTATTAATTCTAATGAATTATTATTTATAATATAGGAAGCACACAACAAGATATTAAATTTCTTCGAAAAAATAATCATTAATATTTTGTAATACATATCTGTAATTTTCTATACGTTTTATTTGATATAATGTAATAACACACTATCATTAAATATTATTTATTAAATGAAAATTGGTGATTACAAATACGTTGTGTTAATGATCTCGCATGGGTGTCCCAGAAATTTTTCCAAGGAGCTCAAAGTAGATGATGGTACAAGCTTTAATTTTTTTCTCTAATTACCCAAATAAATACTCTTTATTAAGGTTGCTTAACATATGAGAGAGATTTTGCAGCGCTTATTTTTTACATGCCTTTGTCCTTACCATTATCTTAAGCATGCGCAGTATTAACGCGAAGGAATTGCACTTTTTCACTACAGCAGAACTGCAATAAAATAAAGTAAAAATAAGGTTAAATTAGTATTCATCTTCTAGAAATGTAAAGTTTTTTTTTTATTCACCGCACGACCCGCTGATATCTGCTGTAGACCTAAATAGAAAAAAAAAACAGACCCTACCATAATAGCGATAAGAATAACGAACTTCAAATAACCTCTCTTATAAATTCCTAAATAAGGGAAATCGTTATCCTTAATAAAACTTTCTCTTATTTTGTTTGAATTCTGCGCAAGCTCCAAACGGTGGGCGCATGTTTCAAATAACGATTACAGCTTAGTCTTTATATTTAATTTCTTCCCTGTACTATTACGCATGCTTCAAATAAAGATAAAGACAACGCCCTGCCAAAATAAGCGTTGCAAAATCTGTCTAATATCACATATTTTCAATTTTATTTGATCTGCTGGATTCGTAATTAGTTTTAACAACTTGAGTAATCACAAAGTTTCATAGCGTAATTTAAAGTATAGTTAATTCAAAATAACCGGCAAAGTGCAAGTCGGATTTAACAATTAGTGTTTCGTACGTTGATTGCATTAAACACACCCCAAATGAGTTTTCCACAAAGTTTTTTTCCAATCTTTACTGAAAACTGATGACCTTCAAATTTTTGTTTTTTATATACCAAATAAATTATTAAAGGTGATGATATTTTCGTTCAATAGATAGATAATATTCCAGAATTTTTCAAAATTTTTTGATAAGGACTTTTCGAGGTAAGGGGGGACAGCGATTTTTCGCAATTTCTTAGAAATAATACAAAGAAAAGTATGTGCAAGTATTACATTTTATATATTTGAACTCGTGTTTTTACAAGCTCTCATCTGATACCTTACTCGATGAGCTGGTAATTTTTTTTTCACTTCCGATTTCACCCAAAATTTAACTTTCTAAACTACATGGCTCTGATAAGGCCATCAATTCCTATATTAGTGCCAAATTTCAATTTTCTATGTCAAATAGTTTCGGAGAAAATCAGATGTGTTTTTTTTCCGTACGGAACACTAAAACAGTAAATTGTACATAACATGCGTGCAAAAGTGAGTTTATAGATATATTCTGCATCACTCGATATCCAAAAATGACTTTGCACTGCCAATTTTCATTTGTCGTTTGGCGGAAAATTTGAATTTTCTAAATTTTAAAGCCCAAAAGTCACTCTGTTAAATATCGATAATATTTATTAGGAAAAATATTTAAAATTATATTTTATGGTAGTCTGGAAAACTTTAGATAGATTGGACAAAAAATCGTATTTTTTCAGTTTTGGACCAATAAAAATATGATCCCAAGGAAACTTTTATTTTTTGAATTTGAAATCTATTTGTTAGATGGGTACAAGAACTTAAACATTTATTTTTTAATTTCAAGTTACGTTTTACTTGTTGTAAAATCAATAATTAAAAAATTCTGATTTTCGTACAACCGCAACTATCGCACAGACAATTATTAAATATTTTTACCCTATTACTTGCAATTTAAGGTTTTTGTTTTTTCAAGGACATTCTAGCGCCATAAATTATATTCAAAACATAAAGGAATAAATGCAATCTAGGTTTTGATAAGTTTATGGTTTTTTGTTTATTTAATTTGTGAAGTATCTGAAATTTATTTATTTTTTGTATGCTGTGTAGTCAATGTCTTTATTACCTTTAGTAAATATTCACTAAGTTTCTTTTCTTCTTTTTGTAATAAAATTGTGACGCTAGAGTGTCCGTTAAAAAAACCAGAACCTTAAGCCGCGTGCTGTAAAGTAAAAATATTCGATAATTGTCCGTGCGACAGTTGCGGTTCTACGAAAATCATCATTTTTTATTTTTTTGGTTGTGAAAGAAAGAAAAAACATGAAACCAACAAATATATTTTAAAATACTTCTATTAATCTAATCAATGTACTTCAAATTAAAAAATAAAAATCTCCTTACCATCATATCTTTATTGGTCAAGAACTGGCCCAATACGATTTTTGTCCAATCCATGTAAAATTTTGCACACTACCATAAAATGCACTGCAAATACTTTTTCCTAATAAATGTTGATATTTTAACAGAAAGGGTGACTTTAAACTTTGGAAATTTTTAATTTTCTTCCAAACGACAAATAACAATCGACAATGTAAAATAAAAAAAATTGTTTCAAGTGATGCAGAATCTACCTGTAAATTCATTTTTTTTTTTTCTACATTTAGTAATAAAGGAAAATTCCATACGAAAAGTTTTTAGTCTGACACATAGATGTCGCCCTTTTCAAAAAATTCATATGATTTTTAGGAAGTACCAACCATCAAACGATACGTGTCAAAATTTCGTAACATTTCGACGATTAGTTTACAAGTTAGAGTGATGTTAATGCCGTTACTTTTTATATTTTCAAAACAATGGAAAAAGTCGAAACACTGTCTTTGATGGGAAAAAATACCTTTCAAGTAAAGCAATGGCTTGATAAGTGTTGTGGGGACTTTGCCCCTGGAAAATCACTCATCATTTAGTGGCATGTTGAATTTAAACGCGGTCGTACAGATACAAATGTTTTGGATGACCGTAAAGTAAAATTGCGTAAGATATCTGACATCCCAAAGACATCAGATATCATATTTTGCATGAACTTTTGGGCATGAGAAAGCTCTGTTCGAAACGGGTATCGAGTTTGCTCTCAGTGCGCCAAAAACAATAACGTGATGATGATCCTGAGCGCTGTTTGTCCTTGTTTAAGCGCAATAAAAAAGGATTTTTTTATGCGATATGTGACAATGGATGAAACATGCATCCATCACTACACACCGGAATCAAATCGGCAGTCAGCTAAGTGGACAGCAGCCGGTGAAAGCCGCCCTAAGCGACGAAAGACACAACAGTCGGCTGGGAAGGTTTTGGCCTCTGTGTTTTGGAATGCGCATGGAATAATTTTCATCGACTATGCTGAGAAGAGAAAAACCATCAATAGCGGATATTATATAAAGTTATTGGTGCGTTTGAAGGTAGAGATCGCAAAGAAACGGCCCCAAATGAACTAGAAAAAGTGCTCTTTCGTCAAAACAATGCACCGTGTCACAAGTCAATGGTTACGATGGCAAATTTGCATGAATCGGATTTCGAATTGTTTCTTCATCCACCGTATTCTTCAGATTTGGCCCCCAGCGACTATTATCTATTTGCAGACCTCAAAAAAATGTTCGCGAGAAACCGATTTGGCTCTAATGGAGAAGTTATCACCGCAACTGTGACTTATTTTGAAGGCAAAGACAAATCCTACAAGAAAGATATGGAAATGTTAGAAAAGCATTGGACTGATTGTATCGCTCTTGAGGAAGACTATGTTGATGAATAAAGTCAAATTTTGCAAAAAAAAAATATATATTAAGTAGCTAGACCACTAACTTTTCATATATATATATATATATATATATATATATATATTATATATATATATATATATATGTATATATATATATATATATATATATATATATATATATATATAAACATATAATTATAGCACTGAACTAGAAACATCCTGACAGCACAACACTGCCCTGTGTTTCAAATTTTATATTTTCTAAATTCTTCAAAAAAGTTTTAGATTTATGTTTTATTTTAAATATCAACTTAACAAATACTTTATACGCCTCCACGAAAACATTAAAACTAGCCACTAGTGAAATTTCAGAATATATAATAGTTAATCGCTGCGAGAAATGTAATACTGTTGATTTCCTTATATGTTACGTACCCCCTGCTAGCCTCTGAATATTTATTTTTAATTTTATTATTATTTTATTGTTCTTTAGTATTATTTTGACATGTTGAGATATTCCGTCCTCCTAAAATTTTAATTTTAACTTCTGATATTTTAAAATTAACAAAAATTATTTTTTCTGTAACTCGGAAACACTCTGTTTAGGCCTCCCTTATTCAATAACGACGTTTTCGGACCAGTTTATCTTTCACATTAAACGTATATTTGTTAGAAACTAAATCTCAAATATAGTCTCTTTTGTGCCACAAGAAGCGGTAGATCAACAAAATGATCATGAGCTAATAATAACATAATTTAGATTCTGAGACAGAAAGAAAGATCTGCATTATAACAGGCACGATCTGCGAATACCAAAAGACAAACTGGCAGCAAAAGTTGTGTACTTATTGAAAACATTTTATTTTAAAATTTTACTATTGTGAGAAAACACGGTTCTTGATAATAAAATGTGTCAATCTGGAGTGGCTGTCCGACATTTCGTATATTAATTAAAACATGTATCTTCAGGTATCTTTATTTCTCAACATATTGATACTACTGATACATAGACTAAACATATCGATATTTTAAAACATGTATTAAACACATTGACACTTCGCAGGACAGTTATACCAGTAGTGTTTTAACAGAACGGTGTTATTAACTATAATAATATTTAACAATTTTGTATGCTAACACTGCGGAATTACAATACATTTTTATTTCCTTCTGGTGCGGCATACGAGAATGTGTTTTTAAACTGGTTAGTTTATTTTATGCCACACTATGTATGGGTGCCAAAAAAAAAAAGTTTGCAATAAATGGGAAACTTATCTATTTACAATTTTTCGAAACTCTAGTTTTCATTTACAATTGATAACAGAAAACATGTTATTTGAATTTGATATTTTCGACACAGGAGAATTAAAAGACATCAACTTTGTAATTTGAAAAGTCTAAATGTAGTTTTTGAATAGATTAGGTTTCAAAAGTTTTATGAATTTTCAATTTTTAGACCCTACACAAGTTGTAACTCCTGAACAAAAATGTTATTGGACTGTACCATAGCATATAATTCTGCTATTTTTTTATATAGAGTTTGGAAATTTTTTTGTCAAATATCATCTTTTATATATACTGTAGAACCCCCATTATCCGAAATAACGTGGGGGGGGGGGGCACCCTCCTCGGATAACTGAAAACTCGGATAATCCGGATTTGTTTTTTATTCATTCAAAAAATAAACACCAATACTTTAAACCGATGTATTAACGTTTTTACCATATAAATAGGCACATACATTATAAAACAGTGAAATAGGTATCTATGCACTTCTGTTTCATATTGCATCTTCTTTTTCTCGCTGCAATGTTTCTCCATCTATTAAGAAGAAGCAAATTCGCTGGGGTTGCCTCTGGTTGTTGTTCGATATACCTCAAAGCTTTTTCCAAAGAAGCAAAACCTTCTTGATGAGAGATCTTAGTGGGAGACTGTTCATCCACCACCGCTTCGTCATCGTCATCGTCGGTTTCCTGAAAGGCATTCGTTATTTCTTCAATACTCATTTCTTCTTCTAAATCATCTGCTGTAATCCATTCAACAATATCTTCTCTTGTCACATTTTCGCAACCTTTTAATTTTTGCATTAATTCCAATAAACTTTTTTGTTTTTTTTTCTATCTCGCTGTCAAAATTTGAGCAGGACATTTCTCCATGGCTTCTCAATTTCAAAGCTAATTCATTTAATGGAGTATCATCTTCACTGCCATTATAGTCCTCAAAATCAATAACTTTTGACCAAGATTTTTGAATAGTGGTAGTACGCACAGAATCCCAAGCTTGACTTACACAGTAAATAACATTTTTCAGTGTAATCTTTCTCATCCCGTTGATAACATTCTCCTTTTCTGTGTATTCTAACAGATGTTCAAGATATAAACGCCTATAATTTTTTTTAATATTTTCTAGGATACCTTAATCCATTGGTTGCATTATGCTTTACATTTGGAGAAACAAATTTTACAACAATTTCGCCCACATGATGTCCTTCTCCAGGGTGAGAGGGGGCATTATCCATTAACAAAATTGCTTTAATAGGAAGACGGTTTCTGTTCAAAAATGTAGTCACAGATGGCATGAACTCTTCTTCAAACCAGTTAGTAAATAAGGTCACATCCATCCATGTGCTCTTCTGACTTCTGTAATAGACTGGTAGGGCTTTGGGTGAGATGTCTTTTAAAGCTCTTGGACGTGCAGACTTGCCAATTACCATCAGTGGGATTTTGTGCTTGCCAGATGCATTGGAACATACTATTATAGTTAATCTTTCCTTACTTCGTTTGTGCCCAGGAGCTGATTTTTCCTGTGGAGATGCCAATATTTTTGATGGAAGTATTTTATAATTCAGACCAGTTTCGTCACAGTTGTAAATTTGAGCACATGTGTATCCACAATCTTCGATTTGTTTTTTAAAGTTCTGCTTAAACTTCTCAACTGATGACACATCAGCAGAAAGTTTTTCACCACATACAGTCAGTTGTCGTACACCGTACCGTTTTTTCCAGCGATCAAGCCATCCGGAACTGGCGGTAAACTTATCTATCTCTGGGAATTGCCTACTAATCATTATTGCTTTCTGTTGTAAAATTGGCCTTGACAGAGGCACACCTTTTGATCTCTGTTGGTTAAACCACATGAATAAAGCTTCGTTAACCTTTTCATAGTCGCCTGTTTTCATTGATTTTCTTCCTGAGGACGAGGAGGCTTGATTTATACACCACTCTTCTATTTTTGCGCGGTTTCTTTTCCAATCTCCAACTGTTACCTCACCTACTTCATAATCTCCTGCAACAACTTTAATTGTCTCTCCTGCGTCAATTCTTCTGATGACTTTTAATTTTTCTTCAATAGGAACGACGATTCTTTTACGCTTGTTTTGCTCCATTATAATACGACAAACAAAAATTCAAACAAAGCAGTTTCGTATTAATTACACTTAACTACCAGAACTCCAACCAAATAAATTATGTCAGTATACTCGTACTTCTCCGTAGTAAACGCTATAACGCACCGCATTCACGCAAATTTACATGCTGAAAGAGTCCAAAAACATAAATCCCTCACACGGGCCAGGGGAATTCCCCGAAGGCTCCGATGATTTTAAATGGAAATATGTACATACATATCTTAGAAGCTCGGTTAATACGCAGCATAGACGCGCGTACCTCCGATAATCAGGTTCCCAAATTTTCTCTCGGTTAATCCGGAGCTCAGATAATCGCGACTCGGTTAATCGGGGTTCTACTATATATATATATATATATATATATATATATATATATATATATATATATATATATATATATATATATATATATATAAATATATATATATATAAACATATATATATATATATATATATATATATATATATATATATATATATATATATATATATATATATATATATATATATATGTATATCTGCGGTGGAGGTCAATGAAGGTAATACGCTTTTTAGAAACTGACCTTATTTTTATTGTACGCCACTTTGTTTGTTTATTAAAGTCCTCCCTCTATTAGTAGTTCCCTTTTTTTTTTAAAAAAAAAAAACGCTCTTTTTATTCATAAGTCCCTTCATATGCCGCCTTTTTAACGAATTACATCACTGACATATTATATAACGTATATATATATATATATATATATATATATATATAAATATATATATATATATATATATATATATATATATATATATATATATATATATATATATATATATACGTTTTAGAATATTCCGGGTCTGGGTACAAATTATACATCGCAGATTGTGTGGAATGAGTAGGTGGTGTTCTTTCCAATTATTGTAAATATTTTGTTGTTTTTATGTATGATGGTAAAGGCCAAGGTTAATATGTATGGTCAATAAAACCAAATTGAGATCCATATAGAATTTATTACAAAATTAAGTATTTTTCAAGCAAAAGATCTATAAAATTTCCAGCTTATTAATGTTTACAATTTTTTTTTATAAAACAATAATGAAAACAAATAATAGTTTGTTTTTCATTGATTCTTACTTTACTTAAGTGAAAATGTTAACTACCAAAAGTTTTTGATATCCTTTTTACAGTCAAGGTTAAAACTACTAAAATTATTCAAATTTTTAGCAGTCAAAAAGTAAACATTTGTTCTAATAATTTTACAAAACCGACGTAAATAACCATAAAAATTGAATTTTTATTTTATTTAAGTAAATGAAAAGAAAAAAATAATGACCTCAGGGATAGGTCAATTTACAATATTATATGATAGAATTACTCACCACGACGAAAAGTCTTACCCTCCAAGGCCGCAAACTCCAATGGTCAAACAGCATTAACTACCTAGACCTCGGCGACGACAAGCGGATAGTATGGAAGGACTAGGTCACCACCTCCCCCAAGAAAACCAACCAAGTCCTCGGCAAGCTGTACCACTCCCCAACAAGTACAGTAAATTGTCAACTCACAACAAGCTGACAAGTTACAAGATAATCATCCGAGCCGGATTAATCTACTAAAGCCTAGCCTGGTGCCAAATGCCACGTTCCAGTAGATCTACCCTCCAGATCGTCCAGAATAGCACCCTTCGTTTCATCGCCAAAGCTTCGTGGTTCAAACGCAACACACAGCTTCATAGAGACCTCCAGATGCCCACAATCCGGGAGTTCATACGCAACTCCCAGCAGGAATTCCTGGGCAAAAACCACACCACCCCAACCTCACGGTCAGGACCGCTTACCACCCCTCCTCACACCATGCCCGACGCCTCCTGCCCAGCGAAACCCACCCCCAGGGTTAGCTTAAGCTAAGATTAATTTTAAATTTATAATCATGAAATATCCTGAGTCAGTCTATATATCTTAAGTTCTCCCAATACATTTATATATATATATATATATATATATATATATATATATATATATATATTATCTAGGCTAAGTTAAGTAGATCCCTGAAATGTAATATCTTAAAACACAATAATTAAACTCATGTTCTTACCAACTCAAGTAATAATTGTCATAGGGTTAATCCCTAACTAGTGAACAATAAATAGTTGCCACCATTACTAGCAGTCATTTTGAGAGCTTCAGTCATCATTATTTTTTACTAAAATAATATAGAAATAAAACACCAATCTATCGTCTGACAAAACTTAGCAACTATGTTGGTTTTTATGATACCTTCAAAATTTTTTTTTATTATAAGTACCTTTTTGAATAAGCAGCGTGAAATGAAACAAAATTGTGTAAATAAGTGTAAAATCACATTAATTCGTGATTCTTTACACTCACAATAAAATTGCAATTATCATAGACTAACGGTTAGGAACTAATTCCCTAGTTTATGATATTATCAAAGAGATATTCATATCTAGAGCCCACATTACTGTTTACTTCCACTATGTCAATTTAAATGGTTAGTTAACGGCTTCATTAATAGATGGCGTCGTGTTCTTAATCAATTAAAGTGCATACTTTTGGTCAGTCTTAAGATGGTCAATCATTGTTTCAATACAACTTATGCAAAAAAAATCAAATAACGTAACCAAAAGTTTATGAATCTATGATTGAAATTATGTTCTTAATTTCTAAATTACCTATTAAATATTTTTACTTAAAAACAATCATTGATTGGGGTTCTTAAAATTGTTGAGATTTTCCATAATAAATGGCGACACGTGAAAAATGACACGTTTTTTAAGCACCTGAGGAATTAGGTATATTTAAATCTATGGTAATATTATGGCTAACGTAAGGAATATTTTTAGATTGGCACTAATAATTTAATACGAAAAATGAGCTATAATGGATTTTACTTGTCAATAGTCGATGGCGATTGAATTGCCGTCAATTTTGACTTAATTATATATCGATAAATTCTACTGTTATCGGTAACTATCCACATATCTATAGTTGCTATTCCAAAAATCGACGACAGGAGTGGGGCAAGCTTTCAAAACAATAACCCTCTCTTCTAAAATAAGTTATCATCTTCTAAAATCGACAACTGATAGTTATGGATATATTTTTGACTCACCTATTATTATTAGATATATCAATAGGTATCAATGTATTGGGAAAAATTCCAATTTCTCTTTAAATGTATTTTAGTTCTTTGTTTGTTGGGGTAATAGTAAACAAGAAACATACTCCCGGTTTTTCTAATTCAGCAAACTGAAAATGTTATACCCCAAGAAATTTTTATCAAATCAAAATGTGGCTGGGTGATTCCAACATAAATTTATCTAAATAGGAAAGGGAGCTTCACGGTTTTGGTTATATGAGAAACCTTGATTCTGCTGATTAGACAGTATTGAATTGAACTAATCATACAGCACATACAATCTATACTCTTCGAGATTCAGTATTCTACACAACTTACTCTCGTTATCTCTTATAAAGTTAATTTCATAACCATCCCATTATATTTCATTTTATAAAATAATGATTTTGTCCATTGCTGTTGTTCTAAAACAAGGGATTGGGCTACTTCTGCATTGTTGCTGCTAGTCTAAAAAGAACCGAATCGATTATCGAGGAGTACATATTTTTTACAAGAAAGAACCCCCAATAAAAAAAACACTGTTTCTTGGGACATAATTTGTTACATCCAAAAGAGTACGCAGTGGAGCATATGTACATTATATATGTATATATATATATATATATATATTATATATATATATATATATATATATATATATATATATATATGTATATATATATATTATGTACATATATATATATATATATATATATATATATATATATATATATATATATATATACGAGGGAGATCCAAAAGTAACGGGAATTGTGTTGTGGTTAGGTTGGTACTTGTGGTACACGGTTCGCCCGCTAGGTGATGTAGTTACACTTCTCCCAAGTCAATCTGATAACCGGCATCCGTATGGAAGGTTGTGAGAGACTCTAGAAATTTGTTTTATAAAAATTGTTTCATGTACTCGTCGTTGTTTAAGATGGTCGATTCTCAAGAATTACGCGTGGCTGTAAAATTTTGATTTTTTACTTGGAAAAAGTGCCGCAGAAACTGTTGTTGTGGCGAGTGGTTCTTCCATCACGACAACGCGCCAGCTCATACAACTCTGACTACGCGCCAAATTTTTAACAAAAAACAGCATGACTCCTTTGCCCCACCCACCCTACTCGCCTAATTTGGCTCCATGCGACTTCTTTTTGTTTCCTAGGATGAAAAGAGATCTGAAAGACTAATAGCCGTTTGCAGAAAATTTTTTATAAAACTTTTTTTAAAAATAAATTACTGGTAATTTTGGGTCCTCCCTCGTATATATAATATATATATATATATATAATATATATATATATATATATATATATATATATGCACGTAATCGTGATTCGTGAATCGTGAAGAATTGGTAGACAAGCAAATAGTAGGGAATTTAGGAATATAATTTGAATTTTTTTGTTTAATTTGTGCACCCAGGTAACTCTATATTGAGATTCCGTAAAAATAAGGGAAGAAAATATCAAAATAAGGATATTTTATCTTTATTATTTCTGTTAAATGTCATAAATTTGTTACTCTCTTGAAAGAGATCAGGAAAATGAATGTCAAAAAGTGAACTTACAGAATCGTATCTCTGGACGGTTCAAGAAAGACAGGAACCAGTTTACAAATTATATTGCGCAGATTGTATAGTGTAGGTAGTGTTGTTTCTAAGTATTGCTTTTGGATATATTTTGGAAAGACAGGACCCAAATTTTCTTATGAAGATTGCCTACGCGGCCAAATAATCAGAATTATTTTTTAAATATGTTTATTGTTTTTAATATAATTGATACTGGGAAAAGCCAAGATTAAAAAATAACCTTTGGTATGCGTAATTTTTAGTTCTCGTCAACTAATTTGCAAAATTATCGTAGATATTCAAGTTTTTATAAAAATATTTTAATATGTTGAGATAGATAACCTCTTGAGTTAAATAGAAACACATTAATTTTTTTCTTGAAGAACCTTGTAGAAAGTTTAATAAACTCATTCGAATCCATTATGTAAAAAAAACTATTTCGTCATTGCTAGAGCTTTCCAAGGTCGAAATTTTGTAATATATCGAGGGGGAAGTAGAGAACTTTCTAAAGCAAGCAGAAGAGAGACGAGAGACTGTCAAAGGTGCTCTAAGATAATATATTCTGTTTGTATGATAAAAAATACTACAAGAATGACTTTTCATGAGAGATCACAAATTCTAAAAAATGTCTTTATTATTTTGGTGATATTACCTGAAGTTTAGTGACAATTATTGAGTGTGTGACTTCATTTTGAGGGATTTTTCGGGGTAAAAAAATATCGCTTTATTGTAAAAGAATGGTTACAAATTGATTATCTAAAGTATTGTCCATCGTTGGCCACTACTCTCTTCCCTCTTTGTGGCAGCATATGAATACAACGTTAAAAGAACGACTCATCTTTTGAGGCTTATCACGAATCGACCCATTCTTTGGTATCCTCATAAGAATGAGAGCACTGTTCAGACAGGTCGTGCGTCATAAATCGGAACAAGTGATAATCAGAAGAAGCAATGTCTGGTGACTACGGCGGGTGAAACAGGACATCCCATCCAAGCGCTTCTAGCGTTTCCTTGACGGATTTTGCAACATGTGGCCGAGCGTTTTCAAATTTGAAAATCACTTTGTCGTGTCTTTTGGCATATTGCGGTTGTTTTTCGTTCAACGCTCGGTTCAGTTGTATTAGTTGTCGTCGGTAACGTTTCCCAATAATAGTTTCGTTGGGTTGAAACAGCTCATAATACACTACACCCAGCTGATCCTACCAGATACACAGCATAAGCTTAAAGCCATGAATATTCGGCTTTGGCGATGATGTTGATGGTTCACCGGGCTTCACCTATGATTTTTTGCACTTTGGATTATCGTAGAGTATCCATTTTTCATCACCAGTTACGATACGTTGCAAAAAACCTTTCCGGTTGTGCCGTTGAAGTAGTTGTTCACAGGTGAAAAATCGCCATTCAACGTCTCTCGGTTTCAATTCGTACGGCACCCCATTTCCTTGCTTTGAATCATTCCCAGTACATGTAAGCACTTGAAAATGGTTGTGGGATTAAACTCCTAATAATTCCGCAAGTGTTTTTTTCTCTTTGGTATTGGTTTTCATCGAGTAATGCCTCCAATTCTTTATATTTCAACTTTTTCGGCTGGCCTGGAGGTTCCTGGTCTTCCGTGTCGAAATCACCACTTTTAAAAGCGTCGTAACCAGTACGCACATGTTTTCCGGCAGCAATCGATGACTTTCAGCGAATCTGCTAATCAAATGAGAAAAGTAACGCTTCCTGCAAGTGGTGTTTTGTTGGCACGTAATTCGACAGATTCAATGCTCAAAAAAATATGTTGTTTACACTTCTGCAAAATAACATGTACTAAAAATTAAAATCTAATTATGGTGCTTCTCCATGAATATAGCAATAGTGTACCCCGATGCTATATAATACAAGTTACGTCCTCTCTTAGAAATCCCTCAAAATTAATTCACACTCCTTATAATTTTTACTTCAGTTCGATTAAGTTACCAAAGATAGTGGCCAAATAGTTGATTTTAACGTCTTTAATTATTAGTTTCTAATTCACAAAAATAAAATCTTAGCAGTATTCAGAATTGTTTTTTTTAAATTTGAAAAAAATTTCTTATCTGAACTAAGATAGAAATGCTGATTTACAAAAGACAAATGTCTGAGTTCAAATCCAGAGATAAAAAGTTCTTTCAATTGTTTCAAATTATTCTGAATGCTACTAATATGCATTTATGAATTTTAAAAATATTAATATTTGTTATGTTATTCCATGTCGGTGTTCAGCACCAAATAAATTAATAACATTAGAATATAATTTTGTCCCTGCGGCTGTATTTAGTTCTGAATTATTTTAATGATTTTGAGACAACAAATTCCTAGAAAGTGTCTTAGAGTTTTCAAATCGGTAAGCTGGGGGGAGGGGGGGGGGGGGGGGGGAGCTATTTTGGAAATTCAATTAGCTTTTGATTTTGAAAGTTCGACATTTACGGAGCTGGTTTTGAAAAGTCCGTGCTAAGTCAGAGAGATGGCACCACCGATGCGTATCGAGTCATGTTTAGTTAGTAGCATCTCTTTAGTATTTTTCTATTTCTTTGTGTTTGGCATTCGTTGAATCAAGGAAGTCGAGTGATTTTCAAGAAATGGACGAAAAAGAATTTCGTGTGGTGATTATACCTGTACTATTATAAAGGCAAAACGCCCTCACGAAGAGCGAAAAGAGAATACTTGATAGAACATTATGGTGACTCGAGCACCTGCGATTAGAACAGTTTATAAGTGGTTTCAAAATTTTCGGACTGGCCATATGGGCACAAGTGACGCTGAACGTTCTGGACGCCTGTGAGGTTACGACTCCAGAAATCATTGATCCAATCCATGATATGGTGATGGATGACAGAAGAGTTAAGTTGCGTGAGAAATTGATAAAGCTGTGGGCATCGCTCGACTGAAACGGGTACATAAATATTTTGCATAAACATTTGGACATGAGAAAGCTATCCCGCAAGATGGGTGGCCGTCGATGCTGATAATACATTGAACAAAACGGCAATCGTGTGCAAGTGTTTGCAAAGTATGCGTTGATGGCCAGCTTTTAGAAGAATCCGTAGGACTTTAAGCGTCGTTTCGTCACTGTGGAAACATGGATACATTACTATACTCCTGAGACCAAACAACAATCAAAACAATGGGGTTACCCAAATTGAATCTTTACCAAAAAAGGCAAGACCGTTCCTTCTTCGCCGAAGGTTATGGCGACTGTCTTTTTGGGACTCGCAAGGGATAATCCTCATCCGACCTATCTGGAAAAGGGTAAAAAAACTTTTACAGTTGAATATTATTCATCGTTATTGGATCGTTTGAAAAACCGAGCTGCAAGAAAAACGCCCGCGAATTGGCCCACAAGAATAATCCTTTTTCCATCACCGACAAACGCACCAGCATACTCCTCCTCAGCAGTTTTTTGGTCGCAAAATTAATGGAAATAGGATTCCCAACTCGTTTCACCACATCCCCCCTATTCTCCAGACTTTGGCTCCCTCTGACTACTATTTGTTTCCCAATTTGAAGAAAATGGCTGCGGGACAAAGATTTTATTTCAAACGAGGAGGTGATTGCAGACACTAATGGATATTTTGCAGACTTGGAGGACAAATCCTATTATTTGAAGGGATCAACAAACTAGAACGTCGTTAGACGAAGTGTAATTTTTCTAAAAGGAGACTATGTCGAAAAATAAAAAAGGTTTACCCCCAACACATAAGTAGTTTTTATTTTTGCACGGACTTTTCAAAACCAGCCTCGTATTTCGGTTAAGTTATCCGATTATTTATTTATTGATATTTTCTATAATTCCTTGTTTTTCACTAAAGTCGTTATATTAAATAATCCCTTATACCACCCCTGTAATATCTTTAGGAATTTTGATAAAAAGATGAGATCAATACTGGAGTCTGGTAAACATGTCCATGAAATTTTTGATAGCAGTGTCAAACAGATTAAAGACGCACTTATTAGTTTGGCAGCTATTGTAAGTCATCGGTGTTACATGTTGCGGAGAAATAGATAAAGCCGAGTGTCGTGTAGTGATAAAACATTTTTACTTGAAAAAATGCCCTGCGGTATGCGAAATTTTTACTTCTTGTCAATTAATTTGCAAAATTATCGTAAATATTCAAGTTTTTATAAAAATATATTAATATGATGAGATAGATAACCTCTTAAATTAGTAGAAATACATTAATTTTTTCTTGAAAAACCTTGTAGACAGTTTAATAAACTCATTCGAATCCATTACGTAAAAAAAAAGTTATTTTGTCATTTCCAAGGTCAAAATTTTGTAAGATATGGAGGGGGAACTTGAGGACTTTCTAAGGCAAGCAGGAGAGAGACTGTCAAAGGTTTCAGGTGATATTAATGGTTCATTTTTAATACAGTAGAATCTCGATTATAAAAAATAATATGGACCAAAGTGATTTCATATAATCGAAATTTCGGTTAATCCAATTTTTTTTATAAAATAGAAGTTTAGAATGAATACAACATTGCAGATTGACTTAAAACCATTTATACGATATGCTATTACATTATAGGTATTTATTAAAACAAAGACATACATAGAACAATTAGTTTACTTATTTTATGTATATGTACGGATAATCGAAAATAAAACAGTTTCATTCTTAACTTTAATGTCTTAAAAATGAGGTCATTTTTAACTGCACTCGTTTTGCGTTAGTTCTGTTTTTGGTTGCAATGTCTCTCCAACGTTTGATAAGCAAAACGTCCGCTGCGGTTGCATTTTCTTGTTGTTCTACATAAGTTAACGCTTTCTAGGGCCTCTAGTCTTCTGAATGTGACATTTTTACTGGAATATTGTCAGTGGCTTCTACTTCGTTATCATGATCGTCATCACTGTCTATTTTATTAGCATTTTTGCATACACTTTTAATTAATTCTTGGTCAGTCATTTCATCTTCCACACTGTTTAACCATTCACAAACATCGGTTTCCGTAACAATTTCACATCCTTATATTCTTGTGAAAATTTGATGTAAACTTTCATTATCTTCTGTTTCTGCCTCTGAGTAATGTCTCTCCTCTTGTGGAATCAATTTTGACCAAGATGTTTCCAGAGTACTACTCTTTACTTGATTCCAGGCTGAAGCTATCCAATATATTTTTCAAATTTATCTTTTTTAGACGATCAGTAAGATTGCCACCTTCATTTACTTCTTCTAAAATATGCTCCAATAACAAACGCCTGTAAATTGCGTTTTAAATTTTTCCCCCGTATACCCTAATCCATAGGCTTGAATGAGAGAAGTTACAGCAGGAGGCAAAAACATTGCTTTTATTTCCCCACTTTTAAGTTGCTCCGCTCTTGGGTGAGTGAGTGCGTTATCTAGTAACAGAATACATTTTTCTAGTATATCCATGTTCTTTTAAAAAAAGTTCCACTTTGGGAACAAAATCTCCAAAAAAACCAGTCTTTAAATAGAGTCGCGTTTATCCAGGCATTGTTTTGATTTTTATACAAAACAGGAAAAGCATTGCGAAGAATATTCTTAAAAGTTTGTGGATTTGCTGACTTACCAATTCATAATAATGGGAGTTTGTGTCTTCCAGAAGCATTACTGCATGCAAGAACAGTAATACGTTCTTTGCTACATTTGTAAACCAGGTGATCCAGCTTCCGTTTTTGAAGCTAAGGTTATTTGACGGCAACATTTTGTATTTCAACCCCGTTTCATAAACAATTATAGATTTGGTCTGGTTGTAAACCATGTTCTTTCATAAGCCTGCTTAAAATTCTCTGCAAATTTTTGGCAGCAGATACATCAGCCGACAATCTTTCTCCCGTAAACTTTTAGTTGACGTACACCATGTCTTTTTTTTCCACCTGTCTAGCCACCCATCACTTGTAGAAAAATTTACAGGCACTTCAATAACCGGCAACTCTTTAGCTTAAACTCACTGCCTTATGTTTTAAAATGTTCTTGAAATTGGTATTCCACGTTCTCGATTCTGTGTAAACCATAAAAATAAAGAATCATCCACTTTTTGGTAATCACCGCTTTTCATACTTTTTTGTGCCTGTGTGGGCTACGACAAAACACTGCACCATTTTTCAAGTTTTTCGCGATTTTTTCTCCTCTCTTATAATACTCACGGCTACATCTAAATCCTTCGCTATATTTTAAGAAGTTCAACATTATCTAAACGTTGAATTGCTTCAAGTTTCTCTTTTAAGGTAATAGCAACACGTTTACGCTTATTATTATGACGCTCCATTTAGTAAAATCTATTAAAACGAAAATATTACCTCTGCGATAATAATAGACGTAATGAGCAACACTCGTCGACTAACCAAAACATAGACAGCGGTAAAAATTCTAGACGTCGGGGAGTCCCCGACGTGTTAAGGAAACCACTCATCGTCTGTTTCGAATAATGAGGATTTTTTCGTTTAATGGGAAAACACTTTGCTTTTTAACAGTTTGTTTCGGATAAGCCGGATTCCAGATAATCGCGATTCGGATAATCGGATTGTACTGTATTTTTCTGACCAAGAACATTCCCACCTCTTGAAGGCCAGTTTTGTTTTACGTAATGTTCTGAATGCTCTCTGCTAGCCCATTGACATAAACAACAATATTTCATATAGCTGGTTTGCAGTCCTAAATTCAAAGCCACTACTTTTAAATCTGCACATATTTGCCATTTGAACGTTGTATATTTGATTTTTTTTCTAAAATAAGTTTTAAAATGTCATAGGTTTCTTTTAAATGAGCACCGTACGCAAAAATGGAAGTATGTTGACGTTATGGTGTAAAACTGCCCTTAGATTTTGTTTTGATCCGTCAGTAAATAGTCTCCACTCTTCTGGCAAATGAGAGTGGCCTAGTGCCGACATTAAACCATCAATAGCATTGCAAACAACTAAACTATCCACTTCCCGATTTCGATAAGCTGTAATTTTAACGTCTCGATCCTAATATTTCAGATTTTTCTTTGGTCAAATCTAAATCTCTAACTAGGTCGTTTATGACTGACTAATTGTTAGAAGCGAACTCTCTTGCAAAGTTTCATGTTATGTGGTCAAAAATAACGACTCAACAAACCACAAGATTCATCTGTATCCTCTATCGACCACCAAATATTACCAACTTTTCGCTTCTTTTGCAGACACCATCGGTCATTTACAAACTAACTATCCAAGTGCCGAAATTGCCATCCTGGGCGACTTTAATGTCCACAGTGTCCACTGGCTTAAATATTCAAATACTACCGGCGAACAAAGTCGTGAACCTGAATCATTCTCAAGCCGCGCAAGATTTGGCACTACAAAGTCTGCTAAATGGGAAGATCTCATGGAATATTTCGAACTTTCCCTTGATAGACATCTGTTTTCGATCAGACAACCCATCTGATTGCGCCAGGAAGGTGTCCGATATTATTTTGGCTGGTATGGAAACTTACATCCCTTTTTCGATGAAATGCCCCTCCAACGGCAAGCCTTGGTTTGACCGAAAGTGCAAAGAAGCTGTTGCTTCTAAATATCTTGCCTACCGAGAATGGCGTGAAAATCCTAACACCATAAATCTTAACACCTTGTTCGTGCCCGAATTATCGACGAAACCAAGGAGGCACACAATCAACGAATTAGAAACTTCTCGCTTGTCCCAACAATTCCAGTCCTTTTGAGCAGTGGCTATACCACCACTCATACGGCCAGATAATTCTATTGCAACGACACCTGCTAAGAAAGCGAACTTGTTGGCTGAACTCTTTGCTTCACATTCTAATGTCGATTTCCAAGGAAAACACTATTCCCATATTGCAGTCAAGGATGCTCGATGTTGTCTTCAGACAGCGTATTATGAAGTGTATTTTAATGAAGCTAGACACCAAAAAGGCTTCTGGCGCTGACGGAATACCTGCCATAGTTCTCAAAAACTGTGCGAGGGAACTAACACCAGTTTTCTGTAGACTTTTCAGCCTATTCTACAGAAAGGGAATATTTCCTTCCTGCTGGAAATGTGCCACAGTTCAGCCGATACCTAAAAAAGGCGAGAAGACCTTGCCAAGTAACTACCGACCGGTCGCACTGCTTTCAATAATATCGAAAGTCATGGAAAAGGTTTATCAAACAGCATCTTCTAAAATATCTTGAAGGATCCAACATTATTAGCGATCACCAATATAGCTTCCGTAAACATAGATCAACAGGAGATGTTCTGACTTATGTAACACATGTTTCCTCAGAAAGCGTTCTTTGCGATTGGCGGTCAACGAATTTTTTTCTGCTGGAAAAGACCGGGAATCCAATCTACAGCTTTGCAGATGACAGTATGCTTATCTCTTCGTGCACTTTGAATGCTCGGACATCGGCTACTCTTTTTTTAAATAGGTACTTGATGACTACACGTTGTTCAATTTTTTCCATTTTTCCAAAAACGCTGCACTTGGTTTCACTAAATTCGTTCTAACCTAAAAACCACAAATTCTACAGCAATAACATTTTACACTGTGACAACCAAAGAAAGTATAAACTTATTGAGAGTACTATAATAAAAATATTATAATTATTTTTTGGTGAGGCCACGAACTTTTCAGTCCAATCAGCTCTCCAAGCTTAATGGAGATTACGTTTAGAAATAAATTTTTGTTTTTGCAAAAACGACTTTTCAATCCACTCTCGTACATATACAATATTTTATATCTATTTCTAAAGGCGATAAACTATTTTTTATAGTTATTATTTCAAGAAATTTATGTCCAAAAAAAATTACTTATTGTCACCATCCAGACTGCTCGGCAACGAGTGGTCCGCTGTTTAAACCTATTTACAACACTCTTAAATTTTTAAAATGTTTTTTTATTATCTTACCAAGCAACCGGAAAAAATATATCGATCTGTCTATACGGGTGTGGCTGTTCCACTTTAAAAGTATATTAACAAAATACAAGGCAATCCACTGATCAAAACGATTTTTTTGTTTGTTTGTACAGCAATGTGATATTAACAGGATACTAATTTAATATAAATATATTTGTTTCATGAGTCTAACGTAACAGTGAAATAAAGTTTTCCTGTTCTTTTCCGTTGACATCGTAAACAACGACTTTGTTTCTAAATCGTTTAGTGAATGACCGCAAAGTATTTTCAAATTAATTATTATTTAATTAATCAAGCTACCATCAAACCAGTTCTCATCGTGTTTTCCGGTTAACGAGAATGGATTAAAAAATAAATATATATAAGCAACTTTTATAGATTTTTTTATGGGCATAGCAGACGTTCTACAGAGAAATCCCTAAAACGTTTCAGGAAAGACACGTGTGCGGAAAAAGCGATTCACGTTGGTCTTGAATCTTATAACATCCTTATTTCAATATGTTATGGTTTGCTTGTTATATTATTTCACATTAAGGGAAATGGAGGGAAAAGGATCCATTTATCTAATCGTAGTTAGTGAACATAAAGATGTTTCGAGCATATATAATCTTTAGTCGTGGCATGAATAATTAGATTGAAAAAAATAAGTTAAAAATGTAATTGTTTGACCTACTCACCAATATCTGCCATAAATTTAACAAATACATGGAGGTATATGACCAACAAATTAGGAGCGGAGTTAATTAACTAATCCAATCACTAAAAAAAAAATTACAGTACGATACAATCGGAAATCGATAAATTACTAGGCAGAAAGTTTAATATTTATTGATTTTAGTAGGAAAAAAATATTTTTAAACTATATGCTTTGTTAGCCTTTACTGGTGTTACTCCAATTTACAGTCCAGTCAACTATAACGATTTTTTATTATGGGTCTAGCACACGTGCTGCAGGGAAGTCCCTAAAGCGCCACAGGAGCGACACGTGTCGCGAAAAAAACGATTCGCGTTGTTCTTGTATCGCTGTAAATTGTACTCGGTGGGAAACAGAGTCCTGGGGAAATTTATTCCAAAGGGATGATGTTCTCCATATAAAAGACTGCTTGAAAAGCATTGTACGAGGAGTAACAAGCTGCATCTCATACGAATGTGCAGTATTAGCGCGACGCATATATCTAACATGCACCGCTCTGGGAGGAATAAAGCGGGCTACATCTCTCAAACATTCTCCCATGAGAATACTTGTAGAATAGGCTATATACAAGATTATACTTGAACTAACTGAAAATCTAGATTAAGGATGGTTGGGGGAGGTTCAATCGGAGACACAAGTATATGAAATTTTTCTTTCAGTTAATATTTTTGTTATTCCGGTATTAAAATAAACAAACTTGAAGTCATAATTTTATTTTTTATATGCAGTCGACCACTCTATATAGTGAAAGACCAAAATGTTGACCGAAATTTCACTATAGAGAGTTTTTCACTATATAAAGAGTAAATCCGTATATATTGTTATGTATGTAAGATATTCTAGGTCTTGAAAAATTGCACTATATAGAGTTTCACTATAAACAGTGTCGACTGTAATTTTACTACACAAATATAAATTTTTTTGTTTTTAATTAATTTTAATTAAAATTTTTGATATTTTTTAATTATTAGTGAATCACTTTTCGTAGTGAAAATGCCTTCAATTCAATTTCAAATAATAAAATATATATTTTTTTATTTATAACATAAATATAAAGAGTATCTTAAGATTCTTCACGAACAACAAAAATATATACCCTAATAGAGGGATATTTTACTTTATTAAAAATTAATTAAATAAACTAAAGTTTCGTCTTATAAGTGTTCCGTACGCAACACTTATAAGATCACTTCGGTGTCCTGTCTGTCCGTCTGTCACACCCGATTTTCTCCGAAACTATTTGTCATAGAAAGTTGAAATTTGTAATAATATAGGAATTGATGGCCTCATCAGAGCCATGTAGTTATAAAAGTTAAATTTTGACTTAAGGGGTTAGTTTTGGAGGGTGAAATCGGAAGTGAAAAAAAAATTTTTACTAGGTAATCGAGTGTGGTGTCCAAATGAAAGCTTGTGAAAACACGAGTAAAATATATATATATATATATATATATTATATATATAATATATATATATATATATACTGTTCTTTATATATAATAAAGCGTAATAATCGCGGTCCACTTTTCTTTAATCAATTTTTAAAAACAGAAGTTTTCAAGGTCATCAATTTCACAGTAAACCGATTGGAAATAAACTTTGTTAAAGAAAACTTTGGTTGTGAAAACATTTGGAGTATGTTTTGTGATGTCACTGATCATTTTATACTTCTGTAACAAACATTTTTATTTTAAAAGCAATCAACTTACGGAACACTAAATGTGCAAGTTCAACTTGCACTTGATCGGTTATTAATGTAATGAAACGTGACCAACACAGTAACTTGTTAGTTGTTGGTAGTTTCTCCTTTTCTGCATCTTTGCAAATTAAACATGCGTGCGCACATTGCGCACTGATCTTAGTGTTTATAATATTGATACCGTTTGAGGTTATTATTTGGAGCTTTATTACGTGTATTTATTTTTTATTGAATACTAGCCGTGCCCGCGGCTCCGCTAGCGTGGACTTGATTTACTACTGTCGTCACTCTGCTACTCCTTATGTTCCTAACCTAATAAAAATATTTGCCATTATTTCCCCTTATCTCCCATCATTTTCCTTATCTCCCATTATCTCTACATTAATTTAGATTATCTAGGCTTACCTCTGTCTCATCTCCCATTATTTCTCCTTATCTCCAATTATTTCTCCTTATCTCCTATTATGTCACCTTATCTCCAATTGTCTAGGCTTATCTCGACTTATCTCGCAATATTTCTCTTTATCTCCCATTATTTCTCCTTATCTCCCATTATCTCACCATAACTTCCCATTATCTAGAATTTATTTCTGCTTACCTTCCATTAATTTCTCCTTATCTCCCATTATTTATACTTATCTCCATCATTATCTCACCTTATCTCCCATTATATAGGCTAGGCAAACTTTTTTCCGACTTTCATTCACTATTATCGTCACTGTTTATTCTTTCTTTATGCTACCTATCGTAAATAGAAAAATATAGCCTATAAACCTGGCCAGAGAACATATGTATGTTTTTAAAAAAAAGTACGTAAATCGGATAAGTGGTTTTCCAGTGATAAGCACATCTAACGGACAGACATCCCGACAGAGATAGCGTGCATTTTAATATATAATTAGATGTAATAAAATATAAAATATATATCTATAACCTATTCAGAGAACATATGTATGAATTTAAAAGAATCACGTAAATCGGAATAAGTGTTCTTCTCGAGGGATAAGCCGCACTAACGTACATACAGACAGAGAGACGTATATATCTATATAGATATAAGATTATTATTATTTATTACTATATAACCTGGCCGAAGAATATATGTATGAATTTAAAAAAAAGACACGTAAATCGATATAAGTGGTTCTGGCGTGATAAACGACTAATGGACCAGAGCAGATAAACAGAGAGAACATTGCATTTAATATATATTATAGATTATAGATTATAGATATTCTCTGCTAAATAATATTGTTCCATAGTTTAATGGTTTAGGCTTTGGTGTACTGCAAAGGAACGCGCTAAGCGGCAAAACTTTTTTCCACTTCATTCACTTTAGAGCGTTAACTGCTCATTCCTTATGCTACCTATTGTACATAAAAAATAGCCTATATAAAACTTGACCTAGAGAGAACACTAGTGTTTGTTTTAAAACATAATAATTACCGTAAACGGATTAAGTGGTTACTGGGCCAGTGGATAAAAGCGCACTAATGGACAGACAGACAGACAGACAGAGACATTGCATGTTATAAATATTATACATTATAGATTAATAGATATACTCTGCTACATAATATTGTTCATATTTAAATGTTTAGGCTGTGCAAACTGGCAAAGGAGACGTCGCTAACGGCAAACTTTTTTCCAAGTGTCTTCATTCACTATTATCGACACTGCTCATTCCTTTATGCTACCTATTGTATAAAATATAGCCTATAAATCTGGCTCAGAGAACATATGTATGTTTGGTTAAAAAAAATACGTAAATCGGATAAGTGGTTCTCCAGTGATAAGCGCACTAACGGACAGACAAAGACAAACAGAGAGACGTTGCATTTTATATATGTTATAGATAGTGCGGAAAAAACAGCAAAGTTATTGATGGAAAGAGAAAATAGTGACTGAGGATGGTTTATTTTTAAAAGATTAGAACAACAAAAAAAAAGAGATAAAACTGAAAAGCATGTTGCCAGTGCAAATATCTAAGAACTGGTGACCTGTGAAAATGTTGAAGAGGAAACAGAATATTTGAATGAGCCTTATGGTTGCTGCAATTTGCATATTAATATAGGGTTGTATTCTATGTCATTACTTTTAATTATTTTACAATAAGTAAAATTGTAATGTTTACTACAAACTTTTCAATTGTTGGTCAAAATTCGAATATTTAAATTTACGCTATTATGTTTTCCGTTCATATTTGACATAGAGAGGATGGACTGAGTGTTCCGTATGTCCGCTGGGTAGTACATTATGAGAGGCAAAAAGGTCGAGATAGAGTAAGCTACACGAATGAGTGGGTCTAGTTGCTCTTGTTTAGAATGCCGCCATTTAAGCTAGACGGCGTCCTCATTACACAAATAATATTATCTAAAATTAATCTATACTATTGGGAACGAAAATCGTGATGGAGCTATTCTTCCTCAGTCAGTGAATATCCAGTCTCGGGCAAGTTACATGACTCAAAAATCCATCATCTGGCTGTGTCTATCGTTGTTGTTGGACCACTTTCATACCGTATAGTAAGTTGTTTAGTCGGATGATGCCAATGTGTTGATCAACTGCAAATGACAACGCATGAATATTGATAGGTAGCACAGAATTCTCAGTATTTATTTCTTTTGCATTAACAATTTTTTAAAAGTACTCTCTTTGAATAAACTTTTGATCAAATTACAACTTTACAAATATTGTGAACGATTTGTATGAAAATACTAGGCTACATCTGAATATAATCTTCCAAACATCTCTAAGTATTTCTAAAAACTACAAATCACAGGAGACTCCACAAAGCAAAAAAAGAGTAATAATTTTGTTTCTAAATAAGGCCCTAATAAATTAAATACAGAGAATTTTAGTTAACATTTAATGGTAATGATAGTAGTTATACAGTCTAAAAAACTTCGGCATGAGTTCCGCCGCTTTTTGTCCCATCAATTAGTTTCCTCTTTCAAACAACATATATTGTTTATCAGCTACGCGATATGCAATTATTTTCGACATTATTATCCATAGTGGAGGTTGTTCTATTTAAATGTCTGGACACGCTCACACACAAAAATCACGCAGCGACTTGAAAAATTTTGACAAGCATCTCTAGGTGTACCGGGTTTATAGTTTACGAAGAAATATAATATTATTTAAACATATTAGCACGCAATCCTCATCTCTGGCCGAGGCTTATCATATATAACCTCGACTATAATCTACACAGAGATATCATATGATATTTTGATAATTATTTGGAATTATCTAATTAAGCGTACTAAAAAATCTTGTGCGGTGTTTGATTATTATCAATGGAATATTTCTTATAACATTGTTAAACCTGAATAGTGCCATCGAGGATTAAATAGTTTCGTTAGTTTATGCTTATACCCTAACACACCCAAACGAAGAATAACAGTAGACGTTTAGCCAAATTAATTATACATTTACCAATGCCAAAGGAAACTTGTTACAACACTTTAAAGATAAATAGCCCACATAAAAGTTATGGTGTCGACCTTGCTAAGTGAGGAGGACAACCACTGCACTCCCTGCAGTGGTTTCTTATTAGTTGGTTATCATAAATGTACAAAATCGGTTTGCTGTGGCTTTCTATATGATATGTTCCTGTTTTTTTAAGTTAAATAAAAAAATTTAGGTATTATACTTAATTAATCCACCGGTATTATGAGTAAAATAAGAGAAAGAATGATTGAATTGAATTTAGAAACAAATGGTTTAGTTTAGGCTCCTTTTCATCCTTGATATGTGCGCAATAAATAATGTCTTTAGGAATAGCAATACGCGCCACGTTTCGTTTGATACAATTATAATTCTTGGGTGTCTGCGTAAATTGATTGACTAGGAGTTTTTATTTTTCGACAGCGTCATCAATAGCTAAGTATAAAACCATAACGCTTAAAACCTTTAGAAATAACCCTACTGACAATAACATCAATTGATGCAGTATGTTTTTCCTCATCGACAGGGACGAGGGGTTGCATTAAGGTTGTTTAGCGACTTTATTTGCTACGAACATATATACAGTGACACATCTTCAGAGCCGCTAATTTAAGCTTCATGAAGATGGGCGAGGGGGGGGGGGGGGGGGGGGGGGTGGTAGGGCGGGGGGGTGGGGGGGGGGGGGTGGGGGGGGGGGGGGGAGGAGTGGGGGGGAATATTTCTTAATTGAAACATCCTAAAGGCTACTTGAGTCGAGTCTTGAATGCACCGATCTAATAGCCAAATTAAAAATCAAATTTCTCCTTTCAGCACGGATTTGTTGGGAAGGATCTACGGTAACAAATCTACACTGTTGAGTGACACAGTTCATTTCGGAAATATTAGATGATGGTGGCAGTGTATGTTACATTATACAGATTTCTCGAAAGCTTTGATAGGATCGACGCATTATGTTCTCATCAATAAGTTGTCTTCTTTTGGTTTCCACTGATGGTGCGAGGGCTCTATAACTTCCAACCTTACATTGATTAATCGTAACAGTTTTGTAGCCGACAACGGATTTAAATCAAAAGAGTTGTGCTACCACATGCATCCACAAGGTTTCAAATTTGGGACCCTTGCTCTTTATTATGTCTCATAATGACCTTTGCGAGGATTTAAAATCTAACAGACCAATTATGCTGATGATTTAAAACTGTTTTGGGGGGGGGGGGGGGGGGGAAAACTACACAACCACAACCAGAAAACATGAATAGGAGATACCTTGAGCTTCACAACTTTTAAAGCAACCTATGAATTATGCAATTTAAAAACTTTGCAATCTGTTGCCAGACGTGTGAATCCTGTTCTCCACAAATTCCATCTACTCCCGCTACCCGACCTCCCTCGTCACACCATACCATCACCTCATTGTCCCAGTCCGCAACCGCCATCACGGTTAGGAAAAAGCTCATATCAATGCCCATGTTGCATACTTCGGAGTCCGCAAAGATACCTCTCCATCCCCCATTACACGACAGAAAAAATTAATAAAACCAGGACCTAATCTGGTCTAGACTATCCCAGGCACACTAAACGACTATAAGTATTGGGACCGGCGACGTACCCTGCCCGTCCGCCTCGAGGGGAGGTTTGGGGGGAGGAAAGGTGGCCCCTTGAGCATAGAGAGTGCTATGGGGGGGAGCAGGGGGGGGTTTTGAGATGCCCGAGGTGTGGGGAGGGGGAGGAGTGGGATGGGGCAGGCGGAGATGGGGAAACAATGGGCAAAATTCCGAGAGTATAGCATGCTTGGTTAAGCAGCTTCGCAGGACTACGTAGAAACGATTAAGAAAACCGACGATACCCTCCCTTTTACGTGATCAAACGAAAGTAATTGCAGATTTGTCATGCCTAGGTCATTCGACCTATGTAGAGCTTGTAACTCTAACTCTGACAAGGAAGATCAACGCAGAAAGGACGGGGGATAGCAACAGCTTTGCAACATGGAATGTCATATGCAATAGCCTATAAAAGAATAGTATATAAGGTTACCCGAACAGAGATTATTAAAGATCAGTGACAAAGATATATTTTTTTATGGTCCTAGGCAGAGCGTCCCCTACCGCGGGAAGTTCCGTAAAGCGCTCCAAGAGGATGATATGTAGTGCGGAAAAACGACCGATACGACGTTGATCTTGATTCGCTTGTTAAAATTGTACCTACGGTGAGAAAAAAAAAAACAACAGCGCCTGGGGCAAATTATTTCCAAAGGGATTGAAGTTCATCATGAGAAAAACATGCAGTGTGTTTATGGGAGCTGTAAGCCCCAAACTTCGGATCAGTATTCGCTCTAATTTGGCCTAATTGCGCTTATGTAAAGAATTCATCAGTTGTTCTGTGGGAGGGGTTACAGCTATTCGATGGTTAGTAATCAGACTATTTCCAAACTTTTGAGACGCTTCTTCACACGTCAATGGCTGCAACATGTTCATGCGGGTGGGGGGGGCCTGTGAAACATATAGCAGCCCGCCCTATCCCCGGGAACGCCCGAACAAAGTTGAAGTTGAATATTGCGTAGGCTAGAGAGAATGGAGGTGCACCAGAAGTCATTGAATTTACTTTTACTATCGACGTTTGCATGCAACGTTAACTTTTTAGGATCGAAACTGCACGTCCTTGGGTTTTTGTAGGCCTATAATACAATTATCTCACTTGGGTCATATGAGCCTTGTCCACGTCATGGCAAACAGTAGAGCATTTCATCCAGAGTCTTTGTATAAGTAGGAACTGACACCGGTCAGGCCTGTTCGGTGAGGATTTATCGACAACTGACGCTAAGAGCGATACGTCTGATGGGCATAAATCTAATGGTGAATGAAGACAATAAGCGTAGCTGTCATCTGCTAAGTCTTGTCGAGTTGATTGGCGCTAGTCTGTTCCAACAGATACGTTAATGTAAATAAGAAAGTAGTAGGAGATCAGTATGAGAGCCCTTTGAGCGAACACAGGCAGTATTGTATTATGGGAAGTGATTGTTAGAAGAAACGAAGGCTTTCTGAGTATAAGCATGAGGAGCCTCGACAACAGAATCTGTTTTCATGCACATACTATAGAAGCAGGTAAGCTATTTTTTGGAGCCAGACAGTGCTTAGTGCTATAGGACCATGGTGTGGGGAATGTGGGGGGGGTGGGAGGATACTACCCAGCCTAAGGCGTGGTGGAATCACCAATGGGATTGGGGGGTTTGGGCCAAGATTGCCGGGATTTGTCCAAGAAGCAACACGTCGTAGTACCTGCACCAAAGTAGATTGCAGATGTTGCTTTGTTTAAAACACGAGAAGGTTTTAGTCATTGGGGGGGCTGGGGTTGTAGTTCAGAGGCCGGTTGATTCGAGAGTTTACGATAAGCCATATATTGGGAGATATGATCGTGCTACTAATGTGGAAAGCCTTTCTACAAGATATTAGTAAAAAAAGAGTTCTGAATGAGGCATTATTGAGGACATCTCTGCCATGACTCTGTCGAATATATAGGAAAGCAGTGTGACCTGGTCCGTATTTATTTCTGTTCTTAATGAGTCTGAGTGGGATCGTTGAGTTAGGGATCCGGGCTGGAACTCGGTGTGAACTCACACGTACCTAGGAGCGGAGGAGAAGAAATATTCTTCGCTTTTCGTGTTACAGATATAGGTTTAGAATGAAGTTTACTACGGAAAACTGGATGTTAGTTTCCGTTCGCAACAAGTTTGTGAGAACTATGGACGAGGTGTGCACATGAAGGGCAGAACAAGAACTAGAAAATCAACCATGATGTGCTAGCAGATCATTAGCTAGGCTCTCTCATATACTGTGATCGAAGAATGAGCCTTGACTAGAGACGTCCGTATCGCTTGCAGTGCGAAACGCGTATTGTATTTAAATTCGATCGTAGACAAAACATGTTAGTACTGAAGTTTTCCGACACGTTTAAAAGATGCCTGATTTCGTCACGGAAGACAAATAATGTCCAGGCCAGACGAAAAAAGTTTAAAGATAGAAGAATTGGAGTGCATTACTCCATGAAATCTAACGATTGCCCAAATGGAGAAAAAAACTGTGTGGCGTGTGATAAATGCATAATATGAGGACTCAGAACCTCGGCTACGCACCTAATATCGATAAGGCTACATAGAGATGCACTGACAGACTATGGGAATGATGGAAGTCAAAAGCAAAGAAAATTGGTTGGGTCCGTACGAATTGAGAACTTAGAGATTCGTTTAAATGAAATTTTTCACCTTGTGTAGCAGCGTGCTTTAACGGCACAATCGGAAGAAGTGTTTGTACATTAAATCATAGGAACGTCCGTTAAGAATCTTCTATTACTTATTATTAATATTAGTAGTATACTTAAATTAGAAGTGACCGATTATGGGGACCTAGTGTCTATACTAGAATACTCTGAAGGAATTGGGGACAGGAGTGGGAGATTCAATTCTGAAAACGAAATAAAGGAAATTGACATAAACTAACGGTTACGTTTGTTTGAGAGATTATGGATAATGAGATACATTTTTACTGTACGTCTTTTTGAAACATGAGTCATCTATAAGTTGTTATTAAAAAATAGGGACTTGTACACCATTCCATTTGCAAGTTCATCTACTAACAATGAAAAATATACTGAAGAGTTAATTAATTGTTTAAATTTAAATTTTAAGTGGGTATAACCGGTTGGCGGTCCTGAAGAAGATAAAGTGGGTAGGTATCAGTGAGACATTACGCACATTTAAGAGAAAATAAGGTTTTCTTTATCAAAATAAAAAGATCCAAAGCCCCCTTATTACACACGTTAAAAATTACTCTACTACACTAAACCCCGGCCGCAAGCTAAGTAGAGAGTGCACAGAATTGGCAATAGGTAATTTCAAGTAACCGCAACAACCTAAAATTCCTCCCCTTCAACCACACCCTTACTCACAAACCCGCTATTACATCCCAACCCTGAAATCTCCAACTTGCCCGAATTACGCGACTAGACTCATTCGCCCTCCCAGGATTTCTCCCTGCCTGTTAGACAGAACGCCCCATTTACTGGTGTAACTACCTGACATACGCGTATGGGTTACTCATCGGTCACACGTGGGTTTCCATAATCCTACTTGGCCGTTTTCCTGGGGTGAGAACTTTCATGAAAAAAATTGTCTCAACATCCATTACGATCGCTAGTTTCATTTGGGCATCTAAACACTTTTTGACGATCCTGAAATGCCTGAGGATGAGCTGAATATTTCAAGAAAGGAAAACGGCGCTTAAAAAACGTGAGAGCTAGAGCAACACTTTACTCGTACTACTACACCACTCAAAAATACACATCTGCGCGTGCTGAAGAAGTGAAAAGCTCACTCAGGTCCTACTGGCCGGATCAAAGCGTTCATGGTGAAAAAAAGCCCTAATACTACTTCGGAAAAGGATGCTGCTTTAAATATCTTTTGTCCCTTCCTATTCGAAAGTAGGAGTCTTTAAAATGGCTCACTTTCCGCGGGGCAGAATTGGATGCGCAGATTAAATAAATCAAGTCTACAAACACGCTTTACGACACTCTAGCCGGTGTATGAAATTAAACTGTCACAACAAATTTAAAACAGCTGATATTTAAGCTAACACTACATCAGAATTTGAAATCACTGCAATAAATATAATAAATGTATTAACAACAGTAAATTGATAGGGAGAAAAAATAGTGTCGTTTACATGAGTCATAGAAATCGTCTAAGAAAATACCGACTAAGTTACAATAGTGTTGGCTACTAGGATTGAGGAAAAATGGATACGCTAATTATAGATAACGATCATAATCAACGAGTCAAAACTGTCATGGTGAAGAACGGTGAACCATTTAACAATCACTCGCCACAGGGCGAAGTATTCAATGGTCTCAAGATTTAGCCGAGAGGGATGCATGCTGGGTGTAGTGTCAGTTATGAGCTGGTCCAATCCAGACGAATACTATTGATACTGAAGCAAATAGGCAGTTATGCGACATAAAATTTTGAACCGAGCAGCTTGAATGAATAACGACAGCAATATGCCGAACAGACCCACGATCAACGTGGATTTGTCACGATGAAGACGCATTCGCCCCACATGTATTGTGACAGAACCCTTCCAACGGAAACCGGATAGAAGTACATGGATGGGAATGTCTCTACTCACCCGGCCGTACTGCACACAAGATATTGGCTCCCTATCTTGATTAATCAGGGGTGGGTGGGGGGGGGGGGTGGGGGGGGGGTGGGGGGGGGTGCGGGGGGGGGGGCGGGGAGCGTATTGAAACGGCATCGAACCTGATGTCTGAGCTATGCGCAATCATATACGTATGAGGAAACCAAAAAAATGGAATTGGATTAACGTGGGTAATAGACTGGCGAACAAGTGACGGAGTCAATTTCTCTTCACTTGTAGGTGGGGGGGGGTTAGGGGGGGACATGATGCTGTCACACAGAAGATGGGGCCTAAAAGGTAGTGGCCTACGGCTGATGGCACAAATACTTTAAATAAACTCAATTTTTTAACCATCTTTTTAGTCGATAAAGCCTATGATTCACAGGCACAGGCCAATTACTCATCCCTTAACATTCAATGACTTCAAAATTGTTTGATTAGTATCGATCTATAATAAATAGGGGGGGGGGGGAGAATGTGGAATGGGGGGGGGGTGGTCATTCAAAGGAATGGTGGTATAGGGATTTAGGGTTGATACTCCCTTGCCGGCCAAATGATAATATTCACTTTAGGAAGCTGTCATGGTATCATTTCATATCGGTAAGTTACTAATTTAATGTATAATTGCCCAAGTAGGTGCAAATCGATAGATCAAGGTGTGTTCGAACATGTACTTGGCAAGTTCTGAGCGTAGTGATGGGGGGGGGGGGGGGGGGGGGGGGGGGCGTGATCGTAGGGCTGGAGATTCAGATAAATAAACTAAGGGTATTTACAAAATTTAAATGCAGACTGTTAAATAACAGTGATAGCGACGTAACTTATGATTTTAATATTATGATTATATGAGTACGTGAATTCAAATTCTACTTGGGGGGGGGGGGCGGGGCACTGTGTAGCTATCTCATATCTGAAGCAGATAGCTGATAGTTCAACGTAACTACTAAGAGTATTGATAGACACAATATGATAAGTATCGTATTAGCCTAGCTGAGTACCAATTACTAAAATTGCATTCACAATCTTTTACAGCATAAGACGCTAGTTCAAATTCAAGGACTTTTGGGGGGGGGAACCGCGTCGCTCTCTCCTTTCTAAATGAATCGGGTGAAAAGTATAAGTGCCGTGAGTATTTTTAGTCTGTGTTAATTTACTCACCTGTATCTAAGACAAGTATCAGTACCTTGTTTGACACTTAATACTATTAGGTAACTTTCCATGGATGCAAAAGATTTCATGAAGATTATCATAGTTAAACGTATGATACCTTTCGGGGGGGGGTGGGGGGGGGGGCATCAGGTTAAAATGGGGGTTAGAGGAATAATGTGCAGATCCATTACCTACACGCCACAGATTTATCATTATCGAGTGAGCGGGGGGTGAGTCGATTCTACTTAATCTTTTTAGAGAAAGAGCTGGGGGACTGTGTTGTGTCCTATATTATGTTATTATTGCAAGTGCCACACAGCATACATTCGTAAACCCAGGCCCCGTTTTATATTTTTCTTAATTTTGTCTTATACTTTTAATAATTTTTAAATATGTCGAGCTCAGTTTGTTGATTTGAAGCGGAAAAGCAAATATTTACATGATTATTTTATGGTAGAGAAATTTTGAATTTTTATAAATTGACTAAAAAAATTCAGAATATTTTCCATAAATATCACGTAAACATTCTTTCCGTAGCAAATAACACATTAGCTCGACGCTATTAAATATTAATAAAAGTAAACAAAAAAGAAAATAATACGGGGGTTGTACGAATTATCTGTGGCACTTGCAAAGAACCTATATATTGAGAACAGGCAGATTCTTTTCATAAAGAGTAAAGGCAACAGAAACAAAGCTATAGAATGAAAAATTACAGCTCTCATTACGCTAACATTTAAAAGATGAAAATCCCACAACGTTTCAAGAAGATTTCCACGATTTTGCATAATGCAAAGGAAGGGAATTACTGATTGTTTAGAACATTAGATATTAACCAGACATGAGTCCTCAAGTTTATTACTCAACGACTATCAATTAGATGGGGGAGGGTCTCGTTTTCCGAGGATGGTAAGGTAGAATTTCTTAATGAATTTAGTACTTGTAAACTAGGTAAATTATATATTCTGTAACATACGAGGCTGGTTTGGAAAGTCTCGTGCAAAGTCCGAAAGATGCAACCACCGGCACGTATCGAGATCATGTTTAGTTATTAGCATCTCTTTGAATGAACGCACACCAAGTTTCAAGCCATATTGGTCTATTTCTTTGTGGTTTGGCATTCGTATGAATCAAGAAGTCGAGTGATTATTCAAGAAATGGACGAAAAAAGAATTTCGTGTTGGTGATTAAACATTACTTTTGGAAAGGCAAAACGCTTAGGAGGACTAAAGAGAAGCGTGGATAAATCAAGTATGGTGACTGCTGCACCTTCGAGTTAGAACAGTTTATTAAGTGGTTTCAATCAAAATTTTCGGACTGGCCCATATGGCGCACAAGTGACGCTGAAACGTACTAGACGGGCCTGTGTGAGTTACGACTCCAGAAAATCCATTGATCAAATCCTGATATGGTGATGGATGGCAGAGAGAGTTAGAGGCGCGTGAGATTGCTAGTGCTGTGGGGCATCTCGGACTGAAATCGGGTACATAATATTTTGCATAAACATTTTGACAGTGAGAAAGCTCTATCCATGCAAGCATGTGGTGTCCAATGGCGCATTGACTGCACAAGGCCATCTGGACCTATAAAACGGATATAACGTGTGAAGTGTTGCAAGGATGGTTTGCAGCTGTTCCAGAAGAATCCTGAGGACTTTATGCGTCGTTTTCGTGCACTGTGAATGAAACATGGATACATTACTATAACTCCATGAGGACCAAACAAACAATCAATCTACAATGGGTTAGCCGAGTGATCGAGAATCTGCAATTCCTTAAAAAAAAGGCGAAGACCGTTCCTTCGGCCGAAAGGTTATGGCGACTGTCTTTTGGGATTCGCAAGGGATAATCCTCATCGACTATCTGGAAAAGGGTAAAACTATTACAGGTGAATATTACTCATCGTTATTGGACCGTTTGAAAACCGAGCTGCAAGAAAACGCCCGCGATTGACCCACAAGAAAGTCCTTTTCCATCACCGACAACGCACCAGCACACACCTCAGCAGTTGTGGTTGCAAAATTAATGGAAATAGGATTCCAACTCGTTTCACATTCCTCACTATTCTCCAGACTTGGCTCCCTAGGACTACTATTTGTTCCCCAATTTGAAGAAATGGCTGGCGGGACAAAGATTTTATTCAAACGAGGAGGTGATTGCAGACACTAATGGATATTTTGCAGACTTGGACAAATCCTATTATTCGGAAGGGATCAACAAACTAGAACATCGTTGGACGAAGTGTATAAGCCTAAAAGGAGACTATGTCGAAAAATAAAAAAGGTTTACCCCAAATACATAAGTAGTTTTTATTTTTGCACGGACTTTTCAAACCAGCCTCGTACTTTGTAGTTAATTTACATCTTGCTCCAGAAGAAGACACAGTGCGTTGAAACAACTGTCAGCAATAATATAATAAATATAAATGGTGACCTTAAACAGTCGTTGGAAAGTTATCG
Source organism: Pachyrhynchus sulphureomaculatus (assembly GCA_019049505.1). NCBI lineage: Eukaryota > Metazoa > Arthropoda > Insecta > Coleoptera > Curculionidae > Pachyrhynchus > Pachyrhynchus sulphureomaculatus. The sequence goes on along the minus strand of CM032453.1, from coordinate 76,098,913 downwards.
TGCCAACAGATAGATAGATATATAATCAAACATATAAAAGTTTAATGGGTGAGAGAGCATGTTAGAGGAGTTGTGCCATATATACTGTATTATATGTCCTTTTCAGGGTTCTCAGAGTCTCGGAACTTGAAAATTGTTTAGTTTTTTATTCATTTTCATTTCATATTTCATAATTTTACTTATTATTGTTGCCTCGTATGTGCTAAAAGGAAGTTGCTTTTCGTAATTTTTGTATTATCACATTTCGGGATCCCCAAATCACGAAAAACATAGTCTGTCGGTTCTGCTAGTTTGTCGATCTGTTGCTATGACAGTTCTTGAACGAAATAAGATATCGATTTTAAGTTTGGTACCATGTAACGCTTGAAGTTATAGTTTTTCGGAGATTTTTTAAACGGTAGGGGATGTGAGAGTTATGATTGGTTGAGATAATGAACAAATTTTAAGCATAATTATTTATTGTTATTTATATACGGATTTAAAGGGGTGATGGAGGGTGTTGGAGGAGGTGCCTCCTATATATCGTGTTCTACGTCCTTTTCAGGATTCTTAGAGTCGAAGAATATGATTATTGTGTTATTTTTTAATTATTTACGGGTATTTGTGATCAAACATTTCAGGGGTGAATCAGGTTCAAGAAAGTATTAAAAGAGTTTCTCGAAATGTGATTTTTTTCACAAATTCAATACTTTCCTTTAGCAAGCGAAGTAATATGATTAATTTATCCCTTAATGTCATTTCCTATGTATCTTATTTAAAAACCAACCACGATGAAATCATACACGCTCTACGAAGTATGAAGAATAATAGGGCACCAGGAGAAGGCGACATAGTAATAGAGATGATAAAAGAAGCTGAAGATCCTGTTTAACATATGCCTAGAAAAAGAAGAAGTTCCAGAAATTTGGAACAATGCAATAATGATCATCCTGTTTAAAAAAGGAGATCCGTCTCTCTTACGGAATTATCGTCCAATTAGCCTAATGTAACACCTCTACAAATTATTCACGAAGATCATCACTAATAGAATAACAAAGAAACTGGATCAACACTAATCAATAGAATAAAATAACAAACTGTTAATTTTAAGCAGGGCACTTTTGCAATAATCTAGGTTATCAAAAATGGAGTCAATTGTTTCTGTGTTTATTTGCTACCACCATATCCAGGATCTCTTATATGTACCCTAAGTAGGAAAACTTATGTTATTTTATAGTCTTTTGTCCTCGACGGCGCTTCATAAATCTTCATCATTTGATATGTAAGCAGTTCAAGCAATTAGCATTTTCGCTTTGGATAACGAGGTTTCATTACCATGTTATATGCAGGAGGAGGGATCATGTGAGTGGCAGGCTCAAGAAGTTGAAATGGTTACGTATTAAGGATAAAAAAGGCTATATCTGGGTTGCTTTCTGTATAGACTGTTGAAGACCGGAGTACGGTAGTCTCTGTGTGGAAGGCTGGATTATAGAAGCTCGGTACATCAGCGTAATACTAGGTACGACGACCGCTTTCAAATACCTAACCATCATACAAGTGGGTTTAAACAGTCTTTCGGCTATACGTCTGCTAAACTTCTGAACGAGATTCCTAGAGGTTTACTTGTTCTGTCTGAATTTTTTTTTCAGAAGACAGCTAAAGACTGCGGAATTTGTGATCACCTATTAACCGCAAGAATACTTATAGAAAAAGCAGTTGAATACAACCTTAAATCTTTTTGGCTTTTGTAGATTACGAAAAGGTATTCGACTCTATCAAGCACTGGGCAATAATGGAAGGACACAACCATGCACGTGTAGATTCTATACAGCTTTGATAGGGAATATATACAAAAAAAGCCACATCATTGTGAAAATA
>CM032453.1:75831199-76096956 GCA_019049505.1 Pachyrhynchus sulphureomaculatus | reverse complement strand
AAGTGAATGAAGAAATAAGCGTACTGTCATCTGCAAAGCTGTCGATTGGATTGCCGGTCTGTTCCAGCAGATCGTTTATGTAAATAAGAAAGAGTAGGAGACAGTATGGAGCCTTGAGGCACACCGGCGTTGATAGGGAAGGTGTTAGAAGAAAGAAGGCTTTCTGAGGAAACATGAGAGCCACAAACAGAACTTTTCAGACATACTATAAAAGCGTAGCTTAGCCAACAGTCCATAGTGCCAAACACGGTCGAATGCCTTGGATATGTCAAGAGCAACCGCTAGACATTCTCCAAAGTGTTCAGTTGCGTTGTTTCAAACATGTGTTACATAAGTCAGAAGATCTCCTGTTGATCTATGTTTACGAAAGCCATATTGGTGATCGCTAATAATGTTGAATCCTTCAAGATATTTTAGAAGATGATGATTGATAATCTCTTCCATGACTTTCGATATTATTGAAAGCAGTGTGACTGGTCGGTAGTTATTTGGCAAGGTCTTCTTGCCTTTTTTAGGTATCGGCTGAACTGTGGCACATTACCAGCAGGAAAGAAATATTCCCTTTCTGTAAGATAGGTTGAAAAGTCTACGGAAAACTGGTGTTAGTTCCTTCGCACAGTTTTTGAGAACTATGGCAAGTATTCCGTCAGCTCCAGAAGCCTTTTTTGGTGTCTAGCTTCATTAAAATACGCTTTATGATACGCGTCTGAAGACAACATCGGGCATCCTTGACTGCAATATGGAAATAGTAGGTAGTGTTTTTCCTTGGAAATCGACAGTAGAATGTGAAGCAAAGAGTTCAGCCAACAAGTTCGCTTTCTCAACAGGTGTCGTTGCAATAGAATTATCTCGCCGTGTGAGTGGTTGTATGGTGGATTTGTTGAAATACGTGTAGTGGATTAGGCGAAATTTGGTGAAGTAGATATTATAAAACATATTACCGTGCTGTAATGGAGATGGGCCGGTCACGTGGCGTGCTTGACGGACAATAGGTGGACAAAGAGAATTGTTCAGTGGAGACCGCGGCAAGACAAAAGAAGCCGAGGCAGACCACTTAGCCGATGGACGGATGACCTGAAGAGAATTGCCCAGAACTAGATAGCAAAAGCACAACATCGAAGGGACTGGAAGGACTTGGAGGAGACCTATATCCAGTAGTGGACGAGAGAGGCTGGATGTTGATAATGATTTGGCTATGAGTAATGTCTGGGTGTTGGTAAAAGCACAATAAACTCTATTTACAACTATCAGTACCACCGAAAATACGAAAAAAATAACATACAGTATACTATAAAATATTTAACTCGAATAGATCGGTATAGGTGATAACGACGTAGGCCGTAGGCGTAGTAGTTTGACATGTTTATTACCAATAGCGAATAAGGAATTTAAATTAGCTAGTAAGTGTATGCAAACTAGCAACATTGTAACGTAATATTGTTAATGTATTACTATTAAACCTATTTGAGATCTCAAGGGTGGAAAAAAATTATCACTTTATTGTATTATAAATAAGAGAAAACAAATTATTTTTAAATTTAATGACAGATAAAGAATCACAACTGTTTTCAGATAAATAAAATGTCTCTATTAAAGGAATATTTATAGACGAAAGACGGTTTTTTAAAGGAAGGATCGTTCAAAAAAAAAACTTTATTGTTTTTGGTACGAAAAAGAGTTAAAATTTGAAATACTTTTATTAAGCGTTGTAATAGATAATAAAAGTCAAAAGTCCTAATGTCTCTAATGACATCAAGAACCTCTGCAGATAGAGAAAATCTGTTAAATTCATTCTAGAAGTAATCAAAACTACTGCACGATGTTTTCAACAGTGCAAATAGGCTAGTAAAACATTCAATATTTTATTACCTTAAATAAGTGAGATAATAATTATTCAATAAATAACCTATAGGTTACGAGCGATATAGCTTAAGGGGAAGGGGTTCCACTAATTTAGTATATACTAAGTTGGGAATGTGGAATCTTTGGCACAATGATACTACTCAGTATATATCACCATTACACCAAACACTTTATTTTTGCACTCGACGCGCGTTTCGCTAACCATGTTAGCTTCATCACGAGCGATGATTGACTGACAATTTAGTATATATTTATTATGATAATTTTTTGGGTTTTTGGCTGAATAATTAACAAATTGTAAGCATAATCAAATAGTTGTATAAGGATGTGAATTAATTTTAAGGGATTTCTATCATCCTCTATATGTTAATTTGTCAAAGTGCAAACAACATATTTTTTTGAGCATTGGATATATCGTGCCAACAAAACACCATTTGCGGAAAGCATTACTGCTCTTCTTTAATTCGAAGAAAAGCCTTGCTGAACGCCATCGATTGCTGTCCGAAACCTATGGTGATTAAATTCATCGACAAAAACATGTGAGTACTGGTTTCGACACTTTAAAAGTGATGATTTCGTCACGGAAGACAAATAACGTCCAGGCCAGCCGAAAAAGTTTAAAGATGAAGAATTGGAGGCATTACTCCATGAAAACTCGTGCCAAATGGAAAAAAAAAACTTGCAGTATCATTAGGAGTCGACTGCACGACCATTTCTAAGCACTGACATGCACTGGGAATGATTCAAAAGCAAAGAAATTGGGTGCCGTACGAATTGAAACCTAGAGACGTTGAAATGAAATTTTTCACTTGTGAACAACTGCTTTAACGGCACAATCGGAAAAGTTTTGTACATCATATTGAAACGTCTTAACTTTCTTTACTTTTAATAAATATTTTATTTATTAAATAGAAGCCGTTATTTGCCCCTTATGTATATCTTAATTTCTGAGGATGGATTGAGTGGATATCAATACTGAAGAAACTAAAGAAATTAGACATAAACTAGCTTAGTTTGTTTGGGGAGATTATGGACAAGAGATAATTTTTGTACGTCTTTTGAAAATGGTCTCTATAGTTGTTTAAAAATATGGTTGTACACCATTCATTTTCAAGTTCAGCTCTAAAAATGAAAAAATACTGAAGAGTTAATTAATTGTTGAAATTAAATTTTAATTGGGTAAAACCGTTGCGTCCTGAAAGATAAAGTGGTAGTTCAGTGAGACATTACACATTTAAAGAAAAAAAGGTTTCTTAGCAAAATAAAAATTCCTAACCTTATTACACACTTAAAAATTACTTCTACTAAATAAAAACCCCTTAAGCTAGTAGAGTGTGCACTATGGCATAGGGTATTTAATTACGATTATTAAGTTTTTAATAAAAGGCTTAATAAAACTCGATATTAAAAGTTTTTGAAATTAACTTCGCGAATTACACGTGTAGAGTAGTCGATGGAAACGCACTTGTAGACAGGAAGTGAGATTTTAACTGGTGTACTACCGACTTACGGATTGGTTTCTCCTCGTGGGTTTTCCATAAGCTACTTGGCCTTTCCTGGTGAGACTTTCATAAAAATATTGTCTCATCCATTACGATCCTAGTTTCATTTGGGCATCTAAACACTTTTTGACCTGAAATGCCTGAGGATGAGCTGAATATTTCAAGAAAGGAAAAAGGCCTTAAACGTGAGAGCTAGAAACCATTACCGTACTACTACATCACTAAAAAACACTCTGCCGTGCTGGAGAGGAAAGCTACTCAGGCCTACTGGCGGAACAAAGCTTCATGGTGAAAAAAGCCCTTACTAATTCGAAAAGGCTGCTTAAATATCTTTGTCCCTTCCTATTCAAAGTGGAGTCTTTAAAATGGCTCACTTCCGGGGGCAAAATTAATGCAAATTAAATAAATCAAGTCTACAACACGCTTTACACACTCTGCCGGTTTGAATTAAACTGCTCAAAAATTTAAAACACTGTTTTAAGCTACACTGCTCAAGAATTGAAATCACTGCAATAAATATAAAAATGTAATAAAACATAAATTATAGGGAGAAAAGTAGTGTCGTTACATGATCTTAAAATCTAAGAAAAAACGAATGTTACAATATTGCTACTAGTGAGGAAAAATGGATACGCTACGATCATCCAAAGAGCAAAACTTCATGGGTGAAGCCCGGTGAACCATTAGCATTCTCGCCACAGCCGAATATTCATGGCTCCTAGCTTAGCTAGGGGGATCAGCTGGGTGTAGTGTATTATGAGCTGGTCCAATCCAACGAAACTATTACTGAGCAACGTTATCGACAAAAATTGAACCGAGCGTTGAAGGAAAAACGACAGCAATATGCCGAAAGACACGACAAAGTGATTTTTCAACATGAAACGCTCGCCCACATGTTGCAAAACCCGTCAAGGAAACGTTAGAAGTACTTGGATGGGATGTCCTACCTCACCCGCCGTACTCACCAGATATTGCTCCTTCTGATTATCATTTATTCCGATCGATGACGCATGATCTATCTGAATAGCGCATCCATTCTTATGAGGATACCAAAAAAATGGTTGATTCGTGGATAGCCTCAAAAGACGAGTCGTTCTTTCAACTTGGTATTCATATGCTGCCACAAAAATGGGATAAAGTAGTGGCTAGCGATGGACAATACTTTAAATAACCAATTTTTAACCATCTTTTTACAATAAAACCATGTTCACGCACCCAATTAATTCACTTCAATTCAATACTTCAAATTTGTTGATTATTCAATCTATATAAAAAAAATTATGATATTCAAAATATATAAAATTAATTGATCTCCTTCCCCAAAAATAATATCTCTAAAAAACTGCAGGTTTCATTCCTACGGTAAGTACTTTATGTATATCAAATTTGAAATCGATATATCATGTTGTTCGAAACTTACTGCATCGACTTAGCCGTTACTTGCTGTAGATCCATAATAAACTAGGAATAAAAATTTAAATAACTGTTTAAGATCACTACTTATGTTTATTATATTATTGCTGACAATTCTTCAGACACACTGTGTCTTCTTCTGAAGCAAGATGTAAATTAACTACTAAGTATGTTACACAATATATTATTTACCTAGTTACAAGTACTAAATTCATTAACAATATTTACCTTAATACCTAGAACAAATTCAATATTGGAGACTCTCCCCCATCTAATTGATCGGTGAATAATAAGCCTGAGCATTTTTTTCTGGTTAATTTCTACCTGTTCTAAACAATTCAGTAATTTCCCTTCCTTTCCATTATGTAAAATTCTGAAATCTTCATTAAACGTATGATTTTCATCGGTTAAATGTTTAGCGTAATGAGATCTCTTATTTTTCATACTATAGCTTTGGTTATGTTCCTTTATTCTTTTATAAAAAGATCTGCCTGTTTGTCCTATATAGGTTTTATTGCAAGTGCCACAGCATAATTCGTAAACCCCCGTTTTATTTTCTTATTTTGTTTTACTTTTATTATTTTTAATATGTCGAGTTAATGTGTTATTTGAACGGAAAGCAATATTTACATGATTTTTATGGAAGAAATTTTGAATTTTGATAAATTGACTAAAAAAATTCAAAATATTTTTTCCATAAATATCACGTAAACATTGCTTTCCGTACAAATAACACATTAGCTCGACGTATTAAAAATAATAAAAGTAAAACAAAAAAAAAGAAAATAATACGGGGGTTTACGAATTATGCTGTGGCACTTGCAATAAAACCTATATATGAGAAACAGGCAGATCTTTTCATAAAAGAGTAAAGGAACATAAACAAAGCTATAGAATGAAAAATAACAGCTCTCATTACGCTAAACATTTAAAAGATGAAAATCACACGTTCAAGGAAGATTTCAGAATTTTGCATAATGCAAAGGAAGGGAAATTACTGAATTGTTTAAAACAGGTAGAAATTAACCAGAAAAAATCCTCAAGTTTATTACTCAACGATCAATTAGATGGGGGAGGGTCTCGTTTTCGAGATGTAAGGTAAATATTCTTAATGAATTTAGTACTTGTAACTAGGTAAATTATATATTCTGTAACATACGAGGCTGGTTTGGAAAGTCCGTGCAAAGTCCGAAAGATGGCACCACCGGCACGTATCGAGGTCATGTTTAGTTAACAGCATCTCTTGAATGAACGCACATCAAGTTTCAGCCATATTGGTCTATTTCTTTGTGTTTGGCATTCGTATGAATCAAGGACGTCGAGTGATTTTCAAGAAATGGACGAAAAAGAATTTCGTGTGGTGATTAAACATTACTTTATGAAAGGCAAAACGCCTTAGGAGACTAAAGAGAAGCTTGATAAACATTATGGTGACTCTGCACCTTCGATTAGAACAGTTTATAAGGGTTTCAAAATTTTCGGACTGGCCATATGGGTACAAGTGACGTTGAACGTTCTGGACGGCCTGTGGAGGTTACGACTCCAGAAATCATTGATCAAATCCATGATATGGTGATGGATGGCAGAAGAGTTAAGGCGCGTGAGATTGCTAGTGCTGTGGGCATCTCGACTGAACGGGTACATAATATTTTGCATAAACATTTGGACATGAGAAAGCTATCCGCAAGATGGGTGCCGCGATTGCTCACGCTTGACCAAAACGGAATCGTGTGAAGTGTTGCAAGGGTGGTTTGCAGCTGTTCCAGAAGAATCTTGAGGACTTTAAGCGTCGTTTCGTCACTGTAAATGAAACATGGATACATTACTATACTCCTGAGACCAAAAAAACAATCTAAACAATGGGTTACCAAGGGGGAATCTGCACCAAAAAAGGCGAAGACCGTTCCTTCGGCCGGAAAGGTTATGGCGACTGTCTTTTGGGATTCGCAAGGGATAATCCTCATCGACTATCTGGAAAAGGGTAAAACTATTACAGGTGAATATTACTCATCGTTATTGGACCGTTTGAAAACCGAGCTGCAAGAAAACGCCCGCGATTGACCCACAAGAAAGTCCTTTTCCATCACCGACAACGCACCAGCACACACCTCAGCAGTTGTGGTTGCAAAATTAATGGAAATAGGATTCCAACTCGTTTCACATTCTTTCTCACATTCATTCTCCAGACTTGGCTCCCTAGGACTACTATTTGTTCCCCAATTTGAAGAAATGGCTGGCGGGACAAAGATTTTATTCAAACGAGGAGGTGATTGCAGACACTAATGGATATTTTGCAGACTTGGACAAATCCTATTATTCGGAAGGGATCAACAAACTAGAACATCGTTGGACGAAGTGTATAAGCCTAAAAGGAGACTATGTCGAAAAATAAAAAAGGTTTACCCCAAATATATAAGTAGTTTTTATTTTTGCACGGACTTTTCAAACCAGCCTCGTACTTTGTAGTTAATTTACATCTTGCTCCAGAAGAAGACACAGTGCGTTGAAACAACTGTCAGCAATAATATAATAAATATAAATGGTGACCTTAAACAGTCGTTGGAAAGTTATCGTGCCAACAGATAGATAGATATATAATCAAACATATAAAAAGTTTAATGGGTGAGAGAGCATGTTAGAGGAGTTGTGCCATATATACTGTATTATATGTCCTTTTCAGGGTTCTCAGAGTCTCGGAACTTGAAAATTGTTTAGTTTTTTATTCATTTTCATTTCATATTTCATAATTTTACTTATTATTGTTGCCTCGTATGTGCTAAAAGGAAGTTGCTTTTCGTAATTTTTGTATTATGTACATCACATTTCGGGATCCCCAAATCACGAAAAACATAGTCTGTCGGTTCTGCTAGTTTGTCGATCTGTTGCTATGACAGTTCTTGAACGAAATAAGATATCGATTTTAAGTTTGGTACCATGTAACGCTTGAAGTTATAGTTTTTCGGAGATATTTTTTAAACGGTAGGGGATGTGAGAGTTATGATTGGTTGAGATAATGAACAAATTTTAAGCATAATTATTTATTGTTATTTATATACGGATTTAAAGGGGTGATGGAGGGTGTTGGAGGAGGTGCCTCCTATATATCGTGTTCTACGTCCTTTTCAGGATTCTTAGAGTCGAAGAATATGATTATTGTGTTATTTTTTAATTATTTACGGGTATTTGTGATCAAACATTTCAGGGGTGAATCAGGTTCAAGAAAGTATTAAAAGAGTTTCTCGAAATGTGATTTTTTTTCACAAATTCAATACTTTCCTTTAGCAAGCGAAGTAATATGATTAATTTATCCCTTAATGTCATTTCCTATGTATCTTATTTAAAAACCAACCACGATGAAATCATACACGCTCTACGAAGTATGAAGAATAATAGGGCACCAGGAGAAGGCGACATAGTAATAGAGATGATAAAAGAAGCTGAAGATCCTGTTTAACATATGCCTAGAAAAAGAAGAAGTTCCAGAAATTTGGAACAATGCAATAATGATCATCCTGTTTAAAAAAGGAGATCCGTCTCCTCTTACGGAATTATCGTCCAATTAGCCTAATGTAACACCTCTACAAATTATTCACGAAGATCATCACTAATAGAATAACAAAGAAACTGGATCAACACTAATCAATAGAATAAAATAACAAACTGTTAATTTTAAGCAGGGCACTTTTGCAATAATCTAGGTTATCAAAAATGGAGTCAATTGTTTCTGTGTTTATTTGCTACCACCATATCCAGGACCTCTCTTATATGTACCCTAAGTAGGAAAACTTATGTTATTTTATAGTCTTTTGTCCTCGACGGCGCTTCATAAATCTTCATCATTTGATATGTAAGCAGTTCAAGCAATTAGCATTTTCGCTTTGGATAACGAGGTTTCATTACCATGTTATATGCAGGAGGAGGGATCATGTGAGTGGCAGGCTCAAGAAGTTGAAATGGTTACGTATTAAGGATAAAAAAGGCTATATCTGGGTTGCTTTCTGTATAGACTGTTGAAGACCGGAGTACGGTAGTCTCTGTGTGGAAGGCTGGATTATAGAAGCTCGGTACATCAGCGTAATACTAGGTACGACGACCGCTTTCAAATACCTAACCATCATACAAGTGGGTTTAAACAGTCTTTCGGCTATACGTCTGCTAAACTTCTGAACGAGATTCCTAGAGGTTTACTTGTTCTGTCTGAATTTTTTTTTCAGAAGACAGCTAAAGACTGCGGAATTTGTGATCACCTATTAACCGCAAGAATACTTATAGAAAAAGCAGTTGAATACAACCTTAAACTCTTTTTGGCTTTTGTAGATTACGAAAAGGTATTCGACTCTATCAAGCACTGGGCAATAATGGAAGGACACAACCATGCACGTGTAGATTCTATACAGCTTTGATAGGGAATATATACAAAAAAGCCACATCATCTGTGAAAATACACGAAACCACTGGAAACTTCACCAAAATTGTTTATACTTGCCCTGGAGGAGATATTCAGAAAAATACAGTGGCCAGACAAAGGAATAAACATATGTGGAGAACGCCTAAACCACCTAAAATTTGCCGACGACGTAGTCTTAATTGCAGATAAACTGGACGCCTTGAAAACTATGTTGAAAAAACTAGAAAGCCAATCAAGAGCAGTGCGTCTAAAAATCAATTTAAGTAAAACCAAGACAATGTGTCCAGAAGATCAGAAAATTGTTATCAGAGAAACACCATTTGAGAATGCCAAGTTGTATACATATCTCGGACAAATTATAACATTGACAAGAGAAAACAAAGAACTAGAAATAGATCGCAGAAGGAGACTGACATGGGCAGCATTTAGGAAATTAGCTTATATACTTAAGAATAAAAAAAAAACCTCTACACCTGCGGGCTAAAGTGTTCGAACAGTGTGTACTGCTAGTTTTGACTTACGGGGCACAGATTTGGACCCTAACAAAGCAAATAGTAACGAAATTATAGACAATACAAAAAGCAATGGAGAGATCAATTTTGGGTATTACCTTGAGAGATAAAAAGAGGAATACGTGGACGAGAGAAAGAACCAGAGTGGCGGACGACGTAAAGAGAGTGACACGCCTTAAATGGGATTATGCAGGACACATAGCCAGATCCAAAGAAAACAAATGAACTACAAGAATACTACAATGAAGACTATGGTCCGGCAGAAGAAACGGGGGAAGGCCAAAAACGCGATGGTACCACGATATTAAGAGAGTTGTAGGACTACCAGCAATTATTTATACTAAACATGTCATTGGGAATTTTTAAAAATTTAGAAAATCTGAAATATCCGATGTAAAATACATTATTCTCAAAATTGGGTGTATTAAGTAATAAAATCTCAATCTCATCTATTTTATTACTTAATACACCTTTTAGTAATTGCTGCTGTACTTTCCATATCAGTATATCGTTGCAAGCCTGAAACTACAACAATAACAAATAACGAGACTACGACACATATGACAACACTGCTTACCTCACCTCATTTCTAGCACTGTCATGAAAAGCTTTTGACTATACATACTAGCCATCAGTCTATTTTCAGTCCATAATCTAACCCTTTAATTTGATCACTCTATAGCTCAACAACTCGACTATACGTTGCAAAAACTAACAACTTTCAAACATCACCATAGATACATTTTTGATGTGACACAAAGGAACATCAGGCACTTGTGGAACATCAATAAGCCCACCAAGTTAAATCAAGAAAAAAACTGAGAGATATTTAAATTCTGAGTTGGTGATGATTGAAGTAAACGATAAAGACAGTCCTGTGTGATAATTGGTAATAAAAATCGGCTGCAGGTAACATGTAACCGAATAAACTTAAACGGCATTTGGAAACAGTTCATAGCAAGTGGATTAATAATCCTTGAGAGCCTTTTACTGCCAAACTGTACTTATGAAAAGCAAAAATTTAAATATATAATAAAAGACTGTTTTTAGTCAATTTCCACTGGTTTATTTAAATTGCGATGACGCGTTTCGCTGTCGATGCAGCTTCTTCAGATCTACATTTTACACTGTCAAGTTAGGTTTAATATTCACAGTTTTATATAATTTCTTAATTATAATATTACACCTAATTAAATTACATTGATAGTATTGGAAAATCCACACAGATTTGGAGTTAAGAGAATAAATTCAATAATGGTGAATTGCTTAAATCTACCTGGTCGTTGAGTAAAGTACCTGTAGTCCTTAATCGATTTATTTGCATAGTCTCTAAAAGGTTTAGTTTTAAGCCTTTTTGTTGGGTGTGTAAAATTTTGAAATTCTTGTTAAATGTGTGATTTTCTGTTAATAGATGATTAGCATATGTTGAATTAGATTTTCTATGGATGAAACTTTTTTCGTGTTCTGTAATTCTTTGTCTAAATGTCCGTCCAGTTTGTCCGATGTATGTTTTAGGACATGACCCACATGTTAATTGATAAACCCCTGATTTGTTGTCTTTATTGATTTGTGGTTTGTAGTTTCGATTAAGGACTACAGGTACTTTACTCAACGACCAGGTAGATTTAAGCAATTCACCATTATTGAATTTATTCTCTTAACTCCAAATCTGTGTGGATTTTCCAATACTATCAATGTAATTTAATTAGGTGTAATATTATAATTAAGAAATTATATAAAACTGTGAATATTAAACCTAACTTGACAGTGTAAAATGTAGATCTGAAGAAGCTGCATCGACAGCGAAACGCGTCATCGCAATTTAAATAAACCAGTGGAAATTGACTAAAAACAGTCTTTTATTATATATTTATAATGAATTTCCATCAAGTAGAAGCTACAACAATCCAAAAAAAAAAAAAAAAGCAAAAATTTATTTTTAAATAGTCTTTATCTATAAACGAAGACATTTTACTAAGCCCTTCCAAGGACTTGTTTGAAATAACTAGAAACAAGGAGTCATAGAAAAAGAATTTATAGTATATTTCTAGCGATAGTTCAGATAATAGAAACTATGTTTTGAGATCTGTTTATCAAACAACTGCAGGTCAAGCATCCATCAAATCATATGCGATATAACTGAGGATGTGCAGCAACTTTTTGTCGACACCGACTTAAATTATTTTCTCAATTCACTTTGATGAGGCAACAGACTGCAAATTAATTGTTGATGTTCGGTTTTGCAATGGAATGTCAACATTTGAGAAACTATTATTTTACAAAATTTACACACCCTTATATTATTCAATATACTGGATAATATAGAACGAGGCAAATACAGTCTGTCAAGTAAAACGTGACCGCTCGCATTCGTAAAAAAAAATGTGTTTTGAGAAAATTTTTTGCCATCAATGTATTCTTTGGGGTGCTAACAACGGCATAATTGCCTTAGTAGGTTGTCCAATTGCCTCCTGCTTCAATAATCGCCTAAACTTCGATGCATTTCGACGAGATTTTCTACATACTCGAGAGGTAATGATCTCTAAATTTTTCGAATCTCGCGAGACAACTGAGTCAAAGTCCTTAGGGTTTTTCCTCCGAACTTTCTCTTTACAAGGGACGAGAGTTTTCAATAGGGTTGCGTCCGGCGATTGTGACGGCCACTCTTCTATCGTAGCGTGAGCCCAAGCAAGCCGCTTCGCGACGTGGTTTTCGCCCAACAAAGGTTTCTTCAACGTGCTTCGGAATTTGACATCATGAGCATGAAGATGTTGTCGAATGGTCTCATGGGACACATTCAAACCCGATTTTTTTTTAATTTTGCCGCTCCTTGACGCAATTTCGGATGCCGTGAAAATAAAAACACGAGTCGTTTTTCGTCTTTCGCAATGACTTTGCCTACCGAGCCTCGTTTTGCCAAGTCGTCGACATTTTTCGTCTCATTAAAACGATTTACTCAGTTCTTCACAAACGAAACCGAATTTTTAATATATTTAGCCGCCGTGGAATGTGTCATTTTAGGCCTCTTTGGATAAAAACAAAGGAAGACTGCCATGAACCGAAAACAATTTTGGATTTTACGTGATTTCTACAAAAGTTCTGAATCGACTGATACTTTTCACTTTACCAATTTTTTGTTGAATAGCTAAAACTGCATATACCAAAAATGAATTATCACGGACACGTTCTTACTTGACAGACTGTAACAATGCAAAAATTGTTTAAGAGAGAAGCCCTAGCAGTCAAATAAATGAGCCCTGTTCTTAGACACCTTGCTAACTACAATTTTAACTGTTGTAAAATATCTAAAATTACGACAGATAAAATCAATACTTCTTTCTGTACTTCCCAAAGGGACGAGTGCAGATCATTCATCGCTAGTTTTTAGTGTTCCATACACTTATAGGATCACTTCGGTGTCTGGTCATCTGTCACACCCGATTTTCTCAGAAACTATTTGACACAGAAAGTTGAAATTTGTTACAAATATAGAAATTGATGGCCTAAACAGAGCCGTGTTGTTTTGATAAGTAAATTTGTAGGGGGAAGTGAAAAAAAATTTTTCGAAGGTCATCGAGTGGGATGTCAAATGAAAGCTTGTGAAAACACGAGTTCAAAAATATATGTAATCTTGTGCACACTTTTGTTTGTATTATTTTAAAAAAATTGTCAAAAATAACTGTCCCCTCCTGTCAAAAACTATTAAGCAAAAAATTTTGAAAAAATTCTATAATATTCTCCATAAAGTGTATATTGAACGAGAATTATCACGAGTGCATTACGTTTGATAATTTATCTGGTATAAGAAAAATATGAAAACTATGCTTTTTGAAATATGGTAAAGGTTTGTGTAATATACTTTTAAGTGTACATTACTCTAACCGAGTGACAAGTCGCTCTTGTACAGAGATATAATTTTATTTTATTTGTTTATAATTTAAAAAATATTTAGGTAGTAAATATTTATTTTACACTTTTGCTACTAGATTCCAAACGGAGCTAGATTAACTTATTGGCTATTAGATAGTTAAGATGCTATAACTATTATACATTAATGACTAAGAAAAGATTTGAAAATACATATTGGATCTTAAGATGTCAGGGACCTAATTAACTTAGCCTAGATAAGAATTTTATTTAATTTTAAAAGCAATTATGGTACGGAAGATTAACTGTGCAAGTCCAACTTGCACTTGACAGTTTTCTTTATTAAGGCAACCTTATTTTGAGATATGAGCTACTTGGTGGATAATGGTACTGGAGGAACTAAATTTGTAGATTTTAAATTCAAAGAAGTAAAACACATGTCGCGGATATAGGTGACAAAGTGAACTCCTTTTATAGAAAAGTATCTTATGAAACACATACGCCAAGCAATAAACTTACAATTTAAAGACAAGTAGCAAAATGAAGAGATAATTTATGAATATACCGCTGATTGAATTTTCGTCCAAGCTCGTCTTTGTATAAAGCTACTATAAAGGAATGAACTTAGATAGACGATACTCAAATGATAGCTACTAAGCGGAAAAGAACTAGAATTCATAAGAAATTTAAGCGCGCCAATTTTATTATCACATCTTCTGATAAATTCTACATAATATTAAAATTGTATGTGCTTTTAGGATTTGGCTACGTCTTATCTTTGCGACATCGGGTTTTCTTTAGTAACTCCTTGGAAAACAAAATATGGGTCCAAGCTAAACATAGAAACAACAAACTCAGAGTGTCAGTTCCCAACTAACACTTTCTTATGAAAAGTCTTACTCTGCAAGACAAGCCTGAAGAAGCCATCATTTTTTTTTTGTTATTTCCTAAATTAGTAAACTAACAAATACATAATCATAAGTATCTATACGCAAAGTTTTATTTTTCTATTTTTCGAATGTTTTTTAAGTATCTTTAATTGCTATTTTACTGTTAATAACCCTTATAGATGAATTTCCAACAGTGTAGTCAAATTGTTTATAGTTCTGAAATAAAAAACGAATTTTCTTTAGGCTTTTTTTCAATAGTTTTTAGTTTCTCAATACTAATTATTTCAAAATCCCAGTTATTTACAAAAAATTATGCAAGAAGAAACTGACAAGCATCGAAACACAACTGTTGTATCAATAATTTTACTAATGAGTTCGTTTTCTTAATGGAAGAAATTGTGCAACTCAATTAACTGCATTGGATCTAATTTATTCCATTCATTTTTAATTAGTTAATAACTGTTGATAATTGTCCGATAAATATTTATTTTTATTGTTATTATTTTGTTTCAACTTGATTTATGTAAATGTTTTTATTGCTATTATATTATCGATCAACGAATCAAAACCAGGATGTTGTAATAGGTTTTTTTTAGTTTTTGGAATTGTTTTGTAATAGATTTTTTTCTTTTTCAATAAAGTATAGATACAAAGTATCCCGTGAAATTTTAATTTTAGAATATACATATTGGGAAAAGGCATTTATAAATGAAAATAAACTTGGAAAGTTAGTTTTTAAAAATATTGTCATCTAAAGGTGAATGTTTCCGGCCCTCTCATAAGCGAACAGTGAAATTATTGACGATATTTCGACACGTCGCTTCCGTGATCACTGCCCGATATTTTATTTTAATCGTTCCAGGGAGGGACAATTGTAAAAGTAAACTTTAATTTTGAGATATCCTTATAAGAGAAAATCGGTCCGCATCAAGTCAGAACTACGCGAAAGCCGGCTGATGGTAATCAATTTATTTGGGAAAATTTCTCGAAAGACTCGTAAAATTGTGTTCAAAGTATGTTATCCTGCTGAAACTAGCTATATCTTGCAAGAATGTAAATCTAAATCTTTACCAAAAACGTATTATAGCGAATGCCTGAGCATAATTGCAGTACCTGATCGTTTGCATATTTAGACGTTGGGATTCTTACGAACTGATATTTGGACGAACTCGACGTTTGTATTGCTTCTCAACTTCCTCGGTCGCCCTGCCCGAGTTTTAAGTAAAGTGGGATTAGTTTCTTCAAATTTCTGTACCCATTTTTTAATCGGTACAACACTCGGAGATTTATTTACGCTGTGCAAATAATAATAAACCAGAAAATTTCGCCCCGCACTGGTAATAGAATTATTATTTTTGTAAAATTCCACTGAAGACACGCCTCACACCAGTGAAATACTCCCTACAATCTAAATTTCCAAAGATTCAAGCTACGCTCTATGCCCTTGCTTTACCCCATAAGAGATACCTGTGATTTATAAACTTTATAAATTAAATGCTATCTATGTATATAATTATGTATTATTTTCTTGCTAAAGGAAAGTATTGTATTTGTGAAAACCACCTTCCGAGATTTTTGCATTTCTTCACATTTCAGAGTACCTGAATTAGAAAAACATAGTTTTTGAACAAATCTATAGTTTTTGAACAATACAACAGTAATAGCAGGTAGAATAGTAGTATGAGAATGTATCCTGGTTTTTGGTTAGATAAAGATGCAAACTTTATGAAAAAAATATTCCTAGTTAAACATATAAGGAGTTCAAGGAAAGGGTTAAGGACTGGCGTCGAATATATCATATTACAGCTCCTGTTTGGGGCCCTTGGGCCCCGAGAAATCTAAAAATAATGTTTTTTTTTTCAAGCAGTCTGTCAAGTAAGAACGTGTCCGCGATAACTCATTTTTAGTAGGTGCGATTCTAGCGATTCAAAAAAAAATCGGTAGAAACCTTTGTCGATGCATTTTAGTAAAAGTATCAGTCAATTCCGAACTTTAGTCGAAATCACGTAAAATTCAAAATGAGTCAGTTGATTGCGCATCGGTTCGAGGCAGTCTTTCTTTGTTCTCATCCAAAGGGGCCTAAAATGGCACATTCGGCGGCCGCTAAATATATTAACAAGTCGGCGTCATTTGTGAAGAAGTGGATAAATTGTTTTAACCATACAAGATATGTGGACGACTTGCTCCGAAAGTCGAAAAAACCGAATCGTGTCTTTGTTTTCACGGGACCAGAAATTGACTCTGCGGCAAAATTAAGAAAATTGGATTTGCATGCATCATGACGTCAAATTCAGAAGAATATTGAAAAAAACCTTTGCTGGGCGAAAATAACATCGCCAAGCAGCTCGCTTGGGCCCACGATAAGATACTAGAGTGGCCCTCACAATCACCGTACGCCAACCCTACTGAAAACGTTTGGTCTCTTGTAAAGAGAAAGCCCAGAGGAAAGAATCTGAGGAATTTGACTCAGTTGCAAAAATTTGGAGATCAGTGCCGCGCGATAATGCAGAAAATCTCGTCGGCAGCATGCCTCGAAGATGCCAGGCGATTATTGATGCAAGATTCGATTGGACAATTTACTAAGTAATTGCTCCGTTGTTAGCACTTCAAAGAATACATTGACGGCAAGACTTTTTTTCAAAACACATTTTTTCAAGATTACTAGCAGTCATGTTCTTACGTCACAGATGTAATTATTAATAGAGGTGGTATTTCAACGAGTGATGTCATTAGAGTAACCTTTAAAAAAATATATATTGACTTTACAGTTTGTTTTGGCCGAAAACTCTTGAATAAATAATTACATTTTTTGTTTAATAAAAATGAAACTGGTGAAGTATACGTCGAGCTTACTGCCGAAGTATCCATCCTAATACTACAGTTTATACAAAAATTATTGAGTTAAAAAAAAAAACTGTGAGGGCCGAAAGATATGAATGGCTCATAAAAATAAACAATATGTACATACGAGGCTGGTTTGAAAAGTCCGTGCAAAGTCCGAGAGATGGCACCACCGGCGCGTATCGAGGTCATGTTTAGTTAGTAGCATCTCTTGAATGAACGCACACCAAGTTTCAGCCATATTGGTCTATTTCTTTGTGTTTGGCATTCGTGTGAATCAAGGAAGTCGAGTGATTTTCAAGAAATGGACGAAAAAGAATTTCGTGTGGTGATTAAACATTACTTTATGAAAGGCAAAACGCCTCAGGAGACTAAAGAGAAGCTTGATAAACATTATGGTGACTCTGCAGCTTCGATTAGAACAGTTTATAAGTGGTTTCAAAATTTTCGGACTGGCCATATGGGCACAAGTGACGCTAAACGTTCTGGACGGCCTGTGGAGGTTACGACTCCAGAAATCATTGATCAAATCCATGATATGGTGATGGATGACAGAAGAGTTAAGGTGCGTGAGATTGCTAGTGCTGTGGGCATCTCGACTGAACGGGTACATAATATTTTGCATAAACATTTGGACATGAGAAAACTATCCGCAAGATGGGTGCCGCGAATGCTCACGCTTGACCAAAAACGGAATCGTGTGAAATGTTGCAAGGATGGTTTGCAGCTGTTCCAGAAGAATCCGGAGGACTTTAAGCTTCGTTTCGTCACTGTGGATGAAACATGGATACATTACTATACTCCTGAGACCAAACAACAATCTAAACAATGGGTTACCAAGGGGGAATCTGCACCAAAAAAAAGCGAAGACCGTTCCTTCGGCCGGAAAGGTTATGGCGACTGTGTTTTGGGATTCGCAAGGGATAATCCTCATCGACTATCTGGAAAAGGGTAAAACTATTACAGGTGAATATTATTCATCGTTATTGGATCGTTTGAAAACCAAGCTGCAAGAAAAACGCCCGCGATTGGCCCACAAGAAAGTCCTTTTCCATCACGACAACGCACCAGCACACACACCTCAGCAGTTGTGGTCGCAAAATTAATGGAAATAGGATTCCAACTCGTTTCACATCCCCCCTATTCTCCAGACTTGGCTCCCTCGGACTACTATTTGTTCGCCAATTTGAAGAAATGGCTGGCGGGACAAAGATTTTATTCAAACGAGGAGGTGATTGCAGACACTAATGGATATTTTGCAGACTTGGACAAATCCTATTATTCGGAAGGGATCAACAAACTAGAACATCGTTGGACGAAGTGTATAAGCCTAAAAGGAGACTATGTCGAAAAATAAAAAAGGTTTACCCCAAACACATAAGTAGTTTTTATTTTTTTGCACGGACTTTTCAAACCAGCCTCGTACATGTTTAATCGCTGGTATAGTTGCGGGGCCCAACCAGTTTTAATGCTTTTTTTAATTGCTATAAAATCACTAAGTGGCGTAATATTATTATACATAGTGGTAAACAAATTAAAAGAATTTCAGAAAGTTTACTGTAAGACCATTTCCATAATAAAGAGATTTCGAAACACTTATTTTCACATTTCTTTGTCCTTATCGTTATTTCAAGCATGCGCAGTAATAACGCAAAGGAATTGCAAGGTTAGGTTAGTATTCATCCTTTCTAAATTTATTTTAAGCAAACCGGTTATTAGTATTTGATGGGTCAGCACAAATTTCTAAGTTAAAGTTGTGTCTAGCAGATTTCTGTCACTTCCTTCAATATTTCCAAGCTACTGTAAATATGCGATAAATAACATTTCATTTGAAATTAGCACTACACACTGTAATGCCGTTGTGCCAAAGATTGCAATCTTCCCACATAATCTGAACACTAATTAAGTGTTGTCAGTGTTATTTGCAATAAAAGATTTTAATTTCAATTTTACTGTATTTTCTTAGTGGTTTATATACCTAAGTAGGAAAAAAATAGGCCCTACCATAACAACAATAAGAATAACGAACTCCAAATAACCTCGCTTATAAGTTCTTAAATAAGGGAAATCTTGATAGTTAATAAGGGTTTCTCTTATTTTGTTTCAATACTGCACAAGCTTCAAATGGTGGGCGCATGCTTCAAATAACGATAACAGCTGAGTCCTTATATTTAATTCCTTCCCTTTACTGCTGTGCAAGTCCAAGCAATGGGCACATGCTTCAAATAAAAGTAAAGACAATGACCTGCCAAAATAAGCATTGCAAAATCTCTCTAATAGGTTTTTGTAACTTATACTATATTATATCAAGAGTTTTTAACATTTGGAAAATTTTTTCCTTTAGATTTTTTTAGAGCTCTAATGTACATTAAAAGTAGGTGCATTATTTTTTTAACCTAAAAACTACGAAAAAACATATAGGATGTACAAAAATAAAAATCGGTACAGTGATTTACCTATTACTTCTCTCAAAAATTCATATTGTTAAAATAAACACTTAACTAAAAAACGTAATCCAAGCATTAAAACTTGATATTTTAAATAGATAATACTTCATAGCAATATATTAATAACAGAAATAAGTGGACCAGAAAAGGAATTTCAAAGATGTACAACTAAAAACTGACTGACATTTTCCTCTATGTGATATTTCCCTTAAAATGAAAAATAATATAAAAAATTTTGAAATGGACGTACATTCTGATATATTCGAAGCAGCTCTGACTTCCACTACCATCCTCTTAATCCTGTATATATTTAGTAATGAACAACTTTGCTTTACTATTTTAACTTTAAAAATTAAATTTAAAAGCGAAGAAAAATTCTTATAATATTATAGAACAATAGACCTCTTTTACCTTCTTTCTCTGAAATAATATCACTAAAAAATTATAAATTCGTTTCCTGCTTAAAGTATTCGCGAGTAATTGCTCTCATGAAATTAAACTATAATACGAGGATGGATTGAAAAGTTCGCGGCCAACGTAATCTTCACCCAGCTCTATCCACTTCTGCCATCTGCTTTCCAAAGCTTCCACACCTGTTTCAAAAAAAAATTCCTCAAGGTCTTTAAAATACTGGTTAACTTCAGCTTCGACTTCTTCATTTGATGAAAATTTCTGGCCACCGAGGTGTTTCTTAAGTTTGGATGAAAGTCCAAAGTTGTCAAATCAGGAGAATAAGCCGGGTGGGGCAGCAATTCGAAACCACAATCACGAATTTGAGCCATAGTCTCCACAGACGTGTAAACGCGAGCGTTATCCTGATGGAACAAAACTTTCTTTCTCAGTAATCCTGGGCGTTTCTCTTCAATTTCTTGAAGTAAACGACGCAAAAGGGTGCATTAGTAGGTCGAGTTTATTGTTTGGCCTTTCGGAAGGTAGTCCACCATAATAATACCTTTAGCATCCCAAAAAACTGACACCATCACTTTTCCAGCCGACAGAATTGCCTTCGCTTTCTTTGGGATCAGTTCACCAGATTTTTTCCACTGCTTGGATTGTTGTTTTGACTCTGGAGTATAGTGGTGAACCCAGGTTTCGTCCATTGTCACAAACCTGTTAAGAAAATCTTGCGGATCAACCTCAAACATCTCCAAACGGTCGCGAGAAGTCGTGAGTCGAATTCGTTTTTGTTCAATCTGAGGATCCACCTAGCGGAAACATTGGAAAATCCGAGTTCGTTGACAATGATGTTTTGTGTTCGTTCATATGAGATGCCTATAATGTCTGCAATCTCCCTAATAGTTAATCTATGGTTTTTCAATATGAGATCACACACTTTGCCGATGTTTTCTTCAGTCATAGAAGTCGTGGGTCGGCCGGAGCGAGGGTCATCTTCGATGCTCTCTCGTCCACGTTTAAATTCTGTAACCCATTTTTTCACAGTGGTATATGACGGAGCAGATTTCCCTAATGTTTTATTCATATCATCGTGAATCTTTTTCTGCGTGTTGAGTTCTAATCCATAATTTTTGTATTTTTCCTGTAAATTTGGCCCCAAATTGTCTTTATCATTAGCTATAATAAGTTAGTTAGATGCTAACTGGAGGGTACATAAGCATGTTTCTCCTAGGTTTTTACATGTTTCTTTCCATAGATAGCTTTTGAAATATATATTTTAAAGTATGTAGATTATACCCAGCATCCTTGCCTTAAACCTTTATTTACTCGCGAACACGCGTGGCATTCTGTTGGTCAAGTGTATTTTCGATGGTGATCCATCATAAAAGTATTTATTAGGGAGTAGCTAATATTGATTTCCTACAGCACTTTCTACAACTCCTTAACAGGAACATCCCTCGTATATTCAAAAATACTAAAATTAGCTATTCCCGAATGAAATATTCCTGTTTCCGTGTACAAAATGTAAATAAAATATTTCTGAAAATAAATCCTCCTTGATTTAATACTCGTAAGTCGGAAACTTCATTACTTCGTAAATTTTTGTCTGCTGAGATAAAATTCATAATATTATTACCCCCTTTCGAACAAAAAGTGAATACAGAAACGATAATAATTTTAAATATCTTTCAATTACTCTCGTAATAAAATAATTCAGTCCGGAAGTTCAAATCGACAATATAATTAAAGAAATATAATCATTAATATTTCAAAACTTTGTTAACAACTGTATAATGATTATTATTAATTATAATTAAAATATCATAAAAGTCTAGATACGTGAAAGAAATTTATTATTAATTATTATTTAACAAGAATAACAAAGTTTGATGAAAAAATATGTATCTACGTATGTCATTATTTCGAACATTTCCTAACAGATATTATAAAATCCAAATCTATTAATTAATTTCAACTAATATTTTAATTTTCTGAGAAGTAATAAAACATTATTTCCTAACTCCGGACACCTGTTCTGCCAGATCTAGATCCATGTGGTTTAATTTATCATTACCACGGTAATAAAATAAGGCAGTTTGATATCGGCTTGTTATTAATAATTATTTATGGTATTTCGTGAAAAAAAAAGAAAGGTGAAAAATTTATGTTTTTAGGATTTCGATAAAAAGAGTTATGTATGCTACATGTGGTCTCGTATTTCCGTGTTAAACAGTGTCCTTTACTGTTAAGGAGAAAAAATGGTTCTGCGTGCATATATATGTTGATTTAAAAAAAAAAAACTGTACAGTTAAACTGGTCGGAAAATTGTATAAACACAATTCTAGGCATCATATCTGTAGTTTCTCGCCGTACTGGTAGTTGATGTCTAATTGTTTTATAATTTTAAGCAGGCAAACATCCGACGCGACGGTTTCTCGCGTCATGAACTGTTGTTATCTCTTCTTTTGACGAAGTTAATTTATTTAAAACTTTTTTAAAATAAGTTTTTCTTAGAAACATATACTTAAAAAAGTTATTTACCCCGTACTTCCCTCGAAAATAAATGTCGTAGAGTAAATACTGGATTTAAGGTTTTCCGTCATTCACTCGTTTTTTTTACCTCGACCAGGCATTATTACCCAATATATGAAATGATTAGTATTTTAGGGTCAGATATTAGTCACAAAAAATTGATCATAAGAATCGAGATATTCACCACTAGATGTTGATATGTTTACTGTATTTTGAAGCGAAACAGCTAATGTTGTTATTTTAAATTTTTTTTTAATATAATAAAGAGTCATAATTGTTTTCCTAACTAATTAGAAGTTAGGAAATAAATTTCTCTCTCTCTACTAAAGTAATGTCAGGTTATACATGCAGTAGTAATAAAAGAAGAAAAAAGGAAACCTTGTATGTTGGTATATGTTTCAATTTTAATATTAACGAGACGCTTCGGGCATTAAAAAACGACAATTCTCACTGCTCAAACTGCTCACTTAATTCACTATTTTCCTATTCTATATACCAAGCAAATTATTTTAGGACTAACTTTAGTCTTTCACGAAGAAACTAAATATGATAACACAAAATTTGTCACTAGGCAAACTTGGATTTTTTTAAATGTCACCCTCTACATATAAGCACAACAAATAAATAGCATTTTTCAGTCAATTTACAAAAATTGGTAAAGTAATTTACCCAGTACTTTCATTGCAAACATGTAGTTCTAAAATAAGCACTGAATTTGATTTTCTCAAGTAAAAAGGAAATACATTTGCATAATATAAATAAAAACATACAATATATCAACATCCACCTCTTTTAGTGTATCCTTCCTTGAAACCATATCGGTCAAAAACTGTAAGTTTCATCCCTATTTGAAATATTATAATATCATTTCGTTCGATTATTATGATGCCAATAGACCAAGAGCCGGATAGACAGACTTTTCACGATCTAAGAACAATAAAACGTAGAGAAAAACAAAAATTGCAAGGGGAATTCTTTCCATTAAGTAAAGGACGTAAAAACAATAATTTGCCTACTGTGCCAGAGAAAATATATATGTTGATTTAAAACAATTTATAACATAAAAGCTTGTAGTAACGAGGAAGTTGGAAGATAGAAGATCAAGGGAACGGTCCGACCGAGTAAGATCTCTTCTTAGTATTGGTATGCACGAGTCAAGTCAGGTCGCACAGGACTGTGATATTAGGAGAATGGCTTTTGAGGCAGCAATGCATAATGTCACCGATACTTCTGTTAGGATAAAAGCAGTGAGAGATAGAACTGAATAGAGTACCCATCTAATCCCTACTATTTAAGAGTTTTACAAACAATTTATCTTTTTTGAAATAACATGTGAGAACCAATACAAGCAACTAAAAGTCTTAGATAAGGTTATACGAATGGCTATTATTTAATTTATCTGTAGAATAACTTTTAAAAAGATGGAAGTGTGGCTGTGGTAAAGAAGGTATCCCAATCCAAGATTATCATTAATTTACTCTTAGCTTTGCTAATGATCAGGTAGTTCTAGTCCAAGATACTGCTAATCTAGAAATTTCGTTATCAAGTTAATATAAGAGATATTGGCAATCGAGTGTACAAGTTAAGTCCAAAAAATAGAATGTCTAGTTGCTAATTTAAAAACTAGATTTAAAGTTGTATGGGATGAAAGCTGTCACGTAAAACATACGAGGGTGGATTAAAAAGTCGTGTAAAAAACAAAATAAATAACATCATAATCTTCATAATACTCGTTTTCTGTAAATATAACCTCTTCATTTGACGAAAACGTTAGGAAAAAAAAAGTCACTTGGGGCCGAATCTAGGGAATAGGGTGGGTGAGAAAATATTACGGAGCCTAGCTCGTACACTTTTGTCATTATAACTACCGATATGTGAGCAAATGCATTGTCCTGGTGAAGAAGCATGCTCTGCTTCATCTCATTGTACACACAGTACAGTAACGTTTGCATTATAAGAGACAGTTATTGTTTTAACCTTTTCTAGATAGTTAATCACGAAGATACCTTGTGACCCCAAAAAAATTGTTGTCACTACTTTCCCCGTCGATACTCTTGTTTTCGCTTGTTTCGGTACACTTTCACCTTCGCCAACCTGTTTCTATTGCTAATTTGTGTCCGGGATGTAATGGTGGATCTACGTTTGAGCTACAGTCACAATACGATATAAGTATATATATATATATATATATATATATATATATATATATATATATATATATATATATATATATATATACATATACACATATATATATATATATATATATATATATATATATATATATATATATATATATATATATATATATATATATATGTATATATATATATATATATATATATATATATATAAAATATTCATTCTACAATACCTATTTTAAATAAATAATTCTTTCTTAGATAACATAAATAATATATATCTCTGTATCATTGGTTTTTATCATGGCTTCTCTAAATTTTCTATTAGTTTACATTATTAGAGGGTGACACTTTAATGACTCATGACCATTATTGGAAAAGTAGATATAATACCAGAGAAATGAAGATATTTTTTCCGTATTTTAAAAAATATTTAACTAGAAAAACGTGTTCATAAATCATGAATACACATTCAATATTTAAATACCTATTTATGGCATCTTTAATCACCACATTATTTTCATTGTAATTTATTTTAAATTTATGCAACAAAAAAGTTATCATTAGCTTGTTTGGCTAATAATACGTTCAGAAACGGACGATTACAAAGAATGACACCATTAATAATATTTAAAAATTTTATAATTAATAGTTTAGGTTATAGAAAATATCTAAGTAGTGCTTAATTTCAGTAATATTATTCTAAATAATAATATTTATCTAGCTAGGTATACATCTATAGATTTTATAACCTAACTGAAATATCATAAAAATTTACTAAGATTTTCTTCCATTTAACATTTCAATTACTTCTGACAATACTTAATACTCTTCCTCCGCTTCCCTTGTTCCTTTTAAAATTATTGTGGCGGAACCAAGACCCTTCATCTCTCTACACTTATTTCCTATTGTAAGTTGCTGATAATTTCAGTTTTCCTCGTATAAAAACAAGTAGTTACAAAATACCAGAGTTGTATGATAAGTACTTGACCTTGAGAAGAAAAAACAGTTTTATGTGTAAAATTTGTTTTATTTTTCAGCATAGTCTCTTTTTAGCTCGATACATAGGTCAACGTTTTCTAATACGATTTCTCTAACTTTTTAAAATAGGTATTTGTTTGAACAATCACCTCATCGTTTCATTTTTCGTATTCGGAAATACGAAAAAAATGGCTGGGGGCTAAATCTCGCGAATGGTGGACGCGGAAGCAATTCGGATTCTAACTCGTGGAATTTTGCTATGGCGATGACACAAGTGTGCACACGTGCATTGTCTCGATGAAAGATATTTTTTTTCTTCGCCAAATGCGGACGTTTTTCTTTCGAAGCATGGTTAAAACGATACAATAAGTTGACATAATACCCTCCATTAATTGTTTTGCCCTTTTCAAGATAATCGATGTGGATTATGCCGCGTGCATCCCAGAACACTGTGGTTATGACTTTGCTGGCCGATAAAATCGCCTTGGCCTTCTTTGGCGCCGGTTCGCCACGAAAAACCTACTGTTTGGACTGTTCTTTGGACTCTGCTATGCTATGATGAATCCATGTTTCGTTAACAGTTATGAATTGACGCGAAAAATCATTCCTATTGCGCTTTCACATCACCAACCATTCTTTTGAAGTTGACATACGTGCGTGTTTATTGTGAGCAATCGCGACACTCATCTGGCGGAAAGCTTTCTCATATCCAAATGAGTCAATAAAATGTTCTGCAGTCATTCAATTGAGATGCTCACAGGCTCAGCATTCTCACGAACTTTCAGACAATCATTTATCACTATATCCTGGATTTCTTTAATCATTTCTGATGGGGTAAGCTTGGACGACCCAAATGTTTTTCATCAAAAATGCTTTTACAGCCGCGTTTGAATTCAGCAGTTGAATATTTTATGGTCGATAACGAAGGTGCAGAGTCCGCTTTTATCTCATCATTCGTTTTTTTTTTCAAAAACAAGTATTTTATTACTGCTCGATATTCAATTTTTTCCATTGTTATAAAATCACAAAAGTTCTATTTAAATGGCTGCCACTCACAAAGTAAATAACGCAGCGACTAGAAAATTTGACAGGATTTTTGTGAAAGATTATGTTTACCAAAAATATAATTTTTTTAGATAATAATAGCGCTATCTCTGCAAAGGTACTTATCATATTGTCCAATCCTCCTATTTATTTGAGTTGAGACAATGTATTCATAATGGGTGATTTTAATGCTCCATATTTTGTTGACGGCAACGTTTCTGATCGCAAGACATTGGTTATCAACAACTTTCTTGAAATTAATCAGTGCAACCAATGGAACACCATAACTAACTCGAATAATAGACTACTTGATTTGTTTATCTCTGGATCAGAATGTATTGTGAGGAGAGATGATACCCCAATGGTCCCGGAGAATACACATCATCCGGCGCTTATGTTCTCCATTCCAAAAATAAATATAAAACAAAAAAAATTCTCTACTAATTCCCCGGCTAAGATTTATAACTTTAGAAAAGCAAATTTTCCTGAATTATTCAGAGCCCTATCAGCAATTGACTAGACGTCTCTTGAGGGTTGTTGTGATGTTGATCTTGCACTGGAGCAATTCTATGATAATGTTTTTCATTTGTTTGATGAACATATTCCGGCATACAAAAATTTTGCTCATCAAGCAAGGAAAGCAAAGCATGCAAAAAAATTCAAGAGATATGGTAATCACAATCATTATCTAGAATTTAAACGGTTAAGATCAATTTCTAAGCAGCAAATTAAAGCGTCATATGTTAAATATATGGAGGATGCACAGGCTTCTCTGGCACTGGCCAGCTTTTGGAGTTATGTTTATTCCAAAAGTAATTCTTCTAGGATTCCCAGTGTGATGATGTATAGAAATGACATTCTGAAGTCTCCGTCGGGCATTGTTAACGCGTTTGCGGATTTTTTCAAGAGTGTCTTCACACTGTCGGAACCAGCAGCAACTTGTCATTCGCTTAGTACGTCGTTGACAATTGTGGAATTCTCGCCCATTACTGGGAATGAAATATTGTTGGCCACGAAAAAATTAAAAAATAAGATGACCTCTGGTCCTGATAATATTCTCTCGTTTCTCTTTAGGGACTGTGCGACTGTCCTTGTAAGACCTTTAAAGTATATTTTTAATTTATCAATTAAACAGTATATCCGAAACGCTGGAAAGAAGGTAGATTATGTCCTGTTTGTAAGAATGGAGACAGGGGAAATGTTGAAAATTACAGGGGTGTCGTTCTACTTTGTAACTTCTCAAAGGTCTTTGAGTCAGTCTTGTATGCACGTTTCTATAGCCAAATTAAAAATCAAATTTCTCCTTTTCAGCACGGATTTGTTGGTAAGAGATCTACGGTAACAAATCTAACTGTTATGACACAGTTCATTTCGGAAATATTAGATGATGGTGGGCAGGTTGATGTTATTTATACAGATTTCTCGAAAGCTTTTGATAGGATCGACCATTATGTTCTCATCAATAAGTTGTCTTTCTTTGGTTTCACTGATGGTGCGAGGGCTCTTATAAATTCTTACTTGTTTAATCGAACTCAGTTTGTAGCCGACAACGGATTTAAATCAGAAAGATTTGTGGCTACCACAGGCATTCCACAAGGTTCAAATTTGGGACCCTTGCTCTTTATTATGTTCATAAATGACCTTTGCGAGGATTTAAAATGTAACAGACCAATTTATGCTGATGATTTAAAAATGTTTATGCCAAT
Source organism: Pachyrhynchus sulphureomaculatus (assembly GCA_019049505.1). NCBI lineage: Eukaryota > Metazoa > Arthropoda > Insecta > Coleoptera > Curculionidae > Pachyrhynchus > Pachyrhynchus sulphureomaculatus. The sequence continues at coordinate 76,068,413 of CM032453.1, read as the reverse complement.
AGAAAAAATTGAGGATTTTTCCTATCTACAGAGCCAGTTGAATTTCGTACATTCTTGGTGTTGTGTCAACAAGCTACATCTAAATGCTCAAAAATGGAAAGTTCTAACATATACTAGGAGGGTAGCGTCAATAGAGTTTCAATATCGAATTCAAGACCATAATTTAAATAGGTGTAGCACAGCTAAAGATTTGGGAGTTGTTTTTTATGCAAAACTAACATTTGCTCAGCATATAGCATTGAAAGTTTCTGAAACAATGAAGTTCATCATTAGGAATTGTAGGGGTTTCACTAATATTGCATCACTGAAGGTTTTGTATTTCTGCTTTGTTCACTCGAAACTAGAATACGCAAGTATTGTCTGGAGTCCAATGTACGAAGTGCATAGAGTTTCACTTGAAAATGTGCAGAGAAAATTTCTGAAATTTTTGTTGTTTAAGATTAATGGAATGTATCCTAAATGGGGAATCAGCAGCGATTATTTGTGTGAACAGACAAATATTCTTAGCCTGGGAATCAGGAGAGTTTTTGCCTCAATATTATTCCTATATAGAGTATTGCACAATATGATTGATTGCAGGGATATACTGTCTCGTATTAACATTAATGTGTCACGAGTACACTCACGATCAAATATGTTTTTTTTAGATGTAACAGACCTAATACTAATTTGTTATTGAATTCACCTATTCATGTAATGTGTACTAATTTTAATCATATTTGTAAGGTTTGTGACATATAATGTTGTACTAAGAAGCTACTACAAACTGTCAGTGTGAATATGTAAATGTCTAAATATTTACCCTATTAGTGGGAAACTGTTGGGTAATAAAGCTATTATTATTATTATTTAGAGTGTAATCAATCAAATGACAACAGGACCATGCCTACAGGTGAAACTGAAAATTAAGAAACCTGTCTATAAACTCCTCTACAAGTACCAGAAATTACATATTTATTATTAACGATATTTAACTAAGAACTCACGAAATGTTCCTGTATAATCCTATTAAATAAAAAAAGTTCTAGCCGTTCAGATTTCGACAAAAATATTGGTGGTTCCACTTATTGCCTGATAATTTATAACTTTCCTTTTATAATTGCTCTGTATACTCAAGGAGTTTTACTGTTATTTTTATATATACCGGCAACTTTATAATTTCGTCTCATGTTAATTAAGGCAATAAGGTATTTGAGGATTGTAGACGCAAAAAAATCAGTGGATGACCTCCAGCGAAATCTTGATCAAAAACGATTGCTGCTAGATTGAAACATGTAAGAATTGTCAAAAGAAGGGTAGACAATCTTTACCATTTGAGGAAAAAGTAAAAAAGTAGGGCCTCAAGGGTCACTTCGTGGGCCTTTTTTATGTAACATCTTTATTGTAGACTTGACTTGAGAACTTTATTGAAGACGGGTCTTGAACACATGGCATTCAGATATATGAAACTATAGTCTTTTTGGCACAACAATTAAAGCAGTAGACTAGCAAAAATATCTCGATTTTAATAAAAACGAAAGACGAAAGTGTTCAGTACATATAGTAAAAATGATCCAAAAAGTCCGTTATCTAGATTATCTGGTATCAGTATACCAACTAAAATTTATAAGGTATACAGTCTGTCAAATAAGAACGTGACCGCTCGTACTCTTGAAAAAATGTGTTTCGAGAACAGTTTTTGCCATCAATGTATTATTTGATGTGCCAACAACGGTGCAATTACCTTAGAAAGTTGTCCAATCGCCTCCTGTATCAATAATCCCCCGGTATCTTCGAGGCATGCGGTCGACGAGATTTTCTGCATTCTCGCGCGGTAATGATCTCCAAATTTTTGGAATCACGCAAGACAACTGAGTCAAAGTCTTTACTCTGACCTTTCTCTTTACAAGGGACCAAACGTTTTCAAAAGGGTTGGCGTCCGGCGTTTGGTAGGACCACTCTAGTATCTTAACTTTGTCTTGCACCTTCCAATCTCTGCACAACTTGCTGCGGTGGTTTGTGTCATTATTTTCTTGCAGGATCCAATCCAAGTATACTCAGTATTCGTTGATATCAATATAATTCGTTCGTGGCCAGCGCATTTCGCTTATTCCCATGATTTTAATATTCAATCTCTTGGATAACATTAAATATTTTTCCAGCCTGTAACATTGTTTTTACTTTCCATGTACGAGGCTGGTTTGGAAAGTCCGTGCAAAGTCCGAGAGATGGCACCACCGGCGCGTATCGAGGTCATGTTTAGTTAGTAGCATCTCTTGAATGAACGCATACCAAGTTTCAGCCATATTGGTCTATTTCTTTGTGTTTCAAGGAAGTCGAGTGATTTTCAAGAAATGGACGAAAAAGAATTTCGTGTGGTGATTAAACATTACTTTATGAAAGGCAAAACGCCTCAGGAGACTAAAGAGAAGCTTGATAAACATTATGGTGACTCTGTACCTTCGATTAGAACAGTTTATAAGTGGTTTCAAAATTTTCGGACTGGCCATATGGGCACAAGTGACGCTGAACGTTCTGAACGGCCTGTGGAGGTTATGACTCCAGAAATCATTGATCAAATCCATGATATGGTGATGGATGACAGAAGAGTTAAGGTGCGTGAGATTGCTAGTGCTGTGGGCATCTCGACTGAACGGGTACATAATATTTTGCATAAACATTTGGACATGAGAAAGCTATCCGCAAGATGGGTGCCGCGATTGCTCACGCTTGACCAAAAACGGAATCGTGTGAAGTGTTGCAAGGATGGTTTGCAGCTGTTCCAGAAGAATCCGGAGGACTTTAAGCATCGTTTCGTCACTGTGGATGATACATGGATACATTACTATACTCCTGAGACCAAACAACAATCTAAACAATGGGGAATCTGCACCAAAAAAGGCGAAGACCGTTCCTTCGGCCGGAAAGATTATGGCGACTGTCTTTTGGGATTCGCAAGGGATAATCCTCATCGACTATCTGGAAAAGGGTAAAACTATTACAGGTGAATATTATTTATCGTTATTGGACCGTTTGAAAACCGAGCTGCAAGAAAAACGCCCGCGATTGGCCCACAAGAAAGTCCTTCCATCACGACAACGCACCAGCACATACCTCAGCAGTTGTGGTCGCAAAATTAATGGAAATAGGATTCCAACTCGTTTCACATCCCCCCTATTCTCCAGACTTGGCTCCCTCGGACTACTATTTGTTCCCAAATTTGAAGAAATGGCTGGCGGGACAAAGATTTTATTCAAACGAGGAGGTGATTGCAGACACTAATGGATATTTTGCAGACTTGGACAAATCCTATTATTCGGAAGGGATCAACAAACTAGAACATCGTTGGACGAAGTGTATAAGCCTAAAAGGAGACTATGTCGAAAAATAAAAAAGGTTTACCCCAAACACATAAGTAGTTTTTATTTTTGCACGGACTTTTCAAACCAGCCTCGTAAGTAATATTCAAACCTGAGGTTGCTAAAAATTAGGAAATAAATACTATTTGATCCTAAGAAGTTTGGTATAACTATTTATTTAAAATAGAATTTCACTAAAACATATTTTTGGTCGAGATTTTAGCTTAAATAACCCTAGTGCAACATTTCTGCAATAAATGTAAATAAATAAATACCATGTGTCACTAGTACCAAGTACGATATCAAGCAGAACAAAATTTCGCTTTATAATTACCGTTTCAATATAAGACAGTTACTTTTCATGCAAATCCCACTTAATACGTACACATTGCAACAAAATTATTAAAAACTATTTTATAATATAGTCGTGCAAGGTCGACATTGTTTTACTTTTATTAGTTTTTAACGATCTATTTAAAATGAATGGAATTACACTAATTTTATGTTCTAAAATTTATTGACACAGTGTTATTAAGTACTTTGCTTAATTTAGACAAATGCCATTTTAAGATTTTATAAGCGCGCTCCTAAAAAATGTTATAAGGTCATATTAGTTAACATAAAAGAGATAAATGACTGATTTGCTCTAGATTTGGCACATAAAATACTTGAAATATTTAATAGATACAATTACACTTTACTTTTTATACCTGTTGTCAAGTAAAACATTTCCTACTTCCTAGTTAATAAAAAATATAAAAACTATAAAAACTGGCAAAATCAACTTCCTCCAAATTAAATGGAAGAATATTAAAAAAATAATACTGTTAGGTTATCTAGACTTCAAGCCACAAAAAAATCATTCAACTGTGTGATGGGAAAACGTTACACAACGTGTCTCATAAAGAGGTTAATTTCAAAATATTTATAGTACCAGAATTGTATTATCAGTACCTGGCATCGGCCAGAAATGGCACTACTATTCTATAAAGAAATTATATTTTTCGTAAATATAACTTTCATAAGAATCGTGTCAAATTTTTAAGTCGCTGGGTGATTTAGTTTAGTGAGTGGCAGCGATTTAAATAGAACAACTTTTTTGATTTTACAATAATGGAAAAAACTAAATATCGAGCAGTGATAAAATATTTGTTTTGAAAAAGAAAACGAATGATAAGATAAAAGCGGAGCTCAGCACCTTCATTATCGACCATAAAATATTATACAGCTGAATTCAAATGTGGCCGTACAAGCATTTTTGATGAAGAACGTCCAAATGAGGTCACCACATCAGAAATGATTGAAAAAATCCTCGATATAGTGACAAATAATTGGAGAGTTAGATTGCTGAGACTGTCAGCATCTCACGGATAGAGAACATTTTAACAACTCATTTGGATATGAGAAATTGATAATAAACACGCATATGTGTCAACTTCAAAAGAATGTCTGGCGATGTTAAAACGTAATCGGATCGGATTATTGGCATCAATTCATAACTGTTGACGAAACATGGATTGATCACAACACACCAGAGACCAAAGAATAGTCCAAATAGTGGGTTTTCCGTGGCGAGCCGGCGCCAAAGAAGACCAAGGCGACTTGGTCACAGTGTTTTGGAATGCACGTAGCATAATTCAAGTCAAGTCTGTTACCTTGAAAAGGGCAAAACGATTAATGGAGAGTATTATGTTAACTTATTGGATCGTTTCAATTATGCTGTGAAAGAAAAACGTCCATATTTGACGAAAAAAAAAACTCTTTCATCAAGATAATGCACGCGATCACACTTGTGTCATCGCCATGACAAAATTCCATGAGTTAGGATACAAATTGCTTCCGCATCCACCATAATCGCCGGATTTAGCCTCCAGCGATTATTTCCTATTTCCGAATGACTCGGCGGAAAAAATTTGGATCGGATGATGAAATGATTGCTGAAACAAACGCCTATTCTGAAGGGTTGGAGAAATCGTATTTTTTAGATAAAATATAATAGATAGAAAAACGTCGGACTTATCATACAACCCTCTAAAATAAAATCCGGCCAAGTACAAGTCGGACTTGCGCAATTAATCTTCCGTACATTGATTGCTTTTACAATAAAAAATTTTATTACGGAGGTATAAAATGATTAGTGACTTTATAAAACACACCCTAAATGAGTTTTCAACAAATTTTGTTTCCGATCTTTGTGGAAAACTGGTGACCTTGATAACGTAAGTATAAATGCTTGCAACCGTAGAACCAGAAAAGCAACAGCAAGTTTACGTAAAAAAGTCGACCAGGGATATCTCATAACACTAGTGCTTTCAAGATGACGTCACCAAGCAAGTGTTAGTCCTTGGGAGGTTTATTTTTAGTATTCCGTACAGAACACTTCGGTGTCCGTCTGTCACACCCGATTCTCTCCGAAACTATTTGACACAAGACGTTGAAATCTGGCACAAGAACAGGAATTAATGGCCTAATCAGCGCCATGTGGTCTTGAAAGTTAAATTTTGACTTAATGAGTTAGTTTTGGGAGTGAAATCGGAAGTGAAAAAAAAATTACCATGTCATCGAGTGGGGTGTTAAATGAAATCTTCAAGTTCGAGTTCAAAAATATATACGATGTCATATTTGCCACCCTTTCCTTTTTATTATTTTTTAAAAAATGGGCAAAAGGCCCTGTCCACCCACCATATCTCGAAAAGGAGTGAACAAAAAATTTTGAAAAAATCTGGAATATGTTAATAAGGTGTAGGTTGAACGAAAATTATCACGAGTCCGTTACCTTTGATAATTTATCTGGTATATAAAAAAAAAAAAAAAAATTTCAAGGTCATCAGTTTTCAAGAAAGATGGAAAACAAAGTTTGTTGAAAACTCATATGGGATGTATTTTGTGAAGTCATTGATCATTTTATACCTCTGTAACAATTTTTTTTATTTTAAAAGCAATCACCGTACGGAACACTAATTGCCGATTGGCACTTGATCGGTCTTTTTATATCTCGATAATCTTGTTTTTTGAATTCAATAATGTTACTTATGCAATTATAATACTTTATATCTGTATTGTTTGAGCAGTAGAAATTTTTAGTTAGTAGATGAATTTAAATTAAAACAACACAAATGTAACAGAGACCCATAAACAAAATAAAAAGTATTTCCAGTCACTTTACCTAATGTAGTTTAGGTTAGTTTAGGAGCAAGTCGCCTTGCTGCTGACTCTACCCATTTAACATACGAATCGTAGGACAAAAAAAATAATTTCAGATAAATCGACTAAAAAATATTCGCCCCTCCGAACGGAAGTTATCACTAGCACAATAAAAGTTTGGAGTTTGTACTTGAGCCTATAATCTATATGTAGAAAACTTTAAGAAACAGTAGCACAAAATCACCTCTATATATTTCTTTGTGATATTAACAATTTTTTTCAGGTTATCACAAGAGCTATATATATATATATATATATATATATATATATATATAATATATATATATATATATATATATATATATATCCCATATTTGCCGAAATTTGACAGTTCATAGTACAATAGAAGAACATATTTTTTATATCAATGTTAATAGCTCAAGAATTACGTTAAAATAACATTTTAACCAGTTCGTCAGAAACCAAATTTACATAAGGTTATACTGGAGACTAAGTTACAGTTTATATATATATATATATATATATATATATATATATATATATATATATATATATATATATATATATATATATATATATGTACGATTTACTACCTTCAAACTTGAAACCTGTACCCCAGTTTATTATTCCTGTTAGTACCAGATTTAACTATTTATTGTTCTTTTTATTATTTCAGGTAAGCATCATTTTTAATTACTCAACATATTTATGCCTTTGCTGAAATTGCTATAAAAACTGGTAAGTTAACATAAACATTACGTATTCATGATAATCATTTAATGAAAATTTTAAAGGATAAAATTCAGTGCTTTTATCAGTATCTTAGTTTATACAGTTTTGGTTCAGGAAAAGAATGGACTTTTTAATCAAAAATAAAACACAACCTATTTATATTTGTTCCAATCATTTATTTTAATCAATATACGTGTATGTGTTCTCCCATAGTTTCGATGCAGTGTGTGAAACAAGAATATAAAAGTGGTGTAAATAAACATTAAAGAAAAGCCACAAAAGTAGACAGCAATTCTATTTGTTCATTCCATCACCGCACTTAACATAAGAAAAAAAAAGAATACAATAGAAAAATGGTAACCAGTTATTATAATAAAAGGAACTACATGAAACAACGTAAAACCTACCCCTCACGTTGATTAACAAAATTGTAATAGAAGCTGCTTTGCATGTTCGTAATCAATTCCATAACCTTTTCTGATATAATGAATGGATGTTTATATTCTTTATATGACTAAGGATAAGGCCATAGAGCCCAGGACCAAGATATAAAAATGTTCTCTTCCTAATTATTTTGTTTACTCGTGGTCTGAAACTAGATTGGGACTTATTTCGGGTTTTAGATACATTTTGAGAATCAAAAATAGATTCGCTACGATTTTCAAAAATTCTAAGAATAACTCTTAAGCAAAACAATTATCTCAAATCAAAACTTTACTTTCATTAAAGAGCTCCTTAGTTGAATAGAGATTTTCCTTCCCTATTCTTTAAAATATTAACGCTGTTTAAATATTTGACGTTAACCGCACCCAAGCTCAAGGTTCCAAAAGAGGCTCTACACTACTGAGAAATATAAAGTCATAAGTTGCTTCACATAACATGGCAAAAAAAATTTTGGTAAGCTAAGTCTTGGCATGATCGATCTAATTTTAGACTTGACTTGCTGAGAACAATAGTGATGTAACTCAAAAATCAACGTTTTGAGAAAAATGTCTCTGAAGTTCTTCTACATCCACTGTTAAACTTTTTCAGGGCATTTCTTTTTCTTTGTTCACTAATAGCTTTACGTTATTGTACTTTGATGGATAATCTTAATTTAACACATTTTTTACAATTCATTTTTAGAGTTACGTCACTAATGTATGAGAAGAATCGGAAATTTCAAATAAAGTCGGGGAAACAATGGCTTAGTATAACATTAATATTCTTGAAACAAATATTTTTATTTATGAAATAAAGGTATTTGCAGTAGAGATGAATGCAGAATAGTATGAAGGAAGAAAAATAGGACTTCAATGTTTTTTAATATTTCTTTCTATAATAGAATGACTGGGTTCGCCTTTATTCTGGCCATGTCCTACTTCAAACAACTTTTGAGTTATACTCTTGATTTTGTAATTACCCACTGCATGCAAAAGAGTTGTAACCACAAACTTGTTTTTTTTCCTTGCTCGCCACAATTGTCTCAATAGAAAACTATCTCTTAATCTTAATTTTTAGTAGTAATTAGGAATCTTTTGTAAAGATTTGAATAAGCAAGATTCTATTTCGTTAGCCCCTCGTTTGCACTCTCCCTAATGCCAAAAATAATATTCTACCACCCCTATTCCTTTCTTTTCTAAAATTTAAATTATAAAATCATAACAGTTCAATTTGGACTTGTAGTACAAAGTAGTATATCACCTTTAGGAAAAGGGAGAGCTACTTGCAAGTCAAAACAAGGAACGTCAAAAAGTTTGCTAACGTTATCTTTATCTCTACTTTTGTCTATTCTGGTTAACTCTTTCTCTCTAATATGACTTTCAGAATAAGTGATAAGTAACGCAAGTAAGGCACTGATCTTTTTGTTGGCGAATGGAAAGACATGTTGTATTCAAAATTAAAAATGTTCCTGTACATGGACAACTGAATTCCCTATCTTTGTCCTTGCATAACTGCATAAAAATCGGTCAGTGTTTTTCCCTTATCAATGGACTTTTTTGGCTATTGGTTTTAGTCTAATGGCTTTCTAATGCAGGTATAGATGAAATTATCATTCTCTAAAAATCCGTCCTTATGTTTTGAAACTGTGGTTTTCACAAACCTCTCAGATATTCCAAGAGTTGAATTAAAAAAGTTTTGGCACTTGAAAATTATCGCCATCTTTCGTTTTTCTTCACCAGTGGCTCCCCTTCTGTACTTGGGTTTGATAATGCGTATATATACTATTCATAACAACAGATCTTTCTATATATAAATTTTCTAACCCCCAAAAATTATTAAATAGTATAATTCTATCCTCTTCATTAAACGTGGACACACACTTAAGCCTGCAATTTTTACAAGGAGAAAGACATTTTCTAACTGGCATCAACTTGTTGACAAACTAAAAATATTCTTTACCACTGTTTCTCATTCGTTTGGCAATGTTCCTCCGTCGACCTTTAGGATTTCTGCGTCTTTTTCTTGACGCATGCATACTTTAGCAGTTGTGATACCGCTTGACTAGTTGCTGACGGTAAAGTACATTCTGCCTCGTCTTCGTCACTAGTTGATTTTTCATCTCTCAGAGAAAAACAGTCGTTAACATCAGAATCAACTTGCAAAGAAGAAGTGCTGGATGAAGATGACGAGGATAATGTGATGGATGAAGCTAAAGAATTAAATTCTTGGTTCCCGCTCTATATTCCTTGGGTTATCATAGCTATTAGTAATACAATCTGTAAAAAAATTAATGAAACTTTAAATTTCGAATAAACTTTTCTTTCCTAACAAAATAACAATAACAATAATAATCATAAAATATGATGTAAACAGGTGAGCAATTAAAAAAAAACAGGAATCTATTTAGTGAGTTAACAAGAAAAATGTCAATTTATTGACCTTCAGTCACCTCAGCTTCATGAGAAATATTCTCTGTCACATTAGATATATCTGCATTGATACCAGAGGATCGCTAGTGCTTTCCGAAGACTGTCTTCTACTCCCGTCATGAATATTTTTTAGCCTGAAAGTTATTATGATATTATATTAGAACCCAAAGTTTGTGTTCAATAACCATAGAACGAGAAATAAAATAGGATGTACCTATAGTAGTGGTCTAGTGGTGAGGAGGTTAGGTCGGTAGTACCTAACAGAATATTAAATATCGAACTAAACTAAAGAAATGTACAAATAGTTTTACTTACTCTATTCCGAGACACAACAGAACCTTCTCTCTTCGAATTGCCATATTCCAACAGTAGGAACCTGTAAATCACAGTAAAAGGAACGAGGTTAGAAATAAGTCGTTTGCGACGTAAGTACTATAAATTACACAGCCCCACAAAAAAAAAAGTGGGGTATACTATACTACTATATATGCGATATATCAGATCCGTAGTATTTTTGCCCGCTGATCACGAATCTGACGTCAGAATATCGCCATCACATCTCAATTTTTTTCTAACCTCAAAAAATAGGTAAAAATAGTAAAAATTAAGAAAAATATACTCCTAAAAAATTGATTCAAGCTTTTTCATGAATCCAAAGATGTATTAACATGTATTCGGACACGCTAAGCTAATATTCATCGGTTGGATTAAGCCATACAGTTCTGTTTTCTTTCTAACCTCAATAAATCAGACAGATATAGTGCTTCTCGAATGCAAAAACGAATTCAAATTAAAATTCAACCGATTCTTACCAAATTTGGTACACGGAGGTTTTTTTGGGTTGCTGATCATGAATCTGAGGTCGGATTTGCAAAATTCAAAATGGCGGATCCAAGATGGCGGACAAAATTTTTGAAAACCAACCGATTCCTACCAAATTTGGTATACAGTTGGGGAATCCTCAAACCTGATACTTTTAAAAACCCTAAGCCCGGAAACCTTAGACTCCCACACCCTGTAACCTCAAAAAATAGACCTCAATAACCCTGTAACTTTAAAAATGAGACCCAATAAACTCAAAACCAGGACTTTTAAACCATATACTCTCAAATAGTAGACCCTTAAGCCCTAGAATTGCGAAGGTTAGACCCACGCCTAACTTTCCTTTTTTTTGGCTGTATCTTGTTCTTTTTTTCCGCGAATGACCTATTCAAAGGCTTTCTGCCCAAACGCTTTTAAGGACTTGTTTCTCTTTTTAGCGACCAGCAATAGTCCGCTAGCATATGGTCATCCCATCGTCCTTGATACCGATTTTCTATGATTTTCAGATCTTGGTGAAAACGTTCCCCTTGCTCCTCACTGTAGTCACCAAGATTATAATTTTGGTGACTATTATAATCTTGGTGACTACAGTGAGGAGCAAGGGGAACGTTTTCACCAAGATCTGAAAATCATAGAAAATCGGTATCAAGGACGATGGGATGACCATATGCTAGCGGACTATTGCTGGTCGCTAAAAAGAGAAACAAGTCCTCAAAAGCGTTTGGGCAGAAAGCCTTTGAATAGGTCATTCGCGGAAAAAAGAACAAGATACAGCCAAAAAAAGGAAAGTTAGGCGCGGGTCTAACCTTCGCAGTTCTAGGGCTTAAGGGTCTACTATTTGAGAGTATATGGTTTAAAAGTCCTGGTTTTGAGTTTATTGGGTCTCATTTTTAAAGTTACAGGGTTATTGAGGTCTATTTTTTGAGGTTACAGGGTGTGGGAGTCTAAGGTTTCAGGGTTTAGGGTTTAAGAGTATCAGGTTTGAGGATTCCCCAACTGTATACCAAATTTGGTAGGAATCGGTTGGTTTTCAAAAATTTTGTCCGCCATCTTGGATCCGCCATTTTGAATTTTGCAAATCCGACCTCAGATTCATAACCAGCAACCCAAAAAACCCCCGTGTACCAAATTTGGTAAGAATCGGTTGAATTTTAATTTGAATTCGTTTTTTGCATTCGAGAAGCACTAGGTCTGTCTGACTTATTGAGGTTAGAAAGAAAACAGAACTGTATGGCTTAATCCAACCGATGAATATTAGCTTAGCGTGTCCGAATACATATTAATACATCTTGGATTCATGAAAAAGCTTGAATCAATTTTTTTAGGAGTATATTTTTCTTAATTTTTACTAATTTTTACCTATTTTTTGAGGTTAGAAAAAAATTGAGATGTGATGGCGATATTCTGACGTCAGATTCGTGATCAGCGGGCAAAAATACTACGGATCTGATATATCGCATCAAAAGTATATCCCACTTTTTTTTTTGTGGGGCTGTGTTATTAAAGAATTTATGCAACATATGTACTTAAAAAACCGCAAGGTGATGAAACAGTGAGTAATATTCAATTTTACGTACTGCTTCGGCCAAAAGAAACAAGCATGTAACTTTTGTCTAAAGTGCTTTTTTTTCACCTATTAGAATAATAAACTTTCTATTATTGAAAACAATACTACTTCGCACATGTTACTTAAACTATGTACTATTTTATTATATCGCCCTTACAATGCTAACTTCATGCACACTGTATAGTGTACAAAGTTTAACTTTACTCATTAATACATATGAATACAAGTGAAATACTTTACCTAGTGAAATGTTTACAAGGGTGGATTGGTAAGTCTAGTAAATTTCTACGAAATAGCGGAAAATTTGTTAGTGACATGACTGTTGGTAAGCGTGATTTTTGTAACTGTTTTGTTTAACGTTTCAAATACATGTAACGCTCAATTATTTATTCGAAGCTATCGTGAATAATCAGTGTTACATGTTCTGAAGAAATAGTCGATAAAATTCATGGTATCGTAATAGAAGATGGTGGCTTTGTGAGATGGCTAAGATAGTAGGTATCTCATTTGAACGTGTACATAATATCCTGTGTGTGATGAATCCGGCGTTTGTTGACTTAAGATCAAAGATACACGAAGAAGGACATTTCAAAATCGTGTTTTGAAAAGTTACATGAAAATCCACAGGACTTCTGACGTCGTTTTGTGACTGAACACAAAACGTGGATCCACCATTACAACCCAGAGACAAAATAGTAGGTAAAACACCGAGTTGGCGAAGGTGAAAATGCACCGAAAAAAGCGAAAACAGTCTTATCGACGGGAAGTGGATAACATAGAGCATCATCATAAGTGGCCATTTAGAAAATGATAAAGTAATGATTGGCTCCTATTATGCAACATTGTTGGACCATTTGCATAATAGGTTAAACCAGAAGCGATCATAATTAGCACGCAAAAATATGCTCCTTTACGACAACAATACGCCTGCTCACACACCGGCCATTGCAATCGTAAAGATACACAAGCTGTTCTTTGAAATAGTTCCCCACCCACTCTATTCCCCAGATTTGGCCCCAAGTGAGTTTCTCTTGTTGTTGAGAAATAAATATTTGTTTTTGCAAAAAAATGTGATTTACCTTGTTTTTTACAAGGCTTTTTCGATCTACCCTCGTATATCTATCTATATTTTTACAAAATTAGAAAGCAAAAAATAGTTGACGCTTCAATCTTATGCAGAACATTTTTTTATGATCACTAATATAAGTATATTATTATATTTTTTAGGCTCCATAAGCAATAGTGCTAAATTCATTAGTATTCTTAATAGTGGATTAAAATATAAATGCAATTTGCACATAATAGCTCGTTCACCATTAATTAATAATTATTTTACTATTATTTTATTCCATTTTAGAAATTAGAGCGTAAAATAAATTATTTTATGCACTAGTGCTTAAAATAAATTGTTTATATATTGATTTATAATATATATTTTTTGATTGTAGAAAATATATTATATGCTGTTTGTGTGTACAGTACTTTTTCACTCATAGACGTGTCATAAAATTCTCATCCTCGACAATATGTTATTTAACACACTGGCTGCATCAATAACTGTTATAATAATTAATTTTAAAGTGAATCAATACTAACCTAATATGAACTAACTTGAACATTTTATGTATATATCAAAGTAAAATGTTAGAGCCCATGCTTACATTAATTGTCCTCCCAAAAATCTTACTTTATACAGTCTGTCAAGTAACAACGTGTTCGTGATAATTCATTTTTAGTATATGCGTTTCTAGCCATTCAACAAAAAAAAAAAACGATAGAGGGAACTTTTGTCTACGGCGCATTTTAGTAAAAGTATCAGTCGATTCCGAACGAGACGAAAAATGTTGACGATTTGCCAAAACGTTGTTCGGTAGGCAAAGTCACTTCGAAACTCGAATTGTGTCTTTGTTTTCACGGGACCCGAAATTAACGCTGCGTCAAGGACCGGCAAAATTAAGAAAATCGAGTTTGAATGTGTCTCATTCGACAACATCTTCGTGCTCGTGCACGTTGAAAAAATCTTTGCTGGGCGAAACTCACGTTGCGAAGCGACTCGCTTACACGATAAGATACTAGAGTGGCCCTTACAATCGCTACACTCCAACCCTATTGAAAACGTTTGGTCTCTTTGTAAAGAGAAAGCTCAGAGGAAAGATTTTGAGGACTTTGACTCAGTTGTCTAGCGAGATTCGAAAAATTTGGAGATCATTGCCGCAGTATGCACAAAATCTTGTCGACAACATGCCTCGAAGATGCCAAGCGATTATTGATGCAGGGGGAGATTGGACAACTTACTAAGGTAATTGCGCCATTGTTAGCAGACCAAAGAATACATTGATGGCAAAAAGTTTTTTCGAAACATATTTTTTCAAGAACACGAGCGGTTACGTTCTTACTTGACAGACTGTATACTGTAAAATGTGTTTTTTTTTCATTATGTCCAACCTCTACATTACAATTTCATCTTATATTTATTTAAGAAACCGGGATAATAATAAAAAAGAGACAGAATATTTTAATTTAATTTAAGAGCATTGGATTCCATCGACACTGTTAATGTGAATTGGAAAAAAAAATAAATATTCAAATTTTCTATTCCAAATTTGCAAGATAAAAATCATGAAAGTGTGCAAAAGCTGTTTTTAATGGAAAAAAAGTATAACGAGTATTTTTAACGAACTATTAAATTCTTCGCGCAAGTAGCGTAACAAACACCTATAACATTTTTACGCAAACAAGACGTAATTTTAAAAAATGTGGGCCACCTCATTTTTACGCTAAGGGCCTCATTTATGCTGATCTACAAAATTAAAACTTATTTTAATCTACCGAAATTTGTGATTTGGTAGTGTTAGGCATTTTTAACAATAAAATAACTTTAAAAAGATTGTGACACGTCGCATTTTTTTGTTACATCACTATTTATTTTGTCCATTAAGAAAGTAAAAAAAAATTTGAACTTAGTAATTAAGACAAGAAATAACAAATACTTCATATTTTACGATTTTCGTGAGTACTTAAATGCAAAAAAGGAATTTTTAAAAGTCATACACTAGCCCGCCATCAATCTAGGCTTCATTTCCTTTAGTATTACTTCTCCATGTTAAAAATGTCTTGTTAAAACCTTTAGGCGTGTTTATTGCTAACACTACCAAGATTTTCGGGAAAAAAATTCCAAATAACTATTTCTAAAGAACTTAAATTTTGCTCAAAGAAGTCATCCTTCCAAAGTTAATATATTTCAGGATTTACAATTCTTCAATTTTTGCGTCACTAAGTTTTACTTTAATAAAAGATTCAGTTTTACGAATATATGGCAAAAAAAATGGCGGTAAAAATACATCGTCAGGATTCACTAAAGGTTTATTTACAACATTTTTTTGTCTTGAGTTAAATAAAAGACGCTTTTGCCATTCTATTTTATATAGTGATTTTATTCTGTCACTGCTGCCCACTCGCAAATAAAGTTGCAATACTTTTCATAACCAAGCTGCAATCCTAGCAAAAGGGCAACGACTTTCCAGTTTCCACATATTTTCCAAAATGTTTGGCATACTCGATTTCTGCTAAGAGTAAGATCTTTCATGTAAGCATGAAGCATGATTACCTATTGGCACAGAAAAAAACGTATTTCCGTTATATAAATTCACAGCATTTAAACTAGCTTTCGATGAGCCAATAAACACGTTACTCGGATCGTATTTAATAATCAAAAAGTTTAAGACTTTTTGACATTACAATAAATTAAATCGTCTACCTTGGAATAAATGATGGTCAACTTGGAAAACGACAAAACGCGCGAAAAAGGATAATGAATTACGGACCGTGGAATGTTAAAGGAGTAAGGGGAAAATTGGAAGAGATAACATCGGAAATGGGGAAACTCAGTATGGATATAGCAGCTTTAACAGAAACTAAAAGAAAAGGAATATGCACCGAAATGGTGAATGTCTAAATACACTTATACAGCGGAGTGCCCAAAGATCAAAGGGCCGAAAGAGGAGTCTCAATATTAGTGAATAAAAAACTAAAAAACAAAATCAGTAATTGGTAAGCGATAAATGAAAATATAATCAAATTAGAAATTAACCCCATGGAGGGAAAAATAACGTATACGCGCCGTCAAATGATAAGCCTGCGGTAATTAAAGACCCGTTCTTTGATAGACTAAACGAAGAATTAGTAAAAATCGGCTCTATTAGAGAAATCATAATGTTGGCGAATTTAATGGTTATATTGGTTTCAAGGGGAACAACTCTGTAGTCGGTCCTTGCGGTGAACCCAACGTAAACGACAACGGGGAACGATTGATTGACTTATGCGAGATTAATAAATTAAAGCTAATAAATGGATTCAAAATGATACATAAGTTCACATGGGAACAACAAACATGAAACATAAAGTCTATAATTGTTTATATCATCGTCAAAAAAGATTCAAAACTGCATATACATGACATCAGAGTACAAAGAGGAATAACGGTCGGATCCGAACACTATGCAGTAAGAACTAAGATATACCTTCCATGGTGGAATAACCAAAAAAACCTGCAACAATTAATAAAGACTTGGAAAATAGTGAAAAGATCGAATAGTTTAAATAGCTTACAAGACGATATTACACAGTATTTATACCAGTAAAGACTGGATAAAAAACTAAAAATCGCCACAGAATGGTTTTTTACAGAAAAATATCAAAATAAGGTGCAGAGCCTATATCAAGCAGCTAATGAAGCATTAGGCATAGGAAGCAAAAATAATAGTAACAAAATATGGTGGAACGTATTGATACAAGAGCTGGTCAAAAAGAAAAAAAAAGTTATATATGAAGTGGTTAAATACAAAACGGCCTAATGATTTACACGCATTCGAGGAAATTAATAGGCAAGCCAGTCAAACAATAATAACAGAAAAAAATAAGATATGGGATAAGAGATGCCAAGAAATCAATACGTATATAGGAGGAAGGAAATGCACAGAATCATGGAAATTTATAAACGCAGTGAAAACAAATGGAAGGGAAAGAGTACAATTACCAATAATACCAGTGGACGCATGGGCAAAACATTACCAGGACCTGTTGATGGAGAAAAGTCAAAATATGTGAGTGTAAACGATACAATAATAAATGTATAAGGAGAAACCATAGAAACAGACAAAGAAACGATGAAACAGGCAGTGATGAAACTGAAAAATAGAAGATCATGTGGTCCGGAAGAAATACCGACAGAAATGTTGAAAAGTAGAACACAATAAATTATCTGAAATGTGTGTGTGTGTGTAAGTTTTATGGCTCTGGCATAACCAACTGGCCAGCTATCTGAGATAATAACACAATTATTCAATCAGTGCCTGAAAGGGGAAGAAGTCCCGGAACAATGGAAAGTAGCGTATATATCTTCAATCCATAAAAAAGGGAATAAGAAGGACTGCGCAAATTATAGAGGAGTTTCGGTGATCAGTGTGCTCAGTAGGTTATATGGTAGAATACTTAGAGGTCTGATAGAGAGAGAGAGAATGAAGATGAAGAAGAACAGAGTCGGTTTAGAGGTGGCGGATCATGCTGTGATAACATATTTTGTATGAAACAAATAATTGAAAAAAGAAACGCCACGAATCAAGAAACCCACATATTATTCGTAGATCTAACTAAAGCATATGATAATATACCAACAATGAGAAGTACTACAGCAGTCAAATATAAGCCACACTCTAATAAGGGCCGTACAAAATTTATACCCCCTAGCGACATATAGAGTAAAAATAGGTAACAAATTCTTGGAATCCTTTCCTGTCACCAAAGAATTGCGCAAGAGCTGCTGTATTTCGCCCACCCTGTTCCAAATCCATGGAGACTAACAACACGCAATAAAAACTGCATAGAGGCAACTGAAATGGATACTCTGAGAAGATCAGCCAGAGTATTGCATATAGAGAGAGTGCGGAATGAAGTGATACGACAACAAATGGGGATAGAAGAAACGATAATAAAAGATAATGAGAGAAACCAGCTTATATGGTATGGCCATGTACAACAAATGGCAGATGAGAGATTGCCAAAGAAAGTAATGGAATGGGTGCCGCAACAACGAAGATCTAGGGGAAGACCCAGAAAGAGCCAGGGAAAGGGAGTGAAGAGAGCGGCGAGTGACAGGAATCTCAATGAGGGAGAATGGCAGGATCGGAAGCGGTGGTCTAGGGATCGAACAACGTCGTAAAACGTTTTAACCGATATTTATATATATATATATATATATATATATATATATATATATATATATATATATATATATATATATATATATATATGTATATATATATATATATATATATATATATATATATATATATATATATATATATATATATATATATATGT
Source organism: Pachyrhynchus sulphureomaculatus (assembly GCA_019049505.1). NCBI lineage: Eukaryota > Metazoa > Arthropoda > Insecta > Coleoptera > Curculionidae > Pachyrhynchus > Pachyrhynchus sulphureomaculatus. Next base: position 76,049,559 of record CM032453.1, on the reverse strand, counting down.
ATATATATATATATATATATATATATATATATATATATATATATATATATATATATATATATATATACATGTATATATATATATATATATATATATATAAATATATATATATATATATATATATATATATATATATATATATATATATATATATATATATATATATATGTATATATGTCTACCTAAGGGAAATAAAATGTTATTTCATCGTCTCGATTTCGAAACTAGCAAACTTTCATATCACATGAAAATAAATTCCAGTCCTTCAACCGAGATCCTAAAAGCTCCGTCTGTTGTTTTGACAAATTTAAAGGACGTACTTAGTCAATGAAACCTGCTTGTGCTAATAAATGAGATTCAGAGGTACTTGGTTCTTAAGCTGGATTGCAATTCTTCCGTTTCAGTAAATTTAGAAGTAGTTGCTCTAGGTCGCACAGGCAACTCAGTACTTCACGGAACTGGCCTCTTGCAGACCGCAGGTTTCAATATTTAATGTTGTATCTTGACTTATTAGTCATGCCTTTTATATTTACTGATCAAAAGTAACACTTACGTGGTACAACATATGAAACTTATGTCAAGATTCCTTAGTCAATTCGGTAAGAAGTCAAACACACGTTCTACAGCAGACATATAATGTCCAAGATTTCTGCCGATGCCGAACAGGCAAACTAAAAAAACACTTGTTAATTAAGGATGCACAATTTCGCCGTTTATTTAATAAAAATAGTTCTCCACATACATAACAAAAACTATACTAGTGATTCAAATACTTTCGCGACATAGTGAGAGGATAAAATTAAATTATAATTTTTCAGTTCAATAGCTGTCTGATCACATTAACTTAACTAAATATACTATTGTCACAAGCCAAATAAAAAAAAGACCAGGTGCAAGTCGGACTTGCGCAATTAGTGTTCCATACGGTGATTGTTTTTAAAATAAAAAATGTTGTTACCCTAAATGAGTTTTCATCGAAGTTTGTTTCCGATCTTTGTTGAAAACTGTTGACTTTGAAATTTTTGTTTTTTTATATACCAGATAGATTATCAAAGGTAATTCACTCATAATAATTTTCGTTCAATCTATACCGTGTGGAGAATATCTTAGAGTTTTCTCAAATTTTTTTGGTCAGTACTTTTCGAGATTCATTTGACATCCCACTCGATGACCTGATAATTTTTTTTTCACTATCGATTTCACCCCCCAAAAGTAACCTCTTATGTCAAAATTTAAGAGTCAAAATTACACGGCTCTGATGGGGCCATCAATTCTTATATTAGTGCCAGATTTCAACGTTCTGTGTCAAATAGTTTCGGAGAAAATTGGGTGTGACAGACTAACAGACAGACAGACGGACAGACACCGAAGTGCTCTTATAAGTGTTCCGTACGGAACACTAACTAGCCAAGTAAAAACTATAGCAGCTCATTACGAATGAGGACACCTAAATATGTATTTAATTAATATCTATTTTATGTGACAAGAATAATGTTATTTGTTCGAACCAAAAAACAAACACATTTCTTAACATTTCAAAGTCTCTAGATCACAAAAAATTTAGTATTCTATTTCCGTCCGCTTGTCTATGTATCGCCTACCAATTTTCAAATAAAATAAGTGTCTCTTTTAAATTTGGTACACATATAATACTTCAAAGAGGTACTTTTAAACATTAATTTAATAGATAGAGGGTTGGTTGCCTCATCTATATCATTTTATGGATTCTGCTCATAGTCCTTGGAGAAGGAGAATCTGGCCAGGTACTTATCATACAATCCTCGTATTTTCTTTGAATATTCTGTGCATATCCTGTTTTTCACTCTCTGGACGATACTATTTTTATAGTGTCACTTTAACACTCGATTTCAGTTGTCAACGTACTACTCTTATTGTATAAACCAAGTGGATAGGTGACCTATTATTACCACAAACTAAATGAGGTATAGATGTAAAATTTGGCACACATGTAACATTTAAAGTAGGAGTGGAACCTGTAATATTTGAGCGATATGGTTTTAGAAAAAGGAGGAACAGGAATTGGAGTGGATAAATTATATATATATATATATATATATATATATATATATATATATATATATATATATATATATGTATGTATATATGTATATATATATATATATATATATATATATATATATATATATATATATATATATATATATGTACGAGGCTGGTTTGAAAAGTCCGTGCAAAGTCCGAGAGATGGCACCACCGGCGCGTATCGAGGTCATGTTTAGTTAGTAGCATCTCTTGAATGAACGCACACCAAGTATCAGCCATATTGGTCTATTTCTTTGTGTTTGGCATTCGTGTGAATCAAGGAAGTCGAGTGATTTTCAAGAAATGGACGAAAAAGAATTTCGTGTGGTGATTAAACATTACTTTATGAAAGGCAAAACGCCTCAGGAGACTAAAGAGAAGCTTGATAAACATTATGGTGACTCTGCACCTTCGATTAGAACAGTTTATAAGTGGTTTCAAAATTTTCGGACTGGCCATATGGGCACAAGTGACGCTGAACGTTCTGGACGGCCTGTGGAGGCTACGACTCCAGAAATCATTGATCAAATCCATGATATGGTGATGGATGACAGAAGAGTTAAGGTGCGTGAGATTGCTAGTGCTGTGGGCATCTCGACTGAACGGGTACATAATATTTTGCATAAACATTTGGACATGAGAAAGCTATCCGCAAGATGGGTGCCGCGATTGCTCACGCTTGACCAAAAACGGAATCGTGTGAAGTGTTGCAAGGATGGTTTGCAGCTGTTCCAGAAGAATCCGGAGGACTTTAAGCGTCATTTCGTCACTGTGGATGAAACATGGATACATTACTATACCCCTGAGACCAAACAACAATCTAAACAATGGGTTACCAAGGGGGAATCTGCACCAAAAAAGGCGAAGACCGTTCCTTCGGCCGGAAAGGTTATGGCGACTGTCTTTTGGGATTCGCAAGGATAATTCTCATCGACTATCTGGAAAAGGGTAAAACTATTACAGGTGAATATTATTCATCGTTATTGGATCGTTTGAAAATCGAGCTGCAAGAAAAACGCCCGCGATTGGCCCACAAGAAAGTCCTTTTCCATCACGACAACGCACCAACACACACCTCAGCAGTTGTGGTCGCAAAATTAATGGAAATAGGATTCCAACTCGTTTCACATCCCCCCCTATTCTCCAGACTTGGCTCCCTCGGACTACTATTTGTTCCCCAATTTGAAGAAATGGCTGGCGGGACAAAGATTTTATTCAAACGAGGAGGTGATTGCAGACACTAATGGATATTTTGCAGACTTGGACAAATCCTATTATTCGGAAGGGATCAACAAACTAGAACATCGTTGGACGAAGTGTATAAGCCTAAAAGGAGACTATGTCGAAAAATAAAAAAGGTTTACCCCAAACACATAAGTAGTTTTTATTTTTGCACGGACTTTTCAAACCAGCCTCGTATATGTATATGTATATATATATATATATATATATATATATATATATATATATATATATATATATATATATATATATATATACATATACATATATATATATATATATATATATATATATATATATATATATATATATATATATATATATATATATATATATATAACATATATATAATGCAACGTCTCTCTGTCTGTCTGTCCGTCTGTCCGTCTGTCCGTCTGTCCGTCTGTCTGTTAATGCGCTTATCACTCGAGAACCACTTATCCGATTTACGTTCTTTTTATAGGATATATTTTATTACGTTAGGTACATAAGGAATAAGCAGGAACGATAACAGTGAATCAAGTCGGAAAAAAGTTTGTCGCTAGCGGCAATGCTGCCTAAACCATTAAATATGGAACAGTATCATGTAGCAAAGAATATAATATATATATAATATATATAAAATGCAACGTCTCTCTGTCTCTCCGTTAGTGCACTTATGCCTTGAGAACCTCTTATCTGTTTTACATGTTTTTTTTTTTAATTCGTACATTTGTTCTCTGGTGAGGTTTCTATAATCGTATATTTATATATATATATATATATATATATATATATATATATATATATATATATATAAAAATGCAACGTCTCTCTGTCTGTCCGTCTGTGCGTTAGTGCGCTTATCACTCAAGAACTATTTATCCGATTTATATATATACATATACATATATGTATATATATATATATATATATATATATATATATATATATATATATATATATATATATATATAAATAATGCAACGTCTCTCTGTCTGTCTGTCCGTCTGTCCGTTAATGCGCTTATCACTCGAGAACCACTTATCCGATTTACGTGTTTTTGTATAAAATACATATAAAATACTCTGGCCAGGTTATAGAATATATTGTATTACGTTAGGTAACATAAGGAATAAGCAGTGACGATAATAATGAATCAAGTCCACGCGACGGAGCCGCGGGCACGGCTAGTTTATAATAAAATACATATTAGGTTGGGGAAGGGGAAGTATTAGAGGAATTACTTCGTACATATTGTGTGTCCTTTTTAGGGTTCTTGAAGTTAAGGAACTTAAAAATCGTGTTATTTTTCACCATTTTCAATTATTTATTATTAAATATGTAGAATTTATGAGATGGAGAGGGAACACATTGTCCTTAACAGAAACAGTACGTAGAACGAAATGTCATGTTTCAGCTGTAAATAAACGTGGAGCACTTCCCCTGATCGACACTAAAATCTTACTATAAAGTATTTATCATTTAAAATATCGGCTTATAGTTAATCTCTAATGTGTAAATACCAATTCAGCATCTAACGAGTAAAATAACTTTATCGATTTTTTTTTATTGGACTACATTATCTTTTTGGGATATTTTTTTGAAATAAAAGTAACTTTCGCAAACTCAAATAATTGTCATCTTTCAAACTGCGTTGAAAAAATGTTGATATTTTATTTAATCATTTTTATAGTTCATTTTACAAAATGCGCTCGAAGCGGCTGGATTTTTTAGCCATCTAATGCTTTGGAATTTAATCAAAAATATTTCTTTTTAGTGTTCCGTGCGAAACACTTAGAAGATTACTTCAGTGTCTGTCCGCCTGTCACACCCCATTTTCTACAAAACTATTTTTTTATGGGTCTAACACACGTGCTACAGGAGCGACACGTGTGCGGAAAAAGCGATTCACGTTGTTCTTGAATCGCTGTAAATTATACTCGGTGGGAAACACAGTCCTGGGCAAATTATTCCAAAGGGATAATGTTCTCCATATAAAAGACTGCTTGAAAAGCGTTGTACGAGAAGTAACAAGCCGAACCTCATACGGATGTGAAGTATTAGTGCGACGTGTATTTCCAACATGCACCGCTCTGGGAACACTTTCCATGTCCATTTGACATAGAAAGTTGAAATTTGGCGCTAATATAGAAATCGATGGCCTCATCAGAGCCGTGTAGTTTTGACAGTTAAATTTTGACTTAAGGGTTTAGTTTTAGGGGGAAAGTGAAAAAAAATTACCAGGTCATCGAATGGAGTGTCAAATGAAAGCTAGTAAAAACACGAGTTTAAAAATATATAACGTAATAGTTGCGCCCAATTTTCTTTGTATTATTTTTAAAAAATTGCGAAAATTGCTGTCCCTCCCCTTATCTCGAAAAGAACTGATCATAAAATTTTGAAAAAAATTCTAGAATATTCCCACAGGATATAGATTGAATAAAAATTATCACGAGTACATTACCTTTAATAATATATCTGGTATATAAAAAAAAAACAAAAATTTCAAGTAAAGATCGGAAAAAAACTTTATTGAAAACTCAGAAGTCATTCATCATTTTATACCTTCGTAACAAAATTTTTTATTTTAAAAGCAATCAACGTACGGAACACTAATTGCTCAAGTCCGAGTTGCACTTGGCCGGTTATTATTTACTATCTATTCTTATCCTTTTACAAATATGTTGTGTAATGTAGAAGTGATGATATAACGAAAGGCCTAAATGTTACAAATTGGAGCACAATATTTAAAAAATCCCAAGCCAATCCTCTTATGTAAATTACTTATTTCTTTTATTTAAACATATTTACCTATTGGTCAATCGTTTCACCAATTTCTGAAAATAATTCCTTTTACTTTTAGTTGTTTTAATAAAAAATAAAAATAAAATAAAATATAAAATATTTTTGTTATCTACTAAAAATGGCACGTATGAACAATTCTTGCCAAATAAATTACGTTTTTTTTAAACTAGCGTAATGTAACAGTTATTTATAATTAATTTAAAGAAAAATCCTTTGCGGTTGCGGTTTTGTAATACTATCAAAAATTTCACTTTTTATTAAAGATTTAAAGATAGTATCATAAAATTGAATTTTGGTAACATATTTTTAAAAAAACTGCCATCATTGTCCACACCTATACCAGACGGTAGATCATAAATATATTTTATTTAGTTTTGAAATTTTTCATTAAAGTGGAACAAAAATATAATAAAAGTAGGTATCGTTTTATCACACCTATTTTTCTAGAAATGTTTATTTCACGTGTGTTGTAACATTGTTATTTATGTGAGTAATGTATTACGAAGAGTAAGTAAATTTTGCAAATTATGTAGACATAAACGGGAGAAAATTACGATTTAACAGTATTATGTACTAGCTAGGCACATCACTTTCAAATAATGTATATGCATAACAATAAAAAAACCGCAAGGAAATTTTAAGTTAAATAACCATATCAGAAACTGATCTGCAAGGATAAGCTTAAAAGTTTATATTTCGTAAAATAATAACGTAATAACTAAATTCTATCCGAAATAAAACATATTTAGATCATGAAATGTATGTCCTTTTGATTTCGTCATTGTGTCCAGCAATATCTCAAGTCTTTCAACTTTTTTACTGCTGTTTAGCTAACAAGCCATATACAGTCTGTCAAATAAAAACCTGACAGCTCGTATCCTTGAAAAAATGTATTTCAAAATATTTTTTGACATCAATGTATTCTTTGGTGTGCTAACAACGCCGCAATTACCTTAGTAAGTTGTCCAATCGTCTCCTGCATCAATAATCGCCTGGCATCTTCGAGGCATGCTGTCGACGAGATTTTCTGCATAATTTTTCGAATCTTCCGAGACAACTAGGTCAAAGTCCTTAGAGTCTTTCCTCTGAGCTCTCTCTTTACAAGGGACCAAATAAGGTTGGCGTCCGGCGATTGTGAAGGCCACTTTAGTATCTTATCTTGGACCCAAGCTTCGCGACGTGATTTTCGCCCGACAAAGGTTTCTTTAACGTGCTTCGGAATTTGACATCATGAGTACGAAGATATTGTTGAATGGTCTCATGGGACACCTGCCGCTCCTTGACGCAACGTCAATTTCAGGTTCCGTGAAAACAAAGACACGATTCGTTTTTCGACTTTCAGAATGACTTCACCTACCGCGCTATATTTTGGCAAGTCGTCGGCATTTCTCGTCTCATTAAAACGATTTATCCTCTTCCTCATAAACGACACCTATTTTTTAGGGACCGCGGAATGTCGCATTTTAAGCCCCTTTGGATGGGAACAAAGAAAGACTGCCTCGAACTGACGCGCAAAAAAGTGACTCATTTTGGATTTTACGTGATTTCGACGAAAGTTCGTATTTGTACTAAAATGTGTTGTAGACAAAAGTTCCCTCTACCGATTTTTTGTTGAATCACTAGCATCGCATCTACCAAAAATGAATTATAAGTTATAAACAAAATGTTGATTTCATACAATACAAAAAAAGTTTTAAATAATAAATGCCAAAAATCGGTAAAAATAGTTTACCTTGCAAACATGTTGATTTAAAATAAATCCTGAAGTGGATTTTTTATTATACTACCGATATTTACAACTGAAACTTACCATTATGCTCTACTTGGACTTTCTGGTAAAATTGGAAAGAATAAAAAAATTATATCATTTCCAAACTTTCCGATTTCAAAAACCCTCAAACAGACTTATAATGCGATATTTACGAACCAAATCCTTCCATCCTTCACCCCTTTAATTCCTTCTATGGTTGACTATAAATAATTATCCTTAACACGTGTCCATTATTGCAACCGAAAACAATAAAAATTCGATAATACCATTGAAACGACAAAATATTTAACAACTTCCACCCTATACTCCTTAAGCAATATCTCGTAAAAAGTATAGGTTTAGTTTTTCCCTTAAGTATTATATATGTACGAAATTTTAAATGAACATCTCATTTCGTTTGAGAATTATCGTACCAATAGAGCATCATGCAGGCAGATCCATCAAAATAGGAAACTATATTTTTTGTAAACTAGCCACTCTCAAAAGTAAAGAAATTCAAAAATTTGAGAAAATGATTTTTTTTTACGAATGCAATAGTTCATTTTATCAAGGGAAATAAAAATATGTCCATAATTTTGAATTTATAACTCTTTCAACGACCTATCACATGGCTTAATGTTATATATACGACTAAATCTTAATAGGATAATTTTAATAGGACATGAAAAAATAGAGGATAAGAACTAACCACGAAAATAGGAAACAAAACAGTATAAATAAAAAGTTGTAAACTAATATAAATTTTTCAATTTTACTGATTTACCTTTATATTACTTCCTATTTAACGGGATCTGGTGGTAACCCTGTTTTTCGTCTTCATTTTATTCTGTGTGAAATGACCTCTACGTTGGTACTCGTACCACAAAATAATATTTATCAGCAATTCGTACCTGGGTATTTAGCCAAAACAAAAATGTCATAAATAAAATTCGATTATTAGAACTTAATTTTGTCTCCTAGGTACGGCACGAAAAATGTCATGAAAAAATGTTTTTCTCATTTAACAAAAATTAGTTTATCTAATTTTCTAAAACGTATTTTCCCTAAAATATTAGTTCAATTGTACCCTTGCGAAAGAACAGTATTGTATTCGCGCAAAAATTACTCCCCAGTGACTTTATATTTCTTCACGTTTCAGGATTTCTAGATAGCAAGAACACAGCTTTTAATTTCCATTGGTCTGTCCGTCGTTTTGTCGATCTGTTGGCACAGTAACCTCGAATGATACGAACATATAACATCTAATACTTCAAATAGGAAAGAAATCTATAGTTTTTAAGTGATATCGCTTCAAGTGAAGGAAGTTAAAGTGGAGGGGGTCTTTAAGTATTATATACTCACTTCCTTACTTCAGATATTGGACATATTTTAGGCATAATTATGTATAGTCAAATATACGAGAACCTAAAGAGAAGTAAAGAAAGTAACTTTATATATGCCTTGTAAAAAATGTATCCTTTTTAGTGAAAAATCTGAAATTTTGTCATTTTTTCGTTGTTTCCAATTTTAACCGAAGTCCTTTCTTTTTTATTAACATCTTGCTACAAAGTATCTAACATTTAATACAAATGAGCTATATTGTCGCAAAAATAGTCAATATTATAAAAAAAAGCATAAGCAAACACAGAGAAATCATCTATAATATATATAAAATGAAACGTCTCTCTGTCTGTCTGCCTATCTGTCTGTCTGTCCGTTAGTGCGCTTATCACTGGAGAACCACTTATCCTATTTACGTGCTTTTTTTTTAAACATACATATGTTCTCTGGCCAGATTATAAGATATATTTTATTACGTTAGGTAACATAAGAAATAAGCAGTGACGATAATAGTGAATCAAATCGGAAAAAAGTTTACCGCTGGCACGTTCTCTTGCAATACACTGCCTAAACCATTAAATATGGAAGAATGTGATGTAGCAAAGAATAATATATATATAAAATGTCTGTCTATCTGTCTGTTCGTTAATGCGCTTAGCACTCGAAAACCACTTATCCGATTTACGTGTTTTTTTATTCATACATATGTTCTCTTTCCAAGTTATATAATACTAATAATAATCTATAATTTATAATATATATATAAAATGCAACGTCGCTCTGTCTGTCTGTCTGTCTGTCCGTTAGTGCGCTTATCACTTGAAACCACTTATCCGATTTATGTGTTTTTTTTTTTTAGATTTATACATATGTTCTCTGGTCAGGTTATAAGATATATTTTATTACGTTAGATAATAAAAGAAATAAGCAGTGACGATAATAGTGTATCAAGTCGGAAAAAAGTTTGCCTCTTGCAATACGCTGCCTAAACCGTCAAATATGGAACAATATCATGTAACAAAGAATACAATATATATAAAATGCAACGTCTCTCTATCTGTCAGTTAGTGCGCTTATCACTCGAGAACCACTTATCCAATTTACGTGTTTTATTTAAATTCATACATATGTTCTCTGGCCAGGTTATATAATAATAGTACTAATCTATATAATATATAAAACGCAACGTCTCTCTGTCTGTCTGTCCGTTCGTGCGCTTAGCACTCAAAAACCACTTATCCGATTTATGTGTTTTTTTTTTTTATAAAATACATATGTTCTCTGGCCAGGTTACAAGATATATTTTATTACATTAGGTAACATACGGAATAAGCAGTATCGATAATAGGGAATCAAGTCCACACGAGCGGAGCCGCGGGCACGGCTAGTTAAACATAAACAGGGAAAGAATTGAAATGATTATGAAAGATCTAGACAAAGCGAAGGTTTGTTTAAAATTTATTCCACATACTTTAAATGAAGATCAAAACTGTTAATAATGCAACATGGAAATCATACAAACCTCTAGAAATAATATAAAATTCTAAAAAATAAGGAGTTATTGGAGGCGAATGAGTCAAATTTGAACGCGAAAATTATAATCATTTTCACAATCCAAGAAAGCACAGAGGTTCCCTCGAAAATCGAAACAATGTAGACTGTTTTCCACAACAACAGTACTAATATTTGAATTTGTTCTATGTGGTCAAATTTCACTACATTCACTTTTTGTAACTAATAAAATGAGATAAGGGGTTACCTTTATCTCATTTTATTACTCCCAAAAATTAGGATGAAATTAAACAGATTCATTTTCGAGACCATTCAAAAAGCTGATACATGTACCTTGAAGGAAATCCCATAACACGAGCTACACAACTTATTTAAATCACTTTTAGATCATTGTAATAAAGTTTGTCTCATTTAATTTCTACAGACCAGTTCGAAAAATTAATTGTCGCACCACGTATGTCAGATTTAACAAATGTGTTCGTTTATAGACGTAACATCTAAAGCCAAGAGGTTATTATTAGAAAAGATTGGAATATTTAGGAATACAACGAAACAAGATTAGGTAAAAAAGGTTAAATACTTTTATACTATAAATGTCAAGAATCTTGCAACTTATTTGAACACTGAATCGGAGGTCACAGAAGAAATTCGGAGAATTTACTATCCATTTAAATTTCTGGGTTAATAGCACAAGCAAGGGCTTAAGACTTTGCACTTTTAAATTTCGAAAATAGCCACCAATATCAGTAATACCAGTTGTACAGAAAGTAGGTGCGTGATATAGTACTAATTTTTGCTCGTCCCTCTGGCGAACGTAGCTCAACTAACGATTCGTGACATGATGAAATGCTCGTTCCGCTCCATACTATAGATTGAAGGACAATACCTCTCGAACGCATAGAGCTATTAGAATAGAGTAGAGAAAGTATATAACCTGCTGTAAGTGAAAGCATATAATCGTTAAAAAAGAAGAAAATAATATGAGTCATTCTGTCTCTCTTACTCGGCGCACGCCTACAACAGTCTCGCACGGGTACGCACAACACTAAACTGGTGTGCGTAGCCGTGCGCCGAGTAAGAGAGACAGAGTGACTTATATTACTTCTTTCTCTTTCTACGAACGCCACGCTTCGTCAAAATACGAAATCGGGAGAGTTGCCCACTAATATCGGTATATTTGTACCCAAAATCGGTATATGAAAAAAATACAATATTCAATCATATTTGTTTATTTTGAACTTCTTTATCTTTGTAAAAAAATAAGCTCTTACAGAATATACTAAGTATACAATTAAAACTAATAAGAGTAATTATTTTTTTACAATATTTTATATATGAGTGAATAAACACTAGTGAATACTAATAAAACATAATGAAATCGAAATAACAAAAACATAACAGACTAAGTAATTTGTAATTCGTTTATTACTAAAGATATCTAACATCAAATAGGTACACAAGCTTGAATCTAATTAATTTTTTTTGATTTTTAGGATCATAGCAATATTCTTTGGCCATAGCCGCAGTCATCTTTGAACTAATTTCAAAGTCATAACATTTAGCATCATTAAATAGTCGTTTTGTATATAATAGACCAGTAATTGACTTAGTAGACAGCTTATTTCTCTGTTTTGTTTTCCATAAGATTAATATGCGAGAATATTCGCTCAACATTAGCAGATGAATGGGGTAGTGATAAAATAGTAACGATGAAAGTAGACAACGAAGGAAACATTTGAGTGTCATCGCCATACATTAATAAACTGACATTATCCCAAAATAGTTCTATGTAATCAGGAAATGTTTTGATTTGTTCACAATTTCTTAAAATACGCCACTCTGTATCAATTTGTTGGAAACCAATGTTCTCAACAATATTGGGAAAGAGTTTACTAACAGGAATTATTGAAGCAGTTTTGCCACTTTTAACATTCGTTGGTTCAATTATGTCTAAACCTTTTATTGGATTATTTTTCAGTGAAACCCGCACAGTTATTTGCTTGCAAGCTTCGATATAAAAATCTAGGGATCTGTGTTTAAACAAATTTATTTGATCTGAGCTTAAATCTGAATTACTAAGTAGTGTATTAGACGCCGCAGCGCCATAGTATACGGCATCGATATCTATAAAATGCCAATGCCAAAATCAATATTTTCGTTCGAAATACTTGTTAAATATTATCTTTTTAAAAAGCAATCAAAAACAGTTGTTAATATTTGACTTATTTTTTCAAATAAAATATGAATTTTTTTTTTGAATCGTTAAATAATGGTAACACAGAATCTAAAAATTCCAAAAATAGCAATGGAGTGGGATCTTAAAGCGTAATATATTTTCTGTAGCTAAAAGATGATCATTATTAGATACTTCGTCTATGAAGAATAGTTTTAGAGCAGAAAATTGTTCCAATACTCTTTTTACTGCTGCATGTACTGATAACCAGCGTGTCTGAGAGGGGTGAAGTATTTTATGTATTTTCAAGTCACAAAAAATTTGAAAGTCGTTAAGCTCTGCAACCCTTTTTGGACTAGAAGAAAAGTAATTGTTAATGTCCCTTATAAGATCCTCTATAAAGCATGGCAGTTTGGTATAAGTATATGACGCGCAAAGATGAAACGAATAGCCTGTGCACTTAAGTATAAAAATATTGGGAATTTCGTTTTGTAGCAATGTCACCACAGAAATATTACGCCCGTTTGCCTCATCAGATGCCAAACCTATTATATAATTTGTAAAAAAGTTTGCGATATGTTTAAATAAGAGTACTGTATTAGCAGCTTCTAATGGAATAAGAGCTAAAAAAACAATCACAGATGCGATGCTCTTTCGCATATCGCACGACTAAGCACAAGCGTTTGATTGTGCTAGGATCAGTGGACTCGTCAATAATAAATGAAAACTTAATTTGACGCAGATCCTCGCATAAATTATCAAAACTTTCTTTACCTATAATATGATGGCATGAGTTTTCGTCGTCGAACATTTTAGGTTTCCTGCAATTGTTGAATCGGGACAAACGGACTGTATCAGTTTCGGTAGGTGCTCCATAATGGTGAATGGTAGATTATCTTCAGCAACAAACGAGGGTAATCTTACTTCACCTGAAAATATAAAAAGGGATTAAAAAATACGTATCTACTATACGCTGGTAGAATACGAAATAATATAACAATGTACTGGTACTTAGTAAAAAATAATGAAATATATTTATCTTGTTTAACTTATATATCAGGTTTTTGGGTTTTTGTCACAGTAAATGATGATATCTTTGCTTATGATTTTATATTCTTTGATAATACCGAGTGTGCTTGTGTAGAATTGTGTTGCCTAAGAGCGTCTTTCCCTGATGTAATATTAATATCCCTATTACAACTTTTACAATAGGCATAATTTGCGCTTTTACGACTCTCTTGCAGCCAGCCTGAAAATTCTTCTTTCCATTCTTTTCTATAAAATTGTATTTTTTTTCTTTTTTCAGTCGTTCTAGTACTGGGTTCTTCGTCTGACGACATTTTGACTTAGTATTATAGTAATATACTTGGTAGATATTACTAGTAGACGCTATTAGTAACTTAGAGAAAGTTTCTCTTCTAAATAATGAAAATTAATAAAACAATAAAATCCAAATTCTCGTTTATTTAGACAAGCTCGGAGGATTCCCTAAAAACGTCGAGTTACGAGTTGTAGGACACAAGGGTATTCCCCAAAAGATATCGCGAATATTCTGCAGTAACTACTTATCATATAATCGAGGGATTCCCGTGGAAATATCGTTAAATTTCGGTATTTCAGAAGGACAGACCCCATATCAGTAGAAATACCGAAAAATCGGTAGGTTCGAAACCACTGCAAATGATAATTTCCGAATTATGGACTTTGTTCAGTTTTGGTTCTCGTTAATTATTTTTCTTGTCCTGGTCGGCTCACATGTTGCGCTACTAAGTGGTTATTTTAGCAATTGTAACTTCAAAGTACATCATTGCTATAAATTTTCCCAACAATTTGTGGCAAGCACTTGGCGGCCTCTCGTAGAGGGCAGGAATACTATTAATAGTAGACTAACACCAGCCCACGAAACAACTTGTACCTTACTGTTGTATTATACAAGTACTATCGCCTAGCCTAGCTTTTATGCTACGATAAAATCCCCGCCTAGAGATTTTTTAAAAACCAATAAGAATGATAATTACAGAAATATGAACTTTGTCCTGTTTTAGTAATTAATAGTTATTATTACTATCATGCGTTTATGAAATTAATCCATGATAATGTAATCAACACAACCTAAAAATACTTATATTTACCCAACGGCTGTAGTTTTGTGAACACCCTTGGTAAACTATTATTTTATGTTTTAAAATAGTAGATAAAACCGACAGTGCCACATTTAACCATTTGTGAAACAAATAGGAAAGAACGGAAAAAATGGAGGCTTTATTTTTTTTTATTTCGAGATGTTATCAAATCTTTGCTTTACCTTCTCCTGCTATTTCCAAGCAAAGATACCAGCCACTATTCTCAATATTCAATCAAGGATGTCATAAAACGTATTTTAATGAAGCCAGAGGAATACCTGCCATAGTACTCCAGAAATACGCGAGAGAACTAACACCAGCTTCTTGAAAACTTTTTAACCTATCCTACAGAAAGGGAACATTTCTTTCCTGGTGGAAATGCGCTAAAGTTCAGCCGATACCTAAAAAAGGCAAAAAGACCTTGCCAAAGCAACTACCGACCAGTCACACTTCTTTTAATAATATCGAAAGTATTGGAGAATGCTATCAATTAGCATCTTCTAAAATACGGCTTTCGTAAACCAAGATCAACGGAAGATCTTCTAACTTATATCACACATGTTTAAAATAAGGCAATTGAAGATTATGGAGAATCTCGAGTGGATGCACTTAATACAGCCAAGACATTTGACTGTATTTGGCGTGACAGAGAGCGTTCTTTACGAGTAGCAGTATAACGAGTGGCTTTCAAATCGGGAACAGATCTTTTTCACAGCTAAATGTTCATGCAAAATCGAATGTACTGCACTCTCCGATATACCTGAGGATGCCTCTATCTTATGGTAAGTCACATGCCGATCCTCTTCAATCATGCTGCGCACAGCATCGATGTTTTTTGGAACAACAACCGATTTTGGTTGGCCTTCACGAAATTCATCGCTGACGGAAGCACGACTATGACGAAATTCTGCAATCCATTTGTACACAATCTTTTCTAAAGGTGATTTATTACCAAATGTTGAACGAAGCGCTTGGAGGCATTGTTGTTGAGTTAGGTCTTTACTAAAATCGTAAAAAATCATCCAATGAAACCTTACCATAAAATTTCCATTTGTTTATAAAATTGTTTTTTTTAACTCTCACTATAAACAAACTACTCCGTCAATTTCTGAGCTGCCACTGTCTTACCAACAACAAATGAAAAATGTTACAACAATGGTAATGTCATATCTCAGAGCTATCTAGTGGTGGTTTGTAAAAACTTAAAATGCGGCCCTCGTATAATAGACTTTAAGGCACCATTAAGATTTAATTGTTTTCACACCAAAAAAGAAAGCTAAAATAATAGCAATAATAATAATTACACACTTAAAGACGCCTGAAAAGACTTAATAACCTGTTACGTCAAAGTTCAACATTTTACGAACATCTATTTTCTACTTATTAGGCAACAGGTCTCTACTGAACGGTCTCATCTGATGGAATATGTTGATGATATCCTTTAATTTTTTAAAGGTTACAGAGCTAATTTTGTGACTGTTTTATACATGTTTGTTAAATAACGTCGGGCTCACCAGGCGTATTACTTTCTTTTTACATACTTATATTATGTGTTTATTGTTAATAATCCAGCTCAAGCATTGTAAGAAATTCCTTAAGGCACTTCCTAATGGTACTTCTAAGAACAAGATGATTCCCATTGTTCTCATCGTTGAGAATATTATATGTATGTACTACATTACAAGATACGCGTTAAGAAGTGTATTTCACAATTAGTGATTTTTTAAAAAAAAAGAGTTATTTGAGTTTAATTACTTCTACAGGGTCTCCTAACATATGTTGTTTTCGTATACGCTTGACAACGCGAAGTTTGCTTAAGTAGACTAACCGCTAAAACTGACCAAATAAGTTTCAGTAACTGTATGTTGTAAGCCAACGTAATTTATGTCACGCCAGAAAAAGACCAACTTAAAACTGAGTCCCTATTTAAGTAAGAGAGATCACTAAAGACCGATAATACTGCCTAGAATCAAGAGCTAGAAGCTGAGCATACGGCATTGTCGGTCGTCGGCCGCCACCTCCAATCTCAACCACTTTTTTAATGAACACAGCAGGGATGCTCCAAGAAAAGCTCTGAGGTTGTACAGAAATGTCGCATACACGGAAACAGCAATTCACGTTGGTCTTGAATCGGTTAATATTGTACTAGGTGGGAAACCCAGTCCTGGGCAATTCATTTAAAAGGGATGAAATTCATTTTATAAAAAAATTTCTTGAAAAGGAACTGAACTTGATACGGATGAGATGTATTAACATGACATACATTTTTAAAATGTTCGATGTTCAAGATTGCTGGTGACCTCTGGGTCTCTAATCAGGCGAATAACGCCGAATAGAAACTAACAAATTCAGGAAAGGTTTGGGAGCAGGGCCCTAAACATATGCTAAATTTAAGCCTCGTACAGGATTCAACTGTGGAGTGTAAAGCTTTTTGATATTTCCAGCATTTGAGCAAATAGCTTTGCTATATATGCGGCATAATCATGCTAAAATATATTTTCTCCAAATTAGCGGCCAGTAAGTCGAGTGTCGATGCTGCTGAAATCGAGGGTACCGACATAACTGTGTCTGTTATATATATATATATATATATATATATATATATATATATATATATATATATATATATATATATATATATATTACAATAAAGGTTTTCACGGATGGTGGAATATAATACATTAAAATGCCGAGTTTTAATCCGTTCGTCTAAAAATGAATTTGCACGACGCTCCTAGTTAGCTTCGAGCGGCAGCAGCAGCAAGATCACAGTATCATGTGGCAGCAGCAATAAGAGCACTTGAAAATGCCAAATGAGATTTTGGAGAAAAGTCGTGCAAATTCATTGTTAGACAAATGGATTGAAACCCGGAATTTTAATGTATTATATTTACACATATATACATATATATATATATATATATATATATATATATATATATATATATATATATATATATATACCAGGTGTACAAGTACGAAATGCGAATTTTTTTTCTAAAAAAACATGTTAAATTAGGAAGAATGATAAAAAGTGCTTTATTCAAAGTATGCTTCATCGCTTGTTATACATTTTTCCCATCTTTCGGGCAATTTGTGAATACCACGCCAGTAAAAATCTTCCCCTTTTGCTGCGAACCATTCATCGAGCCATTTTTTCACATCTTCGTACGAACCAAAGCGCTGCTCAGCAAGTGCGTGACCCATCGATGCAAACAAGTGGTAATGGGAAGGAGCCAAGTCTGGTGAGTAAGCCGCATGGGGTAGAACTTCCCAGCTAAGTGCTTCCAACGTGCCGCGAACTGGTTTTGCCGTATGTGATGGAACATTGTCATGAAGAAAAATTACTTTTTGTTGCCTCTTTCGGTATTCTGGTCTTTTTTCAAGCACCGAACGGTTCAAATCGGTCAATTGTTGTTGGTAACATTTAGTAGTCGGTTCAAATCGGTCAATTGTTGTTGGTAACATTTAGTAGTCGATTGGAAACAGCTTGTTGACTAACGCCCAATTGCAATATTTAAATACAAACACTACCATTAATACATATTGATAACAGAGAAATTTGAAGCTAACCCTAGTAGTACTAAGAAAACTGAAAAAAATATTTTTCTCAGAAAACTTACGTAATAGATTTTTTTAAATATTTTTCTTAATAATTAGTACCTACTGCCTACCAAAATTACTACTTAGTTTTGTTAGGGGAAATTCATCCAGGCCTTTTTTTTATCGTTTACCTCCCCGCCTGAGTAGAGATTTTATCCTTTTTCATGACCTAGGAATATCGGCGAGGATCTCCTAATACCCGTCAACGTTACCCACGTGCCTAAACCGAATATTTATCGGTTGTCAATGCTTCTTTTCTGTTTTTCAATACACAAAAAAATATTAAGTTGGGAATGTGGAATCTTTGGCACAATGATACTACTCAGTATATATCACCACTACACCAAACACTTTATTTTTGTACTCGACGCGCGTTTCGCTAACCATGTTAGCTTCATCAGGAGCGACGACTGACTAAAGCTAAACTACAAATCTACCCTATTTATACTTAGCCTAAACCTTGAATTACTCAGGCGGAACTAATGGCATAGGCAAGGCCATCAGTTCCAGTCAAGTAACCAGTAGAGGGAACTATAAGTTATAGGCCCTCTGTCTTTATTTATACTACTTTTACGTTTTATAATTTCCATTCTTTCGTATGCGTTCAACAATCTCCTATCAGATATATTTTTTATTAATCTTAGATTATCTAATGTTACAATAAGATCAGCTTCAAGGGCATGTTCGGCAATGCTAGACTTTTCTGTTCTACTGTATTTTAAGTGTGCTAAATGTTCTTTAAATCGTGTTTTAATTGACCTTTTAGTTTGCCCAACATACTTTTTGTCACAATCATTATAACTAATTTCATAAATTCCACTTTTCTCACAATTAGGAACTATCTTTGGGATTTCCTACGATATTCCTCAGATTGTCTGATGACTTATAAACTAAGGTGAGACCTACCTTATTGAGTCCCTTGCTATATTTCGGATTATATGGTATGGCGACGTACTTGGTGTTATTTTCTTCGCGTGTAATTATATTAGTAATCGTATTAGAAATATAACTAGAGTTAATGGTTATGACGATGACTTAGTAAATAAGCTAATAAATAGACATAAGTTTAGGTTTAATATTCAGAATTCCACCTTTTTTACACGCGATGAAAATAACACCAAGTATGTCTCCATACCATATAATCCGAAATATAGCAAGGGACTCAATAAGGTATTTAATAAGGTGGACCTCACCTTAGTCTAAAAGTCATCAGACAATCTGAGGAATATCTTAGGAAATCCCAAAGATAAGATTACTAATTGTGAGAAAAGTGGAATTTATGAAATTAGTTGTAATGATTGTGACAAAAAGTATGTTGGGTAAACTAAAAGGTCAATTAAAACACGATTTAAAGAACATTTAGCACACTTAAAAAACAGTAGAACAGAAAAGTCTAGCATTGCAGAACATGCCCTTGAAGCTGATCATATTGTAACATTAGATAATCTAAGATTAATAAAAAATGTATCTGATAGGAGATTGTTGAACGCATACGAAAGTATGGAGATTATAAAATGTAAAAGTAGTTTAAATAAAGACAGAGGGCCTTTTTTTTTTTTTTTTTTTTTTTATTGGTCTGGCACACGTGCTGCAGGGAAGTCCCTAAAGCGCTCCAGGAGCGACACGAGTGCGGAAAAAGCGATTCACGTTGTTCTTGAATCGCTGCAAATTAATTCCCCTATTCTTTATAGTCCCCTCTACTGGTTACTTGACCGGAACTGATGGCCTTGCCTATGCCATTAGTTCCGCCTAAGTAATTCAAGGGTTAGGCTAAGTATAAATAGGGTAGATTTGTAGTTTAGCTTTAGTCAATCATCGCTCCTGATGAAGCTAACATGGTTAGCGAAACGCGTGTCGAGTGCAAAAATAAAGTGTTTGGTGTAGTGGTGATATATACTGAGTAGTAACAAAAAAATATAATAAATCTTTTACAAAAAAGTGCTTTCAATCGTCATGAAATAAGTAAATTAGTAAATGCACAAAAAAACTTAAATCGCTTTGAATAAATACTCAGTGTTAATTAATTACCGTAAAAAAATGAATTAGGTACAAGAATTAAAGTATATATTTTTTTGACAGTTCTATTCATATAAACTTCTACTTATAATTAATTATTATTTAATGCTAAAACTTAAAATAAACCGTAATAAATCCTGAAATCAAACCAATTTCGTAACAATAAATATTTTATTAATTATAGACAAGTACTTATTATTCTGTACAACCGAACCATTACTTTAAGATTTATAAAAAGTTTTAGTATATACACAATTATGGTAATTAGAACTCTAGAATTAATTATTGAATGCAATGAGGAAATTCAGTATTTGGTAATCGCAATAAGGGAAGCATATCTAAAGGGTGTCCCAAAATTCACGCAAGAAGTAATTTTGATAGAAAACACAGGTTTTTAGTTAAAAATTGTCATTTTTTTATTGATTCATAAAGTATACAGTATAGGGTTATGTATGGAATAACATGTCGGGTAAATGGCCTCCACGGCTTTGCTGGCACATACGCATTCTTTTGTCGAAATTTTCCATGACGGTTTTGCATAAATGTGGCTGAATTTCGTTGATACACCGCTTAATTTTCTCCTTCAAGTCGTGGGTGGTCGTGGGCTTGTTGGCATAAACCTTCGACTTTAAAAAACCCCAAAGAAAAAAGTCCAACGGCGTTAAATGTATGATCTGGGCGGCCAATTCTGACCACCAAAACGTTTCTCGGGCTGTATGGCATGTGGCACCGTCTTGTTGAAACCACATGTCGTCCACATCCATATCTTTCAATTTAGGTACAAAAAACGGGATTACCATATCGCGATAAAGATCACCATTAACTGTTATTGCCTGGCCAACCGTATTTTCGAAGAAGAATGGTCCAATGATGCCTCCAACCCAAAATTCGCACCAAACAGTGACACGTTGTGGACGCATTTGTTTCGCAACAGTCACGTGTGTATTGTCTGAACCCCAAATGCGACAATTTTGTCGATTAACGAAGCCATCAAGATGGAAATCGCTGAAGATGATTTTCTTCGAAAAATCAGTATCCACTTTTTGTTGTTCCATAATCCATTCAACGAACTCTCTTCGTTGTGCGTGATCAGTAGGCTTCAGTTCTTGAGTCAATTGAACTTTATAAGCATGAAATTGCAAATCTCTCATGAGAATACGCTGGAGAGAGCTTCTCTAAATGTCCAATTCTTGACCACGGTGCCGAATTGATGTTCCTGGAGTCTCAGAAACACTCTCACAAACTGCTTCAATGTTTTGTGTCGAACGACTTGTTGAAGGACGGCCAGAGCTTTTAAGATAACTAATTGATCCAGTCTCCCTGAATTTTTCATTTAATCTCTTCACAGGTAATGAGGTTAAATCACTATTCCGACCATATTTTGTACAAAAATTCCGAACTGTAGCTGCCAAACTTTCATTATTTTTAAAATTTTGCTAAACAATGAAAACACGTTGTTCTTTCGTGTAGCGTTCCATTTTTAATAACCCTGAACTATCAGCTGTCACGCTATGTTTTTTGTTTTGTTGGTAACACTTTACCATACAAATGGCGCCAAATTCATATCTTACCTGAATTTTGGGACAACCTTTACGTCTAACAGGATCGGATTTATTAGCCCAACCGTCACAAAATTTTTTGTCAGTTAAAGTGACACTGAACTCATAATCCGTAAACGATATCTGCATAAAGAGAGCGCCTCATAACAAAAAATTTAATGTGTGGGTAACATGAGCCAGGTGGTATCTACAGTTTAACGTTACAACCGAATCATATGATCCACAATTGATATTAACTTCAGCCCACCGTTTTACGGTCTTGTTCTACTCTTCCCTCTATATATATATATATATATATATATATATATATATATATATATATATATATATATATATATATATATACATATATATATATATATATATATATATATATATATATATATATATATATATATATATATATATACGTATATATATATATATATATATATATATATATATGTATATATATATATATATATATATATATTATAGAAGATTATAGATAACCTGACCAGAGAACAAATGTATGAATTAAAAAAAAAACAAACAGACAAACAGAGAGATGTAGCATATGTTATGTTCTTTGGTACACGATATTGTTCCATATTTAATGGTTTAGACAGCAAGAGAACGCGCTAGCGGCAGACTCGATTCACACATTGTCGACACTGCTTATTCCTTATGTTACCTATCGTAATAAAATATATCCTACTAGCCGGGCCCGCGGCTCTGCTCGCGTGGACTTGATTCACTACTATCGTCACTGCTTATTATTTCTCCTTATCTCCCATTATCTCTACATAATTTCCATTATATAGGCTTATCTCTGCTCATCTTCCATTATTTCTCCTTATCTCCCATTATTTCTCCTTATCTCCCACTATCTCACCTTATTTCCCATTATCTAGGCTTATCTCGACTAATCTCGCAATATTTCTCCTTATCTCCCATTATTTCTCCTTATCTCCCATTATTTCACCATAACTCCCATTATCTAGACTTATCTCTCCTTATCTCCAATTATTTATCCTTATCTCCCATTATTTATACTTATTTCCCATTATCTCACCTTATCTCCCATTATCGAGGCTTATCTCGACTTATCTCCCATTATTTCTCCTTATCTCCCATTATCTCACCTTATCTCCCATTATCTAGGCTTATATCGAATTATATGGAACATATGTTTAAATTTATAAAAACACGTAAATCGGATAAGTGGTTCTCGAGTGATAAGCGCACTAACAGACTGACCGACAGAAAGACGTTACATTTTATATATATTATATTCTTTGCTACATGATATTGTTCCATATTTAATGCTGCCTAACAGTTTATTGCAAGAGAACGCGCTAGCGGCAAACTCCGACTTGATTGACTATTATCGTCACTGCTTATTCCTTATGTCACCTAACGTAATAAAATATATCCTATAACCTGGCCAGAGAACATAAGTATGTTTAAAAAAAAGCACGTAAATCGGATAAGTGGTTCCCCAGTGATAAGCGCACTAACGGATAGATAGACAGACAGAGAGACAGACAGACATTTTATATATATTATAGATATAGATTATTATTATTATATAACCTGGCCAAAGAATATATGTACGAATTTAAAAAAAAAAACATGTAAATCGGATAAGTGGTTCTCGCGTGATAAACGCACTAATGGACAGACAGACAGACAGAGAGACATTGCATTTTATATATATTATAGATTATAGATATTCTCTGCTACATAATATTGTTCCATATTTAATGGTTTAGGCTGTATATTGCAAAGGAACGCGCTAGCGGCAGACTTTTTTCCGACTTCATTCACTATTTTACGTCACTGCTCATTCCTTATGCTACCTATCGTAATAAAATATAGCCTATAACCTGGCCAGAGAACATATGAATGTTTTAAAAAAAAAAGTACGTAAATCGGATAAGTGGTTCTCCAGTGATAAGCGCACTAACGGACAGACAGACAGACAGACAGACAGAGAGACGTTGCATTTTATATATATTATAGATAAGCTGGCCAGAGAACTTATAGCCTATTAGCTATAAAAGTTTTCGTCCAATGTGACAGAGTATGTTTTTGTTGATGACGATACTCGATCCACTCAATCTGACTTCAAATATGTATCCCAGTCGAGAATGACAAGGACACTGACTCCAACGTCAGCATTTTCTGGTCTAGGTAGTCATCTACCAATAACATACCGCCGGCAATTTCCATCAGGGTCGGCTCTCAGTTCTTCCAAGGCCGATTTTAGGTGTGCGTCCCAGCCGTGCGCGAAGTGGGAAAGACACTTCATGATTAGTTTTTCGGGTCAGATTGACCTAACACCAACGAAATTTACCTAAACTAAACCAAGATAATAGTACAAGGCGACCAATATGTTTTCGTCCCGGTGTTGAATGGTACTGAGAAATAGAAAAAGAAGCTTTTCTTCAAAATGGTAATAATACGTTTTTCGAATATCGGTATTTCGAAATCGTCAAGTTGTGATACCCTATGTGGTATATAAAATACACATGAAATTTTGAGTAAAATTTTAGCCTATACCACTTCTTGATTCTTCTAAAATTTTTAGGTGGATAATTTGTATATAAACCTTGATATAAATACTTTAAACGCACCCTGCATATTACAGCAGAATATTCTTTTATTATTTTTTAATAATTTTCCGTCATTATCTACGACTATTTTTAGTATTATGCAATTTTTATTTCAATTCTTAAATACGAGAGCTATCTTTTAAATTTTTACAAAAACAAAGAAACAAAATTTTTTTTTTGGTATAAATCATTTTATTGTTTCTTAAAATATTTACCTTTAAGATTTATACCATTTTGCCTGCATTTGGACCAATTCTCGAAACATTTTTTCCTCTCTGCATTTGGTGCCTCAAAATTATGGTTTTGGAAGGATTCGACAGCTTCTTGAGGTGATACGGGCAATAAGACATTAATTCGATGTTTTTCTCCATCTAATAATCAATTATGTAGCGTGTTGTGTGAGAATGATTCGACGTTTCGGTTGTTTCTCCTGGTTTTATAGATGACTTCTGGCAAGCAAATGGTGGTATACCATTCAGCATTAACTGTTCTTCGATCCTATAAGGCAACGGTTTACCTGTCCAATATAACCAAAGAAACAAGCGATCATTTTCTTGGAAGTACTTCGTGAACGAGCCACTTTTGTTTAATTAGGTTCATCTCGGAACACTCAAACAGTTGATTGTTGCTTAATCTCCGGTTCGTACGAATAGATCCAAGGTTCGTCTCTTATTACAATGTTGTATAGGGATTTTGCATGTTCTTAGTCGAATTTTTTGAGCATTTCTTTACACCAACTGACACGAGTCTGTTGTTTCGCTCAAATTATGCAGAATCCATCGGGAACAGATCTTTTTCACAGCTAAATATTCATGCAAAAGCGAATATACTGCAGTCTTCGATGTGCCTAAAGATGCCTCTATCTTATGGTAAGACACATGCCGATCCTCTTCAATCATGTTGCCACAGCATCGATCTTTTCTAGAACAACATCCAATTTTGCTCGATCTTCACGAAATTAATCGCTGACGGAAGCACGACTATGACGAAATTCAACAAACCGATTGTAAATAGTCTTTTCTGATGGTGGTTCATCACCAAAATTTGACCGAAGCTATTCAAGGCATTGTTATTGAGTTATGCCTTTACTAAAATCGTAAAAACTCGTCCACCCAAAAACTTCACGTGAAATTTCCATTTGTTCACAAAACTGTTTTTTTAAACGCTCACTGTCAACAAACTACTCTGACAATTTCTGAGCGGCCACTGTTTTAGCAAGAAGATATGTCAATTTTACAACAATAGCGTCATCTAGTGGTCGTGTGTAAAAACTTAAAAGGCGGCCCTTGTATACAGTTCATTAGGGCCAGTAATCAATCATACAAAGAAAAGTATGCGCAAGTATTACATTATATATATTTTTGAATTCGTGTTTTCACAAGCTTTCATTTGATACACCACTCGATGACCTGGTAATTTTTTTTTTTACTTCCGATTTCACCCCCCTCCCCCAAAACTAGCCCTTTAAGTCAAAATTAACTCTCAAAAATACACGGCTATGATAGGGCCATCAATTCCTATATTAGTGCCACATTTCAACTTCCTATGTCAAATAGTTTGGGAGAAAATCGGGTGTGACAGACGAACAAACAGACAAACGGACAGACACCGAAGTGATCTTATAAGTGTTTATACTACTGTGATTAAAAAATAGTAAGACCTTTAAATTTAAATCGCCCGGGCATTTCCAAATCGGATTAATTTTTTTTTGTTAGGTTGGTAGGACCTTAACTGCCATCTGTGTCAAATTTTAAGACCATAGCGTCAGTAGTTAATAAGATTCGCTTGCATTCGTTCAACAACAAAAGTGCGTTTTTCGATTTTTAACATAAGTGAAAGAATTCAGCAAAGAATTTGCATTAAATTTTGTTTTAAAAATGGTTTTTTTTTTCTTTGTTTTCGGCTTCCCAAACGTTCAAATGTGTCTCAAGTGGCCGGAATTATGGGCCGATTACTTTTTGTTCTTTCATCACGATAATGCGCCTTCTCACACAGCATTGGTTCTTCGCGACTTTTTCATCAAAAATTCAACTCATATCATTCCGCAATCGCCCTATTCGCCTGATTTAACTCCGTCGGACTTCTGACTATTCCCTAAACTCGAAAAAAAAAAACCGCTTCGAGGACATCGTTTTGAGTCGATTGAGAAGATTAAAACCAAATCGAAGAAGGCTTTAAAGGCCATTCCAGAAATCGAATTCAACAACAAGGGGGATTACTTTGAAGGGGACGAAATAAATTCGGAAAAATAAATAACCCGTTTGCGTTTTATTTCAAAAGTCTTACTATTTTTTGATCACAGTAGTATATATATATATATATATATATATATATATATATATATATATATATATATATATATATATATATATATATATATATACTCCTGGACAAAATTATCGCAACAATATATTAAATCATACAAATCTCTATAATGAATTAATTTTAATAACATTTGTTACACTAAAAGTTAGAAAAAACTTATTCGGATACTTTAAAAGTGAATTAGATACCAAATTTCTCTATAAGATTCGAATTAAAATTATTCTTAAGACCTAACAACAAAATCGTTGAATTTTGTAATAATGAAAAAAATAAACTGGGACACTAGTAGCAAAATTAATGGTGTAACTGAGACACTAGTAGCGTGTGTTGCCTCCTCTACTTCGGATGACAGCGTTTATGCACCTAGGCGTGCTTCTAATTAAATTTTGGATAAAATCTTGAGGAGCCCCATTCTGTGATAACTGCATTTTCAAGTTCCCTCAGGTCTCTAGATGCAGATATATGACGTTTCACATTTTTCTTAAGGTGATCCCATCATGTTCTATCGGATTCAGATCCGGGCTTTTTGGTGGCCATTGAATAATCGGTATATTAACTTGATTAAGATAATCGAGTACCTCCCTAGCCACGTGAGGTCGAGCGTTGTTTTGCATAAACAGGAAATTGGGCCCCACAAAATGACCGAAAGGCATCACATGTTCCATTACAATATTCTCAAGATAGTAGTCAGCATTCATGGATCCCGTACGGACAGGAACTAACTCTGTGCGAGCATCAAAGCAGATGCCACCCCAGAACATAACAGAGCCACCGCCGTATGGAATCCTTACAGAGATATTGCAAAGAGCAAACCTCCCTCCTGGTCTTCGCCATACTCGCTCACGACCATCTGGATGTTTTAGACTAACCCTAGTTTCATCTGTGAAGAAAACTTGTTTCCAATCGTCCACAGACCAGTTTTGGTGATTTCGAGCAAAACGTAACCTGGCAACTCTGTTCTCTCTAGTAAGCAAGGGCGCAGTGGCTGGTCTCCTACTGTTTAATCCAGCTTCATTTAACCGTCTTCTAACTGTTTTAGAAGAAATTGTGACATTGCGAACAGCTTCGAGTTCGTTTCTTATTATAGAACTAGTGACAGTCCTGTTTCTTAAAGCATATTGTCTTATAAAACGTTCATCTAGGTCGCTAGTGCATCGTTTTCGCCCTTGCCCTAGCCTTCCAGAATAAGTTCCTACTTCATTCAAGCATCTTACCATACGACTTACGAGGCTGGTTTGAAAAGTCCGTGCAAAAATAAAAACTACTTATCTGTTTGGGGTAAACCTTTTTTATTTTTCAACATAGTCTCCTTTTAGGCTTATACACTTCGTCCAACGATGTTCTAGTTTGTTGATCCCTTCCGAATAATAGGATTTGTCCAAGTCTGCAAAATATCCGTTAGTGTCTGCAATCACCTCCTCGTTTGAATAAAATCTTTGTCCCGCCAGCCATTTCTTCAAATTGGGGAACAAATAGTAGTCCGAGGGAGCCAAGTCTGGAGAATAGAGGGAATGTGAAACGAGTTGGAATCCTATTTACATTAATTTTGCGACCACAACTGCTGAGGTGTGTGCTGGTGCGTTGTCGTGATGGAACAGGACTTTCTTGTGGGCCAATCGCGGGCATTTTTCTTGCAGCTCGGTTTTTAAACGGTCCAATAACGATGAATAATATTCACCTGTAAAAGTTTTACCCTTTTCCAGATAGTCGATGAGGATTATCCCTTGCGAATCCCAAAAGACAGTCGCCATAACCTTTCCGGCCGAAGGAACGGTCTTCGCCTTTTTTGGTGCAGATTCCCCCTTGGTAACCCATTGTTTAGATTGTTGTTTGGTCTCAAGAGTTTAGTAATGTATCCATGTTTCATCCACAGTGACGAAACGACGCTTAAAGTCCTCCGGATTCTTCTGGAACAGCTGCAAACCATCCTTGCAACACATGATTCCGTTTTTGGTCAAGCGTGAGCAATCGCGGCACCCATCTTGCGGATAGCTTTCTCATGTCCAAATGTTTATGCAAAATATTATGTACCCGTTCAGTCGAGATGCCCACAGAACTAGCAATCTCACGCACCTTAACTCTTCTGTCATCCATCACCATATCATGGATTTGATCAATGATTTCTGGAGTCGTAACCTTCACAGGCTGTCCAGAACGTTCAGCGTCACTTGTGCCCATATGGCCAGTCCAAAAATTTTGAAACCACTTATAAACTGTTCTAATCGAAGGTGCAGAGTCACCATAATGTTTATCAAGCTTCTCTTTAGTCTCCTGAGGCGTTTTGCCTTTCATAAAGCAATGTTTAATCACCACACGAAATTCTTTTTCGTCCATTTCTTGAAAATCACTCGACTTCCTTGATTCACACGAATGCCAAACACAAAGAAATAGACCAATATGGCTGAAACTTGGTGTGCGTTCATTCAAGAGATGCTACTAACTAAACATGACCTCGATACGCGCCGGTGGTGCCATCTCTCGGACTTTGCACGGACTTTTCAAACCAGCCTCGTATATATATATATATATATATATATATATATATATATATATATATATAAATATATAAATATATATATATATATATATATATATATATATATATATATATATATATAGATATGTACATATATATATATATATATATATATATATATATATATAT
Source organism: Pachyrhynchus sulphureomaculatus (assembly GCA_019049505.1). NCBI lineage: Eukaryota > Metazoa > Arthropoda > Insecta > Coleoptera > Curculionidae > Pachyrhynchus > Pachyrhynchus sulphureomaculatus. The sequence continues at coordinate 76,019,802 of CM032453.1, read as the reverse complement.
ATATATATATATACTCCTGGACAAAATTATCGCAACAATATATTAAATCATACAAATCTCTATAATGAATTAATTTTAATAATTTTTTATGAACATTTGTTACACTAAAAGTTAGAAAAAACTTATTCAGATACTTTAAAAGTGAATTAGCTACCAAATTTCTCTATAAGATTCGAATTAAAATTATTCTTAAGACCTAATAACAAAATCGTTGAAATTATGTAATAATGAAAAAAAACAAACTGGGACACTAGTAGCAAAATTAATGGTGTAACTGAGACACTAGTAGCGTGTGTTGCCTCCTCTACTTCGGATGACAGCCTTTATGCGCCTAGGCGTGCTTCTAATTAAATTTTGGATAAAATCTTGAGGAATTTGCCCCATTCTGTTATAACTGCATTTTCAAGTTTCCTCAGGTCTCTAGGTGCAGGTATATGACGTTTCACATTTTTCTTAAGGTGATCCCATACATGTTCTATCGGATTCAGATCCGGGCTTTTTGGTGACCATTGAATAATCGGTATATCAACTTGGTTAAGATAATCGAGTACCTCCCTAGCCACGTGAGGTCGAGCGTTGTTTTGCATAAACAGGAAATTGGGCCCCACAAAATGACTGAAAGGCATCACATGTTCTATTACAATATTCTCAAGCTAGTAGTCAGCATTCATGGATCTCGTACGGACAGGAACTAACTCTGTGCGAGCATCAAAGCAGATGCCACCCCAGAACATAACAGAGCTACCGCCGTATGGAATCGTTGCAGAGATATTGCAAGGAGCAAACCTCCCTCCTTGTCTTCGCCATACTCGCTCACGACCATCTGGATGTTTTAGACTAACCCTAGTTTCATCTGTGAAGAAAACTTGTTTCCAATCGTCCACAGACCAGTTTTCGTGATTTCGAGCAAAACGTAACCTGGCAACTCTGTTCTCTCTAGTAAGCAAGGGCGCAGTGGCTGGTTTCCTACTGTTTAATCCAGCTTCATTTAACCGTCTTCTAACTGTTTTAGAAGAAATTGTGACATTGCGAAAAGCTTCGAGTTCGTTTCTTATTATAGAACTAGTGACAGTCCTGTTTCTTAAAGCATATTCTCTTATAAAACGTTCATCTAGGTCGCTAGTGCATCGTTTTTCGCCCTTGCCCTAGCCTTCCAGAATAAGTTCCTACTTCATTCAAGCATCTTACCATACGACTTATTGTGGAACGATGTTTGCCTAACAAATTGGCAACATAACTCTGACAATATCCCTCGTGCAATAAAACTGAGGCTCGCACTACCTCGTGTTCAGTTAAATTCCTTGTTCGATTCATTTTTCTAATTCTTCGGGGTCAAAAATAAAACAGTCTACCACAAAAACGTATTACTTTGAAAAAGGGAACAATTTATAAGCTTACTTTTAAAGAAAATCTATCGCATTATTACAGAAAATTGTTTATCTTCTAAAAAATTCTTTAAAACTGTAAATCTAAACGAATTGTTTTGATTTCCGTCATGAACAATGAAACAAAATATGCATAGCCTACTATTCAAATATTCGATAAACTTTAAAACTGACATAAGAAAAAGATAAATTAATTTTCAGATTGTTGCGTTAATTTTGTCCAGGAGTTTATATATATATATATATATATATATATATATATATATATATATATATATATATATATATATATATTGTAAGCTGGGAACTTGCCCGCACTTTTGTACCCTGTGAAAAGTTGTTTTTTCCCACGCTTGGGCGCAATTTTCTTGCAACCTCTTTTTAATTTCTGATAATGAATTGAGTGGATCCTGATTTTAAAAGAATTAAAGAAATTAAACACACACTAGCTCAGTTTTCCTTGGTAGAGAGATATGGGTAAGAGATAATTTTTGTACGTCTTTTTGGAATTATTTTTTTTATTTTTAAAAAACCTCAGCTGTACGACTTTTGGGCACCATTCATTTTAAAATAGAAAGGATCTAACTTCAGCTAAAAAAATGAAAAAATACTGAAAGGGTGTACAGTTGTTAAATAAAAAAACAGTTTGGTACAGCCGTCATTATCCTGAAAAGTAAGATAGGTATTCAGTGAGACACTAGCTTTAATCAACAAAAAGAAAATTTATTCATGATTTTAAAATAAAAGTTCTAACCTCTGCGGTTTTAAGGATTACAAAAAAATTCTAGCCTAACAGGTAGTTATTATTTTATTAGAGTCCCTAAATCAGACATTTAAATTTTAAAACCTGACTACCCCCGAAAGCGAAGAATCGTGATTTTCACTTCACCTTTTGTCAGTTCACATTGCTATTAAGATACTTACTTCGGGAATAGGTCTATTGATGAATGTTCTGGTAACTTACGGTTTTTATTTGAGCTTCTAGGCCTTCGATGGAACACAAAACCGATTTCACACTTTGTAGGAAACACTCAGAGCCCACTACGGCTTTACGTTAGAAAAAAAACTCGTGCTTTACTTGGCTCTCATAAATGTTGCTATGAGCCTCTACTGCGGCTCGGTCGAAGTAAGCCTGGCTGCGGCTCGATGGAAATTAGCCTACTTGGCGGCTCGGTGGAAATAAGCCTCTCTTCCTGTCCTCCGGACCCTTAAATAAGCCGTGGGCACTCTCTCGGTAATATGGCTACGCCGGAACCAAAACTCCGGATACAAATATTTGACCAACCCCGGCGTATCGATAGATTCGGTCGCAAACTCGCACAGCACACTAATATACCGAGCGGCTAGCAATTTCTGATTAATATACTGCTCGATACAAAAATGAAAAGAAGTACAATTTAAAGTGAAAAATCAGTAACATTACATGGTCTTAAAATCTAAGAAAAAATGAATGTTACAATATATATATATATATATATATATATATATATATATATATATATATATATATATATATATATATATATATATATATATATAGATACTAATAATGAATTTTTAAATTGAACTGGATTTTATAGTTTTCGCACATGGCAAAAATATATTCTAACTACTGTGTACAACACAGAAATTTTCTGATACGTTTAAAAATATATCATAATTCAAAGAAAATCGACAAATAAGTGAAAATATCTATTTTTCTGTCTTCCGTGTATGGGTTGGTAGGAAATATAAAATGTAAGCAGAATTATTTACTATTTCAGCAACTACAGAAAATGTTCACAATAATAAAAATTGTCCATATCTATAGAAAGTTTTTACTGGGAAAAAACTACTACCAGCAAATACATAAATTAGTTATTTATCTGTCGGTATTTTGCAACATTTATTACGCTGTTTAGTAACAAGATCTCTTAATGAAACAGGTAATTCAAATAAATAATTAATGCTATTTAAGGTATTATTCTTTCTATTATTTTCTTTTGAATGTGAATGTATTTGACATACAATAATACAAATGTGGATTAGATAATAGTCATTTAAATTTCCGTTGCTCCTTAAGACCAATAAAAGACTATTTGTTATGAATGTGATTCTGACCATGTTTTAATAAATTTAATGGTAAAACTACATATATAACACCACTACATTACTAATGGCAATGATACGGAGGTCCGAAAATGAGCCTACTATGCGATGTTTTTACAGGCTGGTGAGTTTGCGCAGTAATGTGACAATCTATGGTTTGCTAGTTTCACCTTAAAAGGTTACTGCAAAATCTCAAGTGCTCTCACATTTAGTGGAGGCAAATGTAAAATTTTCATGATTTTTGGAAATTTTTCGGTACAATTTGGAAATCGATTTAACTACTTTGAAACGGTACCAACATAATGTAAACGAGTTTTCTCAGCCTAATTTTGACCACAAGGACACTTTTCTTCTATTTTAATGCATTTTTTCACATTTTAACGCTTTCGGTTCACTATATCTTAAATACCTCTGCTTCCATTCTTTGTTATGCGACAGAAAAAAATCATTTTACTCGTCATAAAATTGCCTAAAAAACTGAGTAGATTGTATTAAAAAATGTTAAGTCATCATCATTATCCATTATTATAGCGTTGTACGCCTTTTGGTTCCTTGTCTCCATTCGTCTCGATTTTCCCAGTCTCCGTGACTCAAGTTGCCAGCTGACATGTATCTTTTTATGCCTTCTATCCATGTCGTCTTTGGACGTCCCCTCTTTTTCTTTCCCGTGGTGCCCAATTTTCGGTGAGCTTTGGGAGCCGCTCATTGCTCATCCTCTCCACGTGACAGTACCACTCTAGTTGTTTCCTCTCTATTTCGTTTTTTTTTTTTTCTTTATGGGTATAGGACACATGCTGCAGGGAAGAAGTCCCTAAAGCGCTACAGGAGCGACACGTGTGCGGAAAAAGCGATTCACGTTGTTCTTGAATCGCTGTAAATTGTACTCGGTGGGAAACACAGTCCTGGACAAATTATTCCAAAGGGATGATGTTCTCCATAATAAAAGACTGCTTGAAAAGCATTGTACGAGGAGTAACAAGCTGAACCTCATACGGACGTGAAGTATTAGCGCGACGTGTACTTCTAACATGCACCGCTCTGGAAGGAATTAAGCGGGCCACATCCTTCGAACACTTTCCATGAAAATACTTGTAGAATAGGCTCAAGTCGCCAACCGTTCTTCGATGTTCCAGCGAATCAAGGCCGCCGGTCAGTTCCGGGTCTCCAATCAGACGAACAGCTCTTCTCTGAACAGAATCTAACAAATGCAGTGTATGTTTGGGAGCGGAGCCCCAAACATGGGAGCAGTATTCCATAGTTGGTCGAATTTGAGCTTTGTAAAGAATTAACAGTTGTTGTGGAGTGTAAAGCTTTCTGGTTCGAAATAATATTCCCAACTTTTGAGAAGCTCTCCTTGCTATGCCTGCAACATGTTCATGCCAGGACATTTTTGCTCCCAAATTAACGCCCAACAATTGAGTGACGATGTTAGAGGAATGGACTGCCCCGACATAACTATGTCGGATTCAGCAACGTTAACTTTTTTAGAAAAAAACTGCCGCCTGGATTTTTGTAGCGTTAAATTCCACTTGGTTACTGTCACCCCAAAGTAAAATTTCTTTCAAGTCTTTGTTAAATTGAATGACTTCCTGCTGTCTGCGGATATTCGTCTGAGTAGCCGATGTCCGAGCGTTTAAAGTGAATGAAGAGATAAACGTACTGTCATCTGCAAAGCTAGATTCTCGGTCTTTTCCAGCAGATCGTTAATGTAAATGAGAAAAAGAGTAGGATGCAGTATGGAGCCTGGAGGTACACCGGCGTTGATAGTGAAGGTGTTAGAAAGAAATCCGTCGACTGCCACTCGTAAAGAACGCTCTCTGAGGAAACATGAGAGCCACAAACAGAACTTTTCAGACATGCCATAAGAACGTAGCTTAGCCAACAGCCCATCGTGCCAAACACGGTCGAATGCCTTGGATGCCAAGAGCAACAGCTCGAGATTCTCAAAAGTGTTCAATTGCGTTGTTCCAAACATGTATTACATAAATCAGAAGATCTCCTGTTGATCTATTTTTACGAAAGCTATATTGATGATCGCTAATAATGTTGAATCCTTCAAGATATTTTAGAAGATGCTGATTGATAGCCTTTTCCATGACTTTCGATATTTTTGAAAGCAGTGCGATTGGTCGGTAGTTATTTGGCAAGGTCTTCTTGCTTTTTTTTGGTATCGGCTGAACTGTGGCACATTTCCAGCAGGAAGGCTGAACTGTGGCACATTTCCAGCAGGAAGGAAATACTCCCTTTCTGTAGGATAGGTTGAAAAGTCTACAGAAAACGAGTTCCCTCGCACAGTTTTTGAGAACCATGGCAGGTATTCCGTCAGTCCGTTCCGTCGTTAATTATATCGGCGTTCACTTCCATGATTTCTAATATCCCCTTGTTTTGGATTTTGTCAAGTCTTGATTTTCCCGCCGATCTACGCCAGTAATCCATTTCTAGCACCCGCAGTTTTCGTTCTATGGCTTTACTCATTTGCCACGTAAAAGTATTTATTACGGCAAATTGAAAAATGGTTTTTACGGGTAACTTCCGTTCAACTAGATATTACGACTTCAAATTATAGGACAATATAGCTTTTATATTAACAAAAAAGTGTGACAAATTTTATTAAAAATATTAACGAGTATTGGTCAAAATTCGCATTTTAGTCCAAATCTTATTTCTTTTGGGCTTGTAGGAAGCTTTTTTTTTAAAAAAAAAACATGCGAAATTTTATGCTCTTCAAGATAATTAGAAAAATAAAGAATATACATTATTTTTAAACTATTATATCATATTACTGTTACTATTATTTCAGCATTAAAATAGTAATAATTAATACGTTTCTGTTATCTAAATCATAATTTTATTGTAAAATAAGTAGTATTTGTTTTAAAATCACTTTTCATGTTATATTTAAGATAAAATATTGAATAGAAATAAAGAGAATGAACCAGACATTTTCTAGAGCAAAAACAAAAAAAAAACTGAATTTTTGGTAACGAAAAAAAAATTAAAAATAAGATAGTTTTTTGTATATTCTTTATTTTTCCTTCTAACCATCTTAAAAAGCATAAAATTTCGCATATAAAAAAATCCATAATAGGATTTGGACTAAAATGCGAATTTTGACCAACCGCCTTAATATTTTTAATAAAATTTAGCATACTTTTTTGTTAATATAAAAGCTCTATTTTCTTATAATTCGAAATAGTAATACGAAGTTATCCGTAAAAAACCATTTTGCAATTTACGGTTGTAACTACTTTTTTAGGCTATGTAAAATGAATTTTTTCTGTAGCATAACAATAAACATAGGGTGAGATATTTGAGAAATAGTGACCTGAAAGTGTTAAAATATGAAAAATGCACTAAAATAGAAAAAAGTCGGCCTTTGGACAAAATTAGGCTGAGAAAACTCATTTACATTATGTTGTCACTATTTTAAAGCAGTTAAATCGATTTCCAAGCTGTACCTAAAAATTTCCAAAAATCATAAAAATTTTACGGCATTTACCTTCACTTTTTTCAAAGTTCTAGGTTTTATTTTATCAGATACTAAAAGAAAAATAAATTTGAATCAATTGGAGGTGATAATAACTGTGTGTTTTAAACTCATTATTTACTGTAACTTAGAAATACACACAGATAGATGCTTTGTGTTTTTTCTGACATTTACCTAAATAATGTTGTCGAATTCCAACGTATCTCAATTTGGTCTTATCATGCCTGAAATAGAAAAGAAATTCTCTCTTAAAGTCACAGTAAAAAAGCAGAATTTAACGCTACAAAAATCCAGGCAGCAGTTATCTTCTAAAACCCTAATGGTATAGGTTCAGCATCGTTATGTTGCGACACTCCATTACACGAGCATCGTCGCTTAGCTTTCCACTCGTGTACTTGGGAGTAAATATATGTAAGCATTATCATGTTATATCCATGGCAAAGAAAGATTCTCAAGAGCTGGAAATGTTATATACTGGAGAGCTACCTAAATTCGATCGATCGATAGATGGAATTCTGTCTCCATCTTTGCTGCTCTGTTCCCAAACGCTGCTTTTGTTAGATTCTATTTGCTTAATTGGGAACCCGGAACTCCTCAGAAACCTTGATTCTTTGGAACATAGAAGAATGGTTGGAAGCTAAAGTCCATAGTTATAAATACTTTCATGAAAAGAGTTAGAGAGGTATGGCCCTCTAAATTCCTCTCAAAGAGATGCATGGTAAGAATTTACATCGCGCTAATACGTCCACATGAGTTTCAACATGTTGCTCTCGTACCAACCTCTTGAAGAAATCTGCTAGATGGAGAACTTCATTCCTATGGAATAAACTACTCGGGCAAGTTTTGCCTACTGAATAAACTTGCAACTATTCAATACTAACGTGAATCACTACTTCCGTGCAAAAGCCACTCTTGTAGCTATTTAGAGATTTTTTTGCAGCATGTTTATCATGCTAATAAAAAAAAAGATTTTAGACCGGAGAAACAGTAAAAATAAAAGTTCAGAAGAGTATAAAAGCGGTTTCAGAGAACTACCTAAGGCATTGCTTTGAGTGGTGAAAGATCACATGGAACGGCGTAAGGATCGTGCAGGACTAGAAGTTATCAAATTGCTGTTTACACTTTTGAAATAAAATATAATATAACTGTTTCACTAAATTTATTCAGATCACTTTCGTTATTAAATTGCTGTTTACACTTTTGAAATAAAATATAATATAACTGTTTCACTAAATTTATTCAGATCACTCTGACACGTGTTTCGATCTCGCGACCATTTTCGAAGTGGTTTACAATAAGACTAAACTTAACTTCTAAAAGATATTACATTTGGATGGTTAACTGGTACTAAATTTAAATTAACAGGTAATAAAATTGGGGTAATTACAGGTAGTCTATCTTAGCACGGCGTCTAATATGAGAGTATTTCGAAATTCTATTTGGATGTTCGTTATTTTAATATTATTTTTAATGGCTTTTTTATGCTAAGAATTTCTAAATAATCCATATGTTTTCCTTTTTGAGTACTGTATAGCAACTTCACCCTTTCGTTATTAAAAAGGTGATTACTGTGTTCAGCAAAGCCTGTTGATTTTTGTTTATTTAAAATAGTGTGCTCTCTTGATGTTTGTTGTAAGCTCCGTCCCGTTTGTCCCGCATAGACAGCTTCACAGTCATCACAATTAAGTTAATATATATACCCGATTTTCCATATTTGTTAGATCTTTCTTTGTTATTAACTAGATATCGGGCTATATTACTTTTATTACCACTTATACAGTTTATTTCTAATTTATTAAGGCTATTGTTGATTATGTTACTAATACAACCGACATAGTTGGTAGCAAACCATTTTCTGCTTTCGTGTTTTACATCTGGTGCGTAAAATTGTTTAAGTATATTTTTATGTTTTTTGTTTTTTGTTTTACTTAGTGGAACGTTAGTTAATATGTGTATGAGACTGTGGAAGGTTGACATTTCGATCTACCAAGATTGATTTGTTCTATTTTGTTCTCTACATTTAAAATTTTTAATTCTAAAAAAATCAGTGATTTGTATACTTCAATTTCTATTGTGAATTGGATGTTATGACTGATTTTATTTAAGATTAATACGAACTGTGACAATTGGTTATCGGTTCCTTTCCCAATACAGAGAATATCGTCAACATATCTTGCCCAAAAGTGGACATGTCTGGTTACATTTCTATAGTTTTCATTTGAGAAAAGGTTTTTTTTCAAAGTTAGACATGAATTCTTCCGCTAGAAGGAGGCTTTCCATTGGTAGGTCACTGTTTTGTTTGTATGTTTTACTCTTAAATTTAAAGTAATTTTGTTCTGAACAGATTCCTCGAATTTTGATTAAATTAACTTTGTTAGGATTAGACAGATTACTATTATTTATAAAGGATTTTAGTATCAGTTTTACCTCTGCTATGGAAATTGATGTGAAAAGGCTTTTTACATCAAACGAGATAAACTTACAGTTCGTGGGTAAATTGATCGTATTTATGATCTTAGATAGAGCGGTAGTGAGTTACTTACATAGTTTGTAAGGGGGCGTTTATATACAATACAACTGGTCTAATTGGTATGTTTTCTTTGTGATGTTTAGGCATACCAGACATAACAGGAGTTGTAGGGTTCATTACTTGTAACGTTGTTGGGTTCGCGATTGGAAATATGTTAACATATGTTTAAATTTCTTTATTTATAGTCTTATGAAATGAGAATCAATTATATTCTTAATCTTATTTTTGTATTCCGTTTCATTCATTATGGTGAGAGTATTACCTTTTCCACTTTACTCACAATTAAATCGTTAATTGTTGTTTTTGATTGGATCTGTTTAATAACTTTATTCTGTTGACGATATTCTCCGCATTTGGAAAGGAACCGATAGATAATTGTCACAGTTCTTATTAACTTTAAATAAAATCAATCATAACATCCAATTCACAATAGAAATTGAAGTAGACAAATGAGTTTTTTAGAATTAAAATTTTCAAATGTGGAGAAATCTCTTCGAAAATGGTCGCGAGACCGAAACACATGTCAGAGTGATCTGAATAAATTCAGTGAAACAGTTATACTGTATTTTAATTCAAAAGTGTAAATATTAAAATGTTTCACCTAAAACCGACCGCAAACTGCTGTTATTAAAAATAACAAATAACAGTACTAATTCTGTTACTGTTTAGCATAGCATTATACAAATTTGCAGTATAATTCTGCACAATACAGTAGAAAATTTAAGTACAAAACATTACCAAAAAAACTATAAGGATTGTAGTTTTTTTTGACAATTTTACAAACATTTGCAGACATTTTTACAAGATTTTTAAGAAAATTCATTAAAAACCAAATGCTAACTTAAAACTAGTAGTATTAACTTTTAAAATTAACTGTCTAAGTATGAGAGCTTAGACAAGTTTGCAAATATATAAATATTTTATATTAATATAAACTAATAAAATTTCCATTTGATTATGTTGTTAGTGTAGCAACTATCTCACGTAAAATGATGATGATGAATGACCGATTTAAAATTCAGAAATTATGGTAATCAGATGAAATCAATAAAGAAATCAGATCACTAACTTGTCTTTTGGTGTTCTTATTATTCTGATTCATTAGGTAAACATGATGGATCGGGTGATATTGTTGTTATGAGTGCGGAAACTGATTTAAGTAGTCATCGTTCTAATGTTTAAGAAAATAAAAGTAGGTGTCAAATTCCACTCGCTAAAACTTGTTTTATGAGAAATTTATTTTGTTTTGTCAAATAATCATCTTTCATGGGTATATAATAAATATAAAAAAGTTAGTGAAAATAAAAAAAAGATTCAGAGACAAAATAGGTACTACGACTTACACAAAATATGAGTAAAACTGCATTATAGACCAAAGAAAGCAAATTCAAAGAAGAAACTCGTTTTAAATTGGAAACCTAGGTAAAATATAATATTTTTTAATTCTTTTAATGTTTCTATCTAATTATTTTCCTTCATTTTCATAATTTTTTTAAAAAATTAAAATTTTTTGATTTGACATAATTTAACTTAACATTAAAAAAATTTGAAATAAGTTAAAACGCATTATAACTTATATTGTAATTTTGGTATGTAGATTGACAGCTAACGGACCCAAATTGGCAGCAGCCCATCGACAAGCGTGACTCAGATTTGCCCGAAAACATGTCGACTGGACCGTAGAGCAATAGCGCTCCGTTTTATTTCCTGACGAGTCCTGAATGTGCCTAGATGGTAACGATGGAAAAAGACGAGTCTATAGGAGGCTTGGGAAGCGTTAAGCCCAGTGCTGCATTACTGAAACGGTCGTAAACGGGGGAGGTTCTGTCATGATGTGGGAAGGCATCACACTGGATGCGAGAACCGATTTGGTTTTCGTAACTGATGAGACTTCTAGCGGTGGATTAACTGCTCATCAGTACATCAAGGAAATCCTGCAGGAACACGTCTCTCCTTACGCTTGGTTTGTTGACGATAGCTTCGTGCTAATGCACGACAATGCGAGGACACATGCTGCTGCATCGGTGCAGAAATTGTGGCGGAAGTGAGAATACCCAGATTAAAACTGGCCTGCACGGAGTTCTGACCTCAATTCAATCGAGCATATGTGGGATGAGCTCAAAAGAAGGGTTCGAGCCAGAAAGAAATCCAGCGCCTGGATCGCTGAGGGACTTAAAGGATGCGATGGTGGAAAAGGGGAAGAATCCCACAGCTATTGCTTCTATGCATCGACATAAATCATAATATCCTCATTCGTTCCGGAAAATTATTGAAAAAACCAAGGAGGTACACAAACAAAGAATTAAAGGCAAATTTCTTGCTTGCCTCAACAATTTCATGTCCTCTTGGTCACTAAGGCCAATAATCCAAATTTTTTCTAAATCATATATATCGTATATACCATAACTTACATAACGAAGTAATACCATTGCAACAATACCTGTTAAAGCCTACTTATTAGCTGAACTCTTTGCTTCACGTTCTACTGCTGATTTCCAAGCATAAACACCATCCGCTATTTCCAGTGTGCAATCAAGGATGCCCGATATTGTCTTTAGATGGTGTAACATGAAACATATTTTAATGAAGCTAAACACCAAAACAGTTTCTGGCGCTAACGGAATACCTGCCATAGTACTCAAAGAGAGTCAACCAGCACCAGTGTTCTATAGATTGTTCAACCTTTCCTAATGGAAAGGAATATTTTCTTCCTACTGTTCAGGTTGTGGAAACGGGTATCAATCAGCATCTTAATTAATATTTAGAAGGATTCAATATTATTAGCGACCACTCCAAGTTAACCATCTTTAGTAAAAGGAATATAAATTTTACAAAGAATTGCTGATTTTATGAGAATCTTTAACTAGCTGGTGTTTTTTATTGGGTGTTATGTGCGTGTCTTTTGATTGTGTCTTGAGTTATGTCTTGTTCTAGCCTTAAATGGTAGAACTATTTATTGCCTTGTAGTTTTTAGTTTTACATTTAACATTAGACTATTAAAATTTGATTTTGATTCTTATAATACAAACTCGCACATACGTATAGCAGTTTAATCAGCTAGATGCCAAACATAATTGAAAGAGTATAATAGTAAATATATTAGTTGGAAGTAGAATTAAGTGAAATATTGTTAAATGTTAGGTCATCAATAAAATGTTTATATTTATCAATATAGCTTTCGTAAGTAAAGATCTCCAGAATATTTTCTAACTTATGTCACGCAAGTTTGGAACAACGCATCTAACATTTTGGAGAATCTCCAGCGGTTACATTTAATATACCTAATGCATTCGACCGTATTTATATTCATGAGTTGTTGGCTAAGCTACATTCTTATGGTATGTTTGAAAGGTTTTGGGTATGGCTCTCGGGCTGTCTTAGAGAACATTCCTTACGAGTGACAGTCTACGCATTTCTTTCTAATACCTTCACTATCAATGCCGGTGTGCCCCAAGGCGCCATACTGTCTTCTACTCTTTTTCTTATTTACATTAACGATTTGCTGGACTGGACAAGACAAGGAATCCATTCTACAGCTTTGTAGATGGCAGTAGACTCATTCTTTTGTTCGCTTTGAACGCTCGAACATCAGTTACTCACGCTAATATCAGCATATAACAGGAAGTCGTTCAACTTATCCAATACTTGGAACAAATTTGCAGAATTTAACTCTATAAAAATCCAGGCAGCAGTTTTTTGTAGAAAAGTTAACATGCAGGTTATGTTTTAGCATGAACGTATTGTATGCATCACAAGGAGAGCTTCTTAAAAGCTAGGAATGTTATTTAGAACTGGGACGCTTAAACTCCACAACTATTGTTAATTCTGTACAAACCTCAAATTTGAGCGACGATGGAATACAGCTCCCATGGTTGGGTCTCTGCTCCCAAACAAACACTGCATTTGTTGGATTCTATTCAGAAGTTGTTATTCCTGTGGTGCTTTAGAGATCTCCCTGCAGCACGTGTGCTATGCCCATAAAAACATTGAAATGTAGGGATAATTGACTGACCGGTTTTAGATGATGTTATAAATCACAGTCCACGCATTTGTTTTTTGACAAATGAAGCCGTTAGGCGATAAATCAATAAATACGGGCAATAAGACTTGCTGTGCGAGAAGTGGCATTGTCATGATAAAGAATGATGCGACGTTTTCGGTTGTTTTTTCTGATTTCATCGACGATTTCTGGCAAACAAACTGTTGTATACCATTCAGAATTAACTGTTCTTCGATCCTCTAAAGCAATGTTTGCAACATGTCCAATATAACCAAAGAAACAAGCGATCATTTTTTTGGAAGTGCTTCGCCAACGAATAGCTCTTGTTGGATTCGGTTCTCCTATTACGATGTTGTATATGTATTTGACATGTCCTTGGTCCAATATTTTAAGCATTTCTCCAATTGACACGATCCTGTTTTTGAGTTTCGGTCAAATTTTGCGGAAACAGATCTTTTCCACAGCTAAACGTTCATGCAACATCGAATGTACTGCAATCTTCGACATGCCCAAGGATGCTGCCTCACGGTAAGTCACATGCCGATCCTCTTCAATCATGTTGCGCACAATATCAGTGCTTTTTGGAACAATAACCGATTTTGATTGACCTTCACGAAAGTCATCGTTGACAGAAGCAGGACCATGACGAAATTCTGCAAACCAATTGTAAACAGTGTTTTCTGATTGCCTATTAGGGATGTTTGAATAACTTGGCATAACTTTGCAAATAATGGATAAACTAAGGATATTGACTGTAACTTTTCAACCTCAAAGTGTCCCAAAGAAAGTCTTATAGTTTCAAAGCGCTGCGATTTTTTTTCCTAGTGCCCGGAATGTTTAAATTTGTCGTTTTTGCTGAAAATCAATATAACGAATAATTTTTTACTTTTTATTCATTTTTTTTTTCAAAAACTTTTGTCTAATTTTTTATTTTTAACATATCCACAATTTGGTTGATTTTTTATTGGCACTGTTTTCTTTCACCACCGGCATTAGCGTTATCCAAAGCGTACCACGTGGAGGTTGCACGGTGGATTTACGCTTCTTTGTGTGTGTGTTTTTAAGGTAATGATACCCTACGGCTCGTCACTTCCACAGCATTTAAACGACTCCAAACTCATTAGATATCCTTAAATTGTGTATATGTGTTTGTTTGTTTGTGTGTTTGGGGGGGGGGAGGGTTGCAGATCATAATTTAATATCTCGTATTCCCGCCCCTGTTTCTGATCAGTTGCGTAATTTCTTGCCAAGTTCATAAAAGCGCCTGGGTCAATTAACGATGATTTTGTAATTGAGGATAGTCTCCTCGGAATCAACGCCCGAGCATGTCCCAAATATGGTCAATGGGGTTCAAGTCGGGACTCAATGGTGGGTGGTTGAGAGTTACCACGTTGTTGGCGTGACGAAAATTTCTCGTACGTCTTGCGGTATAAGGACGAGCATTATCCTGCATGAGAATGAAATGATTCCCCATGCGTGTACGCATGGGCAGGACGTGTGGTTCAAGGATTTCGGTGATGTACCTTTCGGTAGTCAATGTTCCGATAAAACCACAACTGGCTGCGTAAAATTATTGCGAAACGAGAGATCGTCTGTTGTTGCCGTGAAGAAAAATCGAGATTCGTCCGTGAATAAAACTGTGGCCTACTGTATACGCCCCAATGCCGATGATGATGTGCATAGATTAATCGGGCTCGACGATGTCTAGCTGTAACATAGGCACGCGGTTTAGGCATTGAGCACGTAGTCCTTGCTCTCGAAAGCGATTTCGAACCGTTGAGGCCGAAATGTGTTGTTGGGGAGGATGTTGTCGACGATTTAAAAATTGATGAGTGATCGTATGTGCATGCGCGGTAGGTTCTCGACAAGCCCGTCGAACGATAGCCCGGTCATCGCGCTCTGTAGTGATCCGTCATCTACCTTAATCTGGACGTCGCTCGTAGCTTTGGGTCTCGTTAAATCGCACATACGCACGACTAATAATCGATTGGCTCACTCCCATAGTAGCTGCAACTTAAACTTGACTATAACCCTTTTGAAGGAGAGTAACGATGCGAGCCACGTCTGTTACAGATAAACGTCGGCGTGGCATATCGAAGAAAAAATATTTATAAAATTCGAATTTCCAGAAAGGAGTTTTTGGGTCAGTTTAAAAAAAAAAACTGTTTTTTTAAGAAAGGTTATGTAAACGAATTAGACTTTGAAGAACTCAGTAAAAATTCAAGATTTGTGGAAAGAAATACAGCGATCTACTGGGGGGGGGGTATATAAATATTTTTTAATTAATTTTTAAATTGACATTTAAAACTAAGGCAGTTACAGCGGTAAAAAAAAATAAAAAAATTTTGACGATTGTGAAGCACATGTTAAAAAAAAAAAAATTTTGAAAAAAAAAATTTTTATTGAAAAAAAAAAATGTTTTCCCATTTTTTTTTTTTATAATAATTAACGTCTTTTGATGAAGAAAATATGGATTATTGCTAAAAAACCATTTTCAACTTAAAAAAATTAATAAAAAGTGAAGAATTACTCGTTACATTAATTTTCAGCAAAAACGACAAATTTAAACATTCCGAGCACTAGGAAAAAAATCGCAGCGGTTTGAAACTATCAGAGTTTCTTTGAGACACTTTGAGGTTGAAAAGTTACCGTCAATATTCTTAGTTTATCCATTATTTGCAAAGTAATGCCAAGTTATTCCAATATCCCTAATTACGCAATTTGTTGCCTTTTTTCCAACCAACATTTTCACTTTGAAAATTTTTTTTTATCAAAAATCAATATTTGCAACTTGTAGAGAATACTTTGCAGTTTTAAAAACCCTACTTGAATTTTCTGTACGCCAAAATAAAAAATGACTTTTTTGCTTTTATCGACGAAAACTCAGCGACAAATAATCATATAGGGCTCCGGAACCGCTCAATTTGAAGAGAATTAAATTATCTAAAAGAACTTTATAGTGAAATTACCAAAAAAAAATATTGAAGTTCATAGACCTTTTTAAACACAAGTTGGTTTTTTTATGATTACTCAAAAACCGCTAATGCTAAAAAATCTTAAGCTCCAGATCCGAAAACTAGGAACTTCGAAGCTCCGAATTTCTTTTTTTTTTTTTTTTTGATTCTCTCTACGACTATTTTCTCCCAAGTTACCGCTTTTTCGAAATCATCCAAAAATTTGAGATTTTTTTTAGTATCCCTTAATTTTTGTGACTAGTATGTTCCCTGCGGTCATAGGTTTAAGACTCAACTTGAGCGATTGGAGATAATTTGTTTATTTAAAGGGAATTTGAAGATAACACTTACGGACGGTTAATACCAAAAATCATCCGAAGAATCGAAATACGCAGGTGTTAGTCGATGACTAAATAAAAACAATTGACGTTTTCCTTTTCTTCCTTGACACATTCAAATTTTTTTTAAAATTTTTTATTAATTATAGTTTTCAACAAATTTTTATGACTTCACTATATAAAAATATTAATAAATTAGGAAGCGAAATATTTAAATTTATGAGATATATTAGGAGTAACTTGTAATATCATTCAAAAATAGGAAGTTGTAAAATTTTAGGTGTATATTTAGTTATTAAGTATTAGTACTATTTCTATTTAAGAGAAGACAAAAGATTTCCTGCCCTCTCATATTTTTTTCTCTTTTGCGTTTTACATAATAATAGGTATATGTTGAACTAGTTCTTTAAATTAAAAGTTGGTAATAGCTTTGTGTAATAATCGCTTTACAATAATACCGCGTTCCTGTCAAGGTCGTATTATATGCAAATCGAGGTTAGAGCGGCGTATAACAGGAAAAAGTAATCTCAGCAGGATTGCTAATTATAAATATGAGAGCAGCTGTTAACTGTTATAGTTATTAAGAATTAATTGTAATGAGTTTCTATTATTGATTGTGTTTAATAATCGGTATGTAATGCATATGTAAATGACTGCTTTGATTGATAACTTATAAATATTTAAGCGACTTGCATAAAACAACTGTAATATATGAGATATAGATAATATTTGGTATTTGTTAATAATTACAATATCTTGTTTGGAGATAACTCTCTATTCTTAGCAATTTTGTTCTAAATTTCTTTGTTTCTTACATAAACTAAATAATAATATTAAACACAACTACCCAGCTTCAAGTACGAAGGTTATTTAATCATCATCATCAATCTGGTTTTTTTAATAGCGTTCTTCCCCTTCCGGTTCCCAGTTTTCATCGTCTTCGATCTTTCTAATCTCTGAGTCTTAGATTTCTCTATGATATTGCCCTCTAAACATCTTTAAACCATGTCGCTCTTCGTCTCCCTCTTCTCCTCTTTTCACTGGTACTCACATTAGAATCATCTTTGGTATTCGGTGTTCTTCCATTCTTTCCAAGTGTCCGTATTATATAAGTGGCCGTTGTTGAATTTCCTCAATAATCGTGGTTTTTACTTTTATACATCCGTTATTCTTTGATTTCTAACTCTATCCATTCTTGATACTCCATTCTGTTGCCAAGTTTCAAAACCGTATTGCTCTTAAATACGGCATTATAAATGTACTTTCTCTGTGATGTTTGGATCTTCGACCACAGAACAGAGTTTTCAACCACAGAGTTTAGGTGCCTTATGACTGCATTTCGTTTACTTATTCTCTCCACTTCTTTTTCCGTTCTACCGTCTTTACTTATGTTAGTTCCTATATATATATATATATATATATATATATATATATATATATATATATATATATATATATATATAAAAAGACAGGAGAAGTAGTCGTGACCGACTCGTGAAAAAGAGAATTCACAATATTGTGAGGGTAGCGGTCAAAAGATTTTGGCCAAATAAAACTCTTAGTTAATAGTCTAGCTTTCGGAATATATTTCTTCCTTCATCAGGACACTCTACAAGTAAAATGGACAGTAAATTTGTGCTAATTAATGAAGCAGATGGTAAAAAACTAATTGGTATCACTGAACAGAGAAATTACAGTATTAAACTTACTTAACATGAGTTATCTTCCAGGATAAGCATTGTTCATTCAAAAACAACTTGTAAAAACAATTTTATACTAAAAACTAAAAGACTACATATGTTATTTAAAACTTGTTAAAAATTTTTACATTTTCTTAATCATTACTAGTGAAACATGTGGTTTCAGGAACTGAAAAAGTGAGAGAGGTTAGAAAAATCCCGGCATTTTTGACATTTGGCAGACAGTTCGCGTCTGCGTATTGTACCACAAGGGGCTCAACTATGAACTTTACGAGGGAGTAATCATAATTATAAAAATCTTTTATTTTATTTGGTTTGTTTATTTTATTAAAAAATTTTTTTCAAAAGGAGCCTGTTTAATAATTGTTTATTTGGAAGGACTAGTGGTCAACAGGGGGGGAATCTGGAGAGGTAGATAGCTGTAGTAAGTAAGAGTACACGACGCTAAGGGCGTCCACATCAGTTTTGATGTTCATATTATTAGGTGTGTTATGAATGGCCACCATCTCCAAAAACCTGTTAGATTGCTAAAAACCTGGGCCAACTTCAACACCAAGCTTGCTTCACTTAAGAACAGAAAAATTTTTCTACTCAAATGCAGACAACATCAATTATTCCCCAACCATATCACACAGGGACTACACAACCTCAACAATTTGATACAGCATGACACCGGACATATTGGACAATAGATTAGGAACATGGATGCAAGGGTGAGAAAGAGAGTTCTTGATATAGAGATTAAAATTACTTTCGTTAACATCACTAAATTCACAAACCAGATTTCTGTGTTGCTGAGGAGACTTGACACTTTATTACCGCATAATGTTATTCGGGATTTTAACCAGAGACAGATTCATAGATTTAACAATTTGTTCAATTCTATAAAACGTAATAATATAAGTAAGCTGTTCAGACTCAGGACTGACAATTTTAATAATATCAAAGTACGAGACAAGTGGTTCCGGAACATCTCTAATACACATATTCCCAATAACGTTGTAAAGCTTTTGTCATTGGGCCCTAAATTTAATCTTCCAACAACCTTGCATGGGTCAAAAATTCCTCACTTACTTGCAGACCTAGAATCTGCCATTTCACACCTTGATGATAACTCAACAAACATTTTTAGAGGCAAATATACCAATGTGATCACCAATTTTGTCCATGGGGACCGGCACGTTGACCTTGTCTTTGCTCGGCATGTAAAAGAAACCAGAAAATTTCTGAAAGACCATCAAGAAATCCTTGCCACCATAAGCGACAAGGGTAATGTCTCGGTTGTTATGGACAGAGCTGACTATGTTGACCTATGCAACAAACTGTTGGATGATGACAATTATTACGTAAGGCTGCAGAGAGACCCAGCTGGCACTTTAGAACAAAAAGCCAATAAGTTGGTTTCTAAATTTAAACGGTCTAACAAAATCACTAATGAGTTGGCCTCAAACTTGATGATGTATAACTCTGTCCTAGCAAGGTTTTATGCTTTACCCAAGATACATAAGCCTACCTTATCGCTACAACCGATTGTTGCATCTATCAACACACCCAACAGCAAAATTGACAAATTTCTAACGGGCATACTTTCAAAGGCTTATAACAGGACTAATGATTATTATATTGAGGACTCCTTCTCCTTTAGCACATTTATAAAAGAATACCAACTACCAGAGAATTATATACTTATTAGCTTAGATGTGGTCTCCCTGTTTACAAACCTTCCACTTGACCTGGCTCGTCAAAGCATTGCCAGTCACTGGGATGATATCTCTCAACATTCCCCCATAGTTTTAGAAACTTTTCTCGAGTTTTTGGAATACACCTTTGATTCCACCTGCTTTGTCTTTAACAATCAGTTTTATAAGCAAATTTTTGGCTCTCCCATGGGGGCTAGCTTGTCACCTATCCTGGCTAATTATGTGATGGATGACCTGGTGGCACAGACCCTTCCACTACTCTCCTTTCGACCACCTTTTGTTAAGAGATATGTAGACGACCTCATACTGGCCATACCAGATGATAAAGTTGAAGAAACACTTTTTGTATTCAACTTGGCTGACCAACACATACAATTTACCATAGAGAAGGAATCTAATAACTTCATTTCCTTCCTAGATATGACGTTAATAAGACAGCCGAACAACCAAATTATCACAAAATGGTATAGGAAACCAGTAAGTAGTGGTCGATACCTGCATTTTCTCTCAGATCATCCCACCAAAATGAAATTGGGACTGGTAGGGGCCTTGGCCACCAGAGTATCCAGACTCACACACTTTTCCCTCAGACGGGAGTCCCTAAATGAGCTTAAGTCACTACTGCTTGAGAATTCTTACCCCAACTCTATAGTTCAACGTTTGCTTTTTCACAATAACGACCTGAATAGATCTCTTCTTAACATTCAGAATCAATTTCTCACTCCTAATGTTCTTCCACATGTCACCCCAGACCCTAACACAACAATATACAGAAGCTTACCTTATATTAAGGGCCTAACCCCTAAACTAATAAAAGTGTTTAAGAACGAAAATATTAAATTTGCCACGAGGATTGATAATACCCTCAAATGCCTATTCACCAATTTGAAACAGCCAGTACCCAAACTAAAAAGACAGGAATTGTATACAAGATCCCTTGTCTGGATTGCCAACTTTCATACATTGGCCAGACTTCTAGATCACTCCAAGGGAGAATAACATCCCATAAGAACGACTGTAGAAGGAGCACTCAATCTTGTGCCCTGGCACATCACTTTACACAGCACGACCACAGGATTAATTTCGGAGAGGCTGAAATACTTTACTCAGAGACCAACTACTACAAGAGGAGGTTTTTGGAGATGGTGGCCATTCATAACACACCTAATAATATGAACATCAAAACTGATGTGGACGCCCTTAGCGTCGTGTACTCTTACTTACTACAGCTATCTACCTCTCCAGATTCCCCCCCTGTTGACCACTAGTCCTTCCAAATAAACAAATTAAACAGGTTCCTTTTGAAAAAATTTTTTTAATAAAATAAAAAAACCAAATAAAATAAAAGATTTCTATAATTATGATTACTCCCTCGTAAAGTTCATAGTTGAGCCCCTTGTGGTACAATACGCAGACGCGAACTGTCTGCCAAATGTCAAAAATGCCGGGATTTTTCTAACCTCTCTCACTTTTTGGGTTCCTGAAACCACATGTTTCACTAGTAATGATTAAGAAAATGTAAAAATTTTTAACACGTTTTAAATATGTAGTCTTTTAGTTTTTTAGTATAAAATTGTTTTTACAAGTTGTTTTTGAATGAACAATGCTTATCCTGGAAGATAACTCATGGTAAGTAAGTTTAATACTGTAATTTCTCTGTTCAGTGATACCAATTAGTTTTTTACCATCTGCTTCATTAATTAGCACAAATTTACTGTCCATTTTACTTGTAGAGTGTCCTGATGAAGGAAGAAATATATTTCGAAAGCTAGACTATTAACTAAGAGTTTTATTTGGCCAAAATCTTTTGACCGCTACCCTCACAATATTGTGAATTCTCTTTATATATATATATATATATATATATATATATATATATATATATATATATATATATATATATATATACTCTTCACAACCATCAGTGACCTCTCCGGTATTTAAAGTAAGGCTTCCCTGTTTTCCTTCTATGCACAAATATTTTGTTTTATTGCAGTTAACTGTTAACCCCAGTTTTTATAATTTTCAAACAGTTGTCTTGTCTTAAATTCAAGGTCTTCCTTGTCTTGAGTAATAATTACCTGATCGTCGGCAAAATGTAGAGTGTACAACGTTGTTTCCTTGGTCAGCTGTATTCTTATTCCTCCACATGCTGTTCGCCATGCCTCTAATGCCTCATTCAGATAAATTTTAAATAATGTAGGAGACAGACAGCATCTCTGTCTGACACCCTTTGTTACAAAAAAATTTTCAGAGAGCATGTTTCCCAACTTTATTCGGGAACGTGACTAATCATATAGCTCTTTTACTGCTGCGATTGCTGTACTGTTTATGATTGGTCGTTCTAAAATTTGCCATAGTTTTTTCACTGGGACGGTATCCTAAGCTTTGATTAGGTCTACAGATAGTAGATGAACGGACAGAGGGTTGTTTAATGATTGTGATAAAAATCAAATAGATAAAAATTCTTTTGGAAGAAATGAACATTATAATACAACAATCTCCATTGACATTTCTATACTTGGTCTAACGAAATATCAATTTTTTTTTAGCCGTTAGAAAAGTGCTTTTTCAAGACCTGAAATATCCTCACGCCCAGCAGCAATAACATCATCATCAGAACTGAATAATTCAAAGTATAAATCACTCAATTTTTCCAGTCAACTTGCGAGGACGCATTGTCTTGGGGCAACAGCATCCTTTTCCGTGCTAAGATAAAAATGTTTTACGGCTGCATAAGACTCGAAAATGCTCTTAAACGTAAATAAATTTTAGACAAAATTTCTCGACCCATCACCAAGCACCAGATAGAAAAATAGAGAGAATTTCCTACCTTCCTGTCTACAAAAACTACGAGGGCCTTTTTTAAGTCTGGGTTAGGCGTCAAATAATCAAGTTTTTAAAACCGTGGAGACAGGCAAGTTTTGTTTCTTTTTGGGTAGAGAAAATGTAGAAGATCGATAAACATTTTTCTTTTTCATATACTGACATGGATAGCTAGACGTAAGAATAAAGTATTTGGTGTAGTGGTGATAACTCTCGTATAGTATTATTTTGTCAAAAATTCCAAAATTCTAGCGTAATATAAGCTTCATAATAATAATAATAATATAGCAAACAAATATAATGATAATATGTAACAACTCAAAAGTTTAATTTAGAGTGATGGTTATACGTAGAATATTTATATGGAATCGGGCTTGCATAGATTTGTCGTTATCAGAAGAAAGTATCGTGAACATTTAGATAACGCACAGTTATCAGACCGGAGCCTTATGCTTCATTTAAATATCAAAAAAAAGTATCTTTCTAGATATTGCACATCATGTACAGATTACTCTAACTATAAAAATCGTCTGCAGCCCGTATAGGAAACCACTAAAAAACATGTAGGTGTCAGACCTCTCAAGACATAATAAAGTTACTGCTACCAATATGCTAGCTGTTGTAGTACTTCTGTGTTCCTGTGGGGTGGTAAAGTGGTCGAAAATCATGCACATGAATCGAATCCTGGAATACACCAACCCGAGAACTCTTAAGCTTAAAGTATCCCTATAATCAAATTGTGGTAGAGCCAGCGTGCAGGCCTGTAAAAACTTAAGATTTTCTTCTGAAGATGGGCTGCGGTCATGAACAGCGAAATGTGGGAGCCTTTCTATTTAGGACAATAAAAACCGCTACGAAAGAACTAAGTCTAGTGGTAAATTTAGTCGATGTCATCGAGCAACAAAATGAGAAGGTCTACATTATAGATTTAGAACTGCCTAGACTTAGAAAGTTATTAAAATAATGAAACAACAAAAATCTTATAGATAACATACTGAAAAGAACCAACATTGGTTATGTTACAGAAATATCGATTCTCTATAACTGTCAAAAAACTAACATTTAGTTTGTTATAGTAGTTAAATTTTAAGTTAGAGACCGTGGATTTGTTTGTCATGATCGTATGGTAATATCTCATAGCATCGTAGTCTTTTTACTAACCTGGTGGACATTAAGCTAAGGCATGCAGCAAAGGTCCATAATCACTCATGTATTTACTTACTGCTTGCCATGATATATGTACGATGAGACATACTGTCTCATCGTACATATATCATGGCAACCCAACGGTGTGGGTCTTATGTTAGTGATAAGTAACACAATTTAGATTACATAGATTTTTTTTCGGAAATATTGGTCACATCCGTATGAGGTTTAGCTTGTTACTCAGCGTACAATGCTTTTCAAGCAGTCATCCCTTTGGAATAATTTCCCTAGGGCTGTGTTTCCCACCGAGTACAATTTACAGCGATTCAAGAACAACGTGAATCGCTATTTCCGCACACATGATGCTCCTGGAGCGCTTGCTTTAGGGATTTCCCTGCAGCACGTGTGCTAGACCCAAAAAAAAAACACAAAGTTAATGTACGAGCCAAGAAAGTCCTGATTACATGGGTTACATATTAAAATAAAGCTAATTTAAAATTTTTAGATTTATGTTGCAGCTTTATAATAAATATGAAAATTATAGGCTCTGTAAATCGTTGGTTTCTTCCTGAAAGATTTGTAAAAATGAAAAAAAAATGCATGAATCTTTAATTAAACCCAGGTTAAATAATATTTTGACTAGATTTTTATAATATTAGAACCGCGTTGTCAACATGTATCTTATTTATTTTAATATTGTGTGTTATGGAATGGTGCCTCTGGAGATGTTGTTTCTATGTACTTGGCAACAACCTTCCTATAAGTATCTTTTTGCCGAGACTTTTGTAGAACTTTTTTTTTAATAACATCCGTTAGTTTTTTGATTATGTAAAAGCAAAAAAAAAATAAAAAACACCTTCTACCACTTTCTTTCCTATGTGGCTGTCTGAAAAGTTCTCGGCCTAACAATGAAAGAAAGTTTTTTTTGACGTGAAATGTGTATTATTTCTTCAATATATTTATTACGTTTTTCCAATAGTGTGATGCCAGAAGGTCTGCAAAATATCCATCCACGAATAGCTTCGTCATTTGATGTAAAAAGCTTTCCAGCCAGGAATTTTTCAGGTTTGAAAACAGTTAATAGTCAGAGGGAGGTAAATCTGGTGAATAGCTGGATGTCGGAGCAATTTGTACTTTAATTCATTGAATTTTGCCATCGTCAAAACACTTGTGCGAACATGTGATTATTTTCTTCTTTAAAGCAGGTCTTTTGTCACGATTTTTACATCCAACTAATCCAAAAGGTAATATAATATTCAAAGGTAATTAAACCTTTCTAAAGATAACACAGCCCTACAAAAAAAAAGTGGGGTATACTTTTGATGCGATATATCAGATCCGTAGTATTTTTTCCCGCTGATCACGAATCTGACGTCAGAATATCGCCATCACATCTCGATTTTTTTCTAACCTCAAAAAATAGGTAAAAATTAGTAAAAATTAAGAAAAATATACTCCTAAAAAATTGATTCAAGCTTTTTCATGAATCCAAAGATGTATTAATATGTATTCGGACACGCTAACCTAATATTCATCGGTTGGATTGAGCCATACAGTTCTGTTTTCTTTCTAACCTCAATAAATCAAACAGATATAGTGCTTCACGAATGCAAAAACGAATTCAAATTAAAATTCAACCGATTCTTACCAAATTTGGTACACGGGGGTTTTTTGGGTTGCTGATCATGAATCTGAGGTCGGATTTGCAAAATTCAAAATGGCGGATCCAAGATGACGGACAAAATTTTTGAAAACCAACCGATTCCTACCAAATTTGGTATACAGTTGGGGAATCCTCAAACCTGATACTCTTAAACCCTAAACCCTTAAACTTTAGACTCCCACACCCTGTAACCTCAATAAATAGACCTCAATAACCCTGTAACTTTAAAAATGAGACCCAATAAACTCAAAACCAGGACTTTTAAACCACATACTCTCAAATAGTAGACCCTTAAGCCCTAGAATTGCGAAAGTTAGACCCGCGCCTAACTTTCCTTTTTTTGGCTGTATCTGTTCTTTTTTCCGCGAATGACCTATTCAAAGGCTTTCTGCCCAAAGGCTTTTGAGGACTTATTTCTCTTTTTAGCGACCAGCAATAGTCCGCTAGCATATGGTCATCCCATCGTCCTTGATACCGATTTTCTATGATTTTCAGATCTTGGTGAAAACGTTCCCCTTGCTCCTCACTGTAGTCACCAAGATTATCTGGGAAATCATCGATGTGGGAGTCCAGGAAATGTAATTTTAGATTCATTAAGCAACCTAATGTTTGAAAATTTTTTACCATTTTCTCGACTATTTCTTTGTACTTAGGACTTTTATTATTTCCCAAAAAGTTTGTTGCGACTTCTTTAAAACTAAGCCAAGCAGCTTTTTCAACTTTATTCATTTTAGTAACAAATAATGAATCTTGAAACAATTTTCTTATTTGTGGCCCGTCAAATACGCCTGCCTTAATTTTAGCTTCAGAAAATTTCGGAAATTTTTTATGCAAATATTTGAAACATGGGCCGTTTGTATCTAATGCTCTCGTGAATTGCTTCATAAGTCCAAGCTTAATGTGAAGCGGGGGAATAAGAACTTTTCTTGGATCTACCAATGGTGGAAACAATACATTATTTTCACCAGGAGTGAACGATTCTCTTGTTGGCCAAATTTTTTTCTTATAATGACGTTCCCTGTCTCTGCTATTCCACAGACATTTATAACAGGGATAAAATATAAACCCTGACTGTTGGCCAAGCAATATTGTTACAATTTTCAAATCTCCACAAATTTTCCAGTTATGATCAGCATATTTTATTTTTATCAAAAGCTGCTTCATTTTTTCATATTGCTCTTCCATAACTGTGGACTGAGCAATCGGAATGGGAGCGTAAACGTTGGTATTATGCAGCAAAACTGCCTTAATGCTCCGTTTAGAAGAATCAATGAACAGTCTCCATTCTTCAGGATCGTATGAGTTATTTTGAAATTCATCCATTAGACCTTTTACATCGGTACAATATGAAAGTGACAATTCCTCGTCCATTGTGAAATATTTTCGAAATTCTTCATCTCTGTTTCTATAATAAGAAATCGTAGCTTCTGGCTTAAGTAAATGTCTTTTCTTTAAAAAGGAAGCAAGATGCTCTGAACCATCTTTGGATAAGCCTAAATCTCTGACTAGATCACTAAGTTCTGACTGTGATACGAGTATTGGTTCTAGTTTACGGTTGTATGGTAGAAATTCTTTATCTGTGTCACTAGTATATGATAGGTTGTCACTAGAACATTCATTAGTAACAGTGTTTGAATCTTTTTCGGCAGTCTCAATGTTTTCGGCATGAACTGATAAGGTGAAATCATTTGTTTCCATAACATCAGCATCAAGTGGTTCAGGAGGCGGAATTAGTTTAGTTGGTCTTGTTACTGTCGAAACATCGTTATAAGTAATAGTGCTTTTATTTTTTCGGTTATGCCTAGATACAACATTCATACAAAAGTAGCAATCATTTTCACTGTATGGTCTATTCCATATTGCTGGTCTGGAATATTTAATCGCCTTCTTATTGATGTACAACATTATTTTGCAAGAACTGCAAATGATGTGGGGAACCCAATCTGTATCCTGGTGCTGTATTTCAATGTTAAAACAATCCTTATATAAGGTTTTAATCTTATCCGTTATCGGTGATCCCATTTTACTCAATACGTGTTGACAGCAAATATAACAAAATGAATCACTGTTTTTATCGCACTTATGAAAAGTCCTTGTACCGTGAGACCGTTTTCTTGTAGCATTATACTCTACATGAACCAAGTCACCCACACATGAAGAGCTACGGTCGCTGGATGACGACGGCTGCGGGCCCGCTTTCCCACCCTGACCAACCGCCGGTACTGGGTTTCCGAGTCCCTGCATCGTAATTCTCTTTCTTCTACCTGCCATGACGGCATCTAAGCCGTTATCCAGGGACTCTGCCGGCTAGTGGAGTAACACCGTTGCCCACCGTCACCACGTGGAGGTGCCCTGGATGCAGGTAGAAGAATAAAAATCGACCGATGAATTTTCTCGGCGTTCAAAATGGCGCGAAAACATCTGCCATCTTGAATTTTGCAAATCCAACCTCAGATTCGTGATCAGCGACCCAAAAAATCCCCGTGTACCAAATTTGGTAAGGATCGGTTGAATTTTAATTTGAATTCGTTTTTGCATTCGAGAAGCACTATATCTGTCTGATTTATTGAGGTTAGAAAGAAAACAGAACTGTATGGCTCAATCCAACCGATGAATATTAGCTTAGCGTGTCCGAATACATATTAATACATCTTTGGATTCATGAAAACGCTTGAATCAATTTTTTAGAAGTATATTTTTCTTAATTTTTACCTATTTTTTGAGGTTAGAAAAAAATTGAGATGTGGTGGCGATATTCTGACGTCAGATTCGTGATCAGCTGGCAAAAATACTACGGATCTGATATATCGCATCAAAAGTATACCCCACTTTTTTTTTGTGGGGCTGTGTAATCGATAAACAAAACAACTTTGTAATCCTAAAAAACTGTTGTCATAACCTTCCTTGCTGAGGCCTTCTTTGGTACACTTCCACCGGCTTCAATCCCTTGTTTCGACTATTCTTTTCGCTGTGGTATATAGTGGTGGATCCAAGTTTCATCAACAGTTATGAAACGACGCTTGCAATCTATTTTATTTTGCTTAAAATTATCCAAACACGCTTGACAAATATGCATTCGAATGCGTTTTTGGTCAATTGTCAGCGCGCATTTGCACACAGCTTTTTCATATATAATTCTTCGTGCAAAATATTTCCAATTCGTTCTTTTGAGATGCAGATGGCCTTAACTTAACTCGTCGATCATCTAATACCATATCATGGACTTGTTGAATGATTTGTGGTGTTGTAGCAGTTTTTGGAAGACCTTCGTGTGGATCATCTTCGAGGCTTTTACGATCAGATATAAAAAGAACAGCCCATTTCACAGTGGAGAGTGAAGGTGATGCATTTTTATATATTTTTAAGAATTTTGGACAAATTTCTGTTGGTGTTAAACCATCCAAAACAAAGTCACTGCACGATATTCAATTTTTTCCATTTAAAAAAAAAAACATTGACACGTCAATATCAAACAACTGCATGAGACTTTTCAATACAATTATCATTTCACAGTTTGTAATACCGTCTATGTGTCAGGCCGAGAAATTTTCAGACAGCCTAGGTATCTAGGTTAACAACTACTGAATCAGCCAAATACGTATAATGTCCCAAAACTCAAGTAGTTGCTTTCATTGAGACTCGTAGATTAAACTTGTCAAAATATCGTCCTCATATACAATGGAGAAATACACATAACCGGACAAATTAACATAATAAGCATTACAAATCTAACTAATTTTTATTGAATACCATAAGAGGTCAATTAAATTACCTTTCAAAGTAACACACTTACACTAAAGATAAAAAGTAAATATCAACAATATTGCATAACCCGACCATTCAAATACATTGTATGATTTTTAGCACCTTTCTCTGAGTGAAGTCTAAATACAACACCGTACACAACTAGAGATTGTATCTGTATCCCTCCGAAATAAATTGGAACATGGTTTTAAACAACTAACAATAAGCCTTTATGAAAATGCAAAACTGATTTGTCAATCTGTCTTTTCATTTAATTGCTGAGAAATGGGAATAACGTGATAAAAACTGAAATATTTCGCAAAATTTTGTAAGCTAATTTCTAATTGGATATCTATAATCGAAATGTTTTAGCAAAATTATTATCTTCGAGAGTTTGTGCATAATTTTGTCCTACGCTGTGTTCTACATAGACGTCTTATTACGACCGATGCACACAGCACGACTAGAGCGACAAAATCTAAACAAAACGTTTATATGAAGGCATCCTACATAGAGCTATGTATCATATTATAGACACCAAATATTTTGACGTAATTGCGTAATTCGTGTTACCTGTTAATTGGCTTTGTCGAAAGTTCAATCTCAACAACAACAAAAGAGAGTGTAACTATATAGCAGCATTATTTAACACCATAAAAATATATAACCATAATAACATGAGCTACAAAAACTAATATAATCACATATTAGTTAATAGAGAGTAAACCCGAATTGCGACGAATTTGGAAGAAACAAGTTTAGATTATTACTAAATTACTACGAAATTAATATTATTTGTAAGCCTTTGTAACGAAGCTCATATCAGAATCGACGGTAACTTGTCTCAGCCTTTTCAAGTTAGGAAGGGAGTCAGACAGAGTTATGTCTTGTCACCACTCCTTTTTCAACATCTACGGGGAGTGGATTATAAGAACAGCGAAGATTGAGATGATGGAAAATCGTTGACGATACCACTCTTTTGGCTTCTTTAAAAGAAAAGATGGCACAGCAGCTGCTCTAGCGCGTAGAGAGATTTAGTATGGAGGCTGGTTTAAAGCTAAATTGCGCAAAAAGCCAAATAATGGTGGTTGTCAGGCAGGGAACCATACCTCGTCCTTTTCATGCCCTACGCAGCATCGAGAAAAAAGAAGACCTAATTTGTCTTGGTGTGCGCATCTCTAGTAAAGGTTACTGTGAAGGTGAAGTAAAGAGGAGAATCGGCATGGCCGAGACTGCATTATCGAGTCTGACCAGGATATGGAAGGATCAGCACATCGGAAAACAAACAAAACGGTTATTGGTCCAAACCTTGATCTTTCCTATCGCTACATATGGATCAGAATCCTGGACTATTAACGCTGTATGTTGCCGAAGAATACAGGCCTTCGAAATGACCTGCTACCGAAAAATGATGAGGATCCCACAGACAGCAAGACCAACAAACGACTCAATTCTAAAGGAATTAGGAATCAAAGTAAATGAACGACCATCAACCATAAAAAGGCAATTTCTTAAATGTTTTGTTCATCTTATTAGACGAGACGGCATCGAAAAACTTCTTATCCAGGGAAAAGTAGAAGGCAAACGAAAGAGAGGTCGATTACTAAACCGCTACATCGACCAAATAAAGAATTTAACAAATATGTCCCTTAATGACCTCATGCACACAGTGGAGGACCGTGAGGAGAGGAAGAGCGCGGCAAGCACGATTGCATGAGCGGTCACGACGTTCGGAATCGAACCGCGATCAGGAAGGAAGTATATCTTTGTAAACTTTTTGATTGTTAGTTTAGCCACTTGCCAACTTTTCACACAGTTCTTAAAACACTTTCCAAACTCTGAAGCTGGTATTGCTTTCAATTTATTCTGCGAATATTATTTTATGGTTTCAATCGACTTAAAATATCCACCTTAAACTTGAGTTTGTAAACCCGAGAATGGCATCTATAATTTCGTATTATATTACACGTGTTTTTCCTGTATATACACTTTTTCTTGTAGAGTGTAGTAAACAATAATAAAGAACAGAAATATCTTAAAATGTGTTGAAAACCTATGCTGCCAAAATTCGAAGAATCGCACAATGACAGATTTTCTATCAAGATAATCTTTATTTCTCGTTTTTGTAGAGTTCTTGTTTTTCTTCCTATGCGCGAGTAGTTAAAATAACAACGATGGGCGTTAAACCCAAATTGGAGAAATTATATAGATATTTTTCTAATAGCATTGGTGGCAATAATTTATAATTTAGATGTATATATTAAAAATGCTGTTAATTATTATTTCCTTTTAAGTAAATTTTATATAATAAAATTATTTCAGACACATTTAGCAAGTGTAAATTTTTCCTGACGATTTTACAAATATAAAACTTCTAATAATAAAACTTTTGGCAAAGATTGTTTAAGCCCCTAAGTTAAGAATAATAGGGTAATTATTCGTTTTAGGGTACTCACCTAGAAACTGAAAAAAGAATATGTCATCTTATGTATTTTTTGGGGCTCTAAACACGAATCCGGGGTCAGAAATCGGCGCTCGGTCACCCCCGCACCCCTACGCCACCACCAACCCCTCAAAAATCAAAAAAAAAAATTCCAATTACGCGGACATTTATTATTATTAATATTGTTGCTGCTGACATCTCGGAGTTGCTAAAATTTTCTCACAACACATAATGTTTATTAATCGAACAGAAAATCCTCCTTAAGATGATTGACCACTTGTCTAGTTCGAATACTAATTAAACCACTTTTTTTCGTGTCATATAAACCACACGTGAGATTCTAGACGGTAATTAGTCTATGCATTAATTAGTCAAATAACTGCAAACAAGGTCGTGAGGCGGTGATGCCGGCTTTTTAAAAATTTTTGTGAAAAGTAAATAATTATTTCTAATTTTCAGCTATTTTTCGTTAACATTAATAAAAAACAGCTTTATGTCGAACATATTTAAAACTCATTTAAAAATTAGTCTATCCAGAAATTAAAAATTATTTTGCAGTAACTTAGATAACCCAGTTTGCAATAATAATAACGAGGCATTATAAACAAAAAGTACAGCTGAAAAAACTAAAACAATTTAAAATCTTGTACCGCACTGTTAAACTGTAGGCACCATATTATTCATGGCTTAAGACTGTAATTGCTGGAAACTATTTTTTCGTTTTATATAATTTAAAATAACTACTGTATATTTTAAATACTAATTCAAAATCAAATCAAAGAAGAAAAAGTTTTGATTTTATTTATATTTATGCATGTAATATTATCAGATAATTATCTGCAGTGAATTTAAAAAACATTCCGGTTGGCTTCTAGAAGTGCTGCTTGGAATATTCATTCAAAACTTCCACTGTTAAAAATTTATCCACATAAAAATTTCTAAAAATCTTAAAAAAATTTAGTTTCAAAAATATCATTATTGAAAATTTTGTAAGAACCATCTGCCGCATAGGTCGTGTGTCTCCAAAAATTATTTTAAAATCCCCTGCGGCGCATTTTTTTGATTTTAGACAATTTTCCAGCATCCATTAAAATATTCTAGCCTTACACAGAATAAAGACAAGGAAAAAAAAACAGCACTGAGTTTTGTATCTAATCTGTAGCGTACAGAGCATCGAGGCTCAATCGAAGTTGATCGGTGTTATGTCGTCTTCCTCTTCTATTCTTTATTCTTCTCTTCTTCTTTTATTCTATCTGGAGAGATGTATGTTTGATTGAAGAACAAGAGTGAGGTGTTTTAGTTCTGATTATAAAGATTGTGGCTGAGAGAGTAGTATAGCTCGATGAACAAGGGAGTTGATTGTTGAGTGTTTTTGGGAGTGATAGTGATGCTAGGACGACTTTAAATATTTACCCGTGTAAGTGCTAGTTCTCTATGGTATGATTAATCTTTTTAAATGAACAACTATTTATGATTACACATTAAACAGATATCTATAGTTACAAGCTTTAAAAAATGGTAGTTTAGATATGTAGCCAATTGTGTCGTTAGTATCGGAGAACGGCAAACGTAATGCACAGTTTTCCGAACGGAATTGACTATTATCTTTTTTTTCTGTGCTGCATTGCAACTGTTTATTTTATAGGTATACATATTTTGAAGTGACTACCTTCCGTCCAATAAATAGTGATATTCAGGCGTAATAACACCAAATAAAGAGAACATATTTTTATCCAAACTTGTTGATTATCTAGCTTATAAATGTGACAACATTGCTAACACGGAAGAAGCAAGATATTTACAAGATATTTTCATCGACAGATACAAAATTATGCAACGCCCAGTATGTAGAACTGTTATACCATTCTACTTTTGCTTGCTGCTTGCGGTTATACGTTTAATAATTTATTTTTTGTTATTAATACTTGTTGGAGATCTAATTTTTAGTTATTGTTTTAAGAGAATGAAATAATTGTCTAAGAGTTTAGATTGTCTTTATTCTTTCGGTATTTTAATTTGTTGCATTTTATTTGGTTGTTTTAACTATTGGGATTGACAGAGGTAGGGCAATCGATGAAATTTTGATGTTTTTTTTTATAAAGAGAGAATTATTGGATTTATTAAATTGTTTAGACTTTATTACTTTCTTTTAAACTGAAGAATGATATTTTTGAATGGAAATAAAAAGATTTTAACATTATGATAGTTGATATATCATTTAAGATTCGAAACAAAATGTTAAAAATTGGGAAATCCCATTATTCTTTTAGTTGAATAGGATAGAGTGGTACTGGCTGATTATTCAGTATCAAGGCTACATTCCTTAACTAATTTTTCCGTTGGTTATCAAAAGCTACAATCGAAAATTGTTTTCATATAGCTGTAAATAGATGGTTAGTACCTCATCGTTACTGGCCTAAAACTGTCAAAATACCCGAAGAAGCTTTTATTCTGTCCTGTGAATTGCCTTATTTTCTCTCCATTCGATGAAACTAGGACATACAACGCTCCATACACATAATACACTATCTGTGGAGGATACATGTTAGTATAAAGGAGAATCCACATCTTTTAAAACACACACATGTAACTCAAGACAGACGTTTACAAAAATCAAATATTTACGGTTAAGTATTTGAAATTTTATTTTTGTTTAAGAATAAACAAAAAACTCATATCTTAAGTTTAGAAAAATTCGATACATCATCAGCGATAAATTAAGAAATGGACGTTTTAACTGAATATTTAAGCTTGGTTATAATGATATATAACATGCCCATATTTAATTTTAAATTAATTAATTTTATCATTATTAATAGTTACAATTAAATTTTAAGAATTAAAAAGAAATGTGTAACAACAAACTAAAAAGGATATAAACACTTCCATATTTTTCCATTTTTTTTCTTTAATTGTGAATTTTAATCTTATGACTTGATTAAATGTCATTTCAAATGTTAGTACTAGAGGCTAAACATTCATCTGTGGGTTCCTACTAGTGAAATTTTTGCACAATAATAACGACGCGCATAGTACACAACTTCTACAAAATTGTGCCTCTTTTCAGCAGAAACTCTACGGAATGTAAAATTATATATAAAATGCAATATCTCTATGTCTGTCTGTCTCTCCGTTAGTGTGCACACTCGAGAACCTTATATCCGATTTATGTGTTTTTTTTTACATACATATGTTATATATGCCAGGTTATAGGATATATTTTGTTACGTTACGTAACATAAGGAATAAGCAGTGACGATAATAGTGAATCAAGTCGGAAAAAAGTTTGCCACTAGCTCATTCTCCTGCAATACACTGCTCAAACTATTAAATATGGAACAATATCATGTAACAAAGAATATAATATAAATAAAATGCAACATCTCTCTGTATATCTGTCTGTCCGTTAGTGAGCTTATGACTTGAGAACCACTTATCCGATTTACACGTTTTTTTTTAATTCATACATTTGTTCTCTGGCCAGGCTATCTATACTCTTCTATAATATAATATATATAAAAAGCAAGGTCTCTCTGTCCGTTAGTATGCTTATCATTCGAGAACTACTTATCCGATTTACGTGTTTTTTTTTTAATTCATACATTTGTTCTCTGGCCAGGTTATCTATAATCTTCTATAATATATATAAAATGCAACGACTCTCTGTCTATCTGTCCGTTAGTGCGCTTATCACTCGAAAACCACTTATCCGATTTACGTGCTTTTTTTAAAACATACTTATGTTCGCTGGCCAGGTAGAATATACTATACTACGTTAGGTAACATAAGGAATAAGCAGTCACGATAAGAGTGAATCATGTCGGAAAATAGTTTGCCGCTAGCGCGTTCTCTTGCAATACACTGCCTAAACCATTAAATATGGAACAATATCATATAGCAAAGAATATATTATATATAAAATGCAACGTCTCTCTGTCTCTCTGTTCGTTAGTGCGCTTATCGCTCGAAAACGACTTATCCGATTTACGCGTTTTTTTTATTCATATATCTGTTCTCTTTCCAGGTTATATAATAATAATAATAATCTACCAAACAGAAGAGCTGGACATTAAACAGGGTATATTTCAGGGAGACCCGCTCAGCGCTCTATGGTTTTGCCTCGGTCTCAATCCACTCTCAAATACACTAAACAGAACAGATCATGACTTCAACATCTGACCCCAAAAAGTGAACCAACATAAAATAAACCACCTCCTATATATGGATGACATTAAACTCTACGCTGCCACAAAAACACAGCTGAAAGATCTGCTCAAAATCACTGAAATATTCACCTTAGATGTCAATATGGAATTTGGTATAAGTAAATGCAAAGTGCTCCACATCAACAAAGGTCAATGGAAAGAGCACCATGAGACAGAAACCATCCACAACGAAACACTCGATAACATGCTCGACAAAGAAACATACAAATATCTAGGCTTCCAACAAAGCACCAAACTCAACCACACTCACATCAAAACAGAGCTCAGAACCGAATTCAAAAACCGAGAACCACTTATTCGATTATGTGTTTTCTTTTTATTCATACATATGTTCTCTGGCCGGGTTATATAATAATAATAATCTACGTAATATATGTAAAACACAACGTCTTTCTGTCTGTTTGTCTGTCCGTTAGTATGCTTATCATTCAAGAAACACTTATCCGATTTACGTGTGTGTTTTTAATTTTTAACTTAATATTTATTAAAAAAATATCTGTAATCTAAAATCTGTCTGTCTGTCCGTTAGTACGCTCATTACTCGAGAACCACTTATCCGATTTATGTGTTTTCTTTTCATTCATACATATGTTCTCTGACCAGATTATATAATAATAAGAATCTATAATATATATAAAACGCAACGTCTGCCTGTCTGTCCGTTAATGCGCTTAGCACTCAAAAACTACTTGTCCGATGTACGTGTTTTTTAATAAAATACATATAATCTCTGGCCAGGTTATAGGATATATTTTATTACATTAGGTAACATAAGGAATAACCAGTGACGATAACATACGATAAATAGAGGGTTTTTTTTTGTTCTTTCCAACTTTATATATATATATATATATATATATATATATATATATATATATATATATATATATATATATATATATATGACTGTGGCGTGGACTAAAAATTTGTCTAGTTGAAATTTTTCATTAGGTAGTTATGTTATGTTATAACTGAAAATTCTGCGGGTATTCGTCAAGGACATCCAAAGCTGCACTCAAGTGCGTGAAGTGCGACTTAGAATAGAGATGAGTAGCATCTGTGCTGAACATACCACCAATCTAAGAGAAACCAAAGTTCTTACTTCTTTTTCTAATTTCTATAAACGAAAGTTTAGGGAATAAAATCAAAATATTTAAACTCCCTAACAATATTATAAGGAGTGTGAATTAATTTTGAGGGATTTCTAAGAGAGAGCATAACTTTTATTATATCGCATTGGAACATACTATTGGTATATTCAGGGTGAAGCACTATAATTAGACTTTAATTTTTAGTATATGTTATTTTGCCGAAGTGTAAACAACATATTTTTTTGAGAACTGAATATGTCGAATTACCAAGAATTGGGTCGGTTCGCCTCAAAAGAGGAGTTATTCTTTCCACGTGGTATTCATATTCTGCCACAAAAACTGGGGAAAGTAGTGGCTAATGATGGACGATACTATGAATAATCAATTCTTAACCATTTTTTTACAATAAAGCGATATTTTTACCGAAAAATCCCTCAAAATTAATTTACACACCCAATAATAGGGACTCAGGCTACGATCACAAGTGGAAATCGATCATTACACCAGGTCATAGTTCAGTGAACCCCGGTCAAGTATAAATATTTGACCTGTGCGTTCTCGAGCTCATTCAATGTAAGGGGATCTTTACTCAGAGAGTAAAGATCCCTGTAGATGCCTCGTGCAAACGTAAGCGAAGTCCCGGAAAGTCACACCAATTTAACAAGGTCTAATCTAAAAAAAAACGATTTCTGATCTAACCAGCCTAAAGTGAAAAGGACGTAGGACATGCAATAAGTACAGCCTACATGAATAGGGAAGATAAAGGCATTGAAATTATTTAAAATTTCAATTTGACTCCTAAAAAAATCTCACTAATCCTGTCACTTTATTACATCAAGTTAATTTCAGGTCAAAATGACTTTTATGATTTATTTAATAAAAAAAATCGTACTACTGCAGTTTTAGTTAAAT
Source organism: Pachyrhynchus sulphureomaculatus (assembly GCA_019049505.1). Taxonomy (NCBI): domain Eukaryota; kingdom Metazoa; phylum Arthropoda; class Insecta; order Coleoptera; family Curculionidae; genus Pachyrhynchus; species Pachyrhynchus sulphureomaculatus. The sequence goes on along the minus strand of CM032453.1, from coordinate 75,981,569 downwards.
CCTTTCAAATTGATCTGAACCATCATTTTAAATTGATCTGAACCATTTGGTGCTTTTGTACAAATGTAAGCTGTAAGATGGAAAGTAATACAAGAAATAAATATAATACTCCAAGATCGATAAGATTCCTGTAAGTCGAATACTGCAATGATATTGTGGGGCTAAGATGCTATAGGTTTCAATGATATGACATTTTTAAACACTCTCTCGTCTAGACTAGTATAATTGGAGGGTGAATTTTTCTATTTTTTATATACAGTCTGCCAAGTAAAAATGTGACCGCTCGTATCCTTGAAATAAATGTATTTCGAGAACAATTTTGCCATCAATGTATTCTTTAGTGTGCTAACAACGGTGTAATTACCTTAGTACATTATCCAATCGCCACCTGCATCAATAATTGCCTGGCATCACATCATGGCAAGTCATCGACGTTTCTCGTCTCGTTAAAATGATTTACTCACTCCTTCAGAAACAACACCGACTTTTTAATATATTAAGCGGCAGCGGAATATGTCATTTGGATGGGAACAGAGAAAGACTTCCTCAAACCAACTCGAAAACAAGTAACCGATATTAGATTTTACGTGATTTCGACGAAAATTCGGAATCGACTGATACTTTGATTCAATGTGTCGTAGACAAGGTTCTTTCTACCGATTTTTTGGTGAATCGCTAGAATCTCACCTACCAAAAATAAATTATCGCGTACACGTTCTTACTTGACAGACTGTAAGTAGGATACATTTTGGAAAAATGCCTATTTTAGTACCACCATCTATCAAAAAATTGCTTATTTTAGAAAAAACTTAGTTGTGCCAATACTAATATTTTTGTAAAGTAATATGTTCAAAAGCATTTGTTATCTTAAAAATTCAATCGAATTTTAATGGCCATGTCCAATAAATTTGTTTTTTAATTTTAACACACCATTGCATATGAAGTCGTGACGAAAGGTTTTTGTATCCGTTCGCAACCAATGTAATTGATAAATCTAACAAAAGCTGACAATGTAAAAACTGTATTAGTTTACCGAGTACTCTTATGAAAATAAGATCAGAGCGTTTTGTCCAAAACTCTCAATATTATTTTATATATTACTTACTTACTACTTGTTTATTACCTCTAAAAAAATGTACAATTTTATGTAACGAGAGTTTCCACTAACTTAAAACTACATTTTAAATAAATCAAGTGATTTATTTAGTGCCTTCCTTGCAAACAGGTAATTCTAAACGGAATACTGAATTTTACTTCTCACACTATGGAATAACTTAATACAAACATTACACCTATAACACTTACGCTGAAAAGTTTTTGGTCTGACACATAGATGTCGCCCTTTTCACAAAATCCTTATGATTTTTAGGACGTACCAACCTTCAAACGATACGTGCCAAAATTTCACCACATTTCGACGATTAGTTTACAAGTTACAGTGGTTTTAGTGACACTATTTTTGATATTCTCAAAACAATGGAAAAAAAAGATTTTTGTGTGTTAATTAAACACTGTTTTTTGATTGAAAAAATTACCGTTCAAGCAAAGCAATGGCTTGATAAGTGTTACGGGGATTCTGCCACTGGAAAATCACTCATCATTTACTGGGATGCTGAATTTAAACGCGGTCGTATAGATACAAATGATTCTGAACTCTCTGCACGCCCAAATGAGGTGGTTACACACAAAATTGTTTTGCATTACCATAAAGTTAAATTGCGTGAGATAGCTGACATCCTAAAGATATTAAAAGAACATGTAGGTCATATTTTGCATGAACATTTGGCCAAGAGTAAGCTCTGTTCGAAATGGGTACCGTGTTTGCTCACAGTGGACCAAAAACAACTACGTCTTGATAATTCTGAGGGCTGTTTGGACCTGTTTAAGCGCAATAAAAAAGAATTTTTTCATGTGTTATGTCACAATGGATGAAACTGGATCCACCACTACACATCGGAATCAAATCTGCGTGGGCAGCAGCCGGTGAAAGCCGCCCGAAGCGACCAAAGACACAGCAGTCTGCTGGGAAGGTTTTGGCCTCTGTATTTTGGGATGAATATGGAATAATTTTCATCGACTATGCTGAAAAGGGAAGAACGATTATTATATAAAGTTATTGGTGCACTTGAAGGTAGATGTCGCAAAAAAACAGCCCGAACTGATCAAGAAAAAAGTGCTCTTTCATCAAGGCAATGCACCATGCCACCAAGTTAATGGTTACTATGGCAAAATTGCATGAAATGAAGTTCGAATTGCTTCCTCATCCACCATATTCTTCAGATTTTGTCCCCAGAGGCTATTATCGATTCGCAAACCTCAAATAAAGGCTTACTCCCATGAAGAAGTTATCGCCGAAACTGAGGCTCATTTTGAAGGCGATGACAAATCCTTCTACAAGAGAGGTATAGAAATATTAGAAAAGCGTTGGACTGATTGTATCGCTCTTGAAGGAGACTATATTGATGAATAAAGTCGATTTTACAAAAATTATATCTGCTAAAATCGTAAATAATAAAAAACACGAAATTTTCAGATTTTTTACATAGCAAAGATTTTCAGAAGGAAGTATAACACGATATATTCAAAGTACCATCAACCGGAGGTACTTTACCCGAATTTTAGATTAATTTCAAAATTAAGCAAATATTCCATATTTTTTATTAAAGAAGAAACACACCTACATATGGTAGACGAGCTGTAGATGCTCTTTGTTTGGTTTTTTATCTGACATGTTTAAGTATATTTTGTAAAAAAAGGTGGTAAGTAACGTCATCCCCTAACTAAAGATCACATTGTCCCACACTAAATAAATAAGCTAGAAACACGTCCCTAGATAAAGTCATCTTAAATTGGGGTGTAAATGACAACATATCCCATGAAGAAACTTGTTTAATTACACAAATATGCAAGATTTTTTTCAAGAAAATACTGACTGAAATATTAAACAGAATTAAAAATACCGACTGAACATAGTATTGCAAAATAAAATTTAAAAAAAGTTGAAAGGTCGTCCTCAAAATAGTACACACGTCTTCCCTTCTTGAATGGTAGGGAGTCGAGAATCACATCAGATGGCAAAATGCTTGCTTCATCTTTCAGAGATGGGAACGTAAATGATTTTCCTCTATCAGATGTTTTCAAATAGGAAACTTCAAATCACCACATTCACAGATGTTAATGCTTTTTTCCAAGAAATATTTTATGGACTTTTCGCCCAAAATTTTTACCAACACGAAATCTCAAACTGCTCATAGTCGGTGGCTGTTGTTCCATTTAATGATCCTCAACGAGTTCGGTTTCACTTGAACTGCTCGGGTGATGAAGAGAAAGGTCGCCATCGTCTTCTGCACTGCTGTCGTTGCTCACCAATTTTTGCTTTTTCTGGGAAGATTCACTTGAAGTCGAAGGCCTTCTGCACTGATCGATTTTTCAGCAAAAAGACTGATCTTCTTCCTTGGACCAGTTCTGTGGAGCTTAGATTGCTTACAGACTTGCAACCAAGCAAGTAGAGTGTCACCCACCCTTCTCCTTCCATCATTATCCTCTCGAGGGCTCGGAGCATTTAGAAGTCTCTGGAGAACTTCGTCCCTGGTGATTGGTGGATAGATTTCAGTTTTTCTAAACCCAGCCACCAAGTTTTCCACAATCTTTTCAGAAATGGCTGTAATTTGGCTAACCAATAGACGTGGGAACTTTTCCAGAAAATGTGAGGATGAATCCTTCTGTTTGAAACATGTAAGTAGTTTTCTCCTATGACGCTTCACAGAAGCGAAAACTGAAACATTTGATGGTTGGCATAGATGGGCTGCGTAAGAGGGTAAGAAAATAAACTTAATGTCCCCTTTTTCACAGTACTCTATCACCTTGTGGCTCACGTGACTTTTCAAGTTATAGCGAATGATTCATTTTGTGCCATTTCTGCTTTCTGTTCATCCACAATAAGTCCCTGGAGGTCCTCCTTCTGCCCAAAATGTCCACAGGTGTTCTGATTTATAGATGATAGAACAAGGCAACCATTCGCCTTCTGCAAAACCGGTAAACCAGTAAACATAAGTGATATGCACCCTTTTGATGAGTTCACAACTCTTTCTGGGTACTGCCAACACCTAAGAAATATCATCTTTTTTGACCCAGGGTCACCACTCAGGTTGGTCTCATCAAAATTAAGGATATTTTCCTTTGGTATATCTCTTAAGACGTCTTCAAGATGATCGAAGTATTTGGCCAGTGAGTCGATTCGAACTGAAGCTTTGAATCGGGATATGTTTTGACACTTTCTAAGAGTTAAGTCATCTCGATGCCGCTGTATAAAAGCAGAATCTTCGCCTGGGAGTAACTTCTGCAAGTAACTTTAAACAGTCTCTCTCCTCTTGAGCTGTGATAGCAATCTGTCCACTAACAGATTTAATAAGCAACCCTTTTATTTTCTTTCCTAGGGTTTTCTAAAAATATTGTGTTTTTCCGATTGCCTTATGAACATTTTCAACACCATCTAAGATGGCTACAGTTATCTTCTCTTCAGTGAAAGCTATATATGGATGGTGGCTCACTTTTGTCTTGTAGTTTCTGGTCATATTCTGAAAAGAACGAAAAGTTTGTTCGGTACATTAACACCAAAGATTGAGGGGTGACATTGCCCAGCGAAATATCACTGATCCAATAAACACGAAAAATGAAAGCAAAACGTCTTCTATATCTTCGTTCCATTAGTAACCAATAAATATAGACAATTCCACATACTTGTTTTTTATTTGGCTAAGCAGGGGATGGTTGAAAGACCATATAATTCACTTAACGTCAAGTCTTCGTAAACATTCAGCCAGGATCACTGTTTTCTCGTCTCTGGCGGGCTTCTTATCAGTCTAGAGCAGGGCTGTCAAGGTCATGCACAGTTCAAGCCAATTTCGGAGGTAACGCCTTCCACTGCTAGACGCATTGTGTTTGGTAAGCGGCCGAGCCGCGATCGGCGGCTCAGCCGCTTACCAAACGCAATGCGCTCCTCCTATGTCTCTCATAGCCGCTCCTGAGACTGCGCGAACGGCGGCAGCAGCAGTGGTGGGGGCAGCGGGAGGCGTTACCTCCGAAATTGGCTCGAACTGTGCATGACCTTGACAGCCCTGGTCTAGAGAAAGACGCGGAGCCCAACAGCTCGACTGGTTGTGAAAGATGTACCGACAATAGAGGGGATAAACTCTTCTTTCAAAAGTTGGCAAAGTCGCCCCGATTGACGGTAATTCCTCCTAGTTTTAGTTACTATAAATATTAAAAAAAGAAATGTAAATTATAATACATGACTCAATAACTATACAATTTTGTCATACCGTAAGTATTATATGGGTACTAAATTTGAAATCGATATCTTATGAAACCGGAAACTGTTTTTTTGAATTTTATCTCTTGGACCAGGTTTTTTCGCGCAATTAACAAGGAAAATAAAAAGAGCATGAAAACATATAAACAGCAGCTAAGAATGTTACACTTGGAAAATAAATGTAATTTTTATGTGTTATACCCCGTTACTATGAATTTATTTTAAGGTTTGATAACTCAGAACCTAAGCAAAAAAAAAATTCTAGACAGAAAAAAATATCCTGCCTTGCTTCGCATAATGTAATACACTAACTAAACTTAAAATATAAAAATAAATTTTTAGGAATGCTTATAGTTTAAGGATAATAATAAAAAATACTCCTATGATTTTAACAGACCTTGACGTCGAATTGTTAAAAGTACATATGTTTTACTTGTACTTTATGGTTATTTAGAAGTCCAAGTCGTAAATGTGAAGACATGCGAAAAGAAAGTGGTGAAATCTATTATATTCCTGCATTTTCACACAAAGCATTTCATTAGGATTTACATATGACGTATAGATTTCCATTAACAAAAAACTTAAACTGTGTTTATTGATTAGACGTACTTGAGCAATAGATTTGGAAAAAATGATAATATTAATAAACTCCGTCTGAGTTCCGAAAAAGTATTCAGGTCTAGGGGCTTGTCGTAAAAGGCAACTTAAGGATTGGTGGTCCTTGCCTTAAAAGGCCCCGCAAAAGTCATCGGCTGTAAGAAAATAGACTTATGAATTTTTGTGGTGTTACGAGCATCTCGGCAGCGTTTGTTTCCTATGTTAGAAGCGGCTGGTATAATGTCACCTGCCAGTAAGTTTAAAATGTATCTTATTTTCTACTAAATGTACAATTTACGTAGTAAATGGGTGAATAGGCATGGTACCAGCCAAACTTCTTGTCTCACTCAAGATTTAGGAGGAGGATCTGGTGTGTTAAATGAGTTACAGTCTTCATCAGAGTATGGTTACCGCAACAAATACCTCTGAACAATCCAATATCAACTCCTCACAACCGAAAGATTGTGTTTTTGGGGTGACGCAAGTCACATCGTAGACCACAATAGCTAGGAAGAGCATGATATAGACGACTGAAACAAATTCTTTCATTATGCGCTCCTATTTCGAAACAAATAAATTTGAAACTGACTTATCCATTTAACAATAAATTCTTCACCTTGCTTTTATTGAAAATTATCTAGATTTGCGGAATGTGACTGAGGAGAGAATTGCAAAGCAAAGGCGAGTAATTATCAAGAATAATTTACTCTCTGGACCCATTCCGCAGCAGATCCTAGAGGAAGTTCAGTTGGAATTACAAACAGAAAACATCACTAACCTCGACTTAAAAGAAGACAATATCAACGAAGTAATGCACTTAGTGAATTGCAAGGATCATTACCAGAAATTAAGGGGAGCAACCTTATACTTCTACCAAAACTACTAAAGATCTGAACAAATTGCAACACCAACAATATCATCTCAAAATTCAATTTGATACTTAACCAGGGGGCAGACGATTCCAATGCCCTGCACATGTTAACCTACTGTACGGCAGTTGCGGTTCTTCGAAACTATAACCAGCAGGTTCACATACCTCATAAAGACATCAGGTGGATCACTTTCCAAATTCCTGCCTGGCAGCGTAGGTTATAAAGAACAATCGAAAACATAAGGTAAAAACTTCGAAGATTAACAGAATTTCGAAGAAATGAATATTCAGCTTAAAGACTAAGGTCAAAAAGTATAAAAAAATTTCAAGAGTATAGGAACTCGCAGTGCACATCTAAGCCATCAACAACACCTTGCCAAATACATGTACACTCTAAAACAACAATTAAAAGCGAAAAAGTATATGAAATGCTCCAAAAGAAAAAAAAACAAATCAGCTTTTTAACACCAACCAAAAGGAATTCTACAGAGAGGTGGATAAAAGCCCCCAAAGTAAACAGACTGCGTAGCCTGACAGAGACCGCTTAACTGAGTATTGATCTAGCATATAGAGAGAACCAAAGAAGCATAAAAGAGATGCTGGAGGGATAAGAGATGAAAGAGAAAAAATTGATATTCCAGATATGCATTTTTACAATATCAATAAAGAAGATATCACAATAGCAGTACGGGTACGACTTCTATTCCCGATTTAGGCGTAACTTTGGAATCTGTCTTTTTGTCAGAAGCGACCTCTCTTGTCAACGAGAAGAAGCTCTGGAGCCCCCAAACTTTGATGTTATTTAGTTAAAAATAACGACTCAACAAACCACAAGGTTTATCTGTATCCTGTATCGACCACCAAGTAATACCAATTTTCGAACACTTTTCGCTTCTCTTGCAGACACCATCGATCATTTAGAAATTAACTATCCAAGTGCCGAAATTGCCATCCTGGGCGACTTTAATGTCCACAATATCAACTGGCTTAAATATTCAAATACTACCGACGAGCAAGGTCGTGAAGCTGAATCATTCTCAATCAGTTATGCCTTAACTCAGCTTATTGACGAACCAACACGGATCCCTGATCGAGACGGGGAGTTTGCCTGTCTTCTTGATCTGTTTTAACCACTAATCCGGAGATTTACACGGTCACCGTAAATCCACCGTTAGGTTCTTCCGACCATAAACTGCTTTCGACATCGAGTATCCGTCCAATCAGTGACAGAGAGGAGCCTAGGCCGCGCAAGATTTGGCACTACAAAGCTGCTAAATAGGAAGATCTCATGGAATACTTTCGAACTTTCCCTTGGATGGACGTTTGTTTTCGATCCGTTAACCTATCTGACTCCGCCAGGGAGGTCTCCGATGTTATTTTGGCTGGTATGGGAGCTTACATCCCTTTTTCGAAGAAATGCTCCTCCAACGACAAGCCTTGGTTCGACCGAAAATGCAAAGAAGCTGTTGCTTCTAAACATATTGCCTACCGACAATGGCGTGAAAATCCTGACACCGTAAATCGTAACATCTTTGTTCGTGCCGGGAACAGATGCAAGGGAATTATCGACGAAACCAAGGAGGCACACAATCAACGAATTAGAAACAAACTTCTCGCTTGTCCCAACAATTCCAGGTCCTTTTGGTCAGTCGCTAAGGTATTTAGTCAAAATTTTACCAAATCCACCGTACCACCACTCACACGCCCAGATAATTCCATTGCAACCACACCTGTTGAGAGAGCGAACTTGTTGGCTGAACTCTTTGCTTCACATTCTACTGTCGATTTCCAAGGAAAAACACCACCTACTATTCCCATATTGCAGTCAAGGATGCCCGATGTTGTCTTCAGACAGCGCATCATAAAGCGTATTTTAATGAAGCTAGAGACCAACTGGCGCTGATGGAATACCTGCCATAGTTCTCAAAAACTGTGCAAGGGAATTAACACCAGTTTTCTGCAGACTTTTTGTCCTATCGTACAGAAAGGGAATATTTGCGTCCTGCTGGAAATGTGCCACGGTTCAGCCGATACCTAAAAAAGGCAAGAAGACCTTGCCAAATAACTACCGACCAGTTGCACTGCTTTTAATAATATCAAAAGTCATGGAAAAGGTTATCAATGAGCATCTTCTAAAATATCTTGAACGATTCAATATTATTAGCGATCACCAATATGGTTTTCGTAAACATAGATCAACAGGAGATCTTCTGACTTATGTAACACATGTTTGGAACAACACAATTGAACACTTTGGAGAATCTCGAGCGGTTGCTCTTGACATACCCAAGGCATTCGACCGTGTTTGGCACGATGGACTGTTGGCTAAGTTACGCTCTTATGGTATGTCTGAAAGGTTCTGTTTGTGGCTCTCATGTTTCCTCAGAGAGCGTTCTTTACGAGTAGCGGTCGATGGATTTCTCCTGTCTTCTACTCTCTTTCTCATTTACATTAACGATCTGCTGGAAAAGACCGGGAATCCAATCTACAGCTTTGCAGATGACAGTACGCTTGCCTCTTCATTCACCTTGAACGCTCGGACATCGGCTGCTCAGGCGAATATCCGCAGACAGCAGGAGGTTGTTCAACTTAACAAGGACCTGGAAGAAATTCTATCTTGGGGTGACAGTAACCAAGTGGAATTTAACGATACAAAAACCCAGACAGCAGTTTTTTCTAAAACTAACTTTGCTGAACCCGACATAGTTATGTCGGGGCACTCCATTCCCCTAGCATCGTCGCTCAATTTGTTGGGCGTTAGTTTCGGAGCAAATATGTCCTGGCATGAACATGTTGCAGGCATAGCAAAGAGAGCTTCTCAAAAGTTGGGAATATTATTTCGAACCAGAAAGCTTTACACCCCACAACAACTGTTAATTCTTTACAAAGCTCAAATTCGACCAACTATGGAATACTGCTCCCACGTTTGGGGCTCCGCTCCCAAACATACACTGCATTTGTTGGATTCTGTTCAGAGAAGAGCGGTCCGTCTGATTGGGGACCCGGAATTGACCGGCGACCTTGATTCGCTGGAACATCGAAGAACGGTTGGCGACTTGAGTCTGTTCCAAAGCGGTGCATGTTAGAAATACACGTCGCGCTGGTGCTTCACATCCGTATGAGGTTCAGCTTGTTACTCCGCGTACAACGCTTTTCAAGCAATCTTTTATATGGAGAACGTCATCCCTTTGGAATAATTTTCCCACCGCCGTGTTTCCCACCAAGTACAATTTACAACGATTCAAGAAAAACGTGAATCGCTTTTTCCACACTCATGCCGCTCCTGGATCGCTTTAGGGCCTTCCCTGAAGCACGTGTGCTAGACCCATAAAAAAAGTCAATTCTATTAATAAGTCTTCCGAAGTAAATAAGATCCACAGCTTTTGAAAATTTTGCCTATTGCACGAAGCTTTTGCTCAAGAGTTAACTTATGTTCTCAACTTCCCAGCAGAGGCACCAGCATTTTTATTGCTCGACTCGGGGCCAAAAATTTCAAGAACGGAAGATCCTTCACAATATAGACCCATAACGTGCTTACGGATTCTATATCAAATACTCACAGCATGTGTTGCAAACAAAATATACAAGAACATCAGCACTAACAGCTAATTAGCAGAAGAGCAGAAAAGTTGTAGAAGGAATTATGAGAGTTGCAAAGAATAATCGATTCGACTTTACTACAACAGGCTCCAAAATCTCAATGAGATATCCATATGACCTTCATAGCTTATCGAAAGGCTTTCGATAGTGTGCCGCACTCTTGGCTTTTAGAAGTTGATAAGATATGCAATTTACATCCTACTGTAGTGAAATTCCCTTACACCATCATGCAGCAGTGGCGTACGAGGCTACATTTGCATAACACAAACTGCTCAATAAGCACCAAGGAGATCCATCAGACGAGGAATTTTCCAGGGTGACTCTTTACGTCCCCTATGGTTTTGTTTCGCAATGAATTATTTATCTAACATGCCAAACAATACAAAATACGGATTTAAAATTAAAGCCAACAGAAGTAGGTTACATCCATTATCCCACCTATCGTATATGGACGACATTAAATTGTACGCTGCAAACCAAAAACAACTAAATGACCTAATAAATGTAACTCGCAGATTTTCCAAAGATATTCTTATAAAATTTGAAATTGATAAACGTAATGTCTTGAACATCATAAAAGGTAAAACGGTCGAAAACGATACTGCTTTACTAAATGGAGTCATTATTAAACCAATGGAGGATGGCAAAACGAATAACTATTTGGGATAACAGCAAGAGTGATTATTAGAAGATAGTCAGGGCAAAGAGAAAATAAGATAACATTTCTTTAAACATGTTCTGACATGCTGGATCTATTGAAGACCAAAATGAACACAAGAAATCTTATTGCAACAAAAAAACACGTATGCTCTTCCTGTGCTGGTGTATTTTTTGGAATCAGCAAGTGAATTGATACCGACGTGAAGGATATCCAAAGGGCGACTCGCACCATGATGACTAAGTATAACCTTTATCACCCCAGGTCAGCTACAATTAGTACAACCCTACCCAGAGATAAAGGAAGACGGATGGATGTTATGGGATTGGAGCGCATCGACTGCAGTGGTCATTTCGCAGATAAAGGAGCTTACTTTATAAACTGAGAGATTTCTTTTGCCATAAATCAGAGACCTCTAATGCATAGCATAGTAAGATCTGCTGACCAAGATTACTCGCCAGTTCATCTCACTAACGAACATAAAGAGATAATAATGGTGAAAAATTAGAATAATGGACCCGAAAAGCGCTGCATCATCAATACCACAACGACCTACCTTACCTAGACACATTAGCATAAAACAGATGATTGAAAGATGGATTATTTTTCTCAGAAATAGAGGGATCTATATTGGTGATAAATACAAATGATTTATAAAAAAATTTGTAATAAAGGATCGAAACATAGAAACTGATAAATGTCGGAAATGTCATCAAAAGTCGGGAAATATACAACATATAAAAACAGGATGCACTACTTAGCTAATGCTGACTATTTGCACAGGCATATCAGCTTTGCAAGATTCTGCACCAAAAGCTGGCAAATAAATATAATCTCTTAAATACTTATCCATATTAAAAATACCAACCGCTCCCAGTGTTGGAAGATGACTCGTGTAGATTCTGTTATGATCGAGTAATTATCACCGACAGACAGGTGACAAATAACCGACCCAACATCGCTTTGGTCCATAAGAAAGCGTTTGGTCTCTTGTAAAAAGAAAGCTCAGAGGAAATACTCAGAGGACTTTAACTCAGTTGTCTCGTGAGATTCGAAAAATTTGCAGAGTATACAGAAAATCTCGTCGATAGAATGCCTCAAAGATGTCAGGCAATTATTGATGCAGGAGGCGACTGGCCACGTTCTTACTTCACAGACTGTACTGCACGAATGTGTGTAAAAACACGAGTTCAAAAATATGTATAATGTAATACTTGTGCACACTTTTCTTTGTATTGTTTTTAAAAAATTGCGACATATCGCTTTCCCCTCCTTATCTCGAAAAGTACTGATCGAAAAATTTTGAAAAAATCCTGGAATATTCTCCATAGGGTGTAGATTGAATGAAAATTATCGAGTGCTCTACCTTTAATACTTTATATGGTATATAAAAAAAAAACTTCAAGGTCATCAGTTTTCAATTAAGATCGGAAAAAATTTTTGTTGAAAACTCATTTGGAGTGTTCTGTGTGAAGTCGCCGATCATTTTATATCTCTGTAACAAAAATTTTTATTTTAAGAGCAATCTGTATTTATTTAGAACAAAGTTATTAATGTGAGTTACGCTAATTCTGATTTCAAGTGACGAAACACTCACACACAATATCTAATTTAACTGTCCTAAGCTAAAGATTAGATATATGTCGTTTAAACTAAGTTCTTCATTAATTTAAAAGACAATGATACGGATTTACATAGCAAACTATAATTATTATACATCACATTAATTAAAATGTAGGTAGATTCCATCCCAAAAAAATTAGTTCATTGATCGATCTACTGGTATTCTAAACAAACAGACGTATTGTTAAGCTTATTAAGAGTTGTGAAATTTTTCTTGCATATCATTACAGATGTGAAAATCTACTATTTAAACAATGACTGACAAGTAGATACTCGAATAGTTCGGTATGTTTTTAGAATCAAAATTGCATTATGAGACTGCTCCAACACCTATGACATATAAACACGTTAGTTAAAAAATTGCATGCTCCAACTAAAAACTGGTTTCATTGTAAGTAAACTTCTAGAAGGAAGACCAAGGAAGGATAACAAAACGTACTTCACGCGTTTACGTAAATACCGACGACTCAATTCGCAAACAATCAAGTACTTTAAAAATACCCATAAGTACGTTACGATGCATTATTGCTAAGCTTTATGTATGTGCCTCCACAAAGTAAAGCTAGTACAAGAATTAAAGAGAACTGAAATTGCTCAGAGGCTCAACTTTGTTAAGCAAATGTTTGAACACTTTTAAACAATTCCAAACCTAGGAAAAAGCACATTTCCACCGTAACTGCTACGTCAATAAACATAACTGCCGTAATTGGAGTCCATTAAAAAAAGACCATCATTAAAAGTCTTTGAATTTCTCCAAAAACGGCTTGGACCGCAATGTCAGCACGTCGAATAATCGGCCCATACTTCTTTTAGGGTAACATATGTCGCACACCTAAAGATATGTGAATATGATTGGAAACTATATGCTCTCTGTAGAAAATATTGTATTTATAACCAAAGCGAGAACTTGATTTGAGCAAGATGGAGCGAAGTACTCACTCTAAACATTCCCGAATAAATTGATTTCCAAAAGAGGAGACCTATGTTGGCTTCCAAGTTGTCCTGATTTGACACCAATAAGTTTTTCTTCATGAGAATATTTCAAAACTTGAGTTTACAGTAACGCTGATTACTACTTGATACAAAAACAAAAATATCGGGAAAGAAATGACAGTGATCACTAAAACTATATATATATATATATATATATATATATATATATATATATATATATATATATATATATATATATATATCGGACTAACACTTCCGACCCCCCCACCTACAATCTGCGTAGACGTCGACCTGTAAATGACGGCGACCGCACGTCATTTTCTCAGTTAGCTTCAAGCGGCAGCAGCAGCAAGATCACAGTATCGAGTAGCAGCAGGGAGCAAAAGCATTTGAAAATGCCAAATGAGATTTTTGCGAAATGTCGTGTAAATTCATGGTTAGGCGAACGGATTGAAACACGAAAGTTTAATGTATTACATTCCACCATCCGTGAAAACCTCTGTTGTAACATATATATATATATATATATATATATATATATATATATATATATATATATATATATATATATATATACAATATTTAATGGACTGGTACTACTCTGTTTTTTGGTGTACTGAAGTGGACGAAAAATCACAGATATGAATCGAAGTCTTCATCGAATATGCCGTACACACCATCAAGGTAAAAGGCTTAGAGAGTCTGAATGAACAACATATTTTAAGAATGTCGTGTTAATTCCTCCTAAAACTTTTATTACTAGAGCTTGAAGAAGGGTTAATTCATTTTTAATAAAGATACACGGAACGGTTATTCTTGGTTCTCACAAATTACTCAGAAACATAAATTTGATCAATGATCATTAAACAAGCATGAGACGTGATCATCACCATCTGGCCATAACACGTGCCAACCCATGTAGATCGAATATTTAATGCGTCACAATTGTTTTTTAAATCTTACGTAATAATAATAATAGTCACAATAAAGTCTTTCTTTGCATAATCAATGCATGCAAAAAAGACTTACCATCGAGAAGAAGGCAGAAGGAAGAGGTATCATATATGATTACTACACACAAAACAAATACAAGCACTTAGGAAATTCTTTCACACCAAGCAAAGCACCCTCCATACAGCAACAGTGAAAGCAGACAAAAACTTCACACCTTTCGACTTATCCCGGGCAGACCACCCAGCAGACACACACAGTCACACCCAATTACAACAGGAAAAGATGAAAACGTGGTCAGAAAAAACACTCGTCATAGGAGCCACAGGCCTTACACCAACAACATTCAAACGTCAGAGATTTTGGAACCACATTGACCAAACGTGAGAAAGAAGAACCAAAATAATAATAATAATAAATAAATAACAAAGGCCAATGAAAAGGACACCATGAGACAGAAACCATCAACAATGTAACACTCGATAACATGCTCGACAAAGAAACATACAAATATCTACGCTTCCATCAAAGCATCAAACTCAACCACACTCATATCAAAACAGAGCTCAGAACCGAATTCAATAACAGACTCGCGAAACTTTTACAAACAAAACTCAACTCCAAAAATCTCACTAAAGTCATCAACACGTTCGCTATACGTATGCTCTCATATTCATTTGGTATCATCAATGGTCACACACAGACATAGAAAACATTGACATCCTTATACGTTCTCAATTCACCAAATACAGGAAATTACACCCCAATGCGTGCAAAGAAAGACTTACTATCGAGAGGAAGGAAGGAGGAAGAGGAATCATAGATATAAGATCACTACACACAAAACAAATACAAGCACTTAGGAAATTCTTTCACACCAAGCAACCCAGCCTCCACACAGCAACAGTGAAAGCAGTCACACCCAATTACAACAGGAAAAATGAAAACGTGGTCAGAAACAACACTCCACGGAAAACACAGATACTACATAGAACAAGACCACGTAAATAAAAAACAATCATACACCTGGTTACAGGATGGGCAGCTATTCCCTGAAACAGAAGGCTTCTTACTTGCCATCCAGGATGAAGTCATATTAACCAGAAACTACCAAAACCATATCATCAAAGACTCAACTGTTACAGAAGTCAGATGCAGAAAATGCCACCAGCATAAAGAAATGATCGAACACATAACAAGCGGATGTAAAATATTAGTCGAAACGGAATACACAGCCAGACATAACTCAGCGGCAAAAGTACTTCACCAAGCACTAGCCACTACATACAAACTTATAGAAAACACATATCTTACTACAAATACACACCAACATCCATACTTGAAAATAAAGATTACAAGCTCTACTGCGACACATCTATCTAATTGACATAGCTATCCCCAACGACATAAACATCCAAACGATATACACAGAAAAAAATCTTCAAATAACAGACCTTACAATAGAAATAAAAAGGCAATGGAAACAAGAAAAAGTCATCATCAGCCACAGGCCTTAAACCAACAACATTCACACTACACTTAATACAATTAGGACTCAACACAAAAATACACAAAAACATTCAGAAGTCATTTTGAAAACATATAACATTGTTAGGATATTCCTTAATACTCAGCGGTAAGAGCGTTTATGTTAACTTGGCTTAAGCCCGTCAGCCAAACATGGAACCACATTGACCAAATGTGAACAGTAATAATAATAATAGTAGTAATAATCATAAAGATTAGTAATCTTTATTTTATTTTTTATTAAAAACTTCTTATAGATATGGTAATCGCCTGGACTATTTTAAATATATTTACAGTAATAGAATCTACTGTCTCTAAGACAATAGCATCTCATAAATAATACATCAGATAACAGCTAATACATTTGTTTTCTTAATAAGTTAGTAGCCTTAAAAAATTTGCATGTCCAAAAATTAGTTTAAGGTCATTAAGAACCCGTTACAATTCCATAAATTAATTGTTTTTATGTTTTATTAATAAATTTTTAAATGTTAGATTTTGCATAGGAAATGGGCGAGGCGATGTTTTTAAGATTAAATTTTATTTTTAAACTGTTTAATTGAATATTAGTGTTAAATGTCAATTTTAATATTCATTAATTACATACCCATTAGTTATTATTAGAAGTATTAGATACTATAAAGTATTTCAAAAGAGGCTGTGGTATATTAGATTGTATTTGCCTACGAATTTTTAGTTTACAAGGTTGTTAATTGAATTTTTCTTTTTTTAATTACAGGACGATATCAAAGTCTTCTGACAATGACCAGCAATCTAGTGAGAGTAGGTATGTATATAATTGTATTGTTTCAAACTTGCAACAAACACAAACAGCTACAGTTCTTTAATAAAAATACTGGTGCATTAAATTGCTTAAGCATCCTAGTATATACAAGTATACTGATTACGGAACGATAGTTCTGCCAGCTTTTCCGGTAAGGGTTTCGCCCAGAGTCAGGTTATAAACCAAAAGCTTCCGACAATCCAATAAAAAGGCTCAGAGTTGTATAGCAGCCGAGAATGGAATGGACTCAGAACCCGCTCCCCTTTGCGTGAAGAGTTGTTATGAATAACACGAAAAGAACATTGAAAAACGCCAATTTTAAAAACATAACCTTAAGTTAAATTTGCAATATACTGCCTCAAATGTGTAAAATAGTAGACCATTTTGTGTACAGTTGTTTTAGTTAATTATTTAAAATATTCTGAAATCGCCCATTCTATTAGATATAGGTATTACTCAGTATATATCACCACTACACCAAACATTTTATTTTTGCACTCGACGCGCGTTTCGGTAACCATGTTAGCTTCATCAGGAGCGATGATTGACTAAAGCTAAACTACAAATCTACCCTATTTATACTTAGCCTAATCCTTGAATTACTAAGGCGGAACTAATGGCAAAGGCGAGGCCATCAGTTCCGGTCAAGTAACCAGTAGAGGGGAGTACAAACAATAAGCCCGCTGTCTTTATTTAAACTACTTTCACATTTTTAATTTTCCATACTTTCGTATGCGTTCAACAATCTCCTATCAGATATATTTTTAATAATACTTAGGTTATCTAATGTTACAGTATAATCAGCTTCAAGAGCATGTTAGACTTTTCTGTTTTACTGTATTTTAAATGTGCTAAATGTTCTTTAAGTCGTGTTTTATTTGAACTTTTAGTTTGCTCGACATGCTTTTCGTCCCAATCATTACAACTAATTTCATATATTCCACATTAATAAGTAGACATAAGTTCAGACCAATCATGTCTCCATACCATATAATCCAAAATATAGCAGAGAACTCAATGCGGTATTTAATAAGGTAGGCCTCACCTTATCCTATAGGTCATCAGACAATCTGAGGAATATTTTAGGAAATCCCAAAGATAATATTCTTAATTGTGAGAAAAGTATATTTGAACTCCGTTTCTCTATTTTCGCATGTTTTTAATATGTCAAATTTCCCATTCTTGATCTGACCAACAAGATTAGATCATGTAGACTGCTAGTGTGGCTGGTAGCATGTATTCATTTATAGCTACTGAGGTATCCTCTTTAAACAAAAATTTAACTAGCGCCTTCGAGATGAGCTAATTTGAATATTGATAGATGAATCGAGTGTCTTCAAATGATCTAGATTAACATGTTGTTAATTTTAACGAATCCTGTGTCGAGGTGGTCATTTATGCGTTTACGGAAATTTATCTAGATTCCTACAATTAAAATTTTTTTAAATAAATGATAAACGAAAACATATGAACTTTTTACTTTTATTAGATTTTAGCAATAAGGAAAAAATTACAAAGTGCAATATCTTTCACAAAATTGCTAGGTAGTAATCAAGGAATAGAAATTTTAGCTAATGATTCGTGGAAATATTACTTTTTCTTCCTTAAAATGGTATTTTAATATTTAAACCATGAAATTCTACAAAAAACTTCAAAACTTATAACCTTTACGCCCTTTGTTCACTGAAATTAAATAAATGGATATTTATATATGAAATATTTAGTTATCAATTCTGCTATAATACACTAGGTTCTCTTTGTCTAAAATACGTCATTAACGTTTTCATTTTGTTATGTTTTTTGTTTCCTGAAAAATTGTTGGGTTGTTTTACCCAGTAGTTTGCTGGCAAACACGTAGTTCCAAGATAAATACTAAATGTTACTTTCCTCTGTTCCTCTCCTAATGAGTTAACTTAATCCAAACATTACATCCGATATATTAAATGGTAGGCCTTGTATGGTGAGACATAAATCATGAAAAAAAAATTGGGTAAAGAACGGGCCCGTGTTAAAATTAAAAACAATGAAACAACATAATTTTCAAATTCGAAGTAGCACCCTGTTACACCCTCTCTGACTAGTTTAACCACTTACTGTGACTATGTATAATTAAATTAAATTTTTTCACTCTCTCAACCAAAAGCCGAGAAAAATTCTTTACTCTATTACAAGTATATAAATTTTATCAATATAGTTCAAAATTATAGGTTAATTTTAGTATTAAATGTATACAATATTTTAAATATGATATATTATTTTTATTTTTTTTATCGTCCACCTCCCCATCTGAGTAGAGATTTTTACCCTTTTTCGTATTCTGAGGATATTGGCGTGGATGTCGTAATACCCGTCAATGTTGTCCAAGTGCCGAATCATACATTTTTGTATTTTACTGCCACGGACGTTATTGCATTTCTGCAAACCATTACTACCTATTTACGTGGCCAGGCCATATATACTTAAATAAGTATACCGACCTGCCGGGATTGGGACCCGAGACCTTCTGCATCAGAAGCAAGTACTATGCCACGGAGCCACAAGCCCACTGTAGAGATTAAAAATTATTTTTCGTGATACTGCGGATCTGGAAATATGAGGAAATGCATTTCAGAGTATGATGCAAATACAATACATCAACAGAAATACTAAGTCTTTTATATTTAACATTACTTTCTATATTTTCAAATAAACAAGAGACTGGGTTGGGTAAAACATAACAAATAATCCTGGATATAAAGAATGCAATATAAATTTAATAATATCAAAATTAAGATTTGTTAAAATATAACTCAAATGTATAGTGAAGGAATATTTCTTTAGTCATTATAGTGGCCTAAAATAATAACAACTAATTTCTAAACTATAATTTGACTATGTTGTGAATGTGGAATCTTTGGCATAATGACGCTACTCAGTATATATCACCACCACACCAAACACTTTATTTTTGAACTCGATGCGCGCTTTGCTAGCTATGTTAGCTTCATCACGAGCGGTGACTGACCATGATGATTTGACGACAATTCTCTGCTACATATATCTTAAATTGTAAGAAAGGCTCTGACCACTTATACTCTTGTACAAACCGCCAGGTTTTAGAATAAACAATGCTGTTCTAGGTTTTCTTATTATTTGTACTTCCCTTTGTAAGGAAGTATTGTTTTCATGAAAAAATCACCCTTCAAATTTATATGTCTGTCTGTTGGCACTATAAATCTCGAATGAAACATGGTACACATATAATATTTGAAGTAGGAAAAGAGCAAATCGTTTTTGAGCGATATCGTTTTAGAGGAAGAGAATGGAAAGGATAGGGACTGATAAGTTTTGTGTAGTATCGATACTATTATGAGTAGGGGGGAGGAGGTTAGCGAGGTTGTTTCAAATATATCGTATTAAAGCTCATGTTCAGGGTTTTCCGTAGTCGTGAATTATATTATTGTTTCCTTATTTCCAGTTTTAATATAAATGGTATATAGAAGGAAATTTCAGGTTTCAGTTGTTTCTTTAAAACCATTCACCTGCTCTACACTTTTCTTAATTAATATTTTACAATGAAGAATCTATCAACAAAAATATCGAGCATAAGTTATTCCTTAGTGAGATAATCAAATTTTATATTTATTTTAGGACTGTATGTTTGCAAAGGAAGTAATGAATCATTCAGTTTACGAACATTTTTGAATAAAAATTTAATTTTGAATAGGAACTAATCGTTTATACAAATAAAGTAAGTAGCTAATGGAATTACGGATAAACTTTGTTACTTGGTAAAATGCCATTAGCAAGTCATTAAAACGCTGTTGAAGAAAAGTACTTAATTAAGAAAGAAGATTGTATAATTTCTAATGATTTCAATTACCACTTTCCGTAAATTACCTGAAAGCATTTAAATTAGTTGTTATAAGTACTATCATCAACTTTTAAAACTAATTAAATATAAATAGCTTAAGTAGTAAAAATCATTATAAAAATTCTGCATGGGTTATTTACGGGTATATGTATAAAAATTTTACCCCCCGTGTTACCCAAATCAAAA
Organism: Pachyrhynchus sulphureomaculatus; assembly: GCA_019049505.1. Lineage (NCBI taxonomy): Eukaryota > Metazoa > Arthropoda > Insecta > Coleoptera > Curculionidae > Pachyrhynchus > Pachyrhynchus sulphureomaculatus. The sequence continues at coordinate 75,960,654 of CM032453.1, read as the reverse complement.
CAAATTTTATATGTGCATATACTTTGACGACAAGACTATATCTCGCCCACCTAAATGATTTATTTTTTGCATTTGCTTTTTTCCTATTATACGAGTATATAACGAATTTGTCCTCAAAAATCTTCATTTCATACGTTTTCTTGTAAAATATGCACGTTTTAAGGTAACAAAGGCCTATTGCCCAACCGGCATGGAGGGTAATATTTTTCCACCTTACATTACTTTTATACTACATGACTCCCGTTACCTTTAAAGTAGTCCCCCTGCATCCGAATACACCGGTCCAACCGTATTTTCTCTGCCATCTCGAAACGACGACCCTTTCACCTCATGTTCATATGAGGAACATCCCGAAGTCACAGGACGCCAAGTCAGGCGAATTGGGGATGACACCAACAGTGTTCTGTATAGAATGAACTGTGGACCGGTACATTGTCGTATAATAAATGCAGCACATGTCGGTTGTCAAAACTGATATGATCTCTTCCAGAAAATAAGCAACTTGAGGATTCCATCAATAACGAATGTCTAAGATGGTAGTATAGGACACGCAACGCTGTATTGCAAGAATGGATGTAGGATAATATCGGGTTGTTATTACTAGTATTTGATTTTTCTTCTGACAATACTCACTTAGTTTAGTAACATATCGTATAATCGTCCTTAAGATGAAAATATATCTCATTCAAATACATGCACCTACTTTTACTTTTTTGATAAATCTAATTGAGCTATATTATTAAAACTATACGCCAGCTAATCAAAAAAGTAATTTGTCACATGAAACTCGTTATCAAACTTAGATATTATTAATAAATTATCCAGTACATTCAGAATTGGTTTTGTATATTCAAATTTTTATCTGATATTTTAATCTGCAATATTGTTGACAAATATGTACAGCTTCTTGTTGTAATCTCAGATTGTCAGTTAATATGAGAATAAAAGATCTTTTGATAAAACTATTTGTTAGATCGTAGACAGGTAGATTTTAAATTAATTTTATGTACAAGGTCATCGAAGAAAACCAAAATATTAATTTAGATTATATATATATATATATATATATATATATATATATATATATATATATATAAATATATATAACGATCGTTTGATAAAACTATTTGTTAGATCGTGGATAGGTAGATTTTAAATTAATTTTATGTACAAGGTCATCAAAGAAAACTGAAATATGTATTCAGATATATATACATATGTATATATATATATATATATATATATATATATATATATATATATATATATATATATTGTATTTATGCGTGCTTTGCTCTTACATTAAAAGCACGGGCGTCCTTCTATGACTCACCAAACTAGAACATGCATGTTGCGGTCCATATCAGAGTTCGTCAGCCAGCATAAGTGAAGAGGCAAATCATAAACAACCAATATCAGCATGAGAGATTTAAAAAGCATATATATAGACAAGAGATCTGGGTCAGTTGCCATTATAGACATATGCTTAAAAGTCTCAGTAGCCAACGAAACGTCACCCGGATAGATGAAACGACTAAAACTTTTAATTCAAAAGTAAGACGCATAGGTAAAATAAGATTTAGTACCTTTGATATTTTAAGCGAATAGGGTACTAAGATCGCTACTAAATGAATAGCGGTATGTGTAGAAATAGAGTACTATTACCACTAAAATAAAGACCAACATAAACGGGAACGCTAATGATCGTGGTATAGAGATCCCTTTAGTATTTTACCATCCTTCTTCACTTTTTTGGCGATGTTTCTCGCAGGAGTGGACTTCCAATGTTAACAGGAGATAGCGTAGAGGTAACTCTAAAAAATAAAAAACAATATAAACAAGAATACTGCCGCTAAAGCAAATCTTTTCTTTTTTCTATATTTTTAGCGGACGATAAACAGTTACCTTTTTTAGGATCGTGGCTATGTGTTATGCTGTCCCCTGGTGAGACTGGAATTGCGATCCTAGCAGAAAAATCGCCAAAAAAGCTAAGATGGAGGGTACAGTACTGAGGAGATTTCTATACCAGGATCAGCAGCATCCCCGTTTATACTGGTCTTAATTTTGTAGAGTTATACGGGTAGCGCAACATCCAATAGTGGTATTAGGACTTTATCTTTACAGTTCTTCTATTCTTTAATAGCTGTGCTAGTACCTTTTTTACTTATAATAACAAAGGTTGTCTTTTGCTTTTAAGTTAAAAATTTTGTCGGTTTTACACCGGATGGTGGGAAGTTTGTTGACTACTGACACTTTTGGGTATATGCCATATATACATATACACATATACATATATACATATATATATATATATATATATATATATATATATTATATATATATATATATATATATATTTAATTATAGTAGCATCCACCGAAAACTTACCACATCCGTAACTTTAATGCTTTTGTGGTTTTTTGTCGGCCTGATGACAACATAGACTACCAACAATATCCGGTTCAGACTTGAATATCACTAAATAAGTTACTAAACTCGATGTCAAAAATAATTTTTAAAATGGAGTACCATTTCAACATCATGGTCTTTCTTACAGTTGTGTTCTGTCTTGAAAAGTGTTTTTGATTAATGTATATTGACAACATTTTATTTTTAATATTTGTGTAACTCTCTAAGTGTCCTTTTATCATGTTTTTTGTAATCATACCTACTACCTGGCCAACAAAAATGCAAATTTTATTGTCTTCACCAGAGATGAATTAACTGCTAAATTTTTGTAAGTAATTTCTCATACAGCCTTATAATTTATTGAATCACATTTTAAAAATGAACGTTTTAAATTTTTCTAGTTTGCATTTTTAGAATCCAGAAGAAGCCACCATTAGGCAGCGAAAGCTTGATAACAAAAATAAAAAGCAGATACTAGAGCCTTTAGATCTTTGATTGCTCATCTCTTCTCCTTATAAAGGCGTTTCCCAGTAGTTAAACATACGATTGTTATATATATATATATATATATATATATATATATATATATATATATATATATATATATACATGTATATATATATATATATATATATATATATATATATATATATATATATATATATCGTATATATATAAATATATATACATCATATATATACACATATATATATATATATATATATATATATATATATATATATATATATATATATATATATATGATGTATCTGGGTGTGCAATTATTGCGTATTGTAATGACTGGTGGGTCGTAGACATTTTGCTAAAATCTCATTTGCTTGATGCTTACGGGTCGTTGGTCATCGGCTAGGAAGCATTAATAATGCTTAATCAGATTTTGGCGAAACATCTTCGACTTACCAGTCAAAACAACACTAATCAACAGAAGCACAGCCAGATATATTAGAAAATATATTCCGCCATCCGTCAATCACTACACACATTCTTTATATATATATATATATATATATATATATATATATATATATAATTTATTTCCATTCTATATATATATATATATATATATATATATATATATATATATATATATATATATATATATAGATATATATATATTATATATATATGTATATATATATAGAATCAAAAAATGTTTTACAAGAACTTATTGCGCCCATCGTCGGATCAAAGTCTCCTTCAACTGCTGCCATTGTTCTCCATCGTGTGTTCTCTTCATCCAGTCATGTCCAATTAATTCTTTTATGTCATCTGACCACCTAATTTTTGGCTTCTTTTATTTGTTCGAGATCTCCATTCTATAATTTTTCGTGTCCACCGATTGTTCTTCACCCTTCCAATATGCCTTACCCAGTTCCACTTTAATGTACAGACCATTTCTATTACATCTGTTACCATGGATTCTTATCTTATTTCTGTGTTTGGTATGCGATTCTTAAATTTAATAATTAGACCCTTCCCCACTACCTATTTAATATATAGTTTACAATTTAGAAATAAAATTTGTATTCTGACACAAGAACTCAATATAAGTTCAAAATATGTATGCATTAATTTATTAATCGATGTAATAGTTTATATGTTTATTATTATTTGGATGTAATAGGTTGTATATTTATTTATTATTCTTATAGACACAAATAAATTTCCTTATTATCATTACTATCCTACTAGGGTCTAAACTGCTATCTAAATTTTTGTTAAGTCCTGAATTATTTGTCCTGGTGCCGCTATGACACTTCCTGTAAAATCATAGCAATTGTCAAATATTGTAGAATCAATATGATAAATCATAAATTTTTATAACTTCTCGAGTTGTTATCAAATTAAAGTAGATTTTACAAGGATTTCAAATGTATAAGTAAATACTAGGCCAATTAATGAGTTCTGAAAGCGAAAATGAGACAAAATGAATTAATGAGTCGAAATACATTTATTCTTCAGTCTAATCTCCCTTAAGCTCAATACATTTTTTCCAGTGATTTTCCAATTCATTTACCCCATCTCTAAAGTGGTTTTCCGGAAAATGTTTAAAATATTCATCTACGGATGCTATCAGCTCATCATTTGTTAAAAGATGCTTCCCTCGTAGAAATCTTTTGAAGTTTGGGAACAGATGGAAGTCAGACGAAGGCCGATCTGGCGAATAGGGTGGATGTTCCAACAATTCGTATTTTAATCCGACAAGTTTTGCCGTTGCCAAAGCACCTCTGTGAGTAGATGCACTGTCATGATGAAAGATGAGTTTTTTCTTTTGCAAACCGGGCCTTTTTTCACAAATTTTCTCATCCAGCTGGTTCTAAAGGTTGCAATAATGCTGTGATTGTTTGAAGGTAATCAATTAACAAAATTCCTTTTGCAACCCAGAAAACTAATGCCATAATTTTTTTGGACGACTTTAACCACTTTGGCTGCTTTGGAGCTGAACAACCGGGCTTAGTCCACTGTGCGGTTTGTTGTCACAGTTCAGGATCATACTGGTAAATTAAGGTCTTATCCATAGTTACAAAATGACGAACAAAGTCAGTTTTATTCTTTGTGAAACGAGGCAAACGTTGTTTAGAAAGTTTCTCTCGAGTGCGTTTTTGTTCCGATGTTAAGAAATGTGACACCCATCTTGTGTATAGCTTTCTCATACCCAAAACATTAGTTAAGATCTCTGATCTACTGATCCATGTGAGATGCTGAGAACCTCAGCTAAATCATCTATGGTTAATCGCCGGCCTTCATTGCCATATCTTGTACTTGCACAATAGTTTCTTCAGTTGTTGCTTTTTTCGGACGTTCTGAACGTGGATCATCATTGACGCTTGTACGATCACGTTTAAACTCTAGAGTTAATCTATGAACAGTTGAAAATGAAGGAGCAAACTCCTTTAACACTTTGACTAACTTTGCATGGTTACCTATAAACCTTTCGTAACAAAGAATTTCATCACCGCACGATATTCGATTTTTTTCCATTTTTAAAAAATACTCAAACACGTCTACTTTAACCAGCTGATAAACAATGAATGACTTGATAGATCCACTTGAATTTTAGAGTGTGTTCATGTGACAGATATAGCTTTAAAATGGTGTTTAATATTTGGTTCAAGTGAAGCTCCATAGGTGTCGCTTTCAAAACTTATTGACTGACCTGATATATCCGTGTTGTGCACATTAATATTCAATAAAAGTTTATTGAGAATTGAGATGTTATTTAAGAATTTTAAAAAAGAAACAATTTGTAGAAATACAAAGGATCCAATAAATAGGTTCAAATTTGTTTATCCTATTGCTGGAACACAACGTACGGAAAGAGCAAGCTTGGGGCAAAAAGCGTAACACCGGTTCTTGGAAATTCAGTTGCTAGCATTTAAACGAGAAGGAACGTGACTCTTGAGTTCGAGAATTTAAATAAACAAAGATTCTACAGATGAAGACCCAAGTGTTCCGCTGAACAAAAAATGAGTACCGAAATTTAAAGAAACCGGTTCAATTTTATGTAAAACTCAAGCAGGGGACCAAAGACAATAATGAGCAATGCAAGCATGAAGTGCGTTCTGGTGTTAGTTCTCGAATATCCCAATCTTAATACACAAACGATTAAGTGTCATAAATTGGCCCAGAAATTCGTTACAACTCATTCTTCGTAAATATTTCTATCTGTACCCCTACAGCTGATGCAAGAATTAAGCCAAAAGATATTTCCCAGAAGCCGAGCTTTGTTAATTAAAGATTTACACGTTTTTTCAACATTTATTAACATATTATTCTTAGATGATGCACATCGTTATTTTAAAGGTCACACCAGTAAACACAATTGAGTCATTGAAATCTGACATATTAAAAAAACATAGTGACAGCTTGAACCACAACGTCTACAAGTGCAGTAATCATCCCATACTTCTTTAAAGATGACAGAGGTGCAATTTCTAGGAATATGTGAAGATACTTGGGGACTTGCCGAAAAAGCAAAAGTTAACATCAAGATTATATTTTTTTTAAGAAATAAATTTCGGAGAGTAATAAGTTATCTTTATGGTATTGTTTTCTCATATGTTTTTTCCTACGAATATTTTAAAATTAACCTTGCTTATCGGACATCGTAAACCATATAAAATTATTTTAAACTTTATTTTTGTTCTACTTCACACTGTCTGTTACTAGAAACCATATAAAAAGAGGAATTTTGACACTAAATGCGTCTTCATTAATAGACGTGTTGACGGCTCTTTAGATGAATAGGTCAAACTGTCTAATTTAATTTAAAACATTTGAAATTCTGGTGACGTCTTTAACCTTTAAAGTTGATTAATCATTTAATTTTCGTGTATAATTATGAATACGCAAATATTTAATAAAGTATATTTTGACCGTGCCGTGTATTTTAATGCTCTTTTAACGAAATTAGTGTAGCTGACAGTTCACAAATGAGATAACAAAAGGACACATACGATTAGACCAGACATAAGCATTATCGCCTGAATAGAAACGTAGATATTTTTATAACATCAACATGGAGAATCATGAAAAAAATAAGTTCTGTAAATGTAAGTACATATGCAGGATATTTTTTTATATATATTTGGGTATTATATTTATTTGATTATACAAGGGGAAGGAAAAACACCACCTACTATTCCCATATTGCAGTCAAAGATGCCCGATGTTGCCTTCAGACAGCGTATCGTAAAGCGCATTTTAATGAAGCTAGACACCAAAAAGGCTTCTGGCGCTGACGGAATACCTGCCATAGTTCTCAAAAAATGTGCAAGGAAACTAACACCAGTTTTCTGTAGACTTTTCAACCTATCCTACAGAAAAGGAATATTTCCGTCCTGCTGGAAATGTGCCACGGTTCAGCCGATACCTAAAAAAGGTAAGAAGACCTTGCCAAATAACTACCGACCAGTCGCACTGCTTTCAATATTATCGAAAATCATGGAAAAGGTTATCAATCAGCATCTTCTAAAATATCTTGAACAATTCAATATTATTAGCGATCACCAATATGGCTTCCGTAAACATAGATCAATAGGAGATCTTCTGACTTATGTAACACATGTTTCGAACAACGCAGTTGAACACTTTGAAGAATCTCGAGCGGTTGCTTTTGACATATCCAAGGCATTCGACCGTGTTTGGCACGATGGACTGTTGGCTAAGCTACGCTCTTGTGGTATGTCTGAAAAGTTCTGTTTGTAGCTCTCATGTTTCCTCAGAGAGCGTTCTTTACGAGTGGCGGTCGACGGATTTCTTTCTAACACCTTCACAATCAACGCCGGTGTGCCCCAAGGCTCCATACTGTCTCCTATTCTCGTTCTCATTTACATTAACAATCTGCTGGAAAAGACCGGGAATCCAATCTGCAGCTTTACAGATGACAGTATGCTTATCTCTTCATTCACTTTGAACGCTCGGACATCGGCTGCTCAGGCGAATATCCGCAGACAGCAGGAGGTCGTTCAACTTAACAAAGACCTGGAAGAAATTCTACTTTGGGGTAACAGTAACCAAGTGGAATTTAACGCTACAAAATCCCAGGCGGCAGTTTTTTCTAAAAAAGTTAACGTTGCTGAACCCGACATAGCTATGTCGGAACACTCCATTCCCCTAGCATCGTCGCTCAATTTGTTGGGCGTTAGTTTGGGAGCAAATATGTCCTGGCATGAACATGTTGCAGGCATAGCAATGAGAGCTTCTTAAAAGTTAGGAATATTATTTCGAACCAGAAAGCTTTACACTCCACAACAACTGTTAATTCTTTGCAAAGCTCAAATTCGACCAACTATGGAATACTGCTCCCATGTTTGGGGCTCCGCTCCCAAACATACACTGAATTTGTTGGATTCTGTTCATAGAAGAGCTGTTCGTCTGATTGGAGACCCGGAACTGACCGACGGCCTTGATTCGCTGGAACATGAAACGGTTGGCGACTTGAGTCTGTTCTACAAGTATTTTCATGGAAAGTGTTCGAAGGATGTAGCCCGCTTAATTCCTCCCAAAGCGGTGCATGTTAGAAATACACGTCGCCCTGGTGCCACATCCGTGAGGTGCTTTGGACGCTTTAATTTTTATATGCCCCCTTTGGAACGCTGTGTTTCCCACCGGGTACAATTTACAGCGATTCAAGAACAACGTGAATCGCTTTTTCCGCACACATGCCGCTCCTGGAGCGCTTTAGGGACTTCCCTGCAGCACGTGTGCTAGACCATAAAAAAAAAGAAAAAAAAAAAGAAAAAAAAAACTGCTCACCAAATCTAATCATATTAAATAAGCTTTAGAAAAATGATTAGGACAGATTTGTAGACAGATTGACGGACGGAAAAACTGATTTGAAATTTTATATGGTATAATATGGTTTAACAATCAAATAAACCAGTGAAATGCGATCTGCCCACCTCATTTAACGCCTGGGCGATGCCAACCAGAAGAGACCTACAGTTTAACGTGAGATTCAAACAACATAATCGACAGATCGTACTCTTTTGACGTTTTCTACACTTTCTATTTGCAGCAAACCTCGACAACTGGAGACCCTACTACCCATGAACGTTTTCGGGGCATTTCAGTGAAGTATATTTTTGTTGGTGATGATGACCCTCGATCTATCCAGTCCGACCTTAAATATTTATCCCAGTCATGGACGAGAGGGACGCTGTCTCCATCGTCAGTCTTTTTCAGTCCAAATGGTACCCTAGTAACAGCATGGTGTAGGCAATTTCAATCGGAGTCAGCTCTGGAGCGGCGAAGAAGATTTCTTCACAGTGCAGTCTTTTCTGGTGCTAGTGACCTTCCGCCAAGAACCTACCTTTATATCAATGTAGGGTTTTTGAATCTGCCTATGTCTATTACGTAGCAGTCTGGCGATACGTGTGACGTAGGGAAATATCATACCCGAGACTCTGCTCTTTGCAATTAAGAATTACGCTGTAGAGCTAGGAATAAAAATAAAAGGTTTCGTAAATTCGGAGCAATTTAGTGGCTTAACGAAATTGTCAATCAAAGAGTCTGCACCTAACTCATGGGATGGAATGAACTGAAACACGTCGTAAATTGGTACCTGGATACCAAGCGCGGTCGAGGAAAATTCATTATTTTCGGAATCATCTCACTTATAAAGTGGTGTAAAAGTTAACCTAATTCTTCGTAAGACAAAAACTAAGTAGACCAATAATATTTAAGCTATCTGTAACAATTCTGACAGATCACTACATTATTTAAAGTTAACCTTTTGTGTGTAAAATTGCTCCGATATAATAATAAACCCATATTTCTTAATATTGGATAAATTGAAATAATAAAATAACCGGCTAAGTGCAAGTCGGACTTTCGCAATTAGTGTTCCATATGTTGACTGCTTTTAAAATGAGAATTGTTATGGAGGTATAAAATGACCACAAAACACACCCCAAATGAGTTTTCAACAAAGTTTTTTCCGATCTTCATTGAAAACTGATGACCTTGAAATTTTTGTTTTTTTATGTACCAGATAAATTATTAAAGGTAATTTTCGTCCAATCTACACCCTCTAGAAAATATTCCAGAAAGAAAAGTGTGCCCAAGTATTACATTATATATATTTTTGAACTCGTGTATATATATATGTAATATAAGCTTTCATTTGACACCCCACTCGATAACCTGGTAATTTTTTTTCACTTTTGATTTCACTCCCCAGAATTAACCCCCAACTCAAAATTTAACTTTCAAAACGACACGGCTCTGATAAGGCCATCAATTCCTATATTAGTGCCAAATTTCAACTTTCTATTACAAATAGTTTCGGAGAAAATCGGGTGTGACATACAGATGGACAGACAGAGAGACACCGAAGTAATCTTATAAGTGTTTCGTACGGAAAACTAAAAAATATACTTTTTATTTTACGCTTTAGCTTATCTTGATTAACGTAATTTTAAGGAAGTTCAAAATTATTTTATATTATATCTACACGTATATTTTATGACCTTGTGTAATTAAGTCTTTCAAGTATTTAGGTTAAAACCTACCTGTTCACGATCTAACAAATAGTTTTTATCAAAAGATCTTTTATTCTCATATTAACTGACAATCTGTTTGAGATTGCAATAAGAAGCTGTACACATTTGTCAACAATATTGAGGATTAAAATGTCAGATAAGAAAATTGAATATTTAGCATACGCAGGACTATTTCTAAATGTACTGGATAATTTATTAATAATATCTGTCTTTCGATAACGGGTTTCGTACGACAAATTATTTTTTTTATTAGCTAGCATATAATTTTAATAAGATATCTTAATTAAGTTTGTCAAAAAAGTAAAAGTGGGTGCCTTTACTGGAATGACAACTTTTTAAGCTTAAGGACGATTATACGATATGCTACTAAAATGTTACTAAACGAACTGATTACTGTCAAAAATAAAAATTGGGGTTTCTAGGTTGTAAATAAATACAATGATAATAATAATCAGTTAGCGGTTACAAATTGATCTGTTCTGAGCTCATTAGTACCACTTCAACTCTGTAAGTCGTCATACAATCATTCTAACGGTCTACCTATCTTTCTATCTCTGGCCAGGGTCTTCATCATGTAATTTTACCTCTCCATTTCTCAGTGCGTCGAGTGTCATAGCCGGCCAATTTGAAGAAGCTTACCCATTATCGGGTCTAAGTGTTATATATTTTATGTGTTTCTTTCAATAGCTGTCCGATATACCTGTAATTTGTTATCGTTTTTCTATTTAATCTACAAGTTTCGCATCAATTAGTTGCTTCTGGGAGAGTACATTCGTGTCATATTTCGGTTTTTAGCTTCATTGGCGAGCTGCTCATCTTGATTCTATTCTTCTTTTGATTTGTTGATATTGGCTAACGTTTTTAAGTATAATTTGGGGAAGCTTACCCGTTGGTTCTTAACTTGAATATTTTGCTGTATTTATTAGTTGGTTTTGTTGATTCTAAGTGTTATATATTTTTCTTTCATTAACTTTCTGATATACTTATATTGTTATCGTTTTTCTATTTTCCTTTCTACCTTTATTACACAGTTATGTTTCGGAGTGAAAAAATTATATTTATGTACCAGAAAAGCAAATATTAATTTTCGAAGTACAACTAAGTTGGGAATGTGGAATCTTTGGCACAATGATACTACTCAGTATATATCACCACTACACCAAACACTTTATTTTTGCACTCGACGCGCGTTTCGCTAACCATGTTAGCTTCATCAGTCAATCATCGCTCCTGATGAAGCTAACATGGTTAGCGAAACGCGCGTCGAGTGCAAAAATAAAGTGTTTGGTGTAGTGGTGATATATACTGAGTAGTTCGAAGTACAAGCACAAATGATCAACCAAGATTTTTAATAAACTTAAACAGTATTTTGGAAAAGTTAGCCTCATCCTAATATTTTCTTACTAATTTTACACATTTATAAAGTTTATTAATTGGAATTTGGGACCTCCGATGGTGAGTTGAGAAGTCATTTTCTTACAAAAACAAAAATTTATTTGCTACTCAGTATACCACTACACACAATGACTTTATTTTTGCACTCGACGGGAGTTTCGCTGACCATTATCAGGAGCGATGTTTGACTAAAGCCAAACTACAAATCTATCCTATTTATACTTAACCTAACACCTGAATTACTCAGGCGGAACTAATGGCATAGGCGAGGCCATCAGTTCCGGTCAAGTAACCAGTAAAGGGAACTATAAGGAATAGGCTCTCTGTCTTTATTTAGACTCCTTTTACATTTTATAATTTCCATACCTTCGTAGGCGTTCAACAATCTCCTATCAGATACATTTTTAATTATTTTTAGATTATCTAATGTTACAGTATGATTATCTTCAAGGGCATGTTCGGCAATGCTAGCGTTTTCTGTTCTACTGTATTTTAAGTGTTCTAAATGTTCTTTAAATCGTGTTTTAATTGACCTGTTTGTTTACCCAACATACTTTGTGTCGCAATAATTACAACTAATTTCACAAATTCCACTTTTCTCACAATTAGGAATCTTATCTTTGGAATTTCCTAAGATATTCCTCAGATTGTCTGATAACTTATAGACTAAGGTTAGGCCCACCTTATTAAATACCTTATTGAGTCCCCTGCTGTATTTCGGATTATATGGTATGATACTTGGTCTTATTTTCTTCGCGTGTAAAAAAGGTGGAATTTTGAATGTTTAACCTGAACTTATGTCTATTTATTAACTTGTTTACTAAGTCATCATCATAACCATTAACTCTAGTTATATTTCTAATATAACTAGAGTTTTTCATTACTGAAGTTTACTCTATTCAGAGTTCATCATTTGGTTACTTTTCCTCTGAATAGAGTAAACTTCAATAATGAAAGGAATCGTATTAGAAATGTAACTAGAGTTAATGGTTATGACGATGACTTAATAAACAAGTTAATAAATAGACATAAGTTCAGGATAAACATTCAGAATTACACGCGAAGAAAATATGACCAAGTATGTCTCCATACCATATAATCCGAAATACAGCAGGGGATTCAATAAGGTATTTAATAAGGTAGGCCTCACCTTAGTCTATAAGTCATCAGACAATTTGAAGAATATCTTAGGAAACCCCAAAGATAAGAGCCCTAATTGTGAGAAAAGTGGAATTTATAAAATCAATTGTCATGATTGCGACAAAAACAAAAAAAAGTTGGGCAAACAAAAAGGGCAATTAAAACACGATTTCAAGAACATTTAAAATACAGTCGAATAGAAAAGTCTTGCATTGCCGAACATGCCCTTGAAGCTGATCATACTGCAACATTAGATAATCTAAGATTAATTAAAAATGTATCTGATAGGAGATTGTTGAACGCATACGAAAGTATGGAAAATAAAATAAATAGTTTAAATAAAGACAGAGGGCCTATTCCTTATAGTATCCTATACTGGTTACTTGACCAGAATAGATTCGCCTATGCCATTAGTTTCGCCTGAGTAATTCAGGTGTTAGGTTAAGCATAAATAGGGTAGATTTGTAATTTAGCTTTAGTCAATCATCGCTCCTGATGGTTAGCGAAACGCGCGTCGAGTGCAAAAATAAAGTGTTTGGTGTATTGGTGATGTATACTGAGTAGTGTCATTGTTCCAAATATTCCACATTCCTAACATAGTAAAAGTATTTATTTCTTAATATAATCTGCATTGAGCTCAATACATTTGGTCCAGCGAAGTCCATTTTTTTTTATTCCCTCAGAAAACAAAATCTCTCAAATTGTGCTGAATACTCGTTTACAGCACTGATAACCTCCTCACTTGACAAAAATTTCTTCCTTCTAAGTCAATTTTTGAAATAAAAAAGTCACTTGGGGACAAATTTGGGGAATAGGGTCCGTGCCCAGATCGTGAACTTTTGCTATTACAACGACTAATGTGTAAACAGGCGCATTGTTCTGGTGAAGGGGCATTTTTTTGAGCGTTAATCTTGGTCACTTCTGCTTTAAGTTACTATGCAAACCGTTCAATAACGGAGCGTAATAAATGCCATATAACAAACACGGTACCTATCGCGTACTCAGCTTTTTCATTTTTAGAACTTCATGCAGGATATTATGTACCTACCAGCCCAGTAATGTCACTAAGCTTAATAGGACCATTTTCCATTATGATGCCATGAATTTGATCGACCTTTTTAAAACCTCAATTGGGTGACCTAAACGTGCAGTATCTGTAGTACTCATACGGCCACGTTTGATTTCATTTATCCAGTAATAAATGGTCGTAAGTGCTGGTGCAGAGTCCCCATGAACTTTGTTCAGTTCAGTTTCTATCCGCCGCAGTTCAGTTTTTTATATAAAAACGTTTTATCACTGCCCAATACTTGGCTTTATCCAATTTTACGAAAGGTGTAACACCGATCACTAGCAACAAATAACTGCGCATTGTATCTGTTTAAAACTTTGAACACAACGGTTTCAAGGATCACGCTTACCAATCATCATTTCATCGAAATATTGCAGACCTATCAATCCACCCTCGTATAACGCTTATACTGTTTTTTAACTCTGCTCGTTTTCTTGGACTATAATTTCGGTACGCTAATAGATTTCGAAAAATATAGTGTTGAATTTCAGTCGATCTGTCACTCAGTTCGTTCAATAACGTTCAATAGTATTATAAGAATTTTTCTTGGATTTTGTTCCGGATAATAAACTTATTTTATACCATATTTTTTATGGTCGAGCATAAAGATTGTTATTTTACATTATATAAATCGTCAAAGCCACAAACTTCATTAGTTCAATAAGGCGGTTTTTTTATGGGTCTAGCACACGTGCTACAAGGAAGTCCCTAAAGCGCTCCAGGAGCGGCATGTGTGCGGAAAAAGCGATTCACGTCGTTCTTGAATCGCTGTAAATTGCTGTAGTCAAAACTATACAAAATGAGTAATAGATTAAAGGCTGTTCGAGAATTTAAGGAACGCATTAGTTCATTAGTAGCAGTTACAAAGCTTACAAAAATAATAATGATTTCTTGGGGTCAAGGAATCGGAAGATTATGTTATTATTTCATTATTTCTAACCTTAATAGAAATAACATATAAAGTGAGTTTAAAAAAATATGTTGCAAGAAACGTTTATTTCGGAAACAATGACTTAAAATAAATTAAATTTCCATCATAGTTTAATACATAGTATCATTGTAATTTTCATTGTATTTTAATACTTTTCTTTAATAAGTTTTTTTGGTCAAATAGTTCGTAAAATGTGTCATGCTTTTCCCAGTATTAGCAAGTTTCGGAGGTAAAAAGAGGGTAAGAATATTTAAAGTAAGCCAGAAAAACTGAAAAATATAATAATCCTTGTTTTTCAAATATTAGTCGCGGGGAATTTTTCGGTAATAATAATTTCGAGGGTCAGAGATTTTTATTGTAATGGGTAGTATTTTTAGAATAAAAAGTAAAAGATGAAAAAAAATTGTTCAGGTTAGCTAGTCCAAAAAATATCGAAAAATCATCAGAAAAATCGAAAAAAGCATTTTTTCTTAAATATCTCTTTAGGGGTTCAAAATTTCGAAAACATATATAAACGGAGTTATAGAACAGGAAATTCTCTACAGAAAAGGTTTCTACAAAAATTTCTGTAAAACTCATATTTTACAAGATATTTTAAGTACGAACGAACCATTCTAAAACTGCTAGCGAGAAACACAAAATACGAAATTTCACCGCGCGGCTCGTCTAATATGCTTGTTACTCACTTTATGTGCTACGTATCGAAATGATCCAGGAATCATTTTAAAGAAGAGATTCGTAGTTTCACAGTCAGATATAATATAATTAAAAAAAAAAATCATTTTAAATGCAGTTTTACACGAATTCGATTCACATAATGTTATGATTTATTACCATCGTTATACCATATTTAACAATGGAAATTGAAACTAAGGGACATATTTCTTTGAACTGTACTTAATCAGTATGTCTCAAGATAATTAGTCAATTTCATTTTATTTCCAATCAAGATCTTGCAACCACTCTGTCATAATTTCTCCTGTCATCCAAACTTTCTTATT
Source organism: Pachyrhynchus sulphureomaculatus (assembly GCA_019049505.1). NCBI lineage: Eukaryota > Metazoa > Arthropoda > Insecta > Coleoptera > Curculionidae > Pachyrhynchus > Pachyrhynchus sulphureomaculatus. The sequence continues at coordinate 75,944,682 of CM032453.1, read as the reverse complement.
ATATTTCCAAGTTACAGGCAGTTGTTTATGTTAATATTTTTAAATGCTCTGGGTTTAACTGCCTTACCAATGACTAAGAGTTTTTCTTTTTCTCCCGCCATATTAGCACAATGCAAAATTGTAAACCTCTCTTTGGGATATTTACCACCAACACATTTTTCTTTTTTTAATATTAGCGTATTGTTGGGTAGAGCCCTAAAATACAGGCCTATCTCATCGGCGTTATAGATGTCTCTAGGTGAATATCTCTTAATTAAAGAAGGGCATTTTTCCCAGAATGATGAAACATCTTCAGCAATAACTGACGCTCCTTCTCCTGAAATCGCTTTAAAACTTATGTTGTGGCGGATTCTAAATTTATTAAGCCAACCAGAAGAAGCACTGAATGTAGAATGTCCCAGAGACTCGGGTATTTTTTTTGCTTTGCTTCGTATTAGCAGACCTGAAAAAAAACATTAACAATAAGTTTTTTGCATTTTTGTCACGACAATCCTACTGATACTCTCACCCCTTTTATCCATTTTTTGTAGAGCCCTAAAATACAGGCCTATCTCATCGGCGTTATAGATGTCTCTAGGTGAATATCTCTTAATTAAAGAAGGGCATTTTTCCCAGAATGATGAAACATCTTCAGCAATAACTGACGCTCCTTCTCCTGAAATCGCTTTAAAACTTATGTTGTGGCGGATTCTAAATTTATTAAGCCAACCAGAAGAAGCACTGAATGTAGAATGTCCCAGAGACTCGGGTATTTTTTTTGCTTTGCTTCGTATTAGCAGACCTGAAAAAAAACATTAACAATAAGTTTTTTGCATTTTTGTCACGACAATCCTACTGATACTCTCACCCCTTTTATCCATTTTTTGAATTGATATGAATAGAAAATCAAGGCACTAATTCAAGAAAAACTTTATCTAAAAAAACATAGTTCATGTGCATACCCTTATGGTGAGCTGCTATAAACTAGTTATAACACAACTTGCCAATTTTGGTACCATCACCAGTCAAAAAGCTTCTTTTTTCATTCAAATTGCTGTTCGACATCCACTTGTTTAGAAGGATTTCTTTATGTTTCATTATATCAGCAGCTTATGTTTTTCCAATATTAAAACGACTGGATAATTCCCTTACACTTAACTTTTCCTTATTGTGAACTTTAACAATCTCAATTTTTTGTTTAAGCGTGAGAATTTTTCTATTTGCCCGGTTAAATGAACATTTTTTTTTTTTTGTGTCCGCGTCCGTTCAAGAGAATGTCCATCCAAGAGGGAGTTAACACTATATATATATATATATATATATATATATATATATATATATATATATATATATATATATATGTATGAGTTTAAATTCTACACAAAATTTCTTGTTTGACACAGGTCGGTGGTTTCGGTTGCTCTATTTTTCGTGTGTAGATCACTCTTGTAAAAATTGTAAAATAGTCATTTTTTAAATAATAATTATTTTTAACTGTTTATTAACACATCAAATTAATTTGAAATTAAAAGTAATTGTTAATTGATTGTGACACAAATTTTAATTCAAATTATTTCAAAGAGTTGACTGATTGGTCCGCTACTTGGTGACAAGTACTTTTTGAGTCTTAGTTAAGCGTTTAAAAATGTAGTTGAACTACGAAATCACAATAACGCATTTGTAAATCTTTACAAAAAATATATTTAGTGTCAGTTAACAAAGTAAATAAGTAATTTTACTGTTAAAATTATTTGTTATTACTAATTAACTTAAAGTTTTTATTCCAAATTAAAACTAATTTATATTTAAGTATCTATTTAATTAACGATTATAAATAAAGTTAATTATAAAATTTCTTAATGAATAAAGACATTTTGGGAACATACTTTGTTTTGTAATTATCTGATTTAATATTAATGTTACCAAAAATTTATACTTTACCGTTTTATATAGAGAATTATGTGCTCTACTTTATTTTTATACATATTTTCGTTATTCGTGACCGTTTAAGAGATTCTGCATTTTTCGATACTTTTCGGACCTGCTAGCGTGTAGAACAATTTTCTTCTTCTACTCTAGATATACTACCCAGTAAAACAATAATTTTTAGCTTCGAAATTATTATCATGTTCTATATTAAGTATTTCTGTTTCCATAAAAGTTTAATCCTAAAATTAGGTAAAAGATCAAATCTTGAAATTTTACCACGTAAATAATTACAACCCTATATATGTAATTTAAACATTTAGTTATCAGAAGAATTGATAATGATGTACAAGACAACTAAATTATATTTCAAATAATAATCTTCAGCAACATTTCTCTTGGAAAATTTTATTTTCGTATTTTTTTACTACAATATTTTCACATTCCAGTAACTCGATCGATCTCAAATCTTAATCCACTCCATCTTATGTAAAGTATTAAACTGAAAAAAAAGAAATTTCTTATGTCTGTCGGCCATATCTTGTGTGGTCCGAAAAAAAAAAGAAGACTCGAAGGTACTAATTTGGTCTTCACCTTTCCCAAGCACCTGTTTCGGAACAAGATAAAGATGATATAATATGGGTATAATAAATAACATTTTGAAAATTAAGATTTAGTACTTAGGTTTAATATTATTGGACGGTTTTTAATCTTGCAATATTTATTACATTTAGGGAAATATAATACCAATATAAAAATATAATCAATTTTAAAAGTACTTATATATATATATATATATATATATATATATATATATATATATATATATATATATATATATATATATTATATATATATATATATATATATATATATATATATATATATATATATATTGGATTTTTATATATTTATTACATTTAGGGAAATATAATACCAATATATATAATCAATTTTAAAAGTATATATATATATATATATATATATATATATATATATATATATATATATATATATATATATATATATATATATATATATATATTATATATATATATATATATATATATATATATATATATATATTATAATATATATATATATATATATATATATATATATATATATATATATATATATATATATATATATATATATATATATATATATATATATATATATATATATATATATATATATATATATATATATATATATATATATATATATATATATATATATATATATATATATATATATATATATATATATATATATATATATATATATATATATATATATATATATATATATATATATATATATATATATATATATATATATATATATATATATATATATATATATATATATATATATATATATATATATACATATATATATATATATATATATATATATATATATATATATATATATATATATATATATATATATATATATATATATATATATATATATATATATATATATATATATATATATATATATATATATATATATATATATATATATATATATATATATATATATATATATATATATATATATATATATATATATATATATATATATATATATATATATATATATATATATATATATATATATATATATATATATATATATATATATATATATATATATATATATATATATATATATATATATAATATATATATATATATATATATATATATATATATATATATATATATATATATAAATCATAAAAAACATTAAGCTGGCCATTTGGTGTTCACCAGTGCCATGTAACATACAAAGGAAAATCTGTTAGTCTAACAATGAACTAACTTGAAGTTAGCTTCGAGCGGCAGCAGCAGCAAGAGCACTTGAAAATACCAATTGAGATTTTGGCGAAACAAATTCATTGTCAGACGAACGGATTGAAATAATGTATTATATATATATATATATATATATATATATATATATATATATATATATATAAATATATATATATATGTATATATTTATATATATATATATATATATATATATATATATATAAATATATATATATATATATATATATATATATATGTATATATATATATATATATATATATATATATATATATATATATATATCGCTCTGGCTGGGGCAAAAATGATCATCTCCAATGCCTAAAGACTCTCATTGAAAAAATAATTGAGTTTTTCCTCCCCCTCGTAAATCCGCCGTTGGCACAGTGCATTAAGAATCTTATTCAAAAAACAAACACTACTAAAATTAAATTTTTCAAGTGTTATTGATATCTACCTAAGAATCCATATTAATTAGTTAATTGGATTAATTAAATCACTTAAGTATACGCCTACGCACGAGAAAATTAGATGTCAAGACTCATTTCAGATGACAAATTTTAAACACCTTTATTTGAATGTTCAGACCACTTATATTATTATGCATATGATTATAAATGTACAAACGCAAATATAAATTACATAGTTTCAGCATAGCCACATTTTGGCATTTGACATTATTATCTTGACGTTTGGTAATAATTTACTTGATATTTGTCTTAATTACCTTCTGATATATGAGAACAACAAAAAAAAATGTTTATGTGTTAAGGAAAAATAATTTGAGTTTGAGTATAAATATAATCTTTTAATTACCTATAAAAATATAATATAATAAAGAAGTAAAGTTTGTAAGTTTACTCGAGGTAATCTCTAACACTACCAATCCGATTTAAAAAAATCTTTTACTGGCATGTAGCCTGGACTTTTAGGGTAAACGTAGGCTAGATTTTTTATGAGGTTGTGACAAAAGAGAGCTGATGCTGTGTTGAAAGAAAGGGCAAGAGGTCCTGTGGGAAGAAGGCAGCCTCGCGCGCCGAGCGACCAACAAACTGCTCGGTGTTGTGTTTTTGTTCAATTTTATTGATCCATGTCTGCGATATATAATTTTATTCTTCCGCTTTTAAGTGGACTCTTCGTTTGGGAAGTTTACGTGACACGAATTAAATATAATTTGTTGATTTGGTACATAATATTTTGTTTATGAATAATTATTGCTTCGTTTCTTATTCCTTGACGTTATGTTTTGGAGAACGAAAAGGTTTGCTCTTATAGTTTTTGTTAATCGTAACTTTAAAACTCTTTCATTCTTTTTATAGGCACTTCGTTGGTGGCAATGTAAGTAACAATAAAAACATTTATTTGCATTTTTTAGTGTTCCGTACGGAACACTTATAAGATCACTTCGGTGTCTGTCTGTCTGTCTGTCTGTCTGTCTGTCTGTCTGTCTGTCTGTCTGTCACACCCGATTTTCTCCGAAACTATTTGACATAGAAAGGTGAAATTTGGTAATAATATAGGAATTGATGGCCTCTTCAGAGCCATGTAGTTTTGAGAATTAAATTTTGACTTAAGGGGTTAGTTTTGGGGGGTGAAGTCGGAAGTGAAAAAAAAATTTTTTTACTAGGTCATCGAGTGTGGTGTCAAATGAAAGCTTGTCAAAACACGAGTAAAAAATATATATATAATATTATACTTGCGCGCACTTTTCTTTGTATTATTTTTAAAAATTCGCGAAAAATCGCTGTCCCGGGCCTTATCTCGAAAAGTACTTATCAAAAAATTTCGAAAAAATTCTGGAATATTCTCCACGGGGTGTAGATTGAACGAAAATTATCACGAGTGCATTACCTTTAATAATTTATATGGTACATAAAAAAAACAAAAAAATTTCAAGGTCATCAGATTTCAGCAAAGATTGGAAACAAACTTTGTTGAAAACTCATTTGGGGTGTATTTTGTGAAGTCACTGATCATTTTATACCTCTGTAACAATTTTTTTTTTATTTTAAAAGCAATCAACGTACGGAACACTAATTGCGCAAGTTTAACTTGCACTTGACCGGTTATTTATTATTATTAGGGTATTTTCGTTCAATACGTACCTAATGATGTGAGGTTTAGGTCAACAAATATTATTTTAGTAACCTCCTTTAATTTAGGCATACCTACTGTTTCACCGTCACTTAGGTACTACTTCATTTAGTTTTCAATTCTCTGCTGTTTAGCAAGCGTGTTCTGAAATATCTACTATAAATTGTGTGCAATTATTACATTTCCTTTCACAATTGTTATAGAGTTAATTTTAGTTTAAGGTGTATGATGCAATTGTTTAATTTTTATGAAGTAGTTTTTTTTTACTTTTAGAAAACTGTGCAGGTGTGGCTGCTATTAAAGATTAACTAGTACCTAAAGACAATATTATGCTTAAAAGGAAATCTCAACTTTCTAGAAATACGTCTGAAGCGAGGGCGGCTAGAATACGACGAATTGGGGAGTATAGCGCTGAACGCTCACAGCGGCTTGACAGGGAAAATATAAGAACAATAACGTCTATTCCTCATATTCCTATAATCTCAATGGATCTACCGTTTCATTTCAAGCGGTTGTAGTTTCCGGTGAAAGGATCGTTTACTCTCACAATAAGTGAGTCCTAGGGACAAGCCAATTATATGGCGGATTATCAAGAGTCGGAACTCCAGAAAACCAATTTATTTTGCTACCAGAAAATAATATCAGGTCAGTCAATAAGTTTTGAAAGCGACACCTAGGGAGCATCACTTGGACCAAATATTGGAGTCTACTGCTTCATTTTCAACTGTTCAGAGATCGACTCTACAGTGTAAAACATGGTTATACAAGCGTCAATGATAATCCACGTTCAGGACATTCAAAAACTGCAACAACTGAAGAAACTGTTGTGCAAGTACAAGATATAGTAATAGAAGACAGTCGAACAATCGTGGATGATTTAGCTGATGCTACAGGCATCTGACATGGGTTGGTACATGAGCTTTTAACTAATATTTTGGGTATGAGAGAGCTATTCACAAGATGGGTGCCGCATTTACTAACATCAGAACAAAAACTCACTCGAGAAAAACTTTCTAAACAATATTTGGCCTCGCGTCGCAAAGAAAAAAACGCATTCTGTGTGTCGATTTGTAACCATGGATGAGACTTAGGTTTACCAGTATGAACCTGAACTGCTACAATAAACCGCACAGTGGACTGAGCCCGGTTGTTCAACTCCGAAGCAGCTAAAGTGTTCAAAGTCGTCCAAAAAAATTATGGCATCAGTTTTCTAGGATGCAAAAGGAATTCTGTTAATTGTTTAAACTAGTATAACAATCACAGAAGAGTATTATTGTAACCTTTTCTACTAGCTGGATGAGAAAATTCGTGAGAAAAGGCCCGATTTGCAGAAGAAAAAAATCATCTTTCATCATGACAATGCATCTACTCACAATGGTGCTTTGACAACTGCTAAACTGGTCGAAATAAAGTAGGAATTGTTGGAACATCCACTCTATTCGCCAGATCTGGCTCCGTCTGACTTCTATCTGTTCCCAAACCTCAAAAAGATTTCTACGTAGAAAGCGTTTTTGAACAAAAGATGAGGTGATAGCTTCCGTAGGTGCCTGAATTTAAAAAAAAAACGTTTGAAAAAATAATGCTTCCACGCGAGCGATTACTAGTAATAAATAAAAAATTAAATGGAGCTTAAATATAAAACTGAAATAAGTAGCAAATGGACAAAAATCCTAGCCTAAATATCTAAAATAATAAATTTAAATAATGTATTTAGGGTATTTTTAAATTAGCTTTTTACCGTTCATAACTAATGACTAATTATTATGCGAGGTGTTCCATTCTTAAACTACCATCAAGCTTGTATTTAAATAAACTAACAAACAAAGGTCACGAAGTTCAAACATTGTAGGCTAATAATGTTTAAGTTTATACAAGATGTGTAGTCGAATAGGATTCAAATTTAAATTTCTATTTAGCACTTTAGCATTTCAAATGATAGCTGTCACTCATAACATATTACATACAGGGTGATTAAACTTGACATTATTTAATAATATTGACTATTTTAATAGTTTATACTTATAAAGTACTCGGTATCTTAGCGATTCAAGATCCTATTTGCAGTAACTAACCAGTTCAGGAAAGTATTACACATATGTACGCTGTAACATTTTTATTTTATGATGATTTTTTTGTAGTTGTAAGTCAGGTATTGATCTAAGTACGTATTTTGGGATGTGGTACTCTAGAAAGTTCAATAAGTTGGGTTTTAGATAAAGCTGAAGTTTTAACTTCAGGAAGAAATATTACAATAATTGCAATTTTCATAGTCCTTACTTTCGAATTAGCCAATCTTCAGGGACATATTAAGTACTGTTATTGTTGAACTATGTATATGACAGTCTAATAAGTTCGTTGGCAGAAATGTCTGTTTCTTAAAATATTTAGTAATAATTTTATTGGCGGTCTGTGGCTCAGTGATGTAGTACCTTACTTACTGTGCAGAAGTTCGAGGGTTCAATCCCGCAGGTCGGTATACTTATTTATTAAATTATTTAAGTATATTTGGCCTGGCCACGTACATAGTTGTTCGCAGAAATGCAATAACGTCCGAGGCAGCACTACCGCGTTGTCTAAAAGGTGCTGTGAAATACAGAAATATATGTTTTGGCACTTGGACAATGTTGACGGACATTACAACATCCTCGCCAATATCTTTAGGATATGAAAAAGGGTAAAATCCCTACCCATGCGGGGAGGTAAACGATAAAAAAAAATAATCATAAATAAATTATTTAATTGTTTCCAAATTTAAATCTCACCTTATTTCAAATAAATTTAGAGGCATTCTTAGGGCTCGATTTTAAATTACTTCAATTCGTGCAATTTTAGTATTATTTGTAGAAACTCCAAAAGTCAAAACCGATCTAATAAAAATCTTATTTAAAGTAATTTTAATTTTAGAATTTACTTATAAATAGCTGTTTTAGAGCTTTTTATAATGTTCCACTTGAACATTTTGCCAAAATAATTTTCTTCAAATAATTCCTACACTTTAACAAACCTCTATAGTACTACAGTTCAAAGTAATTTTGAGTTGCATGTTAACTTGTGACTAGGTGAGTATTCTGCAATTTTGAAAACAGAATAGTACCGTTGCGTTAGTAATTTAACTTACCTAAACTTCTTAAAATTTTATTTTAACAAATAAAACCTTTAATAAAATTGCTATTTCAAAAATGTGTATGTTAACTAATTTGGATAAAAAATTTTAAAAATATACGATTTCCGTCTAGTATGTATCTCTAATATTTTACAAATTGATAGAATGTTTCTTACTAATTTCCGTATAGAATATTTTACAATTTTATAAAAATATGTGTTTATTCTGACCATTCATCTAGACTTTTATGTACACTAGATGTCTTCTCTGATGTTTTTTTAAAAAGATTAGAACAACAATAACGGCTTGATACGAAGAAAAGTTCTAGAAAACACAGATGAAGCTGAAGTGCTTGTGGCAAGTGCAAATGTCGAAGAACCGGTGACCTGTGAAAATATTGTGGAGGAAACAGAAATATTTAATGGACACCGTATGGTTGATTTAAAATTTTTAGTCAACAGTTATGGTGTATTACATGTAAAGAAACATCTGTACAGTAACATATCTTATGGAAAAATTCAAAATCGCTATAGTTTCGTTGACTTCTAACTCGAGCAACTGTTTACGAAGTTGCCACGTTCTCACTGCAAATGACATGCTGAATTCGATAATACCATAAATCTCATTAATTATTTATTTTTTGCATTAACAAGTTTGTAAGTACTTAATATTACTAATTCATTTGCTTTTTGAGTACTTAATCTACTACTTTACAATTTTGTTAACGATTCCTACTGTTTTTTTCGATCCATTTTTCTACTTAAATCACCGTGATGGTAATTTTTCCAGTGAACTACCAGTAAATCTGATATAAATAAAAATTGCTATACGTTTTGAACGGTTTAGGGAAACAATTCCAAATTTTTTGAGGGGTTTCAAGAAACTTGTGAAAATAATCTATGATTTTTTTTTATGAAATACTGGCTATTTTGAATATATCTTTCAAACATCTTTTAGCTCATCGGCCTCTGACTATTCCATAACGATCATATGCTTTTATTGAAACTAATCTACAATTACTCCATAACGGGAATTACGTTTGTCAGAAACTGAAGAAAACGCAATTATGTTTATTTATGTATATGACAATTAGAGTGAAGCATTTTAATCTCTGACAGTGCATGTCAACCAATTTAATCAACAGGATAGCTAGAATTAACTCTATTGAAAACACCGTGACATAATTATAAATCGCCATTAAAAGGAGCATATTACCATTAACATTCTATTTTTCAAGTGCTGTTGATATCTACTTGAAACTCTATTACAAATGAATTAAGTAATTGATTTAATTAAATTACTTAAGTATTCGCCCTCGTACATAATTAGATATTAACGCTCATTTCAGGTAATAACTTTTACACATCTTTATGCGGATATTCGGACTAATTATAGTACTATAAATATACTTAAATGGCAATTATATAGTTTTAAAACTCTTCAATTTTTCTCTTCGAAAAACTATTTACAAAAATAATCACCAATAGGATAACAAACAAACTAGATCAATGCAACCGTCTGTTAACGGTAAAAAAATACTCTTAGAGAAGGCAACCGAATATAATCTTGACCTTTATAGTTTACGAAAAGGCATTTGACTCCATAGGACACTGAACTATAATGACAGACCTAAACCAGGCACGAGTGGATTATCGTTATACAAACGTGATAAAAAAAACATATATCAGCAAGCAACATCATCTGTAAAAGTACACGGAAGCATAGTCAATTTTCCAATTAACAGAGGAATGAGGGAGACCCACTATAACCGAAGCTATTCCCAATAAATAAATAAATAAATAAATAAACTTTATTGATCCAGGAGACCATACACAATAGCATAGGACAAGTCAGGCACTATTTTAAATGAATTTATATAAATGTAACAAAGCAAACAAAAGTTAGAAACTTAACATTAGTAGCCTCTATCTGCTAAAAAATCGTTTATACTATAATAACATTTTTCCAAAAAAAAATCAATTAATGTTCTTTTATAGAATTTTATACTATCAATATTTCGACAACTGGGGGGCAATTTATTGAATAGGTGAATACCAATATAACGGGGATTGTTTTCCCTTGTGGACAAACTGTGGACTGGAATAGCATAGTTATCACCGTACCTTGTATTATAATCGTGATAATAACTGTTAGTAACGAAATTCTTTGGTTTTTATTTCACAAATAATAAAATTTCAACCATGAAAATACAAAGTACTGTGAGGATCCTTAAATCCCTAAAAATCCCTCCACAGGATGCACTTTGCTGAGCGTTAACTATCGCTCTCATAGCTCTCTTTTGTAGCCGAAAAACCCTGAGGCTATAAGAGGAACAATCTCAAAAAATTATGCCATACTTAATTCTTGAATAGAAATGTGCATAGTAATAAGACAACAAAACATTTCTATTGGTCAAATCTTTCAATTTATATAATGCAAAATACGACGATGATAAAGTACTGCAAAGAGCATCAACATGGCTTTCCCAAGTTAAGCTATTTTCCAAATGTATTCCTAAAAATTTTACTTCATCTACTTGTTCGATACTTTTCCCTTGGATTTTTAATAGATAACTTTCAGATATTGCTTTAGATCAAGGAGTGAAATCAATGAATATAGTCTTTTGTGTATTTATACACAATTTATTTGCATTTGCATTAAAAATTTATTTAAAATATCCTGTGCACACACTAGCACTTCTTCTTTACTTTTATGAGAGCAAATGTAACTATTATCATCGGCAAACATGATGAGATTATGTTGGTCTTCTATATTAGGAAGATCGTTCACAAAAGGCAAAAACAGAGGTCTTAAGACAGAGGGGTACACCTTATTTTCATCGGTACCGACTTTGCTGTATTTACATGTACAAGTTGCGCTCTCCCAGTTAAGTAACTCCTAAGTAGTTCATTAATTTTTCGCCTCAATCTATACGCATTCAACTTATCCAACAGAAGATCGTGATTTACAAGGTCAAACGCCTTACTTAAGTCCATAAATAGGCCTAATGTGTGTGTCATTTTCAGATCTAGATTTGTGTAAACTTTATTAATAAATTCGTAAATTGTGCCGATATTGTGGATTTGCCCTTGAGAAACCCATTTTGTGCCCCATGCATGATGCCGTACAAATGCTAATATTTTATTAACCATTACTCTTTCCACAATTTTTGATAATATAGAGAGCAACGCGATAGGCCGATAATTTTCAATACATTCTTTTTTACGCTTTTTATACCGGAATCATTTTTACAATTTTCAACGCCTCAGGAAATACACCCTCGGATAGTATCATATTTATCAAAAATGTTAATGGATCTGCTATAAGATGAACACAAGGTTTTAGCATTTTAGTATGAACTTCATCAACTCCAACGGAATTAGAATTTTTTAGGTTATTTAAAACATCCACCACATCCTGCTGATTTATTGGTGTCAGGAACATGGTATGAAGCTTCTGATAGTAGGGCAGCGAACAGCTGGGTTTAAGATTGGGTAATGTCTCGTACAATTTTTTAGCAATATTTATAAAATATGCATTAAAACAATTTGCTATTTCAGAAGGATTTTCAACAACTAACCTGAACTAATAATTTTGATAATTCTGTTGTTTTTTTCTTTTTTGTTTCGTATATTGTCATTGATAATTTTCCACGTTATCTTAGATTTATTATCTGATTCAAAATATGTAAATAATGTTATATAGCCTTTTTGCTTCACAAATAACTTTTCGATATATTTTCTTGTAGCTTTTATAATAGCTTACGATAAGCATTATGATTACTCTGTATTAATATTTTGTACCAACTTTTCAGATTTTGTGTTGATATACTAATTCCTCTTGTAATTCAAGGTTTTTTTTGTGACTGATTTTTACATGAACAATTTATTTTTACTGGAAATGCCAAAGAAATATAATACTTTAAAGGCCCTGGAGGGAATATTTAAAGAACTGAACTGGTTGGACAAAGGAATCAACATATGCGAAGAATGCCTAAACCACCTGAGATTTGTTGATGACATCGTCTTGTTTGCAAAGAAAATAGAAGACCTAAAAACCAAGTTAATAGAACTAGGAAACAAATGATGAGCAGCGGATCTAAAAATGAACCTAAGTAAAACAAAAACAATTGCCCAGGAAATCCACACATAATATTAAGAGAAACACCAATAGAGAACATTAGTACATTTACGTATCTTGGACAAATAATAACACTGAGTAAGAAAAATAAAGAAATAGGACGTAGAAGACGACTGGTATGGGCAGGTTTTAGAAAATTATCACATATATTAAAAAATAAAACAGAAAATTTCTTTACACTTACGGGCTAAAATGTTCAGTCAATGTATTATTCCCATTATGACATACGGGGCACAGACATGGACTCTCACGAAACAAATAATAACAAAATTACGCGTCACACAAAGAGCATTGGAGAGATCAATCTTGAGAATTACATTAAGAGATAGGAAGCGAAATGAGTGAATACGACAAAGAACAAAGACTAGTGATGTAGTAGAAACGGTGACACAGCTAAAATGGAACTACGCAGACACGTTGCCAGATCCAAAGAAGATAAGTGGAATGTCAAAATGATACAGTGGGGACCATGGTCTGGTAGGAGAAGTAGAGGAAGACCAGAAACAAGATATTATGATGACATTAAGAAGAGTGCAAGACTACCATGACTGAGGATAGCTCAAAATAGAGACCGGCGAAGACAATTAAAGGAGACATATACCCAACAATGGATCCATGAAGGCTAGAGAGAGAGAGATTTTTAAAATTATCTTATTGAAATTTTTCTGCTCACAGGATCATATAAACAATTTAGCTGTAAAGACGAAATCACTAAAATTTAATTTTTAAAGTGGCTCACCATGTATACATAATATGTCAGTCCATCCATACAATAGCTTTCAACGATCCGTACGGTACTCAAAAAGTAACATATTGGTTTAATTAGCATTTAAGAAAAGTTTAACGATAATATACGTTACACGTACAATGAAAGTGAAAGAAAAATCTATCATAGAGATATATGATCATTTTTATTAGACAGTTAAGGTCGATAAATTTGCATTCAATGCAAAGAAAAATATATTTTAACAGGTATTTTCCTAGTATTAATTACCAAAAACAGGGTCATTTGTTATATGTGAACCAATTTTACATATCAATAGAATCATGTTAAGTTTTATCCTAACCGAACGTTTGTGATTGTTGGTTGTTTATTAGAACGAGACCTTGATCACAAAATTGATTTTTTTTACTTTTACCCGATCGAGAACTAAAAATATTGCTTCAAAAATGGCAAAATGGTAATATTTAATTATTGACTATCTAGAGCAGAAAATGGCTCATAAAACTTGACCTACTCTTTACATGAGCAAAAAAATCGACTCAAATAATTTTGTTTCATTTAACACCGATCCTTGAATTTAATTTTTAAACAGTGATATTATTTTTAATATCATTAGAATGCTGATTTTCTATTCTTTCCAATAATACCAAAAACATTTGGATTTCCAAAAAGTTTTACCGATTAAAACGGTTATTCAATAGAATCGTTTTTGTTCGCTCATTACGTACTAGTTGCGCGCTATTCATCCCTCTAAAAACACATGAAACTGCATTTTCCTATCATTCCTTTATCGGAACTTGAACCGTCAACATCTCTGCTATCCCTACTCACTAATTACGTTATCGGTAAATGGATACCACTCTGGAAGAAATGGCACAAGTCATTACCCTATTGTTAGAAGGGCATAGCAAACGTGTAGTCGCTGCGCAACTTCACCTGAGACAGTCAGCTGACTTCAGACGTTACCAAGAGACTGGCGCCTTTACACAAAGGCCAGGATCAGGAAGAAGAAGGTGTACCTTGGAGCGAGACGACCGCTTTATTGTCAACACAACTATAAAAAATCGTCATTTCCAGTAGGAACTTCGGGAACTTCGTGGTAGGGCTGTCAGTCATTGGACAATCAGAAGAAGACTTAAAGAAGCTAACCTAATGTCGAAGCTAACGGACCCAAATTAACAGCAGCCCATCGACAAGCGCGACTCAGACTTGCCCGAGAACATGTCGACTGGACCTTAGAACAACGGCGCTCCGTACATACAAAATACTGATTTTGATTTTTATCATTAAATTTAATTGCTAAACTTAAAATTTGTTTAATATTTCCTTTCTCTTACCCCTATTTTCAATCCTTGTTCTCCTCGTTTCCCCTGTCAATCAATTTAATCAGTAAAAATCATGAGGTATGCTATGGAATTTAGGATCATTAGAAAGAAAATAGAATGGGCTTTCAAATGATACTAAAATCCATAAAAATATATGAACACTAAATTCTGTGATCCGTGTTAAATGAAGTCAAATAGTTTGAGTCGATTTTCTTGCTCACCATTATAGTTGATCTGTGTGAAGTTAACAGTAAGAGAGAGATTATAGATCTCAGGAGCAAGAACAAGGTATATTATTTATTATTATCTGGAAAAAAGAAAAATCCTGTAGCTCCGACACACATAAGATGCCACGCGCTATGGTTAGATAATAATGATCATACCTAACATCAATTTGGTTAGTGATCATAAACCAAACTCATCTGGCTTAGCATTCATAAAAACCAAGAATAATTATTATCTACATCTGCGTTGCAAGTGAATCAGCCGAGATACACTAAGCAGGTATCTTCTTCAGATTTACTAGGAATCTTTTTCTTATTCCTCGGAAAACTCCGTTGGCTGACCATTTTTACTAAATGTCATGTATAAAGAGCGGAAAGTTCATAGTTTAAATATTTGTACCTACTACTAATGCTTACTATGTTTGTTTTAGCAGGTGCCGGCAACTGTATTACAATAATCTTTTTTGTTGTATTATCGAGAATCGGGATTTGTTATCTTGCAAGCGCCATATAAATGAAAAGGCAAGATTCCAGTAAATCAGGCACCTGTCATTTTTTATAACCTTCTTGGTTTCTTCCTGAAAATATGGCTGCTTGGGGCGGCATCGTCAATACGGTACAAATGTTTAAGATGGAAATATCGAACACACAATGCTACTGTAGCGATGGATCTCAGAGGATATAGTGCGACCTAGGCATGCTAAAAGTAGTTGTTCTCTATTATATATGGTATATATATATATATATATATATATATATATATATATATATATATATATATATATAATTAAAAAAATTATTTATATATCAAACCTCGAAATCCCTTGGAAATTATTTCTGAAAAATGTTATCTAAATGTGAACCACTACGCTCTAAACACTCTTCGAAGCAATCTTTGAAATTATTGATTATTGCTCGACACCCACCTTAATCGGTACCATTTCTTTGAGACTATTTTCCTACGTGAATTAATGTCACCTTTTTTATTTATAATAAAAAAAAAAAATTTATTAAAAAAAATTGTCGCGTGACTCCCAAGAATGCATTTCAAGTGTGTAATGTCGCCCCATCCTGCTCAAAGCAGGTTCGCTGGATATAATCATTGAAATTTTGAAAACTGGGTGAGTGGATTATTCAACGTGACTTCAATGCGGCCCAAGTAGTTATTTGGGGAACATGTAAAGGCTTTTAATACTTTAGTTTCGGATTGTAATAATAGTAATTGTTATTGAAGTCTGAAATTTATTGATGTAATCGATAAGGTGGAAATGTGCCTTATCCGTGGATCGGTTGGTAGTTGCGAGAAAACGTTCAAAAGTTGATAAACGAATTTGAACTTCTCAGCATTATAGGACTTTAATTCTTGTACCAGCTGTATCTTGTAGGGGTGTGGACATCGATCTTTATAATCAGTACAATGTAAAAAATTTCATAGCACTTTTAAGGTACTTCATCGTTTACGGATTGAGAAATTAGGATTCTCGTGCTGACACTTGATATCCTTGGTCGTCCTGCCCAACAACTTAAAGTTGCACCAATTTCTTCAAACTTCTGCACCCATTTATTAATCACTTTAACACACGGTACTTCATCCGTGCTGTATAAATTATAATTATCGTAAAATTTTCGCCTCCTAACGATTTTTGTTGGAAAACTCTCGCATATAAAAGGCACGCTTTACTCAAGAATCCAGATTATACTCTGCGCCCCATCCTGTTGGATTTGCGCAATAAACTAAACAAGTTTCGTATCCCGTGTACTTATTTATAACTGTTAAAATTAATTAAGAAAAATAAATTGTAGCAAGTTTAACCAATAAAAAGAACATTGTCATTGGTTAAACCTTTACAGTTAATACTACTTTCCATTGGTTAAAATTTTGTTTATACTGTATTGTTCTACTAATCAAATTATAGCGTCTAGAAGCGGGACCCTTTTTTTAGCCTCACGTTGGAGCGCAACTTTCTTTATTTTTAATAAATATTTTATTTATTAAATAGAAGCCGTTATTTGCCCCTTATGTATATCTTAATTTTGAGAATGGAGTGAGTGGATATTAATACTAATAGAGGGCAGAATTAAGATATCAGCTAGATCGTTTTTTTTTTTTACTGGTAGAGAACATGAAGTCTGTTGAAAATAGTCTCTATAGTTGTTTAAAATTTAGTTGTACTGTTTTTGGGCACCATTCATTTTAGTATAAAAAAATTCTAAGTTCAGCTCTAAAAATGAAAGAATACTGAAGAGTTGATTAGTTGTTGAAATAAAATTGAATTAGGTAGAACCGTTGCGTCCTGAAAGATAAAGCGGGTGATTCAATGAAACACTAAATTTAAATATAGAAGGGTATATATATTAACAAAATAAAAATTTCTACCTTTATTACACTCTAAAATTACTTCTACTAAATAAAAATCCCTTAAGCTAGAAGAGTGTACACTATGACATAGGGTCTTTCAATTAGGATAATTAACTTTTAAATAAAAGACTAGATAAAACACTAGATATACACGTGTTGAATAATCGTTGGAAACATACTTGTAGACAGGAAGTGAGATATTTAGACTAGTGTGCTTATGACTTACTGATTGGTTTCTCCTCGTGGGTTTTCCATAAGTTACTTGGCCTCTCCTGGTGAGGTTCTCATAAAAATATTGTCTCAGCCATTACCATCCTAGTTTCATTTGGATTGCTAAACACTTTTTGACACGAAATGCCTGAGGATGAGCAGGATATTTCATGAAAAGAAAATGGCCTTAAACTTGAGAGCTAGAAGCCGTTCCTGCACTACTACATCACTGAGAAAAAAAAACACTCTGGCGTGCTGGAGAAAAAACCCACTACGGCCTACTGGCGGAACAAAGCTGTTACTACTTCATGGTGGAAAAATCTCTTAAAAATTCGAAATGGCTGCTTAAATATATTTGTCCCTTCTCCTTGGGTCATTTCCCGGCATGCAAATCTCGACGCATTCAATGCGAACTAAACAAGTCAAGTCGGCAACACGCGTTCCACACTGCCGGTTTAAATTAAACTGCTCAAAAATTGAAATCACTGCAATAAATATAAAAATGTAATAAAATATAAATTATAGGAAGAAAAACAGTGTCGTAACATGATCTTAAAATCTAAGAAAAATGAATGTTACAAAATATGAATTTAATTTCTTTACTTTGCTACTTTTAAGATAGGTTACACATTTATCTAAAACTTAATTATATTAAAATAGCCAAATGCACAAATTTCTGCCCGGCTACTTCCGTGACTAAAAGGGAGTATTGCATTTGCAAGAAAATCGCCCTGCGAGGTTTTTGTATTATGTCACGCCTCCATAGTTCACAAAAAACATAGTCCTGCATCTCAATCTCTCGGTCTAGGTTTCTGTAAGACTATGTGATTATCGGTCTGTTGGCAAAATAAATCTCGAGAGGAATGAGATATCGATTTCAAATTTAGTACACGTACTTGAAGTAGGAATGAAACATGTAGTTTTTGGGGGTATTGCCAAAGGGGAAGAAGAAGAGGAACACTTTTCTTCTCTTTTGGTTAACATAATGAACAAATTTCACAGTATAATTCTTTAGAGAATAACATGAAAAATTTAAATGGATGGAGAAATATGTTAGAAAGGTTGTTTCGTATATATTGTCCTTTTCGGGGTTTTTAAAGACGAGGAATCTGAAAATCCTGTTATTATTCATTATTTACAATCATTTATGGTCAAACAAATAAGGGGTTAATAAGATGAAGGAGAAAGTTAGTCGTTGCTTCACATATATCACGGTATACGTCTATTTCAGGGTTCCTAGAGTGAAGGAATTTGAATATTGTGTTATTTTTTCATTATTTTCTTATAGTCCAACAGTTAAGGGCCTAGTTGTCCTTGCATATGTCGTGTTATACGTTCTTTTTAGGGTTCTTGGAGTCGAGATATCTGAAAAGGATTAATGGGGTGGAGGGGAACGTTAGAGGGATTACTTTGTATATATGTATTGTAATTCTTTTCAGGATCCTTAAAGTCAATTAATCTGAAAATTGTATTATTTGTTATTCTTTTTTTCTCGTTATATTCAACTGATCGAACATTTAGGATGCTGCCGAGGTAGAGGAGGGGGTTAGAGAGGTTGCTGCATATAAATCATTTTATACATCCATTTTATAGTTTTTTGAAACAAAACATCTGCAAATTATATTATTTTTTTATTGTTTACAATTTTAACAGAATTAGTATGGAGAGAATCAAAGCCTTTGACTCTATAGAAATGTGGGCAGTTTTAAAAGCTCTATATAACACAAATATAGACACCAGATACTCGATTCTATCTACGACAAAGCGTACATCCAAATACTAATAAATGAAGACATGTACAAATATTGATAAAAAGAGGATAAGTCCAGAGCAAATAACTATTACCATCGAAAATCGGCCATACTTTATAATCTGACACTTGTTGCTAGTAATTTTGCAGTAGGTTTTCAAAGTAATATTAAAAATGAGCGAGAGAAATTGTGAAATTCCATTTGTGGAAAGATGGAAAATATAGGAAAAATTTGTTAAAAAGTCGCATGCTACTGTTCAGTATATTGTAAACCAGTATAAATCGACCACGCTCCGGTCGTCCCAAGAAACTGACACTACGTGAAGAGGCCAGTATGGTTAGACAAATAATTATAGATCCCAAGGAAAGTGCACCAAACTTAAAAGAAGAAGTACGGGAACTATTTACGAAAAATGTTTGTTCACAAACAGTGGCAAGTTGTTTACATAGGGCAGACTATAAGGGGTGTGCAGCCAGGAAGAAGCCGTTAATTTCGGAAGCTAATCGTAAAAAGCGGGTAGCTTTTGCTAGGGAATATGTTACTAAACCTCCTGAATTTTGGTACTCCGTAATCTTTAGTGATGAAACTAAAATTAACCTTTTTGGGTCTGATGGCAGAACTGAAGTTTGGAGAACGAGGAATACCGCATTCGATATTAAAAACATTTGTTCCACGGTGAGACAAGGGGGTGGCAGTGTTCTGCTTTGGGGATGCATATCCGCTGGAGGGATTGGAAATTAACACTTTATTAATGGTACAATGGATCAGCATGTTTATTTGAATATTTTGAGAGACAATTTAAGAGAAAGTGTCCAAAAATTAGCACTGGAAAAAGATGCATTTTCCAACAGGATGATCCGAAACATACCGCAAACTTGGTGCGAGAATAGATGATTCATAATCTGCGACAGCAGCTTCATACACCTCCGCAATCAGCCAATGTTAACCCTATCGAGCATTTATGGGAGGAGCTTAAACTGCGCGTTCGCAAACATAATGTTTCAAATTGAGAAGAATTAAAAAAACAGGATATTGAACCAATGGGAGAACATACCAGCAGAAGTTACTAGAAAGCTGGTTGCAAGCAAGACAAAGAGGTTACAGAAGATTATCAAGGCCAACGGCGGTCCCACTAAATATTAGTTTGAACGAAATTGTTATTTTCCGTTAAACTCCGTCAAACTATTATTGGTAATTGTTAAGTCTATGGAGATTTTTTTGACGAGCAATAGATAGCTTGATAAAATGCGGCTGATTATAACGTGTTTTTTTCCACGCAGTTCTTGAGTGTATGGAGACTTTTTTGACATTAATTTTGTTTAAATTTTTTTAACAATGATATAACTTCTAAATAAAATGTTCCTTAGTTTTTTTTTAAACTAATCCTCTTTGGTTAAGTATTATCAAATATTAATTTAAACATATTTTCTCATTAATTAGTTAAACGTAATAGAAAAATAGTATAGAAAGCAGGTAGTGTACGGAGATTTTTTTGACTGACTGTATATACCTTGGACAAAATATACTACTAGGAAAGGAGAACTAAACAGCAGAAATTTCTCGAAGAGTGGGTCTTAGTTGGGCAGCATTTGGTAAACTCGAGTTTATTTTTAGATCACGAGATATCCTGTAAACCTCAGAAGAGCTATGCTTGGAGAAAGTTTGAGAGATAGAATCGCAAATGGGGAAATCCGGAGAAGAACACGGTTGACGGCTGCTCTAGAAAGACCGGCTCAACTAAAATGGAGATAGGCTAGCCACGTAGCGAGAGAGGACAACGACAGATGGGCCTACAAGCTTACAATATGGCGCCCAAGAAAGAGTAAGAGGAGTGTGGGAAGACCTCAAAGAAGGTGGCGAGACGACATCCAGCAGAACGCTTCTGGACAGGAAAAAAAATGGAAAAATTTAGAAGAAGCCTACATCCAAGAGTGGATGAGAGCAGGCTGAAAAGAGAAAGGGGTATCGAGAGAGGGGTAGATATCTCGGAAGTTCTTCTTCTGCTCAACGTTTTCTTGTGATTAATGTCTTTCTATAACGTACTTATTGCTTAAAATATTAACTTATAGTGTTTAGAAAACAATTTTTTTTTAGTGTAAAAAAGTCTAATTTAGTATTTATTTTAGAAGTACATATTGCAAGAGTACTAAGTAAATCACGTTACCACGACTTTTTAAATTTGCTCTCAAAATGTTTAAACAATATCATTTTTGCCACAACCAAGTTCAAGCAATATTTGTTTTACATTTTTTATACAAAACAATACGTACAATATGCTGTATATGGCTTAGAGTCATAAAAATTTGTAGCAAATATAACACTGTGTCCCAATCCCTCAAGGAATCAAATCGATCATTTTTGATTCCTTGAGGGAAAGCTGTTGTAGGTTCAAAAACAGTTGAATCTTTATTCTCTAATTAATTTAATTTCTCTTCTATTTCCTTAAATTGCTTTTTTACGGCTGCTCTTCAGGTTAGGAAATTGGCCAATTTTATAACAATACACAACCTATAATTTACAACATTATGGGGTTTATATTTTTGAAAATTTAATTTGAATAGTAATAAAATTTCTCAATAGGTGACAATTATCGCATTAGAATTTATTTTAATATAACTTGAAATATCTTTACCTATTCAGAATTTGGTTTATATAAGATGAATTATTGATGAAAGTAACTACACAATGTTTGACATTTTCATTACCTAAACAAGGTCATTTTGTTTATTAGTGATCATATATCAAACTTTTAAGTATACTAATTAAATAAATAATATTTAAAATACCTAACACGTCAGCATTTCATATTTCGCAAGGAAAAGTTTATCCACGGCGTAATAATGCAAAACTAGAACCAATCGTAGATTTTGCACATACCAGTAACTTCTACTCGTAAATTAAATATCAGGAGACATGTAAAAACATGGCTGATTTCCGAGCTTGAAAAACAATAAAGCTCGACAGTTGTTCAGGCCCTATTACGACTTATTGGACAGTCCTATTCCACTACACCTCATCTCAAGTCTGCGCCCCATAGTAGTTAATTCTATAAAGTCTATATTTAATATTTTCACGATAGTAGGTATGTATTGAATTTTATTAGTACACTAATTTCGAATAGACGAGGAATCAGAGAAGTCACTCGTATCATCCTCATAGGTCTATGGAATCAAGACCTGATCAGCTCTTGAGCCCCCCACCAGGAGAGCGAGAGCCATACCTCGATAAATGTAATCTTTACTCCCCAAATAAGGATTTACCTTATTATAAAAATATTGGCCCTATATAAGCGTGTAATACTAGGAAATTTAAATTTTATCTGTGGTGACTTTTGTAAGACAATTTTGAAAAAAATTGAAGATTAAAAGCTGCTACAAATCACGAATAAATAAAACAGTACAGTTTTAACAGAAACAATACGTTTCCAACAATGCTTTTAGAGCCCTAAAATATGTATAAAAATCTGCACTGCAAATTCGTTACAAACCTAACATTTCTCTATTAATAGCATAGCAAATTATGCCACATAGGGCAGCAATGGTCACCTCTCTGTACAGTCTGTCAAGTAAGAACGTGTCCACGATAATTCATTTTTGGTAGATGGAATTCTGGCGATTCAAAAAAAAATCGGTAGAAGGAACCTTTGTCTACGAAGCATTTTAGTAAAAGTATCAGTCGATTCGGAACTTTCGTTGAAATCACGTAAAATCCAAATGAGTCACTTGTTTGCACATCGGTTCGAGGCAGTCTTTCTTTGTTCCCATCTAAAGGGGCCTAAAATGGCACATTCCGGGGCCGCTAAATATATTAATAAGTAGATGTCGTTTGTGAAGATGCGGGTATACCATTTAACAAGAGGAAAAATGTCGACAACTTGCCAAAATGTGGCTCGGTAGGCAAAGTCACTCCGAAAATCAAAAAATGAATCGTGTCTTTGTTTTCACGGGCCCCGAAATTGACGCTGCGTCAAAAAGCGGCAAAATTTCCGAAATGCACGAAGAAAAAAAACCTTTGCTGGGTGAAAGTCACGTCACAAAGCGGTTCACTTGGGTCCACGATAAGATACTAGAGTGGCCTTCATAATCGCCGGACGCTGTTAAAAACGTTTGGTCCCTCAAAGGAAAGGACTATGAGGACTATGACTCAATTGTCTCGCGAGATTCGAAAAATTTGCAGAGTATGCAGAAAATCTCGTCGGCAGCAGACCTCGAAGATCCTCTGCGATTGTTGATGCAGGAGGTAATTAGACAACTTACTCAGGTATTTGCCCACACGCCAAAATATACACTGATGGCAAAAAATGTTCTCGAAACACATTTTTTTCAAGAATACGAGCGGTCACATTCTTACTTAACAGACTGTATTTCTCGCCCTTCCAGGTAAAGTTCCAAAGCTGAAACATTAAGAGCTGGGGAAAAAAGTGTCACGGTATTTTCAGTCTGACATATGATCCTTTGGTGGGATCATTCGATAGCTTGCAACTCGAATAATCGTAATACGAATTAACCATTTTTTCGTCGACCTGGACGTTCTTCATCAAAAATGCTTCTACGGCCGCGTTTGAATTTAACTGTCTAATATTTTATGGTCGATAACAAAGGTACAGAGTTCCTATAAACTTCACTGAGTTCCTCTTTTATATCATCATCCGTTTTCTTTTTCAATAACAAATATTTTATCAGTACTCGATATTCAATTCTTTCGACTGTCGTATCATCACAAAAGTTGTTCTATTTAAATGCCTGCCACTCACAAACTAAAGCACGAAGCGACTTGAAAATTTGACAGGATTCTTGTGAAAGGTTATATTTACGAAAAATAGAATTTTTTAAATAGTAGTAGCGCCATCTCTGGCCAAGGCCAGGTACTTATCATAAATAAATAAAATAAATAAATAAACTTTTATTTCATGAGACCTGATACAAGGTATGGAAAAAGTCAAGTCACAGAATGTATACATCCTGTGAAAATAAGGATTTACACTTACACGTATTGTAGCTTACATACAAATATTTATAATAAATATAAAGATCCAAAAAGTTACAATTACACGTACGCTAGCTTACATACAAACATTTATAATATAAAGTCCTCAATCCGAAAAAAATCCTGAGTGCTATAAGGGACATTCTCAATTAGCAATCTTGATATTAGTTTCTTATACATAGTTAAATTTAAAGATTTAATACTAGTCGGCAGACTATTAAAAAGCTTTATGCTGCTGTAATAGGGACTCCTTTCAAATAGAGATAATGTGTGTTCTGGTATAACTAAATTTTTGTTATTTCTTGTATCATAATTATGCATGTCGGCCATGGTCTACAAATTTATTCAAATTACTCTTAACATAAATCAGAACCTCCAGTATGTACATAGCAGGTAGAGTGAGTTAAGCAAATTTTTTAAAAAGTTCACGGCATTAATGACATGATCTGTCACCTGCAATATTTCGAACTGCTCTTTTTTGCATTTTAAATACTCTGACCATATTAAGGGAAGCACCTCAAAATATTAGGCCATATTTCAAGCGAGACACAAAGTGTGCATAGTAATTAGACATTATTGTGTTAAAGTTAACTACATTTTTAAACCAAAAATGGCAAAACACACTGATGAGAGCCTTTTGCATAATTCATTTATGGGACATCCACAATTTAAACTGTTGTCTATATAGACACCTAACAATTTAGTCTCCATTATCTGAGCAATAGAATGTCCCGTTACGTTCAGTCCTAATCAGAAAACTTTCAACAAATTCGGATGCCGTAGGCACAAAATTTATAAAAACAGTCTTTTCAGTATTAAGACTTAACATATTAGTGTTAAACCACTGTTCAAAAACTCTTAACATATTCTGCAGTTTATCTAGAGCCAAAGCAGTGGTGTTGTCACAGCATACATAACTGTTATCGTCTGCAAACATGGTTAAATTACTTTGGTCATTAACGATATTCGGTAAATCGTTTACAAAAATTAAAATAACCGGTCAAGTGTAAGTTGAACTTGCGCAATTAGTGTTCCGTACGTTGATTGCTTTTAAAATAAAAAAATGTTGTAATGGAAGTATAAAATGATCAGTGACTTCACACAACACACCCCAAATGAGTTTTCAACAAAGCTTATTTCCAATCTTTATTGAAAATTGATGACCTTGAAATTTCTGTTTTTTTTATATACCAGATAAATTATTACAGGTAATGCACTCGTGATAATTTTCGTTCAATCTACACCCCGTGGAGAATATTCCAGAATGTTTTCAAAATTTTTTGATAAGTACTTTTCGAGATACGGCGGGTGGACAGCGATTTTTCGCAATTTTTTAAAAATAATACAAAGAAAAGTGCAAGTATTACATTATATATATATATATATATATATATATATTATATATATATATATATATATATATATTTACTCGTGTTTTCACAAGTTTCATTTGACACCACACTCGATTACCTAGTAAAAAATTTTTTTTTTCACTTCTGATTTCACCCCCCCACAACTAACCCCTTAAGTCAAAATTTAACTATCAATGGCTCTGATGAGGCCATCAATTCCTATATTATTACCAAATTTCAACTTTCTATAACAAATAGTTTCGGAGAAAATCGGACAGACAGACGGACAGACACCGAAGTGATCTTATAAGTGTTCCGTACGGAACACTAAAAAGCAGCGGTCCGAGAATGGACCCCTGTGGAACACCCGTAGAAACCTTCATTCCATTCGATCTCACTCCATCAATATCCACAACTTGATCTCTACCTTTTAGGTATGACTGTAACCAGTCACTTACATTATCTCTTAGTCCATATCTTTGATATTAATAGATTATGATTGATCAAATCAAAAGCCTTACTTAGGTCCATGAAAACTCCAAAGCACTTTTTACTATTATCCAGCTGCTCATAAAGCCTTTCAACAAACTGCAGTATTGCAGAAGAAGTATTCCTGCCTTTTCTAAATCCATGTTGACAATCGCTAAGAATTCCAAATACTGTTAGGTAATTACTTATTTGTTCAAAAACAACCCTTTCCAGTACCTTAGAAATTGAACTTAATAAAGATATAGGCCGATAATTTTCACACAACATACTATCGCCTTTTTTAAATAAAGGTATTATTCTAGCAGTTTTAAAACACATCTGGAAATGTTGCACCTTCCAGAGATATGTTTATTAAGTACGAAAGTGGTTCACTATAAAGTCAGTAATGGACTTTAATACATTATTGGAAATCTCGTCAATTCCAAATGAATTTGATTTTTTTTAAGATCTTATTATCCTTAATATATCTAGTTCTAGGACAGGTGAGAAAAACATGGTACTGTTATTTATTGGAAAATTCAAGTATGCATTATCAGCATTTCGATTTAACATAAATTTTTGAGGTGCGTTAACAAAATTTTCATTGAAACCATTAGAAATTTGAAGTTTATCATTCGTTGTTTTACTATTAAATATCATACTAGAAATTCTATTCGTATTGTAGCAAGATAATGTGTCTGTGATAATATTCCAGACGGCTTCACTTTTATTAGTAGAGGCGGTATATGACTTATCATTATATATTTTTTAGCAGTCCCTATAACATTATTGTATATTTTTTTATATACTCTATACTGGTTTTTGATTATGACACTATTTGAATCAACGACCAGCTTATAGTAACAGTAATTTCAAATTTTTCGAAGACGTACGGATGCCCCGAGTAATCCAAGGCTTTTTTCAATTTCTATCCAAGAAAACCTTTTTTAAAGGAAATGCTATGTTTATATAGGTTGACAATAGTTCTAGAAAAACCCTAAATGCATCATGGACATCGCACGCTTCATACATTGACAATCAAGTCTCTTTGCGCAAGTAATGGTAAAGCGCATTATAGTTGGCCGCACTAACAAAACGTTTATAAACAAAACGTGTGCCGCACACCTCAAGGGATCTTAAATTAATTTCAAATATTTGATAAGAATGATCAGATAGACCATTATCATCAACTACAACCTTATGATCATCATTATAAAAGTTGGTACAACTTTTGTAATGATACAACATACAACCTTCGTATCAGCGGCAGTGAAATTTACGGTATTCTTTACAAATTTATGAGGTGATTTTCAGAAATTAAAGAAAAAGAAACTAATGACAGAAATAAAAAAATATATATTTTATATACTTTCTGGTTTTGTGTCAATGTGAACAAGTAGAATGTTACAAAATGGGTTTCATTTCTTCGAAGATGTTTATAAAATGTTTATTTAGCTATTTTTAGACTAGATGAGTGTTACAGCAAATATTAAAAATAAGAAACAATGTTATATAATATTAAATTTTAAAATATTACTTAATTTTATTAATAAAATAAATCTGCAAGCAAAACACTATAATTTAATAGAAAAATCTGCATACTGCACACCCAATGGAACTAAGCGAGAACAATGAGAAATAAAACTATAATTTTCTCCACATTGTGTAAGAAATGCATCATCCAATGATCTAAACCATTGTTTGAAATGAAGGATACTTCCATTATTTTCAACATTTCTTCATTATTATTTATTGCCTTGTTACGATTCTTTTAACTAATCATTTATTCTTGATTATCTAATTTGAATCGCTTTGGTGATCGATCTGGTGACCGCATTAAATTGATTAAGGATGGTCCCTAAGTTGCAATTTTAATTAATAATTCTACAAAAACAAGGAGCTCAATCATAGATTTTATTTTAATGAATAAAAATTTTAAACAGCTTAATAAAACCTATACTGGGAGAGGTTAGCAGAAAGCTATGGTATAGTACGAGGGTTATATGATAAGTACCTGGCCTTGACAAGAAAGAAATATTTTTATGTGTAAAATTTATTTTATTTTTTATCATAGTCTCCTTTTAGCTCGATACACTTATCTAAAAAATACGATTTCTCCAACCCTTCAAAATAGGCGTTTGTTTCAGCAATCCCCTCATCGTTTTAGCTAATTTTTTTTTCCGCCGAGCCATTTTTTCATATTCAGAAAAAGAAAATAATCGCTGGGGGCTAAATATGGCAAATATGGTGGATGCGGGAGCAATTCGTATCCTAACTCATGGAATTTTGCCATGGCGATTACACAAGTGTGCCCACGTGCATCGTCTTGATAAAAGAGAATTTTTTTCTTCACCAAATGCGGACGTTTTTCTTTCACAGCATGATTGAAACGATCCACTGACTTGGCGTAGTAGTCACCATTAATTGTTTAGCCCTTTTCAAGGTAATCGACGTGGATTATGCGTGCATCCCAAGACACTGTAGCCATGACTTTGTTGGCTGATAAAGTCACCTTGGCGTTCTTTGGTGCCGGCACTTTGGTCCCTGGTGGGCTGTAATGATTCCATGTTTCGTCAACAGTTATAAATCGTCACCAAAAATCATTCCATTGCATTGTTGTAAAATAACAAAAGTTGTTGTATTTAAATGACTTCCACTCACAAACTAACTCACGCAGCAACTTGAAAATTTGACAGGATTCTTGTGAAAGGTTATGTTTACGAAAAATATAATTTTTTAAATAGTAGTAGCGCCATCTCTAACTGAGGCCAAGTACTTATCATACAGCCCTCGTATTTACACAATTCAAAAGCTACAGACTTAGTCCATTGTGTCAAAATCTCCAGCCGCAAATATCGGATTTTTTCCAGAAAATTATTTGTGTGATAAAGATATGGTATAGTACATATTTTTTGTTGAGTGTTATGAATTTCAAAAAAACATTTGTCGCTGAGCTATTTACAATAATGCCTAGCTATAAGAGTATCTATGTTATTTTAATAGCTAGCCCATTGTAGATTAGTTCGTATCATAATCAGCAACGACAGCACAATCTGTTGACGTTACAAATATGTCACTCATTTTGCAATTTTCAAGGCGAGGGCTACTACAGACACCTATTTTCTTTTCTCATAGCATATAAGTAAAAAAGAGAAATCAGTAATATTTACACAAGCTCTACGTCTAATGAATACGGCACCTGCTGCTTCACACTCTGCTTGCTAATTTTTCTCTTTTGTGTTAACTATAACCTTTGAGTGTTGAAAGTCTAGTAAGCTGACAAATTTTTCATGTTACAGAGTTGACCTGTATTTTTTATAGACATAGCGACATATGCGCGAAAAAAGCGATTCATGTTGGTCTTACATCGCTGTAAATTATACTCAGTGGGAAAACAGTCCTGGACAAATCAGTCCAAAGGAATGAGGTTCCCCATATAAACGACTGTCTGAAAAGGGTTATACGAGGAGTGACAAACTGAACCTCATACGGATGTGAAATATTAGCGCGAAGTGTATTCCTAACTTGCACCACTCCGGGAGACATTAAGCGGACTACATCCATTAAACATTTTCCATGAAAATACTTGTAGAATAGACTCAAGCCGCCAACCGTTTTTCGATGTTCCCAGGAATCAAGGTCTCTGGTGAGTTCTGGGTCTCCAATCAGGCGAACAGCTGTCTTTTGAATTGAATCTAACAAATGTACATTCTGTTTAAGAGCAGAGCCCCAAACATGGGAGCAGTATTCCATTGTTGGTCGAATTTCAACTTGGTACAGAAATTGTCAGTTGTTGTGGAGTGTAAAGCAGTATAGTTCAAAATAATACTCCCAGCTGTTGAGAAGCTTTCTTTGCTATGCATGCAACATGTTCATGCCCAGAAATTTTTGGTCGCAACTTAACACCAAGCAAAAGGAAAAGAAGGAACAGATTGCCCCGATATAACTGTTGAGTTCAGCAACGTTAGTTTTTTTAGAGAAAAATTGCCACCTGGGTTTTTAGAGCGTGAACTTCTTCTTGGTTACTGTCGCCTGAAGGTAGAATTTCTTCCAGATCTTTGTTAATTTGAACGACCTTCTGCTGTCCGTGGATATTTGAATGAGTAGCCGATATTCGAGTGTTCAAAGTGAATGGACAAATAAGCGTATTGTCATTTGCAAAGCTATAGATTGGATTTTTGGTCCTTTTTAGCAGATCGTGAATGTAAATAAGAAGGGGGAGTAGGAGATAGTATAGAGTCTTAGGGCAAACAAGCGTTGATAGTAAAGTAGAAAGAAATTCGTCGACTGCCACTAATAAAGAACGCTCTCTGAGGAAACACGAGAGCATAAAAACAAAATTTTTTAGACTTACCATAAGACCGCAGCTCAGCCAACAATCCGTCAAATGTCGTGGATATATTAAGTGCAACCGCTCAAGATTCTCCAAGATTGCATTATTCCAAACATGTGTTATATAAGTTAGAAGATTTTCTGTTGATCTTTACTTACGAAAGCCATGATCGCTAATAATATTGAATCCTTCGAGATATTTTAGAAGATGCTGATTCCATAATTTTCGATATTATTAAAAGTAGTAAGACTGCTCGGTTGTTATTGGTCAAGGTCTTCTTTTTTGGGTATCTGTTTAACTCTAGCGGATTTTCAACAGGCAGGAAATATTCCCTTTTTAGTAAGATAGGTTGAGGAGTCTGTAGAAAACTGGTGTTAATCCGCTTATGCATTTTTTGGGTACTATGATAAATATTCCATCAGCGCCAGAGGCTTTTTTGGTGTCTAGATTCATTAAAATACGTTTTATGATACGCTAACTGAAGACAATATCAGGCATCCTTGATTGCACTATCATGAATCTCAACAACCGGACTTGACCTACTCCTTACTCATCTGTGCCCACACCACATAATTTATACATCAAATAATTTCTATTATGTCTAATATTTTCAAAAATGTCTTTAATTTTAACATATAAAATTAATTACCTATGTTAAAATATCATTCCATTTATATCAGTAGTCAGACATACGTGAATGCGTTCCATTTCCGAGATCCTAAACAGCGTTGTCAAAACATTTTAATTTGCTCAAAAGTAATTAAAATAGAAAAAAGAAGTCATTATATCTTAAAATACAGCAGATATATGTATACTAATTAAAAAAAGCTTGATGAGTATGTCAAAAATTTCAGAATGCATATTTTAATGAGAATATCAATCAACGGTGGAATGGTGGAAAAGGTATTTCATCACTATTTAACACATTTAAAAATTTACTAGAGATAGTTAGCATCTATGTAATTGTGACAAGTGGGTAATTTTGAAAATGATTATTATTAACTTTGTTATTTTAATAGTTTAAATTATTTATAAATAGTATTCTCAAACTTATTACAAAAATAAAATTGTAGACAAATCTGTCTTAAAAAGATTCTCATTAAACATTCATTTCCCTCTTTTTTAGTAGAAAATCTTATATTTTATCCTAAAAACTATATATTCAAAATATAATAATTGGTATATATAAAGTTTCGTTACTGACGTCATATAACTAATATCAGTGTTTATTTTTTTTAAAAAATGTAGCCTTCTTGCAGTAATTTATTGCTATTAAGCAAGAATTATCTTGCAAATTATGTTAAAAAAATATACGAGTACGATTCTTTTTTCAAAATTGTTTTCTCTTTTTCTGTTCTATTTTCAAGATCGTAGAGTAAAAGATCATTTTAGTTTAGCTAATCTCCATATACTACTTGACTGTGTTGATTATGAATTACTTTGAACGCAACTTTAATATTTTGACCTAGCATTTGAAGCATTAACCTGTTACCGAAGTTACTGGAAAAATGGAAAAGCCTGTGAAACTACCATCTGAAATATAATATTGTGTATCTGTGATGTTACCACAGGGATACTATACACCAGGGGTGCTCAAACTTGAACTGCTGGCGATCTACCTCAATATTGTTAGACTACGATCGATCGACTCTGAGAGGCTGCAAGTAAGTGTGATGCAGGATTATCGTCTAGGTAGGGTGTATCGTGGCATAGATATTAGTTTTCCGCACAATATGCATTTTTTTAGTCAAGGTAAGTGTAGGTCTGCTCTAAAATGTCAATGAAAAAACTCATAATTATTCAAAATTGCGAGTTTATTGGTTCTTACAAAACAAACGAGTTCTAGTGTCTAAACTTAACCAAAGAGTGACTTTGGATGTTGAAGCGTGGCACTGCATGTCCTCAGCATACTTTTCATAAGATGGTACGTAATTACCGAGTGCTAATCGCAAGCATGATGACATATGTTCGTGAGGTAGTCGATTGCGATATTTTGACTTATTTTCTTCATTTCAGAAAATGCAGACTCGCACAAGTAAGTTGACCCGAACATTGCCGTCAGTTGAAGGGCGATTTGCCTTAGATTCGGATATTTATCTTCAGATATAAAACACCAGAATTTTGTATCAGATGCTGTGGCTTTGAGATGTATATCTGATATAATCTGCACTAACTCATTTTCAACAGAATATGAGTCCATGTTAAACTGACTTGCTATTTCAGTAGCTAATTCCTCAATGTTTTTACACGAAAAAGGATAACTTCTAAATGATGCGGTATTTGCCAATTTACTGAAATCATAACAACGTATTTCGAATTGGCCCAAAATATTTGATAATTCTGCCTCATAAATATCATAATTCAACTGAGGAATCCTTGCTTTCAAAGACGGAAAATTTTTCAGATCCTTTCTTTTCAGTTGATCTATCATAAGTTGCAATTTACTTTTGAATGCGATTATTGCGCTAATCATCCCAATAATAGTTTTTCCTTTACCTTGAAGCTCCAAATTAATGGTGTTTAAATGCATTGTGATGTCTGTCAAAAAATGCCAAATCAGTCAGCCATTTTCCGTTTTTTCAGCATCTGAGTGTCATCACCTCTTTCGTCCAGAAAAGCTGTTATTTCGGGCAATAATTCTTGAAACCTTTCTAGGAATTTTCCGCGACTCAACCACCTGACGTCCGTGTGAAGAACTAAATCAGTGTGTTCAGCTGACTCACTATCTTCCAACTGCAATTTAAAGAGCCGTCGTTGCAAGCTACGTACACGGATAGAATTCACAATTTCTATTGCAATGCCCATAATCTCCTCCATGTTTAGAACTTTTGAACACAAAACTTGTTGATGTATAATGCAATGGAAGGAGAAAAATGAAGGGAAATCATCATTAGCTCGACACAATGCCACAAAACCGTTTTCGTTTCCAGTCATTGCTGGTGCTCCATCGGTTGTAATGCACACTAGTTTATATATTGGTAGCTTGTAGCTTGTTACAAAATTGAAGAAAAACGTCATATATATCTTCGCCACGGGTCTTTCCTTTCAGAGGAATCATTGTCAAAAACTCTTCCTTAGCCGACATGTCATTGAATACCATTCGAATAAAAATACACAGCTGGGCAGTGTCTGTCATATCGGTGGATTTGTCGAACTGTAAAGAAAAGTATGTACATTCCATGATATCATGTTTTAGTTTATCTGACATGTCCTGACTCATGACTTCAACACGCCTTGTGACAGACGGACGAGATAACTAAAGTTCTCTAATAGCAGATATAACCTCTGTTTTATTTTTAAAATCTCCAAATAAAGTCTCACCCTCTTCAATAAATGCTTCCTTCACAACCAATCCATCATCAAATGTGTTTCGCCAATATATGAGATATTTTAAATGACGCGATCGTTGCAGCTTTTGATCGTTTGGCTGGTCTTGTGAACATGGTTTGTTCTTTTTTCAAACAAGTTTTCAAATCACGTACTTTTCATTTTCTTAATTCACTCTGTGACGGAAAATCCTTTTCATAGTTTTTATGAACCGTTTTATGATGCCTCTCTAAGTTCCCACGCTTAGGTATTGCAACTGACGCACGGCAAATGAGACAAATGCACTTATCCTTTATCATACAAAAGAAAAATTCTTTATCCCAATCGTTATTAAAATGATAAATTTTACTTTTCTTCGCCGCACTCATTTTGGACTATTTATTAATAAACTTTGTATCGATGTATCGCCTTCAAGTTACAACTCAGACTGACTCCTATTCCTGCAGGCGCAATATTTATATCGGCGCGAAGTTTCGGCTTTTCTTTGACAAGTACCGCGCGTTCCTTTGATAAAGCCGCCTTTTGCCGCTAGCAGGGGGTTATTACGATAAAAGAAAGTGATGAGGGGGTTATTCTGGCCTAATTGTGGATCGAATAAATTTTAGTAGTTTATTCAATACATTTTGTTTTAGTTGCCTAAAACAAAATCTGTGAATAGTTCTATATCGGAATTTTTTCTCGAGATCGACTCAAAAAGCACTCGCGATCGACTTGTCGATCGCGATCGACCGTTTGAGCACCCCTGCTATACACCTTCAGTACTACACATAAAATAGAATTTTCTAAAATGTATGTATTTATGCAATGGATACGCAACATCTATAGAGTTTTAAGCAAGGTGGTTCATGTTTACATTAAAAAGCTATCACACGTCTAACCTAACCTGAAAACTGGATAAAAGGATACTATATGAATGAATTGGTAGAATGTATAGTGTTATCACTTCTTGGTGCATTGGCTTTCTCCAACCTAATGATATGCGAAATTTTAGATAATACAGAAGAAAGTAAATAACATTATATTTATAGGAAATAGTTGAATATTTTCGAAATTTGTACCTTATTAAGTTATATGTAACACCCGTGCATATTCACAGCAGATTTTACTGTCAGTTGTTTTAGCAGTGCGGAAGAGTAGTAAGGTAATTCTTTTGCCTAAGCCAGGGTTGCAATTCTGTCTATTGTCTTCTACCGGTCTTTACCATACTCATTGGAATGTTATAAATGTCATGTTTTGTTTACTGGTAGGAGATTTTTAGTTTTTATCTATTAAACATAAATAAACAATACACCTCAAAAAACTAAAGTTATGTTTTTTGCAATTATAAGGTCTCGATTTTACCGATACTTCTAGGAATCTTGGGATAATGTTTGAGAATAATTTGAGATTTATTCAATACTATTCTACTTCAAAAAATCACGTAAATAGTTTAAAAAATGCTATATGTGCACAAACACATTCTCGATGTTAAAGTTCTAAAAGATAATTGAGACACATGTATAAGCATTTCTTGCTTATTTTATAATATTGTATTAACCATATTTAATTTAAACGAATTAACAGCATCTCTACAGAATTCAGAGTAACTGTTGTTCATTTATTTTTAAAATAAAAGAGTACATTCTCTGAAAATATATTCCAATTAAACAGATTAAAAGTGTGTATTAATTGCTTTAATGCAGATTACCTCCAAAAAAATTTTTGAGGACGGGGAGTTGAGCACCGTGTCACCCTTTATTTGCGTAAAGGGTGAATTTTATTCGCTCTCTTCTCAAACAAGTTGTCGATTTTTTTTTAAAAAATGTTAACATTCGGTTTTGGTGTGTTTAATTTTGGAATTCGGTATCATAATTATTTTCACAATATGTTCACCCACCTAAAAATCTGATTTGAAAACTTATGCCTATTGTATGCAAGATTTTTCGATGAAAACTTTGGCGGAATTGTTATATAAAGTTCTAAAAAAAAAATACGAGTTTAAAGGGCTGCAACCACCCCTGGCAAATTTTGTGTTGTGCTAAAAGCAAATTGTCTTTTGTTTTGCGTTGAAAAAGTGCTATAATTTTTTTTTCGAAACTTTTTCAGCCGTATTTAATTTAATTAGGTATTTTTTCGCAATATTTATAGGAAAAATAGAGTGGTTGACCGCCATAGATGAGCAAATACTCGCTTATTAGAAAGTACCTATTTTTCTTATAATAAAATATATTTCTATTTTAGTATAAATTACTAACGCCGCGTTATATAAAAAAAAAACTATAAAATAGAAGTTTTACACTCGATACTCCAAGAAGATAAGACCACCCTTTAGGCTCTTTTCATAGCAAAATTTCTATGCTAAAAAACTACAGAAAAATCCCTATTTGGATAAAATCTTGGGGCACCGTACCTATTAGAAATAAGTTAATTTTTAGGATAGAGACTCACAAAATACCCTATATGCCCCGGCATACCATCCTCAACGTTATTTTATCTACACTACTGGTAAGTCTAATAATAACTTTAAACACAATTTTAAACCTATCTTTTTAAAGGCGAATTAATGATGTTGGATAAACAGAGATATTTTAATAATTCTGGAAATTAAAAATGATTTAGCTATAGTAATATACTGGTCAGTCAATAAGTTTTAAACGCGAAAATGAAACGAAATGAATTAATAAGTCATTTATTCTTCAGTATAATCTCCCTTAAGCTCAATTCATTTTTTTCACCGATTTTCCAATTCATTCACCCCCCTCTCTGAAGTGGTTTTCTGGAAGACCTTCAAAATACCCGTCTACGGATGCTGCCACCTCATCATTTGTTGAAAAGCACTTCCGACGTAGAAATCTTTTGAGGTTTGGAAACAAATGGAAGTCAGACGGCGCCAGATCTGGCGAATAGGGTGGATGTTCCAACAATTCGTACGTTAATACGGCCAGTTTTCCCGTTGCCAAAGCACCTCTATGAGCGGCTACATTGTCATGATGAAAGATGATTTTTTTATTCTGCAAATCGGGCGGTTTGTTGTCGTAGTTCAGGAACATACTGGTAAACCCAAGTGTCATTCATAGTTACAAATTGACACACAAAATCTGTTTTATTCTTTGTGAAACGAGCCAAATATTGTTTAGAAAGTTTCCCTCGAATGCGTTTTTGTTCCGATGTTAGCAAATGCGGCACCCAACTTGTGAATAGCTTTCTCATAAACAAAACATTAGTTAAGATCTCATGTACTGATCCATGTGAGATGCCTATAGCTTCAGCTAAATCATCCACAGTTCATCGACGGTCTCCCTTTACCATATCTTGTTTTTACACACAGTTTCTTCAGTTGCTGCAGTTTTTGGACGTCTTGAACATGGATCATCATTGACGCTTGTACGACCACGTTTAAATTCTAAAGTCTATATATAAATAATTGGAAACGAAGGAGCAGTCTCCTTAAACACTTTCGTTAACTTTGCATGAGTTTCAGTTGCCGATAAACTCTCCAAAACAAAGAATTTTATCACTGAATGATATTCGATTTTTTCCATTTTTAAAAAATACTCAAACACGTCTACTTTAACCAGCTGATAAACAATAAAGGACTTGACAGATCGACTTGAAATTTAGAGTGTGTTCATATGATAGATGAAGCCTCAAAAATGGTGCTCAATATTTGGTTCAAGAGATGCTCTCCATAGGTGTCGCTTTCAAAACTTATTGACTGACCATATTTAAATTATATGCATTAATGTGGCAGCATTACTGACTATTTCCCGAGAGATCGTGGTTTTTAAAATTAGACATTGTTAAATTAGAGTAATTTTCTGACGTTTCGCTTACGATTACAAGGAACATCTTCAGGGATCAAGATTTTAGTGTCCTAATCTCAAATAATTAAGATCTCTAAAGATGGCTCGTACAATCGTATGCGAATAAATACAAGTAAATACAATTGAGACGATCTGATCTCAAGAATGGCGATTCCTAATCTAACAAAAACCGTGAAAGCTTCTGTTCCATGTTAACTATTCCGACTTACTTTTTACTAGCTTTTATTAGTTCTATTGTTACAAGTGAGTGCATTTCTCATTAGTGTAGCCGTATTGAATAGATTGAGATTTTAAGATATAAATATATATAAAATATTATACTTGGAGTAAAAATTTTTATAAATTAAAAATTAAAAAGGCAACTTAACTAAATTCTTAATAAAAACTGATTTTTGTGCATCGATTGGACGTTTTAACTCTTGATATTTCTCTGGTTATTAATGATTGAAATTAGCAGTTTTTTTTTTTCTAGTCGCTTTTTTTAAGGTAATTAGTTAGTGCTAGCAATGTACATAAATAACAAATATTTTGCCCCTACAATTTCAAATGAGAGTAGTCTCATTTGAGACATAATAAAACTAAATATGTTACGATTTTTTTAAGGGGGCAGCAATAAGTGGGTTATAAAGAATATAATTTTAGGAATAACTATAGAAAATAACGAATTCTAATAATAATAAATCAACCGGTCAAGTGCAAGGTACACTTGCGCAATTAATGTTCCGTACCGGGAAATGCTTTTAAAATAAAATAAAATCCTTACCTAGGCTAAGATAATTAGATCCCTGATATCCAATTTTTATTTTCAGGTTTTTCCTTAGTCAACAATGTATAATAGTTATAGTATCTTAGCTACCTAATAGCCAATAAATCAATCTGGCTTAATCTAGAATCTGGTAATAAAATTATAAAACAAATATTTATTACCTAAATATTTGTTTAATTATAAACAAATAAAATATAATCATCTCGGTAAAGGAGCGACGCGCCACATGTATATACTGAAAAGTATATTAAACGAAGTTCCACCCTATTGTCAAGTCATATAGTTTTCAAAGTTTTTTGATATCAGATAAATTATTAAACGTAAAGCACGCGTGATAATTTTCGCTCAATCTACACTTTATGGAGAATATTCCAGAATGTTTTCCAAATTTTTTGATTAGTGCTGTTCGAGATAGGGAGGGACAGCAATTTTTGGCAATTTTTTTAAAATGATACAAAGAAAGTGTCCGCAGGTATTACATCATATATATTTTGAAGTTGTATTTTCACAAGCTTGCATTAGACACTCCACTCAATGACCTGATAAAAAAAAAGTTACTTCCGATTTCACCCCCCCCCAAAACTAACCCCTTAAGTCAAAATTTAACTTTCAAAACTACACAGCTCTCATTGGTCCATCAATTCCTGTATTTAAACCAAATTTGAGCTTTCTATGTCAAATAGTTTCGGAGGAAGTCGGGCGTGACAGACAAACAGACATACCAACACCGAAGTGATCCCATAAGTGTTCCGTACGGAACACTAAAAATAATTCTTATATTTTTGTCAATTGACTTACTTTTATTAGCCATGCTTAAAATCTCTAATATTAATGATACATTAAAAGTTTTCGAGCTTTGAAATAATTGCCACCAATCTGTTAAAATTTGATGGCTGTAACTAATAGGCAAACAAATTAATAAAACCAAAATCCCGAAGTAAACATTTGGTACGATTAACTAATATTATGATGAGTATTACAGTAATGAGAGTACCTTAAGTAAGAACTTTCTAATGTTGGTGAATGAACTATACGGATTATGTATAATAATTATAATTAACCATAACTATCAATCAATAATTATACGGAAAAAATCTAACAGATAATTTTAATATAATAGTCAACATTTCCTTTTAGTTGGTGGGCCGCATAGCGACCATTACGAATTATTTAAAAAAGTACACTAAATTACCTCACTGCACCAGTCTATTATAAACTACTACCTAGCAATGTAGGAAAAAGAAATTTTTTTCCATACGACTACCATCACAGAATATATAGCTAACGCTACATGAAGACAAATGCGTGACAACAAAACGTCGCCGCAAAACGAAGCCGGCTGGCTACTGCCGGCTTCGCAATTTGCTTTAACCTACCTCGTCGAATTTTTAGAGATGCCGTGCAAGTAAAACTTGTCTAAACGGTTTTATGTGGTATGATAATAGGAAAAATATGCCTATATAAATGTAGTAAAATATTAAAGGTGAATGATATATATTAAATGTTTTATTCTCTATGATCCAGCCGAAATTATTCGATTTAGGAATTTAAAATTAAAAAGGAATTATTATTCCCACAAAAAAGAAGACTTCTAAGTTCTGAAATTAGGAAGTCAAAAGGAAGTAAAATTTCTTTTCATGGGTAGATATCTTTTTTCCAAATAGATAAAAATGAAGAGATAGACAATAAATTTTCTCGGTAAGCATCTATTTATATGTAGGTCTATAAAAATTATTAGCTAAATATACTAAACAACATTTTATGGGCTTGTCACTCTTCTGTAGAGTATTCTTGGAGGAAAGTTTAGCACAATGAAATATATTTTTACTTTTCTGGCTAGAGGAAATGATTGTATTCGTTAAAAAGTCACCCTCTGAGATTTTATAACATTTTAGGGGCCCTAGATCACGAAAAATATAGTCACTCATTTCCGTCTGTCTGTCTCTCTGTCGAAATGTTGGTATCTAT
This sequence comes from Pachyrhynchus sulphureomaculatus, assembly GCA_019049505.1. Classification (NCBI taxonomy): domain Eukaryota; kingdom Metazoa; phylum Arthropoda; class Insecta; order Coleoptera; family Curculionidae; genus Pachyrhynchus; species Pachyrhynchus sulphureomaculatus. The sequence continues at coordinate 75,903,996 of CM032453.1, read as the reverse complement.
AACTCTTGAACGATATGAGACATCAGTTTCAAACTTGGCACATATATAATACCTAACGAAGCCATGAAACATACAGTTTTTGACAATATTGCTGCACGTGAACGGAGTGAAAATTTTTGTATGATTTTAATAGTAATATGATAATTTTTCCTGTTTTTTTTTTTTTACATAATAAACAAGCTTTAGGCATACATATTTCCAATAAAACATGTAAGGGGTAAGAGAGATGATTAGAGAGGTTGCTATACCGTGTTATATGTTCATTTCAAGGTTTCTGTAGTTGAGAAATCTGAAAATTAAAATATTTTTTCATTGCTTTCAATTTTTACCCGGGAAGGAGGTAAAATGGGGCGTTAAATATTGCATAGTTTCGATAGTACTTTGAGAATTAATAATAATAAAATAACCGGTCAAGTGCAAGTTGAACTTGCGCAATTAGTGTTCCGTACATTGATTGCTTTTAAAATAAAAAATTTTGTTACGGAGGTATAAAATGATCAGACACAAAAACACACCCCAAATGAGTTTTCAACAAAGTTTGTTTCTAATCTTTAATGAAAACTGATGACCTTGAAATCTTTGTTTTTTTATATACCAGATAAATTATTAAAAGTGATAATTTATCTGGTATATAAACTCGTGATTATTTTCGTTCAATCTACACCTCGTGGATAATATCCCAGAATTTTTTAAAAGAAGTACTCTTCGAGATAAGGCGGGGGGACAGCAATTTTTCGCGATTTTTTAAAAATAATACAAAGAAAAGTGCGCGCAAGTATTATATTATATATGTATATATATATATATATATATATATATATATATATATATATATATATATATATATATATATTATCGTATATTTATATATATATATATATATATATATATGATATAGTAATAATTATATTTTTTTATATTAAATATTTATATATATAATATATATATATATATATATATATATATATATATATATATATAGATATTTGTGTGTTTTCACAAGCTTTCATATGACACCACGACTTGATGAGGCCATCAATTCCTATATTAGTACCAAATTTCAACATTCTATGTCAAATAGTTTCGGAGAAAATCGAGTGTGACAGACAGACAGACGGACAGACAGACAGACCGACCGACACCGAAGTGTTCTTATAAGAGTTCCGTACGGAACACTAAAAATGAAAACCTATGTAGAAAATGGATTATAAACTACGGTAAGTATTATTATTGTTATACATGAAAAAAGATTTGAGCAAAACAGTACAGCGGGTGCTTTTAAGAGTACTGCTCGCGCATAAATCGTGAGAATACCTATAGATTTCAGGTGCACTTATATATCGAAATTTGTCTTTATATTTATGTATAAGTGTATCTTTGTCAATATGTAAGTTGTAAATCGATATGTCCGTTTTATATGCCTCCTTAAAGTTTAAACGCAATTAATATTCCTTACGATCAATAAAATAAAATAAAATCCTTACCTGGGTTAAGTTAATTAAGTCCCTGACATGTATATCTCTTCAGATCCATTATGCATTTCCACGTTTTTTCTTAGTCAATAATGTATAATACTTATAGCATCTTAGCTACCTAATAGCCAATAAATCAATCTAGCTCAATTTTAGAATTTAGTAATAAAATTGTTTGCTGTGTTTATAATTACACAAATAAAATAAAATTATGTCTCTCTACAGAAGCGACGCGACACTCGGTAACAATAATATACTGAAAAGTGTATTATAAAAACCTCTACCATATCGTCAAGCAACATAGTTTTCTTTTACACTATATAACTTAACGCACTCGTGATAATTTTCTCTCAATCTACATTTTATGGAGAAATTTTCCAAAATTTTTTGATCAGTACTTTTCGAGATAGGGGGGACAAGGATTTCTGCTAATGTTTTTAAAATAATAGAAAGAGAAATGTTCGCAAGTATTACATCATATATATTTTTGAACCCATATTTTCACAAGCTTTTATTTGATACCTCACTCGATGACATGGTAGTTTTTTTTTAACTTCCGATTTCACTCCCCAAAACTAAACCCTTAAGTCAAAATTTAACTTCAAAACTACACGACATTCATTATAGCATCAATTCCTATATTTGTGCCAAATTTCAACTTTCTGTGTCAAATAGTTTCGGCGAAAATCTGGTTTGACAGAAAAACAGACAGACGGACACCGAAGTGATCTCATAAGTGTTCCGTACGGAATACTAAAAAAAATCTTCTTTAAGTGGTTATTTTTAAATTATTTTATCCAAAATTGTTTTTGTTACGATATTAAGCAAAGAATTTTGAATTAATGCTAATTCAAAATAACCGATCAAGTGCAAATTGAACTTGCACAATTAGTGTTCCGTACGTTGATTGCTTTTAAACTAAAACATTTTGTTACGGTGGTATAAAATGATCAGTGACTTCACAAAATACACTTCAAATGAGTCTTCAACAAAGTTTGTTTCCAGTCTTTACTGAAAACTGATGACCTTGAAATTTTTTTTTTTTTTTATATAACAGATAGACTATTCAAGGTAATGCACTCGTGACAATTTTCGTTCAATCTACACCCCGTGGAGAATATTCCAGAATTTTTTCAAAATTTTTTGATCAGTACTTTTCGAGATAAGGGGGGGGGACAGCGATTTTTCGAGATTTTTTAAAAATGATACAAAGAAAAGTCTGCGCAAGTATTACCTTATATATATATATATATATATATATATATATATATATATATATATATATATATATATATATATAAATATATATATTACTCGTGTTTTCACAAGCTTTCGTTTGATACTACAATCGATGACCTAGTAAATTTTTTTTTTTTTTTTTACTTCCGATTTCACCCCCCCCAAAACTAACCCCTTAGGTCAAAATTTAACTTTCAAAACTACACGGCTCTGAAGAGACCATCAATTCCTATATTATTACCAAATTTCAAACTTTCTATGACAAATAGTTTCGGAGAAAATCGGGTGTGAAAGACAGACAGACAGATAAACAGACAGACACCGAAGTCATCTTATAAGTGTTCCGTACGGAACACTAAAAATGGCCTAATTGTAAACTCGTTTTTAATTGAAAAAGTTAATAACTTGAATGACTTAGCCAGAGAGGCTTAATCTTGAAGAGTTCTTTAACTGCTACAATCTACCACTACATACATTATATTTGAAATTAACAATAATTAGTTCATGTATGGTGACATTCAGGTTAAAAATACTGGTGCACGGGTACAAGCTCTAAACCATGCGTGGTATTTTGACAGTACTCTTTTCCTTAATTATGTTAAGGAAGTCTATTTCAAATAGATATCCCACATTCTAAAGAAGAAAAAACCTATCAAGTGCAAGTTGAACTTATGCAATTAGTTTTCCGTAATTGCTTTTAAGATATTTTTTTTTTATAATTATTTATTTATAACCAAATAAAATAAAATAATATCTCGGTACAAGAGCGACTCGCCACTTGGTTACAGTAATGTGCTTAAAAGTATATTACAAAAACCTTCACCATACGTCTAGAAACATGGTTTTCATAGTTTTTTTTTATGCAAGATAAATTATATCAAACGTAATGCACTGGTGATAATTTTCACACAATGTCCTTTTAAATAATACAATGTATGTATGTATGTATGTATGTATGTATGTATGTATGTATGTATGTATGTATGTATGTATGTATGTATGTATGTATGTATGTATGTATGTATGTATGTATGTATGTATGTATGTATGTATGTATGTATGTATGTATGTATGTATGTATGTATGTATGTATGTATGTATGTATGTATGTATGTATGTATGTATGTATGTATGTATGTATGTATGTATGTATGTATGTATGTATGTATGTATGTATGTATGTATGTATGTATGTATGTATGTATGTATGTATGTATGTATGTATGTATGTATGTATGTATGTATGTATGTATGTATGTATGTATGTATGTATGTATGTATGTATGTATGTATGTATGTATGTATGTATGTATGTATGTATGTATGTATGTATGTATGTATGTATGTATGTATGTATGTATGTATGTATGTATGTATGTATGTATGTATGTATGTATGTATGTATGTATGTATGTATGTATGTATGTATGTATGTATGTATGTATGTATGTATGTATGTATGTATGTATGTATGTATGTATGTATGTATGTATGTATGTATGTATGTATGTATGTATGTATGTATGTATGTATGTATGTATGTATGTATGTATGTATGTATGTATGTATGTATGTATGTATGTATGTATGTATGTATGTATGTATGTATGTATGTATGTATGTATGTATGTATGTAGTGTATGTATGTATGTATGTATGTATGTATGTATGTACGCGTGCACAAGTATTACGTCATATATATTTTTGAACTCTTGTTTTCACAAACCTTCATTTGACACCACATTCGAGCACTTGGTATTCTTTTTCACTTCTGATTTCACCCCCAAAACTAACCTCTTAAGTCAAAGTTTAACTTTCAAAACTACACGGCTCTGATTGGATCTCAATTTCTATATTAGTGCTAAATTTCAACTTTCTATGTCAAATAGTTTCGGAAACACTCGGGTGTGATAGACGGGCAGACACCGAAGAGATCCGATAAGTGTTCCGTACGGAACACTAAAAAGTTTTGTCAGCAAGATTACTTACTGTGTATCAGTATTTCCATCTGAAACTATGGTCTTGTATCCAGAACGATGCGATAGATGTGGGTTTTACTACTAATATTACATATAATGATTTATTTATTAATAGTAAGAAATTATTATTTTCAAAGTTAAATTTTAAAATGTGTTATTTTTCTTTTATAATTCATGTTGTCAACAAATGATACAATAATCATTGTTTGCAAAAATTTTTTTAATTTTATTTTTTTTGTAACTGTTATTTTTTACATGTTCAAGTAACAATCTTTCTTTATGAAACAATTTTTAAAATCACTATTTGCTCTTCCAACAGGTGTCGACCATCGGTGTTTTTTGCTCTTATTATGTAAACAAAAATAATCTTTAAACAACCTATTTCAAAAATTAAGAACATTTAAAAGTTTTTGTTTTACTTTCATATGCAATCTCCTATTATGGTGCAACAACAAAAATATAGGCTAGGTAAATAGGAAAAGCCAATAAATTTGCTATATCGCAAACTTTAATGTTTTAAGACGTTTACTTTTGAGATTGCTTATTACCCAGAAACCCCAAAGTGAATCGTGCATATAATTTTCTCACTACCTGCAATAATAATAAAAATTGATTATGTAACCGATATTTATAGTAAATTACTGCTAACAAACTAAAACTTAATATTGTTTATAATCTCCGCATTTTTAAAAATGTACGTAAAAAACTTAGTCTTAACTCAATACATCTTTCTATACGTATGTTAAAATTATAATCATTCCATATGTAAGAACTGGGAACTATTGTTACTTCCATTCATCATCATGGACACGTTTTATGCTCAAAAAAGGTGTGAACGCAATATAGAATTGAGAACCCAGAGTTTGTTTTAGAGATTATGACGTTACCATCAGGCCTATTAACATTGCAGGAGAGAAAAACGATTTTTTTTTCAGTGCCCACCTCCCCGCCACTATAGAGGTTTTTGACTAATACCGTATATATTGACAGGTATGTCATAATATCCGTCAACGTTACCAAGTGCCGAAACATACTCATTTGTATTTCACGACACTTTTAGGACAACGCAGTAGTCCGATCACCGGCGTTATTGCAGTTCTGCATTAACTACTATTTAAAAATACACACGTACACATCGAGCCGATTGTCGGTTTCATATGCAGGCTCTTAACCCACTACGCTACAGAGGCCGGCCTACCGCACAATGTGGCCATTCGAGTAGTGTTTCAAAAATACCTACAGGTCTCAGGAATTATCCATTAGGTTAGGTTAGGTTATATTTAAGGCTTTTAGATTCAGAGACCATTAATTTTCATTTCCTGCCTTACATTATTACATATATTTTACACATATTTATTTTGTATTTTATTATGTTAGGCTAGGCTAGTTCAGATTAGATTAGATTAGATCAGGTTTAGTTAAATCGTGTTAGATTGGATTAGGTTATGTTGGCTATATTAAAGGCTTTTAGATTCAGAAACTATTACTTTTTATTTCCTAATTTTTCATTATTTTACTTTATGTTAGGCTAGAATAGGTTACGTTAGGTTAAGTTAGGTTAGGTTTTTTTTTTAAATCGGGCTCCGAAGATAGAAATTTGATCAGGATTATTTAAAAACCTATATTTAAAATGGATAAATCCTTAGACCTCCTCAGAATGAGCTGATTCGTCAGGTACTTCTAAAAACTGCCAAATAAACAGTTATTCAAAAAGTATTGAGCCAAAATTAAGATAATTGTTTTTTATATTTTGAAAGAACTTTATTCAACCAAATATGTGCCATTTTGTTTGATAACCTTCTGCCATTTTTCTGGCACCATCATAATCCAGTCACTGTGAAACTTCTGTGGTTTCTGGGCAAAAAATCGTGACAAGTGATTTTAACCGACCTCGTTTGAAACTAACTAACCACCATTCAGGGAATTCTGCTGAGACCGAAACAAATGATAGTTTGACGGTGCAAGGTCCGGGCTATATGGTGAATGCATTAAAGCTTCTTAACCAAGTTCCCTCAAAATTTGCTGAGTCATCAAAAATGTGTGTAATATGGCGTTGTCATAGTGGAAGACAACACCCTTTCTGTTAACTAGTTCTGGCCGATTTTTTCAGTTGCTTGCTTTAATCTTGTCAATTGCTCACGGCAGAGTACTGAATCAACCGTTTGGCCAGACTGCAGCAGCTCATGATACCCGATTTCTTTCCAATCCCACCATCACCTTTCTTGACTTTATCTTTTTGGGCCACGAACTTTTTCACTTCCTACGTTACTCGTGATCAACCGCCTCAGAAATATCTCGATTCCGTTAAGTATCTGTAATGACTCGCAGATGGAAATTCGATCGTAAATTTTTTAGCGTCAAATCTTGTAACACCCAAACATCGAGTTTCTTTTTATAGCTTTCTCCAAATAATTTAAAACTGTTTGGTAATGGATGTTTAATTCCTTAGCGATGTCATGGCTACTTATATGCCGGTCTTCTAGTAACTTTTTGTATCATTTGTCGACCAGTGCGAGGAGCACCTTTAATACCGAAATTTCCAGAATAAAAATCGACTAAACCATCTTTCGACTGTTGCTTTTGATAACGCATCTTGACCATAAACAACACAACTTTCTTCATAAACCTATACAGCATTTGTGCCTTTATCAAAATAAAATTGTAAAATATAGCAAGCCTTTGCAGAAATTGCGCTCATCTTCAAAGCGCTCTAAATTAAATACGAAAAAATGAATTCCACCAGTTTTTGCAATTCTACTACTGTCAAATGTAAGCTTTCAACTGGCGCTAAGTCGTTGTCATTGCCTTTATTGATTTACAATGCTACATGAGATGAAAGATTAGCTATTCTAACTCTCGGGTATTGGTAACGGGTATATAGGTGGATCAAGAAGGTGTCCCTTAACATAATAATTTATTTTACCAAAGTATTTGGACATATAAGTTGTTTTCAAATCTGTTATGCATTAACAGTTTTGCAAAGAGATATTACTTAATTAATCATTCTATGACACAACAGTTTAAGTATTTACAATTTTATTATTTTAATCAACTTGCAATAAGTTGACTTTTAGAAATTTTTCAAACTTTTATTATCTGTTTATTTTATTATTATCACTTGTAGGATATATGTTATTTTAATTTACTATATAATTGATAAATCGTGGTTCTTGGGATTACGCCGTGTCAATTTGGAGTTACTTTCCGTTGTTTCGCTTATGATTGCAAGGGACATCTTCAGAAATCTTTACTCTTCGAGATTAAAATACTTAAATAAATTCAGTTCTTTTGTAACCAAGCCCGTAAAAGCAGCTTCAGTTCCATGTTACTGAACAACTGATTTCGGATTGATATGTGTTCGCATTTGTTTCTGTATTTGTGATATGTATGCGTGTATTTTGGCACCTATATATTTATTTTTTCCATCGAATTTTATGCTTTTTAGTGTTCCATACGGAACACTTATGGAATCACTTCAGTATCCGTCTGTCACATCCGATTTTTCCCGAAGATATTTGACATAGAAAGTTAAAATTTGGCACAAATATGGATGGCCCAATCAGAGTCGTGTAATTTTGAAAGTTAAATTTGGATTCAAGGGGTTAGTTTTGGGGGGTGAAATCGAAAGTGAAAAAAACGTTACCAGGTCATCGAGTGGGATGTCAAATGAAAGCTTGTGAAAAGACGAGATCAAAAATATATATGATGTATTACTTGTGCAAACTTTTCTTTGTATTATTTTAAAACGATTGCCAAAAATCGCTGTCGCTGAAAACTATATTTCTGTACAATATGGTACAGATTTGTTTAATATACTTTTCAGTACATTACGGCTACCAAGTGGCGCGCGTCCGAGACAAAATAATTTTATTTTATTTCTTTATAATTAAACCAATATTTAGGAGTAAATATTTGTCTTACACTTTTATTGCTAAATTCTAGATTGAGCTAGATTGATTTATTGGCTATTAGGCATCTACGATGCTATAACTATTATACATTATTGACTAAGAAAAAACGTGGAAATACATATTAGATCTTAAGATATATACTTGTCAGGGACTTAATTAACTTAGCCTAGGTAAGGATGTTATTTTATTTTAAAGGCATTCCCGGTACGGAACACTAATTGCGCAAGTCCAACTTGCACTTGACTTATTTTTATTTTATAACCTTCTTCATTGAAATATACATTTCCTAAATGATATTTTATGTCTAAAGTTTTGCAAAATAGACAACAAATAATTTTTACTTAATGAATAAAACACTACTCGTTGATTAAGTTTAAATGTACTATTATAAATGTAAATATATATGATTAAATTTAAATAGCTATTAGCATTGAGACAGAGGATGGTCAGGTATCACATTTGGTTGGTATTGTCGTTGAGCCCGCTTAATGGACTGGACATCGTATGATGCTTCGAATAGTTTGGATTGACTTGCTCACAAATAAAGAAGTTCAAAGAAGAGAAAATTGTGCCAGAAGACTAATTAACCTGCTAAAACGTCGTTAAATCGCTCATCTGGGGCATTTACTGCGAGGAAAAAAATACTACCTTCTTTTTAGGGTTCCGTATGGAACACCTACGAGATCACTTCGGTGTCCATCTGTCTGCCACACCCGATTTTCTCCGAAACTGTTTGACATAGCAAGTTGAAATTTTGCATTAATATAAGACTCACTCAAGGGGTTAGGTTTTGAGGGGTGAAATCGGAAGTAAAAAAAATACTTTCTCAGATTGTAAACTTTAAGTACTTCAAAATGTTTCCTTCAATATAAGAAATTGAGCTGAGCTGTATTTATTGCGGTGTAATCATTAGAAAGCGTGTTATAAAACTGTAAACTCAGAAAGTTTAAACGTAACTCGCTTTAAAAACGTCTATCGATTTTCTCAATTATGCTTAACATTGCTACTGAGAGGGGTGATCGTAAGTAGCTCCAACAAGCGTCACAATGCGTTTAAAAAAATAAAAATCTGAAAAAATCGATAAGATAAGAGTTTTTCAATTAAATGTGAAGTTGTAGGTCTAATTCACTTCTCGCTAATCTTTAAATTGATGTTCATAACATTACTAGAAATTCAAAAAAAATCATCGTTAAAAACTTGCGGTCTTTAATCGAAAAGTTATTTTCATTAGCATGTTCACAAGTTGCAGGTAATTAAGTATATTGGAAAGGTACGCAAATAACCAATCGCGTTTTTCCCTTAAACCTCGATTTTTAGTGTTCCGTACACTTATAAGCTTACTTCGGTGTCCATCTGTCTGTCACACTCACTTTTCTCCGAAACTACTTGACAGATAAATTTGAAGTTTAGCATAAATATAGGAATTAATGGCCCAATTAGAGCCGTGTAGTTCTGAAGATTTTTCTAAGGCCATCGAGCGGGTTTTCAAATGAAAGCTTGTGAAAATATGAGTTCAAAAGTATATATGATGTAATACTTGAGCGCGCTTTTCTTTGTATTATTTTAATAAATTGCCAAAAATCGCTTTCTCCCCCCTATCTCGAAAAGAACTGATCAAAAAATTTTGAAAAATTTCTAAAATATTGTAAAATGATGTAGATTGAGCGAAAATGATCACGAGTGCATTACGTTTGATAATTTATCTGATATAAAAAAAACTATGTGGCTTGACCATATGGTGGAGGTTTTTTTAATATACTGTTTCGTACATACGTTGGTGACTGAGCTGTTCTTGGTATAAAGTTAATATTTTTTAATTAATGCTTAACATATTTGTTTTAAACCTTCAATACATAAAATGTACATAAATGAAAGTTCAAGAAAGCACAAGTAGGGTGGCCCAAAATTACCGAAGGGGTTTGAATTCCTTATAACTTTTTTAATATAATTTTGTTTTTTATTTCTTTTCAGTATTTTGTAAAGAAGACTTGGGAAATTTAAAATGGAACAGTACACAATTGAACAACGTGCCCAAATCGTTGAACTTTATTTCTCGAATCAACGGTCCATTGTTTTGACTCAGCGTGCATATCGTCGTTATTTTAATGTGCCAGTTGGACCCTCAGAGTCAACAATAAACCGTCTGGTTGCAAATTTTCGACAACAAGGGGCAGTAAGGAATCTTCCTGGTGCCGGCAGACGACGAACGGTGCACACGGATGACAATATTGAACGGGTACAGGAGAGTATTCGGGAAGATGGAGAAACATCAACCAGGAGACGTTTGACACAACTTGGCCTCTCACGAGGGTCGCTGCAAAGAATTTTACATACAATAAGAATGTTTCCATACAAAATTCAGCTTGTCCAAGAATTGAAACCGACAGATTACCAGCAACGACTTGATTATGCAATTTATTTCCGGCAAAAAGCAGAAGAAAATCATGATTTTATTCATAATTAATTATGAGCGACGAAGCCCATTTCCAATTAAATGGGTTCGTTAATAGGCAAAACTGCAGGATATGGGCTACGGAAAATCCAAGAGTAGTTCAACAGCGACAATTACACCCACTTAAGTGTACTGTTTGGTGCGGTGTTTTTCGTCGGAAAGAATAATTGGCCCATATTTTTTTGAAAATGAACACGGTGTCGCCGTTTCCATCACTGGTGTTCGATATCGGACAATATTTAAAAAATTTTTTAAGGCCAGCCGTGGAAAACCATCCGCAAGTATGGTTCCAACAGGATGGAGCCACAGCGCACACTGCGAGGGACACAATGGCTCTTTTACGCGACATCTTTGGTGAACGAATTATTTCGCGTACAAGCGATTTTAATTGGCCTCCGCGTTCACCGGATTTAACCGCTCCAGACTTTTTCCTTTGGGGTTATTTGAAAGGAAAAGTCTATATTAATAAGCCTAGAACCATCCAGCAATTAAAAAACAATATACGCGACGAAATCAACAACATAACACCTGAAGTTTTGCGAAAGGTTATGGAAAATGTTTTGGAAAAAGCACAAATATGCGAAGCAGAAAATGGCCACCACTTGCGAGATATAATTTTTCATAATTAAATTAAAAATATTCTCCATTAATAAACTGTATTTAAAAAAAAAAATTATAATTATGTCTTAAATAAAAATTTATAATGAACTCAAACCCCTTTGGTAATTTTGGGCCACCCTGTACAAGCAATATATGAGCTTTTTAAGTGTTCCCTACGAAACACTTATGGGCTCATTTCGGTGTTTGTCTGTCTGGCACACCGGATTTTGTCCGAAATTATTTAACATATAAATTTGACAAATATAAGAATTGATGGCCCAATCAGAGTCTTGTAGTTTTGAAAGATAAATTTTGACTTAAGGGCTTCTGGGCAGTAAAAAAAAAAAATATCTGGTCATCGAGTGGGGCGTCAAATGAGAGCTTGTTAAAAAGACGAATTCAAAAATATATATAATGTAATACTTGCGCACAATTCTGTTTGTATTATTTTTAAAAAAGTGCGAAAAATCGGTGTCCCCCCACCTTATCTCTAAAAGTATTGATCAAAAAATTTTTAAAAAACTGTGGAATATTCTCTACATGGTATAGATTGAACGAAAATTATCACGAGTGTATTACCTTTAATAATTTATCTGGTATATAAAAAAACAAAAATTTCAAGGTCATCAATTTTCACTAAAGATTGGAAAAAAAACTTTGTTGAAAACTCATTTGGGATGTGTTTTGTGAAGTGACTGGTCATTTTATACTTGCGTAACGAAAGTTTTTATTTTAAAAGCAATCAACGTACGGAACACTAATTACGCAAGTCCAACTTGCACTTGACTGGCTATTAGTTTTTATGGACGTAGCACACGTGGTGCAGGGAAAACTCTAGGGCGCTACAGGCGCGACTTATATGGGGAAAAAGACGATTCCCGTTGATCTTAAATTTCTGTAAATTGTACTCGGTGGGAAACACAGTCCTGGGAAAATCATTCCAAAGAGATGATATTCTCCATATAAAATACTGCTTGAAAAGTATTGTACGAGGGGTAACAACCTGACCCGCATACGGATGCGATATTAATAATGAAGAAAAAAATTGTAGGTTGAGGACAGACGTCCTGGTTAAGAAATATTAGGAATGAATAGGCCGGCAACCTCTTTATACTAGCGGAAAACAAAGATGTAGTGATCGCCAACGTTCGGATGACCGGGCATGGCTCACGAAGAAGAAGAGTAGCATTGAAATTTAAGTGGCGTACTTCCTATCTATAAAGTTCCGACTTTTAAAACATATTTTTTTATTACTTGGTAACCAAAAAGCTCCTGCAATATAACTGAGGGTAAAATTAGAGACTATGATAAGGAATTTGAAAAGAATAAAAATTATTCTAGGACTTTTGTTTAAAAAAAATTTGTTTTAATGTTGATGCTTTCAAAAAGACCAATGAAATATTGTATATGTTGGCGTAAACAAACAACTGCTTTTTTTATTTCTGTCAACCCTGTTGACAAAGTTTTCCACAATAAATTTTCTGCACCATTAACGAAAATTTAACTGTAAATCGCGTAAAAAATTAAATGCAGGCATTTCAAGATTGTAAAAGTATTCTAAAGAATATAAAAATATTCGTAGATAGAAGATAGCCGTAGAAGCAAAAGCGGCAACACGCTGATTTATAATATGACTTGACAAATTTTTATAATTAATTCCTACTAAATAATAAAGCTGAATAATCTCATCATAATTTACCTACTTACTATTTATAAAATAATTTTACCTATGACACTATATAGTTTAGATAACAAGAAGGTGTTAGAAGAGCTTATTATTATATCAAGATAAGAATAATTTTGACGTAATATGACAGAGAGAATATCAAGCCTAAGTTCGACCAAAATGTAAAGAAGTTGTTGCATCTAAACATCTTACCTACCGACAAATGTTAGGATTTTCGTGAAAATCCTAACAGCTTTGCTTGTACCCGGAATAGATGCAAAAAAATTATCGACGAAACCAAAGAGTCTCACACAATCAAAGAATTAAAAACAAACTTCTTGCTCTATTTGTAGTTCCCGTGTTTTTTACCTCAAACAGCGCGCTCGAATATCGTCTACTCATGCAAATATCCGCAAACAGCAGTAAGTCGTTCAACTTAACAGAGACCTGGTAGAAATTCTATCTAGGGGTGACAGTAACCAAGTAGAATTTAACGCTACAAAAACCCAGGCAACAGTTTTTTCTAACAAAATTATTAAAGTATGTCATTAACAACCAACCTCAGTTGTACACCTTAACGTATCTCTTCAAATTCATTAAAATTATGTTAGAAAATATACATTTTTTTGGATATAAAGGATAGTCATATTCGGAAGAAATTTATTGCAGACTTACTGACGTTGATTGCACCAAATATATCAATATTAGCGGACGACACATAATTTTTCTCCAACGCAGTTGCAAATACTGGTGTTCTGATGAGAGATATTATGGTGATAAAATATTGTTCTAGGTCCTTTAGTGCGATGATTAAAACAAGATTCTAGCAAAAAGAACAGGGCATAATAATAATGAAAGAATTAAAGTTACCAACATATACTGGGAAAATAATCAAAAGAGTCGTGCCTATCTTATCAGGCATTTTCAGGAAACCTTAACCTGCTTTACTAGCTACCATTTATATACATATATATATATATATATATATATATATATATATATATATATATATATATATATATATATATATATATATATATATATATATATATATATATATATATATATACATATATATATATATATATATATATATATATATATATATATATATATATATATATATATATATATATATATATATATATATATATAAAATATATATATATATATAAAATCACACCAAACCAATAAAAAAGAACGATTTTTATGAAAAAATTAGTTTCCAGTAAAGTTGAGGTTTTCTTTTCTGTTTCTCCTGCTCTAATGACTTTATGTGTCTTTTTGCTATATAATTAGAAAATTAAATATGATAAATAATAAATAACTTTTCCAATAATGGCTTTCATTTTAAATACTTTAAATTACTTTATGAGTCCCTTTGTTATAAAATTAAAGAATTAATATAATAAATAATAAAAAAAATTTCCAATAGTAGCATCCACCAAAATTTACTGTATTTCTAACTTTAATGTTTTGGGCTTTTTGTCGACCTGCTGATGACCTAGATTACCAACAATATCCGGTTCGGACTCAAATATTACTAAAAAGTTACTAAATACGACGACAAAAAATTTAAAATTGAGTACCATTTCAACATCATGGTCTTGCTTACAGTTGTTTCTGTCTCGAAAAGTGTTTTTAAATAATATTATTGACAATGTTTTATTTTCTGATACCTGTGTAATTCTCTGTCCTTTTGTCATGTTTTTTGTGATTATACTTGCTACCTGACCAACAAAATGCAAATTTACAAGAGATGAATTAACTCCCGAATTTTGTGAGTAATTTCTCATACAAGCTTATGAATTGATAAATCACATATCATAACGAGCGTCTTAACTTTATTTTTCTGTACCTTGTTTACATTTCAGTATCCAGAAGAAGCTACCAATTAGGCAGTGAAAGTTTGATAACAAAAATAAAAAAGCAGATACTAGAGCCTACAGATCTTTGAATGCTCATCTGTTACTGTCCTTCCACTTTCTTATATATATATATATATATATATATATATATATATATATATATATATATATATATATATACATATATACTTTTTAAATTTTCTTGGGTTTAAAATTCATTACATGTGGCGGCCCGTGGCTTTATGGCCGTTCAGAAGGTCTAAGGTTCAATCCCGCCGGTCGGTATACTTATTTATTTAAGTATAATTGGCTTGGCCACGTACATAGGTGGTAGTTGTTTGCAGAAATGCAATAACGTCCGTGGCAGCACTATTGCGTTATCTAAAAAGTGCTGTGAAATACAAAAATGTATGTTTCGACACTTGGACAACGTTGTCGGGTATTATGACATCCTCGCCGAAATCCTCAGGATTTGAAAAGGGATAAAATCCCTACTCAAGTGGGGAGGTGAACGATAAAAAAAAATTAAAATTGTATATATTTGTGACAAAACGTTTCGACCATACATTCTGGCCTTCATCAGTTGTTTAATCTGTTATTTATTGTAAAATATTATACACACATAAATTAAAAATAAACTAAAACAATACTTGAGTACATCACATGGAACGTTTTGCATGGACCGTTATATTTAAATTTGGTATTGTTAAATCGTTCGTGGATATTTTCCTATAAATTTGAACATTTTTACTAGCGGTGATAAAAGACTAGGGGGAACATAATTTGAAGGTCGTGCGCCTTTATAAGCTTATAGACAGTTTTCCTTTGTAATACAATTTAGCGTGAATGGAACTCATTCCTACATACAGTAGTGATTACTGCCTTAATCAATGCATTTAAGAACGCCTATCATGATTATTGTACTCAAACTTTACAATTTTTTTTACGACCACTTTTTTTTCTGTTCAAATTGTTTTCGAACTATTACACTTTTGTGACTCTCGCTCTTAATAATATTGTTTTGAAGTCATTGTATTTTTATTTTTTATCTTTTTTACTGTATTGTATGTACTGTACTAGCTTAAACTGATGACTGTACAAACTCATTGGGGTTTACGTTTCTAACTGTCGTCAATATATCTATTAATTTTACGTCATTGAGTATATAGAATTTTAGTTCAGTCGGAAACAATTACTGCTTGGTTCACTAAAAAGAGTTATGTTTAAAAATAGTCTAATTTGGAAATTAAAAGCTCAAATTGACAAAAGAACCTAAAGAAAATTAGTTTTCATTTATAATCTAACCCACAAAAATAAAATGTTATGAAAAAATTCTAAAAACTATTTTATTTCTTACCTGTTCCAAGCCCTTTATATTTTATTTTTATGTTAAATTTTCTTAAAAGAACGTTTAATGATCTTTACAATATATAATGTTACTTTAGCAAAAAAAAAAATAGTCAACTGAACACCTAGAGGTTTTAAACCCCATTGCAACTAGAGTGAATCTGCCTACGCAAGCGTATGTTACCTATATACACTATTACAAACATTGTGTATGGCGTAATTACGTTCCGCTTGAAGTTCCTTGATCTTCTAACATATTAGCAACCAAAAGCATTGATTTTATTAAAATTTTTGTTTATTGAATGTGTTTGCTTATATATATATATATATATATATATATATATATATATATATATATATATATATATATATATATATATATAAAATCACACCAAACCAATAAAAAAGAACGATTTTTATGAAAAAATTAGTTTCCAGTAAAGTTGAGGTTTTCTTTTCTGTTTCTCCTGCTCTAATGACTTTATGTGTCTTTTTGCTATATAATTAGAAAATTAAATATGATAAATAATAAATAACTTTTCCAATAATGGCTTTCATTTTAAATACTTTAAATTACTTTATGAGTCCCTTTGTTATAAAATTAAAGAATTAATATAATAAATAATACAAAAAATTCCAATAGTAGCATCCACCAAAATTTACTGTATTTCTAACTTTAATGTTTTGGGCTTTTTGTCGACCTGCTGATGACCTAGATTACCAACAATATCCGGTTCGGACTCAAATATTACTAAAAAGTTACTAAATACGACGACAAAAATTTAAAATTGAGTACCATTTCAACATCATGGTCTTGCTTACAGTTGTTTCTGTCTCGAAAAGTGTTTTTAAATAATATTATTGACAATGTTTTATTTTCTGATACCTGTGTAATTCTCTGTCCTTTTGTCATGTTTTTTGTGATTATACTTGCTACCTGACCAACAAAATGCAAATTTACAAGAGATGAATTAACTCCCGAATTTTGTGAGTAATTTCTCATACAAGCTTATGAATTGATAAATCACATATCATAACGAGCGTCTTAACTTTATTTTTCTGTACCTTGTTTACATTTCAGTATCCAGAAGAAGCTACCAATTAGGCAGTGAAAGTTTGATAACAAAAATAAAAAAGCAGATACTAGAGCCTACAGATCTTTGAATGCTCATCTGTTACTGTCCTTCCACTTTCTTATATATATATATATATATATATATATATATATATATATATATATATATATATAATAAATGAAAAAAAAAAAAAAACTCACATGAGAAGTGCTAAGATTTCGTTAGCCTGAATGGCCCTAGGTAGCTTATGCATAAAAAAGTTGTTACATAAAAAAGTTGGTCAATCCATAAAATATATAAAATACACACTAAAACACTGTAGACAAAATTATAAAAACCAAATTTAAAACATGGATGTCATTGGGAACCTTGGATGTTGAGAACGTTGTTAATTATTTCACCTGTGACCACCACACATGGCCACCGCCATATAGGAAAGATGACAAGGACGGCAGGAGACAACTGACCGACAGAGATAAGGGGTTTAGTCAAGAAAACTCAATTAACCAGAATGCGGGGTCGACACCTGGAAGGAACCGATCAAAATTGGGAAGTGCATATGTTGGACCTTTAAGTGAGAAGGAGATAGCCAATTGAGCGACCAAAAAACCGGTATGGCGCCGAGGAAGGATAAGTCATAACCTAATTATAGGTAAAGGGTGAGCGAGGGAGCGAAAGAGAAAGAGAAAATAATGGGAGCAACGAAGAGGAAGATTGTCTAATAAATTAATTATTAATTTATTAATTTCTTGTTGGAATATGGGGTACGGTACTGTCTTCCTTCCAATGACAGTACCCTACGTCACCCCTTCATTACCTCCTGTTGCTTTCAATCTTCATTGTTTTTTGCAAACAAGAAATTAATAGATTAATAATTAATTTATTAGACAATCTTCCTCTTCGTTGCTCCCATTATTTTCTCTCTCTCTCTCGCTCCCTCGCTCACCCTTTACCTATAATTAGGTTATGACTTATCCTTCCTCGGCGCCATACCGGTTTTTTGGCCTTTCTCACTTAAAGGTCCAACATATGTACTTCCCAATTTTGATCGGTTCCTTCCAGGTGTCGACCCTGCATTCTGGTTAATTGAGTTTTCTTGACTAAACCCCTTATCTCTGTCGGTCAGCTGTCTCCTGCCGTCCTTGTGATCTTTCCTATATGGCAGTGGCCATGTGTGGTGGTCACAGGTGAAATAATTAACAACGTTCTCAACATCCGAGGTTCCCAATGACATCCATGTTTTAAATTTGGTTTTTATAATTTTGTCTACAGTGTTTTAATGTGTATTTTATATATTTTATGGATTGGCCAACTTTTTTATGTAACAACTTTTTTATGTATAAGCTACCTACGGCCATTCAGGCTAACGAAATATTTGCACTTCTTATGTGAGTTTTTTTTTTTTTGATTTATTATGACTAATATTTTATTCTTGTTCTACACTAATTTTATTTATTATAACAACCTAATGATAACATCATTAATTTAAATTTGTCCCAAACACGAACAGTGAATACGCTTTGTTCTTCTTTTCAGTTCTGCCTTGAAGAAGGTCCCAATCCAGGACCGAAATATTGGCTTTATGAGTTCCCCAACTAAGATTGTATTTTTAAAAATTTTGGTAGATACGGCAATCTTTTGCTTTCTTTCTTTATTTTATATATATATATATATATATATATATATATATATATATATATATATATAGAGTGTGTCCCAAGTTTTCTTATGTATTACAAAAAAATTTATTCCTGATAAAAAGTTCTGCTTCACATAGAAATCCATAATCAGGCATCAAAAGTTTAAAATATTTGATGGTATAGAGGGAAAATAAAAAATTTATAATGAAGAGGAAAGTGTATTTAAATACAGAGCCAAATATTAACTAAAAATGTTAATAGGAACTAAAAAATTATGCTCAAGTTTAGATTTGTGGCCTACCTAGTTGAAAATTCAAAAAAAAATCCAGTTAACACGTCAGTAATAGTCGGATTGTTTATTGAATAAAGGAAAACGAAATTAATTAAAAACTAGTGCACTGCTTTTGATTGTATCATATTTTTGTTTAAAATTTGATAACTTTCTTATCTGCTTTGCAACAATTACCATAATAAATTTGTACTAATATCATTTTATTTTGAAAATTATAAATCATTTTTTTTTTTTTATTTTGCGACATAGTCTCCTGTATACCATCAAATATTTTAAACTTTTGATGCTTGATTATGGATTTCCATGTGATGCAGAGCTTTTTATCAAGAATAAATTTTTTTGTAATATGCAAGATAAACTTTTTTTCCACTTGTATAAAACTTTTTGGAACACACTAACTATATATATATATATATATATATATATATATATATATATATATATATATATATATATATATATATATATATATATCTATATATATATATATATATATATATATATATATATATATATATATATATATATATATATATATACATATATATGTAGTCTGTACAGTAAGAACGTGTCCGTAGTAATTCATTTTTGGTAGATGCGATTCTAGTGATTCAACAAAAAATCGGTAGAGAGAACCTTTTTCTACCACGTATTTTAGTAAAAGTATCAGTCGATTGCGAACTTTCGTCGAACCTGAAATCCAAAATTAGTCACTTATTTGCATTTGCATAACATTTTGGCCATTTTGGAAAAATCTAGCAATTTCCAAAATGGTCCAGCATGTGTCAGCTGGAACAAAGAATAATGTTGTAACTTTAAAATTTTAAAAAAATTTTTAAAAATTCTCTTAATTCCCAAGTATGAGTTTTATCTAATTTAAAAATAGTTTTAATTGACATACTTAAGTTTACTATTGTGAATTTATGCGTAGAAAAATAAGTTCGTTGGCAATTATTGTTTTTAAAAATCATGTGTCACCATTTCCCTCGACTGCATAGATCGTTTTCTCCTTTGACAGAGAGACAACTGTGATTATTCAGTTCTGAAGATGATGTACGAATTGGCATCGAAAGCTCGATTTTAGAATAAAACTACAGTTACTAAGGACTTTTGGACCTTTTTGTTTACTCTGTAATCCTAACGGCTATTCCTAAGTGAAAAAACCTTTTGGTTGTTACCAGTAAACCCTTTTGCTGACCTTCCTTTTCTATATATACATATATATATATATATATATATATATATATATATATATATATATATATATATATATATATATATATATATATATATATTTTATATATATATATATATATATATATATATATATATATATATATGATGACATTAAGTTAATTAATTCTCCTCAGCCTTAATAAAAACAGCAATAAGAAGCAAAATGCAGTTTATTAATGGTGATTATTTACCAGTTCAGTAAGCTGAACATAAATTCATTTTATTAGTAATTAATTTTACACTGCAATGTTTCATTATGTTTTATAATAAGATTCTATGTTACGTTAGTCACAATGACATTAAAAAAATTATCAGTACATTTCCTGTTCTCAAGTTAAAAATATCATTTAATTATACATTATAACCTATAAAGTTGGTTAATATGGCAACAGTCACTAGGACAATTATTATTGTGGCAATAATTTCCATCGATAAGATGTCTATATTACTAGCTTTATACATGGGTATGGTAGATTTGATATGGACCAAAAAAAAATTATAAAAAAATACTATTTCTCCTTTTTTCTAAAACTTTTGCTGTAATTAGTTTAACATGCACCGAGAGATTTTACATAAACAATTATTTCTAAAATTTCTAAGAAACCTAGATCGATGGTAAGATTACATATGTCTATATATTATAACTTAAAGTGGATTAAAATATATAAATTTGTAATACTTTTTGTGTAAGCTTTCATGATAGTAATGTAACATTTGCATCATAAAATATATAAATTAACTAATAATTCCTTGCACTTCGTATTGGCGCCTGCAATGAGCCATCCTTTTGATGATGTTATTTAAGGCGGTCGACGATCCTGTAATCTTGCTGGTGCCGTTAGAAGTTGAAAGAAATATTCATATAATACATATTTACACACATATATTTGCACCTTAAGAAGATAAGTTTTTTATGCTTTACTAGTTATTATGTCATTTAAATTATTAGCCGTGCGTTAGTTATACCTAGAATACAAATAAGGAGACTGCATTTCAAACAAAATATTTCGAAGTATTAAATTCTCCGCATTTTTATCTTATTTATGATGCTAAATTTTTTATTTTATATTAAAACGTACCGTTTAAAAATGTCAAAGAAGATTTGGTCGAGACTCATTTGATATTGAAATAGATAAATTCTACATACGTTTATGAGTATCTTTTCTTTGTGTAGAATTTTATGTTAATAAAGAACTTCAAAGATATTTCTGGTGTATTTCAATTTTCCCATTCCTTCTTTCAGTCACATAAAAAAACGCAATTTACAAATTTTAAATATCAAATAATGAGATTTTAAATAAGTAAGTGGGTTTCATTACATATTTTTTGACGTCAGCAGTAAAAATCGTATCCACCACATTCTAAAATTGTTCTTGATTTCAACATTCAGCTTAAAAAAGGAGCTGAGAAATACGTATATGACAAAACATTCTATAAAGAAAAAAGTTCAAGGAAAGTCAATGATGTAACAAATCTATCCAATTCTCTATATACACTGGTGGTCTCTGAGTCTTGTAAGAAACAAGGTAAGTAACATTTTTGCAAAACAAAAATTATTTGGTTCAGCGAGATTATAATTTTCCTATTCCTTCAGAAAAAATATGTTTCCAACAATAAATAATACTCGTTTACAGCAATTAATTTTTGAAGTTAGAAAAAAAAGTCACTTGGGGCCAAATTTGGCTAAATGGTGAACTATCTCGAAGCCCAGCTCATACACTTTTGCGATTGCAACTTACGATGTGTGAGCACATCCATTGTTCTGGCAAAAGGGCACTTTTTTGCACCCTAGTCGCCTCTGCTGCAACTCACTATTCAAACGGTCCAATAACGTTGCGTAATAAGAGCCAGTTACTGTTTTACCCTTTTCCAAATACTCAGTTATAATAATACCCTGTGAATATCAAAAATCAGTTGCCATCACTTTTTTCGCCAACTAACCTCAATCGGGCGCCCTGAATATACAGCATCTGCATGGCTCGTACGACCACCTTTAAATTCATTTATCCAATAATAAATGATCTTGAGTGCTGGTGCCGAATCGTCATGAATTTCCTTCAGTTCAGTTGCTATCTGGGCCGTAGTCCACATTTTTAAAATAAAATGTTTTATCACGACACGATTCTCTGCTTTATCCATTTCTAAGAAATGTGTAACACCGATCACTTACGAAAGCTGCCAACAGTTAACTGCGCGTTGCATCTGTTCGAAACTTTAAACACAACCGTTACAAGAATCACACTTATCAAAAATCATGACGCTTAACAATATTTCCTGCCATTTTGTAGAAATTTACCAGACCTGTCAATCCACCTTCGTTTATTCCTGATTTATATATCAGGTTAAGAGCCGCTAACTAAAAAAGGCGTTTGAAATATTGAAGGATACAGAAAGAGATAGCTGCAACTTATCGAACAAATACTACTCTCCCTTAAGAGAACAAGAAAAAAAGAATAGGAGAAAGATAAAGAAACAACAAAGTTAAAAAGATCACTAATTTTGTGTCGAGCTCAGTCGGTTCGTAAACTAAATTGCAAATATAATTAAAAAAAACTTAGTATACTGAAAAATATTATAAATTTAAGCCATTTTCGGTACTCCCTGACTGTATAGAGTGAATATAAATATTTTAATAGGTGAAATGTAAGCGTATTAAGTATATTGAATAATCGGCCAAGTGCGCAATTAGTGTTCCGTACGTGCACTTTCTACAATATTACTCGGTCAATTTTTAATATTTTTTAACTTTTTTTTTTAAATCTTAATAATTACTTTTTCTTTAAATTGTCGAGAGGTTTTTTTTGATTTTTCTAGTAGACAATTTTTTATAAATAATTAAATATAAATTTTCTAGTTGAAAATTGCCTACTAAAGTTTAAACACGATAAATTTTTTAAAATAAAAATTTTTGTTAAGGGGGTATAAAATGATCAATGACTTCACAAACACACCCCAAATGACTTTGAATTTTTTCATATATGCCAGTTAAATTATTAACGGGCAATGAACTCGTAACAATTTGCGTTCAATCTACACCCTGTGGAGAATATTCCAGAATTTTTTCAAAATTTCTTGATCAATACTTTTCGAGATAAAAGGAGGGCAGCAATTTTGGGCAATTTTTTAAAAACACTACAAAGAAAAATGTGCGCAAGTATTACATTATATATATTTTTGAACTCGTGTTTTTACCAGCTTTCATTTGCCACCCCACTCGTTCACCTGGGGATTTTTTTTTCCTCCGATATCACCCCTCAAAACTAACCCCTGAAGTCAAAATTTAATTTTCAAAACTACACAGCTCTGTTGAAGCCACCTATATTTGTGCCAAATTTCAACTTTCTATGTCAAATAGCATCAGAGAAAATCGGGTGTGACAGACTGACAGAAAGACACCGAACTATACTTACTTGTAAGTGTTCCGTATGGGACACTTAAAAGTTGATGAAAGACTACACGATTTTTAGGTTCCTCAACCTCAAGAACCCTCAAGGACACACAGTATGTACAAAGTAATCCTTCTAATACACCCACCTCCCCAACCTATTATATATTTTATTAGAAATAAACTAAAACCAGAAAAAAATCTTATGGTGATATTGAAGTTATACATGATTTATCCACACCAATCCGTTTTCCTCCTTTTTCTAAAACTATAAAGCTCATAAATTGTAAGTTCCATTCGTACTTTAAATGGTATATGTGTGCCAAATTTTACATCTATACCCCATTTAGTTTGTAGTGATAATAGGTCACTTATCCACTTGGTTTACACAATAAGAGTAGTATGTCTACAACTGAAATCAAGAGTAAGGTAACACTATAAAAAGGGTATTGTCCAGGGAGTGAAAAACAGGATAGGCACACAATATTTAAGGAAAATAGTTATAACAAAAGGCAAGTATAACGGGAATATGCAAGACTCTATGAGAGATAAAGAAAAAGTCTTTGCCTAAATACGTTTCCAAGAATACATAATACATCTTAATTGAAACAATATTTACCCGCAATAAGTTAATAAAGAGGTGAGGACTACCAGAAGCCGAGAACGCAAAATATAAAACGAAAGTTCGTTCATTTGATTCTAAATATGTATTCTCACTATTACAAATAATCTAAAATTGGTTATATTAGATGCTTGAATAGAATGGGGGCATGATTCTGTTCAATTTTTTACTCGTAATTTATTTTTGCCCTTATACTACCATAATAGTGCCTTAGCCTCAATTTATTTTTTCTTTTAAATATAAAATATATGACCTTATAAAATGATGACCAACACAGTTAAATATGGGCTACTTGGCGATCAATAATCCATAAAGAGAAAGTTTCGTATAAAAAATTGATTACTGCAAAAATGATATATGACGAAGCACCGTAATGCTTAGTAGTACCAAATTTACAATATCCTTTATTGTTTCTAAATGTGCTGCCCCATTTAAATTTCTATTAAAAATATTATTTTTATTTCTCTATTGTTCAATATAAATCACCAAACCCGAACAAATTGACAGTCAAGGTGTTTTATTTCTCGTATGACTCGAGAATTTTCGTTAAACCGAAAGTAGACATTTCATTTCTTAAAAATTTTGCCTGTTGAGAAAACCGACTCAATCGTCCAAACAAATATGTCGCATACATCATCTCCAAAAAAAAGTTTGTCATCCTGGATTATGCTGCACTAGTAAAACTTCATGTGGCTGATAACCATGTTACTGTCAAGAAATACTGCAAGTTCTTCAACTACATATGTTACAGAACATTCTGAATTTTGTAAAATAAAAAAAAATAGTAAGTACAGGTTGTCGTTTAGTTTCCGTAAATATAAAGTACTCTGAAAATGCCAAAAAAATTCCAATGCCTCATTTTCATAGTTTAAACGTTATATCAAATCAGATGTGATTCTATATTCTTAGAGACGTTCTTCCTTACTTTCCATGAAGTTTTCTATATTTCTGTTGCGCTTGTCTTCTGTTATGACCATTTTTAAAAAAATAGTATATATTTTATTTTTAACTATCTATAAAAACATCTTTTTACTAACACTTACTATCAAAACTCCTAACATAAAAAAATGTCATTGTTCTCAAACGTGTATAGTTAACTTCCGCAAAATTAGAAAGAGTTTTTTTCTTCCTTATTTTGCACAATAACACCATAAATATCTAGAATTAAGAGCTCTAGAAGACTGAAAAGTAATATAAGGGACATTTCATCTAAAAAGTTTGCGCCATTGTTCCTATTTCAACATAGTAAAAAATTCTTTGAAAACGTTATAACTTCTATGTTTAACAGTTTTTCCTTGCTCTTGAAATAAGCGAGTAAAAGAGGTAATCCATTTGTAATCAACAGCCTTGTATAAAGTTTTTCAAGAGGCTAATAAGGGGCTACTTTAAAAAAAAAAATTCAATATTAAATTTTTATTATTGATTTTGGCAACACCAGATTATTTAATTATTTATTTACTACACTTTACAGATGGATCACAGAGATCTTTCCAATTACAAAGTACCAGAACTTAGATTAACTTAATTTAAATAATATTACATAATAATCTACATGCACTTAAAACCACTCACGTAATTTATTTTTGAAAAAACTGCACTTATCATTAAATGTATCTACACTCTTCTGGATTCCATTCTATAGCGTGCAAGCATTATATAATGGAGATCCCAGGTGATGGGTATTATGGGCTACATCTGGTATATAAAAAGTGCTATGATTTCTTGTGGCGTACGTTGGCACACTGAAATATAAGTTGGATAAAAATGCCGGGTCATCAATAAGACCATTCACTACTTTGTACAAGTAGAGCATGCAATATTGTTTTCTACGTTTCTCTAAGGTTACCATCCCATAGCGTTCAACAGTGTAGAAGAAATCATAGAGGTTTATGAACCGTTTTGTTTATAATGCATATAACGCATCATTTTATTCTGTATCAATTGAAGTGTTCGCTTGTGACAATTATAAAAGGGTGATCATACTATACTCGCATATTCTAATACACTTTTAACATAGGATATATATAGCTGTTTTATATAATTTGTACTTCTAAAAGCTTTTGTGCTTCTGACAATTAAGCCATATATTTTCTTCGCTTTGCTTGCTGTATAACTTACATGATAGTTAAACGTCAATTTGGAATCAAAAATCACCCCTAGGTCCTTTATCTTATCCTCATTCAAAAGTGGGACATTCTCAATAATATATGTAAACTTTATCTGCTTTAGTTTTCTAGTATAAGAAACAACAGTACATTTACTTACACTAAAATAAATCTTATTGTCAATTGCATATTTTGCAATGTTGTCTATATCATTCTGCAAAATCCGGCAGTCAGCAGGCGATCTGATTTCATAATAAAGTTTTAAATCGTCAGCAAATAACAGGCAGGATGCATTTTTAACTACACCAATGATGCCGTTGATATAGAGTAAAAGGAGTAGAGGTCCTAGGTTGGACCCCTGCGGAATCCCGGATGTAGATGTAAAATGTTTGGACTCCCTTTATCTTTACTACATGTTCACGATTATAAAGGTAAGATTTTAAAAACTCAATTAAATTCATATGGATTCCAAACTCCTTCTCCAGCTTACTCAACAATATCGCAAATGAGACCTTTTCAAAGTCTGTATATGCAATAGCCATTTGGCCGCGCCGATTTAAGACATCTGACGTTGCCTGCATTACCGCTATTAAATTACTAATGACAGATCTACCCTCCCCATAAAGCCGTGCTGATAGGTACTTATACTGTGACGAGCTGACGCTGACGTTGATATACTGTTAAAAATAATCTTTTCAAAAATTTTAGCTGCCGTTGAGAGTATTGCAATTGCTCGATAGCTCTTTATATCATTTTTGCTACCCTTTTTAAAAACTGAACATATTCTTGTTCTTTTCCACAGGTGGGGAAACATTTCTGTTTTAAGACTCAAATTAAACAAAAACAGTAGCGGATAACATAATATATCCTCAAAGCCCTTAAATATGTATGGGGGAATGCCATCTGGATCTGTTGCTCTATCGTCCTTCAACTCCCTCAATGTCTCTACAACATTAACCATATTAATTTTGTCAATTAGAACACCGTAATGATTGACACTTTCAACACTATCATTACTGCTACCTAAATCATTAGAAAGACGCTTTCAAAGTAATTAGCAAATGCATTAGATATTTCATCCCCTCCATTAAACTCCTCTATATTGAAAAACATTTTATTTAGTATGTGCAATGACCCCTTTTTGTTATTTATAAAAGATCAAAATAAACGAGGGCTCATTCCAATATTGTTCTGTACTGTTATCAAGTATGAACATTGAGCACAGCTTATATCCTTTTTCAATTGAACTCGTATTTTTTTAAATTCTAACACTACCAGTAAATCATTAGTCCTTTTATATTTTTTTCTTAATTTTGCTTTATACAGGGTGGCCCAAAATTACCGAAGGGGTTTGAATTCCTTATAACTTTTTTATTATAATTTTGTTTTTTATTTCTTTTCAGTATTTTGTAAAGAAGACTTGGGGAATTTAAAATGGAACAGTACACAATTGAACAACGTGCCCAAATCGTTGAACTTTATTTCTCAAATTTCTCCATTGTTTTGACTCAGCGTGCATATCGTCGTTATTTTAATGTGCGGGTTGGACCCTCAAAGTGAACAATAAACCGTCTGGTTGCAAATTTTCAACAACAAGGGGCAGTAAGGAACCTTCCTGGTGCCGGCAGACGACGAACGGTGCACACGGATGACAATATTGAACGGGTACAGGACAGTATTCGGGAAGATGGAGAAACATCAACCAGGAGACGTTCGACACAACTTGGCCTCTCACGAGGGTCGCTGCAGAGAATTTTGCATATAATAAGCATGTTTCCATACAAAATTCAGCTTGTCCAAGAATTGAAACCGACAGATTACCAGCAACGACTTGATTATGCAATTTATTTCCGGCAAAAAGCAGAAGAAAATCATGATTTTATTCATAATTGAATTATGAGCGACGAAGCCCATTTCCAATTAAATGGTTTCGTTAATAGGCAAAACGGCAGGATATTGGCTACGGAAAATCCAAGAGTAGTTCAACAGCGACAATTACACTCACTTAAGTGTACTGTTTGGTGCGGTGTTTCGTCGGAAAGGATAATTGGTCCATATTTTTTGAAAATGAACACGGTGTCGCCGTTTTCATCACTGGTGTTCGATATCGGACAATGTTGGAAAATTTTTTAAGGCCAGCCGTGGAAAACCATCCGCAAGTATGGTTCCAACAGGATGGAGCCACAGCGCACACTGCGAGGGACACAATGGCTCTTTTACGCGACATCTTTGGTGAACGAATTATTTCGCGTACAAGCGATTTTAATTGGCCTCCGGGTTCACCGGATTTAACCGCTCCAGACTTTTTCCTTTGGGGTTTTTTGAAAGGAAAAGTCTATATTAATAAGCCTAGAACCATCCAGCAATTAAAAAACAATATACGCGACGAAATCAACAACATAACACCTGAAGTTTTGCGAAAGGTTATGGAAAATGTTTTGGAAAGAGCACGAATATGCGAAGCAGAAAATGGCCACCACTTGCGAGATATAATTTTTCATAATTAAATTAAAAATATTCTCCATTAATATACTGTATTTAAAAAAAAAATTATAATTATGTCTTAAATAAAAAGTTATAATGAACTCAAACCCCTTCGGTAGTTTTGGGCCACCCTGTACTTAAGTTTATTAATTATTTCTATGTTAAACCAAGTGGGATAATTTTTTGATTTATTATTAGTTTTAGGTATGCACTTATTAAATATATCATATAGGTTCTCATAGAAACCGTTGAGAGCTATATTAACATTATCATAAAATTCAAGAAATGTCCAATCCGTGGCATGTAACATATGATATAGAGACAAATAGTCCGCTTTGCGGAAATTATACCGTACATCATTAGAGTTCAATTCTTTTATTCTCATATGCGGTATTGATACGGAAATACCCAGAGTGGGTTGGTATTTATCTTCTGGAACGAGACTAAAGTCGTTTTTTACAACAAGACACTTAACATTACTTACCACAATGTCCAATAATCGGGTTGTGGAGTTTACAACTTGATTATAGTTATTAGCTCCGTGGAAGCTTAAAAAATGATTTAACAATTCAACATATTTATCAGCTTTTCTCACTTCATAATACATTTTGAGATATGTTAAATTAAAATCACTTATAATTACAAAATTAGAATCCAAGAGGTAATTTTGCTCTTCAATAAACGTATATAGCTTTTCATATGAATGCAGACCGCACATTGGTGCAACATATACAGCAAGAAGATAAATGAATCTACAATTCCCCATATTTAACTTTACACAAAGAAGGTCAACATTTTCAACCTGAAAATGTGTAATAACCCTACAAATATCAATATGTTCTTTTGCCGCTATCAAGACCCCACCCCCTCTGGACTTTCCACCTGTTGCATAATTTCTATCCTTCCTGAACACATTAAACATGGCCGGAAATATTTCGCTATCCATAACATAATCCTGAAGCCAAGTTTCAGTTAAAATCACCTCATACTCACCAGATATAGCCCACACATTATTGTTAAAGTTTATTAATTTAGAGTTCAATGATCGGGCATTCTGATAGATAACGCTTATGGAATCATTTGTTCGACGAGGTCCAACATTCACCATCTTCTGCGAGATCCTTCTCGGCGACGATAACTGGCCCCAAAATTTTGGCGATATCCCACGTCGTCTACACGCCTCACACTGCGGAAAATAAAAGGCTTTATAGTTACATTCACTGGCCATACTTCACCTCTCAATACCGTACCCTCCAGACCTGGATCAACGGCTATCTTGAAAGAGGTACTGTTACTATTTCTTCCACTTATCTTTTCACAACTTATAATAGGAATGTTGTTGTTGCTTAGATATTTTTTGATTTCATCAACATTACATTCATAAGATAAATTTCCCACATAAATCCATCTCCTCTCAGTTGCAGCCACGATATAACTTACAGCATCACTTGTACCCCTTATCTTGGCCAACTGGGTCTCAGCCTTTCCAGAACTTTTTAAGTTTGGATCCGCATCAGTATCAGAAGTTGTACATTGCTTTTACCATCGAGCGCCCTCTGCAATGGGGTTGTAATTTTATTGGAGATTTCACCTGTAGCATATGTTGATTGGTTGATTATTAGTCCAAATGTCAAGATTTGAAAATTAATAATAAAATTTTTTTATATTATTACCATTCCATCCAAAAACCCAAATAATAGTTCTGTGATGTAAAATTTTTAACTGGTATAGTGAAATTTACAAACGAAACTGTCACATTTTCTCACTTTTTTTTCCCTCCGCTGTATTGAGATAATATATCAATGCGAAAGAAGCTGAAAAGGCATAGAGGTAAAAAAGCCATTTAAAGTAAAAATATATTATTTTGCATTCGACAATTTCACCGCTCATATTACCAGCAATAACATTGTTGTCGAATTTATTTGGTCATTATCTATAATGAAGTCCAATTAAGATGCTCTTTTACGGGATTTATTTTTTGTAAAAGTTGTTTTATAAGAGTTATTAACAGACAATGAGAGGCTTTATGAAAATTGCCGAACGGCGGTGTCTTTGAATGGACAATTTATAATGATTGTTTAAATAAAAGTAAGTGAGATTACTTATACAGAGAATCCGATTAAAAAATTTAATTCTAGGGGAATATTTTTTGGGATGTAATTTAAAAATATTTTTTACTGTATTGTCCTCGGTAAGGAAGTTATTTTATTGTTAAACAAATTACTGTTGGAGATTTTTGCATTCTTTTACGTTTCAGAGTCCCAGATTAGTCGGTCTGTGTCTGTCGCTCTGTTAGCACGATAACTTTCCAATAAAATGAGACATCAATTTCAAATTTTGTACACATATAACAGCTGAAATGAAAATTGAACTATAGTTCTTGAGCGGTATCGCCTCAATTGATGGAGATAGAAGGGGTAGAGGGTTGATATCTGGGTAAAGGATTGATACCTTTTTTTTGGTTTTCATAATGAACACATATTAATTATTTATGATAAAATATATGAGAGTAATAATATTTTAAAAGGGTGAAAGAAGAGGTTATATTGCCCTGAATAAATAATGTTGTATATGGCAGAACTGCCCAAGCAAAAAAAAAAAAATAATGTTATATATCGGTTCCTAAAGTCGATGAATATGAAAATTCTGTTATTTCGTAAATAGTAGCATAACAATTTATTTATGTATTAAAACAGTTCTACTCAAAAGAACCGTTTTGCTCGCTCAGCAACAACTTCGTTCCGCTCTTTTATCCCTAAAAAACACATGCAACTGCATCATTCCTTTAACGGAACTGGAACCTTCAACATTTCTGCTATACCTGTCCACTTATTATCGGAAAATGGATACGATCCCGGAAGAAACGGCGCAAGTCATTGCCCTATTGCTCACGTGTAGTCGCTGCGCAACTGCACGTGAACCAGTCCAGAGTCTACAGATGTTACCAAGAGACTGGCGCCCTTACACGAAGACCAGAATCAGAAAGATAAAGATGTACTTCGGAGCGAGGCGACCACTTCATTATCAACACAACTCTAAGAAATCGTCACTTGACCGGCGTTGAGGTCCAGGAGGAGCTACGGCAAGTTCGCGATCGGGCTGTCACTCATTGGACAGTCAGAAGAAAACTTAAAGACGCTATCCTAACTCCGAGGAGACAACCTAATGGACCCAAATTGACAGCAGCCCATCGGCAAGAGCGACTCAGATTTGCCCAAGAACGTATCGACTGTACCTTAGAGCAATGGCGCTCCGTTTTATTCTCTGACGAATATGCCTACATTGCAATGCTGGTAGAAGACGAGTCTATAGGAGGCCTGGGGACCGCATTATTGAAACAGTCGACTACGAAGGAAGTTCTGTCATGGTATGGGGAGGCATCTCACTTGATCCAAAAACCGATTTGATTCTCGTACCTAATGAGTCTCGTAGCAGTGAATTAACTGTTCATCAAGGAGATCCTGCAGGAACATGTCGTTCCTTATGCTGGATTTGTTGGCAATAGCTTCGTGCTAATGCGCGACAATACGAGGCCACATGCTTCTGTATCAGTGCAGCAATACCTGGCGGAAGTGGGAATACCCACATTACAGTGGCTTGCGCAGAGCCCTAACCTCAATCCAAACGAGCACATGTGGGAAGAGCTCAAAAGAAGGATTCGAGCCAGAAATCCAACCCCTGCATCGCTGAGGGACTTAAAGGTTGCTATGGCGGAAGAGTGGGGAAGAATTTCAGAGACAGTGGTAAAAAAGCTCACCAGCTCCATGAAAAACCCGCTGGAAGCAGTATAAGGACTAGAGAGGGGGGAGGTAATACGAAATATTGATTTTGATTTTTTGATTTTTATCAATAAATTGAATTGTTAAACTTAAAATTACTTTAATTTTTCCTTTTTCTTATCCCTATTTTCAATCTTTGTTCCCCTTGTTTCAATTTAATCAGTAATAGGCGTGAGGTATGCTCTGAAGTTTGGTATCATTAAAAAGAGAATAGAATGGGCTTTCAAATGATACTAAAATCCGTAAAAATATTTGAACACTAAATTCTAAAATCCGTGTTAAATGAATCCAAATAGTTTGAGTCGGCTCACCAGTGTAAATATATATATATATATATATATATATATATATATATATATATATATATATATATATATATATATATGTATATGTATATATATATATATATATATATATATATATATATATATATATATGTATATGTATATATATATATATATATATATATATATATATATATATATATATATATATATATATATAGATATATATATATATATATATATATATATATATATATATATATATATATATACATAAAATTTATAAAAAATAAATGGAGGATCACCCTCTTTAATATATGAAATCAGCTGAAATTAACATTGCAACGTCACGTATGAACGAAAAAGAAGGAAAACTTTTACAGCGAGGCGAGGAGAGAAGAGAAGATGACAGATCGATCACTTAATTGTCAATGTTGATATGTTTTCTTTATATAGTGAAGCGTGCTGCAAAAAAAAAACTATTCGCTAAAATCTTACACATTAATAATGGCAGAAGTTTCTTGAGGGTTCTATTAACATTGCCGGAAGTTTAATGTTGATTATTTTTTTTATATATAACAGTTTACTTAAATACACGTATTAATATTTTTACGTCATGTGTCATGTGTAATTCTTACTTTACACCTGATAAGCTTAATACATTTTTTACTATAAAATTGTGCAGGAGAAACACTTTATCTTCTATACTTATTTTGATATGTATAGAAACGGTAAAGGTAAACTTCATTTGTTAAAAATGAGCACCAGAAATGTTTCTCTTTAATTGTTGGAACTTTTGAATAATTTTTTAATTCAGTGATGCAAAATTTAGTTTGCTTAGCTTTGACAATTCTTAAGTTCAACAAATCTATTCCATGAAATTCACGAAATCAGTAAAGTTTACTCTCATATAACAATGTGGCAATAAAGCCTATTTCGCTGAAATGGTATGGACAAGTCGTATCAATTGAAGAAAAATAAAGATGTTCCTCATTTAAAAATATAATCATCTAGCGTTTTTTAGACCAGCACCAGATTATAAAACATATTTTAGATATAGAAATAATGAATTATTTCGATTTCGGTGTATTTTGGCAACATTAAATCTAAAAAAATAACTTTAGAAGCTAATGACCACTTCCAAGTTCTCCAAGAAAATCTTCCGTCGTTTTGTTTTTTGAAGCAACCTGAATCTGGCTCATATTTATAGAACCTTAAGAAGGATAGGTTTTTAGAACAAAACTACATTTTAGAAAATAAAATATCAAAGGCCGTTGACGTGTTTTAAGCAAGTATGCAAACTTTGATAACTATAAATTATTTTCACAATTCTTTATTGGCCTTTATTTCCTAAACAAGAAAGAAAAGGTTCAGAAATATCTATTTATTTCTTAAAAAATAAGGGAATTATTGTTATAACTATTGTATTAAACCTTATATAAAAATTCAACTCGACCTTACCCTAACTCACAACTGCAGTTTCTTTTTTATGACATACAACCTAACCTTTTAGCCGTTACATATGATAACATTATTAAATAATGTGACATTTAAATAAATAAATAAATCCAGTTTCTAACAGTTGTTTAGTATATGTCCCCTCTGCATACGCAGAAGTCCAGTTACCCACCTATGGGCATGCTTAACACATTCTACAAAACAAATGTGTTGAAAATTTCATAGGGGAAGCTTGGGCAATGTAACCCTGAATGAAAATCAGTGCAAGCTATGCAACAAAATGAGTATACGTAATTTTTTCATTAAATTTTGGGGTAGAGACACGACGACAAATAAGTATTTGTTTTAAATGCTAACTGGGTTTTTCCGGTTGTCGCAGATAGATAACGCCACTTCTTTTTCTATAGCTGCTGGCGTGGAACTTTGTGAAAATACTGTGCAGCCAGGTTTTGTTAGAAGAGTGATACTTTTATTTATCTATTCGTTCCGAATATAATGCAAGAACTACCTTCCCGATTTAACTGAAATGTGAAAAGTAAGTGCACATCAAAAAAATTAAGTAATAATATTTTTAGTCAAATATATAAAATAAATCAATAAAGAAATTATTTGTTTTAGTACGAGTATAAACAAAAGGAATATCAATCGTTACATTGAGAGGACTTTTCTTTCGTCCTTATAAGCCACAATTTCTCCTCTGCAGGAAATAGGTAACAGGTCTTGTATATTACAAAGAAGAATCAAAAACTTCGAGTAGAGTAGGTAAGGGCATATATGCAGGAAAGCCCAAGTGAAGCTTTAGCACTCTACTAGGGACAAGTGTAATAATATTTCAGGCAAAAATTCACGCAATACAAGCATATTAGATATTAGACGGGACTACCGCAGCCAAGAAATATATTCTCTTAGACAGCTGCTCAAAAGATTTTAGATGCCTATTAGGGCAAACTCCAAGTTAGAACTATCCTTTAAAAACAATAGGGTTGAACTATTGTGGATTCCAGGACATTCGGGAATAAAAGGTAATGAAAAAGCTGACAAATTAGCAAGCTACAAAACCATATAGGGTTCCAAAACCAGCGTCTGGTATATCAAAACAAGTGGTAAAAACGACAATCAACAGATAGTCAAATCAGCAACATCCAGATCATTGGTTCGCAACATCTGGTCAAAGACATGCGAGAGACGTAATTGACGGCCTCTCAAAGAAACTAATAACTCACGTCCTTATTTAACAGTGCCCCAGACTAGTGCTGGAACTTATCACCGGCCAGTATCACCTGAGGAGATATTTTAAAAAATGGGTATTCAGAATGGTCCTACGGCGTACAGACTACGTGATAAAGAAGAAAAAATCTCTGTGTACATCCTATATGACTGTACGGCTTTAACTCAGAATAAACATAAACTGTTCGGAGATCTATAACGTGGCGATAAATTCCAACCAAGAGAGGGGAGCACAATGAGCCAAGAGACTGCAGTACACAAACAGGTACAATCGCCTAGCCCCCTACAACTAACCAACCAACCAACCCTGAATGCTTGAAAAATTAATATTTCAAATCTGCTTAATGTGTAAATTACGATTTCGACGTAGCACACGCTAGATAAGGGGAGGGATAGCTGCAACTAAGAAATTGATTGAAAAATGGATAAAGCTATTTCCCCAGTACTTTCTTTGCAAATAAATTTATTAAGCAAGTTTATTTTACGTTTACTCTAAAATCCCACCCCCTTAAATGTTATTTCTGTTAAGATAGGATTTTTTTTATGGGTCTAGCGCACGTGCTGCAGGGAAGTCCCTAAATCACTCCAGGAGCGGCATGTGTGCGGAAAAGCGATTCACGTTGTTCTTGAATCGCTGTAAACTGTACTCGGTGGGAAACACAGCGCTGGACAAATTATTCCAAACGGATGATGTTCTCCATATAAAAGACTGCTTGAAAAGCGTTGTAGGTGGAGTTACAAGCTGAACCTCATACGGATGTGAAGCACCAGCGCGACGTGTATTTCTAGCATGCACCGCTTTGGGAGGAATTAAGCGGGCCACATCCTTCGAACACTTTCCATGAAAATACTTGTAGAATAGGCTCAAGTCGCCAACCGTTCTTCGATGTTCCAACGAATCAAGGCCGCCGGTCAGTTCCGGGTCTCCAATCAGACGAACAGCTCTTCTCTGAACAGAATCCAACAAATGCAGTGTATGTTTGGGAACGGAACCCCCAACATGGGAGCAGTATTCCATTGTTGGTCGAATTTGAGCTTTGTAAAGAATTAACAGTTGTTGTGGAGTGTAAAGCTTTCTGGTTCGAAATATATTCCTAACTTTTGAGAAGCTCTCCTTGCTATGCCTGCAATATGTTCATGCCAGGACATATTTGCTCCCAAACTAACGCCCAACAAATTGAGCGACGATGCGGGAATAGAATGGAGTGCCCCGACATAACCATGTCAGGTTCAGCAACGTTAACTTTTTTAGAAAAAACTGCTGCCTGGGTTTTTGTAGCGTTAAATTCCACTTGGTTACTGTCACCCCAAGATAGAATTTCTTCCAGGTCTTTGTTAAGTTAAACGACCTCCTGCTGTCTGCGGATATTCACCTGAGCAGCCGATGTCCGAGCGTTCAAAGTGATTGAAGAGACAAGCGTACTGTCGTCTGCAAAGCTGTAGATTGGATTCCCGGTCTTTTCCAGCAGATCGTTAATGTAAATGAGAAAGAGAGTAGGAGACAGTATGGAGCCTTGGGGCACACCGGCGTTGATTGTGAAGGTGTTAGAAAGAAATCCATCGACCGTCACTCGTAAAGAACGCTCTCTGAGGAAACATGAGAGCCACAAACAGAACTTTTCAGACATACCACAAGAGCGTAGCTTAGCTCACAGTCCATCGTGCCAAACACGGTCGAATGCCTTGGATATGTCAAGAGCAACCGCTCGAGATTCTCCAAAGTGTTCAATTGCGTTATTCCAAACATGTGTTACATAAGTTAGAAGATCTCCTGTTGGTCTACGTTTACAAAAGCCATATTGGTGATCGCTAATAATATAAATGATGAAAATAATTTCAGATACCTCTACTCCGAGAAGCCTAAGGGACATGTAATACGATATATTTCAAGCAACCTAAGTGGTCGGTTTACAATAACATCGGTATTGGTCAATTCTCCCCTACATCAACAATTATTTAATATGTCGTAAATCTGATAAATGAATATTACACTTTAATAGCCGGTACGTATATTGCGTAATATTTGTGCTTGTACAGTTCCCATTTATATACAGGGTGTGGCCGAAATAATTGTATCTGTATTTATAGAATGAAAAGTAAAGTTGTATTTCGCCTTGTTTTTTACTGATTGGAAGTATCGTATTGATATAGTTTCAATATAAAATTAATAATTATTTTATTTTTCTCATTAATTATTAATATTATTTTATTTTTTTTTTTACCTGAAAGTAGCAGTACCTAAAAACTGTAAATTTTATAGTTGTACATGCAAATTTATTAAGGCGATGTAGTAACGGTAACTTTATGACAATGCATCTAGGTTCGTTTGAAATGTAGTTTCGGAAAACTGATATCTTTAAATTTTTTTTTTTTAAATGGTGCAGTAATTTTCTCTCCACCAAATTACCCTTCTACTAGTTTGCTTTCACCAAAGTACATACTGCATTGCACTGCTTCCTAAACCTACTAACTCCTCACCAAATTGTCTATTACGCAAATTGTCATTTCAGCTAAAATGGTTTTTTTATCGTATCCTCTTTTTAGTGTTCCGTATGGAACACTTCTAAGATCACTTCGGTATCTGTCCGTCTGTCACACCCGATTTTTTCCGGAACTATTTGACACTGAAAGTTGAAATTTGGCACTAATATAGGGATTGATAGCCCCGTCAAAACCGTGTAGTTTTGAAAATTAAATTTTGACTTAAACGGTTAGTTTTGGGGGGTGAAATCGGAAGTGAAAAAAAAATTTTTACCAAGTCATCAAATAGCGTGCTAAATGAAAGCTTGTAAAAACACGAGTTCAGAAATATGTATAACGTAATACTTGTGCACACTTTTCTCTGTATTATTTTTAAAAAATTGCCAAAAATCGCTGTCTCCCCTTATCTCGAAAAGTACTGATCAAAAAATTTTGAAAAAATTCTGGAATATTCTCCACAAGGTGTAGATCGAACGAAAATAATCACGAGTGCATTACCTTTAATGATTTATGTGGTATATAAAAAAACAAAATTTTCAAGGTCATCAGTTTTCAACAAAGATCGGAAACAAACTTTGTTGAAAACTCATTTAGGGTGTGTTTTGTGAAGTCATTGATCATTTTATACCTCCGTAACAAAAACTGTTATTTTAAAAGTACAAAACACTAATTGCGCAAGTCCGACTTGCACTTGGCCGTTTATGTAAAATTATTCTTAAACTATCTACGCCAAATTACCTCTATTGTCAAATTATCTTTGAAATTTTCTTCCACAAAGTCATTTGTGCCAGATTGTTATTTTAGTATGAGAGATCGTCCAAAATAGATAGATAGGTGAAAAATATAAAGCCAATGAAACGATTTGGAGAGAGGCATGCTTACACCTCATTCTTGAACATCAACACATTTCTGAGGTTTACTAAAAATTCATAAATCGAAGGTGACCTTAGGGACCACCAATTCATATTTCTAAAACTTTTTTGTATAACAGATAACAGATTCAAATAAAAAAATTCTAAATGTTTCCTAGAAAAATTATCAACAAATATTCATTCTACTTCTAGTCTGATAAGTTCTGATGTGATAAGCATATTTACAAGTATAAATTTAGAATTACTTAGTATTTGTTTACATTTATTAATAAACAATTTTAAAATCCAAATAATAATGACAACAATGGTAATTTTATTAATTTTTTTACTCTATTTTGTAAATAATACCAAGTACAAACTATGAATCGATTACCAATAAATAGATTATATTTATCTTTCGTTAAGTAACCCACTTTATCAAATCAACTTTTAAATTGCCAGCCACTAAATTTTCTTTCGCCAAATAATTTCCAAATTATCGTTTTCCGCAAGTGGTCTCTGCTAAATTGTCCATATCTCATAGATAACTTATTTATTTTCAATATACACTAAATAATTTCCATCATGTTATTTGCAAATAGTTTGCACAAATACTAGTTTTCTTAATTGCTAATTACTAGTTTTCTTAATTGTCAATTACTAGTTTTCTTAATTGCTAATTACTAGATTTCTTAATTGACAATTACTAGTTTTCTTAATTGCTAATGACCACCTCCCAAAGTTATCTTGGTGTTAAATTTAAGATTATAGAAAACTGTCATAATAAGAATGAGAAATAAAACGAAATCGGTCAAGTGCAAGTCGGACTTGCGCAATTAGTGTTCCCTACGGGGATTGCTGTTAAACTAAAATAAAATTCCTATCCCGGCTAAGTTAATTGGCAAACTAATAGCCCATAAATCAATCTAACTCAATCTAGAATCCAGTACTACTCAGTATATATCACCACTAGACCAAACACTAAGTTGGGAATGTGGAATCTTTGGCACAATGATACTACTCAGTATATAGCACCACTACACCAAACACTTTATTTTTGCACTCGACGCGCGTTTCGCTAACCATGTTAGCTTCATCAGGAGCAATGATGACTCAATCATCGCTCCTGATGAAGCTAACATGGTTAGCGAAACGCGCGTCGAGTGCAAAAATAAAGTGTTTGGTGTAGTGGTGATATATACTGAGTAGTACTAGACCAAACACTTTATTTTTGCACTCGTCGCGCGTTTCGCTAACCATGTTAGCTTCATCAGGAGCGATGATTGATAGTCATGCGCGACGCAGAAACGCGCGACGAGTGCAAAAATAAAGTGTTTGGTGTAGTAGTGATATATACTGAGTAGTATCATTGTGCCAAAGATTCCACATTCCCAACTTAGTAGAATCCAGTAATAAAAATGTAAAACAAATAATTACTATCTAAATATTTGTTTAATCATACACTAATAAAATAAAATTATTTCCTCTTGAGACCCATCCGTGTATGTTCTGAAAAGTATATTAACAAAGCTCCTATCATATTGTCAAGGAACATAGTTTTCATAATTTTTGTTGATCCCTTCCGAATAATAGGATTTGTCCAAGTCTGCAAAATATCCATTAGTGTCTGCAATCACCTCCTCGTTTGAATAAAATCTTTGTCCCGCCAGCCATTTCTTCAAATTGGGGAACAAATAGTAGTCCGAGGGAGCCAAGTCTGGAGAATAGGGGGGATGTGAAACGAGTTGGAATCCTATTTCCATTAATTTTGCTACCACAACTGCCTAGGTGTGTGCTGGTGCGTTGTCGTGATGGAAAAGGACTTTCTTGTGGGCCAATCGCGGGCGTTTTTCTTGCAGCTCGGTTTTGAAACGGTCCAATAACGATGAATAATATTCACCTGTAATAGTTTTACCCTTTTCCAGATAGTCGATGAGAATTATCCCTTGCGAATCCCAAAAGACAGTCGCCATAACCTTTCCGGCCGAAGGAACGGTCTTCGCCTTTTTTGGTGCAGATTCCCCCTTGGTAACCCATTGTTTAGATTGTTGTTTGGTCTCAGGAGTATAGTAATGTATCCATGTTTCATCCACAGTGACGAAACGACGCTTAAAGTCCTCCGGATTCTTCTGGAACAGCTGCCAACCATCCTTGCAACACTTCACACGATTCCGTTTTTGGTCAAGCGTGAGCAATCGCGGCACCCATCTTGCGGATAGCTTTCTCATGTCCAAATGTTTATGCAAAATATTATGTACCCGTTCAGTCGAGATGCCCACAGCACTAGCAATCTCACGCACCTTAACTCTTCTGTCATCCATCACCATATCATGGATTTGATCAATGATTTCTGGAGTCGTAACCTCCACAGGCCGTCCAGAACGTTCAGCGTCACTTGTGCCCATACGGCCAGTCCGAAAATTTTGAAACCACTTATAAACTGTTCGAATCGAAGGTGCAGAGTCACCATAATGTTTATCAAGCTTCTCTTTAGTCTCCTGAGGCGTTTTGTCTTTCATAAAGTAATGTTTAATCACCACACGAAATTCTTTTTCGTCCATTTCTTGAAAATCACTCGACTTCCTTGATTTA
The DNA here is from genome assembly GCA_019049505.1 of Pachyrhynchus sulphureomaculatus. Lineage (NCBI taxonomy): Eukaryota > Metazoa > Arthropoda > Insecta > Coleoptera > Curculionidae > Pachyrhynchus > Pachyrhynchus sulphureomaculatus. Next base: position 75,861,950 of record CM032453.1, on the reverse strand, counting down.
TACGAATGCCAAACACAAAGAAATAGACCAATATGGCTGAAACTTGGTGTGCGTTCATTCAAGAGATGCTACTAACTAAACATGACCTCGATACGCGCCGGTGGTGCCATCTCTCGGACTTTGCACGGACTTTTCAAACCAGCCTCGTATATATATATATATATATATATATATATATATATATATATATATATATATATATATATATATATACATATATATATATATTCTGTCACTCCAATCAGTCTCATGGTTAGCTCTCATTATGTCCATTATTCCATTGATCTATATTAATGCTGATCTTCCTTTATTTTTTCTGTTTGATGGAATATATTTAAATCCTTTGTTTGGCCATATAGTATCGGGCATTCTTTGCACGTGTCGGTACCAAATTCACTGTCTGGTTTCTATTCTTTTTGCTGTTTTATGTATTATTCCTGTCCATCTTCTCATTTCTTCATTTAGCTCCTGTCTAAATATTCATGATCTCCTTAAATAATCTATTTCTACCGCGTCTATCGTTTACTGATATTTTTTTGTCATTTACCAGCATTCTGATCTATACGTCAATATCGGCTCTTTATCGGTTTTGTTTTCATTTTTATCCGGTTTGACCAAAGTGAAGAGTTTAAAATCCCTTCACATTTTTTACTCTGTTGAGTCCTGTACTTTATGTCTCTCTCTGATGAGCCTTTTTTGGAAATTATACTTCCCAAGTTCTTGTTTTATACCAGATAAATTATTAAATATAATGAACTCGTTCGCTAAATCTACACTTTATGAAAAATATTCCAGAATTTTTTCAAAATTTAATTAGTTCTTTTCGAAATAGGGGAGAACAGGGATTTTTTGCCATTTTTTCAAATAATACAAAGAAAAGTGTGCACAAGTATTACATCACATATATTTTTAAACTCGAGTTTTCACAAGCTTTCATTTGACACCCAACTCGATGACCTGATAGAAATTTTTTTTTCTACTTTTGATTTTACCGCCCAAAACTAATCCCTTAAGTTAAAATTTAACTTTCCAAACTACACGGCTCTAATTGGTCCATCTATTCTATGTTTCGGAGAAAATCGAGTATGATAGACGGACAGATGGACACCGAAGTGATCCCACACTGTTCCGTATAAAATACTAAAAGATACAGCTAAAAATCATTCAGTTAAAATTACATCGTTTAAGTCAATCTAATAGAACCATGCGCAAGTGCATAATATTTTAATTGGTGGCAGAGAGTTTTTTTTTATATACTGACACTCATATAATTTAATTTAATTTATGATATAACTAAACTTGAAACAATTGACAACTGTAACATGTAATTTTAAGTGAGTGGTAGAAAAATATTACCTATTTATTCTTCTATGACAAGGTTACGTTTTCACCTTCTTATTTTGTAATTGTATATTATAATATACAATAAATAACGATATACGTTACCCATAAATAATCATTGCCTTATTCTTAGCGATAATTGTTACATATTATTGTAACAATACGTTCACTAAACCAACTGATCGCCTACATATGTTGGTAACGGTTCCTATTACATGAGGTAAAAATCAATAAATAAATTTTTTATAGACCATCGGCAGATAATGAAAGCCTACAATCATTCAACAGCCGAAATAAAAAAAAATTGTCATTCAGATTTACATACAAATAAATTACTTTTCAGTGGTTTTTGACAAATCGATAATTTTAAAGTAAAATTTAGACATAATTCATGTATTTAAGAAAATTACACTAGTTTACAAAAAAAAATACTTATTTTTGTTTATCGAACGAAACATATATTTTTTAAATAAGCTAAATAAGCTAGTTAATAAAGTATTTTTGTTTTCCTCTAGCACGTCATAATTCTCAGATAAAACCGTTTCTGTTTCCCATCTACCCGCAGTAAAATGTCGTCTAGAATGTATAAAATTACCCCAAACTGTTTTTGCTGCGTTTGTGGCAAAATTTTTCAGTTCCATCGAGACTATCCTATAACAAACTCACTGCAAAACACCTATTTACATTATTTTGGATTTCCGGTGTCACATCAAGATAAATACTGGGCTCCTCATGTTGTTTGCACAAACTGCACACTTATCCTCAATTACTGGTATTCAAGTAAAAACAGATCTTTGAACTTTGGTAAACCAATGATCTGGAGAGAGCCAACTAACCACGCAACCGACTGTTACTTTTGCTTGACTAAAACTTTTAGTTTGAACTCGAAAAACAAAGATAAAATAGAATATAGAGATGTTCCATCAGTCTCTAAGCCTGTGCCTCATTCAAAGGATTTGCCATTTCCTACACCACCCGGCAGAAGCTACATCGAGCCGTATTCCACTGTACCAGAGTAGTGACAGTGAGCAGTCCAGCTCAGATACCTTTGTCGTCGATAAAGACAGTCCATATTTGATAACTCAGTCTGAACTTAATGATCTTATAAGAGATTTGCGGTTGTCTAAGTCTAAAAGTGGATTACTAGCCTCAAGGTTGCAGCAGTGGAAGTTGATCCTGACATAAGAGTTAGTATTTATCGCTCCAGGAGTAAGACCTATGCTGCTTTTTTTACAAAAGAAAATGAATTTTGTTATTATCATGATGTTAATGGATTGGTCGAAGAAATGTAACAACCATTTAACCCAGAAGAATGGCACCTTTTTATCGATTCCTCGAAGACAAGCCTCAAAGCTGTTCTATTGCACAACGGAAATAAAAAAAACCTTCTAGCCCAATAGGTCATGCAGTGAAATGAAACAATGTCTATATTAATTAAATTGATCAAAGATGTCACAATTGTGTGACCTAAAGGTCGTCGGTATGCTTTTGGGTTTGCAAGACGGCTACACAAAGTACTGTTGCTTTTTGTTCTTATGAGACTAGAGGGCAAAGAAGGATCACTATAAAAAGAAGTTTTGGCCTATTAGAACCAAATATGTTCCAGGTAAAATGAACATTAAAAATACATATTTGGTTAACCGAAAAGAAATTATATTACCACCGTTTCATATTAAGCTAGGCTTAATGAAAAATTTTGTCAAAGCTTTGAATAAGACAGGGCCAGCGTTTCTGTACTTATGCAGTGTACGAATCTTTTTGAGGCTAAACTAAAAGAAGGAATATTTATAGGTCCTCAAATCAGGAAAATTTTGGATGATAAAACCTTTGATAACCATTTGACGGACGTTGAAAAGGCTGCCTCGTTCAAGATTTTTTAGGTAATAGAAAAAATGACAATTATCAAGAGATTGTTGAAAATTGATTGCAGAATTACGAACTGATGGGTTTGAACATGTCCCTCGACATTCATTTTTGGCATTCCCATCTGGATTTTTTTCAGGAAAACCTTGGAAGTATGAGTGATGAGCATGGCGAGCGGTTTCATCAGGATCTAAAATTATTTAAACAAAATTATCAAGATTTTTGCGGCCAGAACATGCTAGGAGGCTACTATTGGTCTGTTGTAAGAGACACAGATACAAGTATTTACAAAAAAAGAGCTAAAACTTATCATTTTTAATTGTTTATTCGTACTTGAATTGTTTTTTTTTGTAAAATATTTCTTAAATTAAATATATATATTTTTAAATATTTTTTCTAAGTTGAGGACACTTAAAATAAACAAAACATATATATGTTTTATTTCATGAACAAAAACCTTGTAAGCTAGTATTATTATTATTAAAAATATCATTTTTAAATGGGATAAGTTTACCTGAAGAATTTTAGGGGAAAAATACGTGTTATATATATAAAAAGGGCAAGTTAAAATTACACTTTAAAAATTGGAAAAGTGATGTACCCACTGATTCTTTGCTATTCCACAATTCTAAAATAGATATTTAATTTTACTTTCTTAAACTTAAGAATAACTGAATCCAGGCACTATAAATCAATATTTTCAGTAATAGGTACTTTATTATTTTACTATTTCTATTAAAAGTGTAAATAACGAAAAAACAGAATTTTTAAGTTCTTCACGGAACCCAAAAAAGAATGTACCAGGTGTACAAGAATGAAATATTTTTTTCTAAAAAAACATGTTAAATTCGGAAGAATGAGAAAAAGTGCTTTATTCAAAGTATACTCCATCGCTTGTTATACAGTTTTCCCATCTTTCGAGCAATTTGTGAATACCACGCCAGTAAAAATCGTCCCCTTTTGCTGCGAACCATTCATCGAGCCATTTTTTCACATCTTCGTACGAACCAAAGCGCAGCAAATGCGTGACCCATCGATGAAAACAAGTGGTAATGGGAAGGAGCCAAGTCTGGCGAGTAAGCCGCATGGTGGTAGAACTTCCCAGCTGAGTGCTTCCAACGTGTCGCGAAATGGTTTTGCCGTATGTGATGGAGCATTGTCATGAAGAAAAATGACTTTGTGTTGCCCTTTGGGTATTCTGGCCTTTTTTCAAGCAGCAAACGGTTCAAATCGGTCAATTGTTATTGATAACGTTTAGTATTAACCGTTTCCCCAGGTTTTAACAGCTCATAATAGACCACGTCCCTCTGGTCCCACCAAACACAGAGCATCGTCTTTCTGCCAAAGCGATTCGGTCTTGCGGTCGATGTGGATGGTGCACCTGGGTCTACCCATGATTTTTTGCGCTTGGAATTATCAAAATAAATCCACTTTTCATCCCCTGTAACTATACGATGCAAAAACGAATTCCTTTTGTACCGAGCGAGCAAAATGTCACACGTGTTTTTGCGCTTTTCCATTTGCCTATCGTTCAACTCATGTGGTACCCATCTACCGGCTTCTGAATCTTTCCCATCTCTCGTAGCCGACTGAAAACAGCAATTGCTCGGCGAGTTGTTTTTGTGTTTGCGAATCATCTTCGTCCAACAATGCTTGCAATTCCACATCTTCGTATTTTTTTGGCGGTTTTCCACGTTCCTTGTCTGCAACATCGCAGTCACCACTTTTGAAACGCCGAAACCATCGTTCACACGTATCTTGCGATGAAGCATGTTCACCATAAGCTTCTCGAAGTAATCGGTATGATTCAACAGCAGTTTTCTTCGAATGAAAACCAAAAATTAATGCTGTCCGCGAATGATCTTTGTTCGGTATAAATTTCGACATATTGAACACAACAACACTATGCACACACTTTTCCAATTTATCACTCGTTCGCGTCTGACATTTGTTGATGGCACAACAAAATGGCGCAGTGTCAAATCTTTATAGCACAAACTGCATTGGTGCACCATCTGTTGTCTGAAGTCCGCATTTCATACTTATACACCTGGTATAATAGGCTATATATGAAGCAAACCCCTAAAATCACCTCCCTCACCTCATTAACCCTTTGTATGTTTGACCGTAAATAACTGAATACAATATAATTTTCAGATTCCTGGACTCCAAGAAACCGGCCAAGTGCAAATCGGACTTGCGCAATTAGTGTTCCGTACGGTGATTACTTTTAAAATAAAATAAAACTAGGCTAAGTTGAGTAGGCCCCTAACATGTATATATCTTAAGATCCAATATGGGTTTTCGCGTTTTTTCTTAGTGAATAATGTAACATAGTTATAGCATCTTAGCTACCTAATAGCCAATAAATCAATATGGCTCAATCTAGAATCGAACAATAAAAGTGTAAAACAAATATTTACTACCTAAATATTTATTTAATTATAAAGAAATAAAATAAAATTATGTCCGTCTACAAGAACTACGCGCCACTCGGTAACAGTGATCTACTAAAAAGTATATTACAAAAACCTCCACCATATCGTCAATCAACATAGTTGTGATAATTTTCGGTCAATCTACATTTTATGGAGAATATTCCGGAATTTTTTCAAAATTCTTTGATCAGTACTCTTCGAAATAAGGTGGGGACAACGATTTTTGGCAATTTTAAAAAATAATACAAAGAAAATTGTGTACACATATTAAATAATATATATTTTTGAACTCGTGCTTTCACAAGCTTTCGTTTATCACCCCCTCGATAGCCTGGTAAATTTTTTTTTCACTTACAATTTCACCACCAAAAGTAACACCATAAGGCAAAATTTAATTTCAAAACTACACCGCTCTGATTGTGCCATCAATGCCTATATTTTTGCCAAATTTCAACTTACTATGTCAAATAGTTTAGGAGAAAATCGGGTGGGGCAGACAAATGGACACCGAAGTGATCCCATAAGTGTACCGTACGAAACACTAAAAAAAAGAACGTAGAATACTATATATACGAAAAACCTTTCCTCGCCTGTTTAATCTCTTCTATTTTCACTACAAGTACGTAAAATTTGCTCAGTTCCGAACTAAAACCAATATTTAAAATATACAAAATTTATTAACTCTTACCCCATACCTCTAAAATTATTTGTAAAATATTAATTAAAAAACCACTCTTCATACTCAATAGTATCTTTTTTAGAGTTCCAAGCTTGACAATCTCTACAATAAGCACTTTTTAGGACGACATTAAGCGCTTCACCAGTATAATATCCAGTAATAGAAGAAACTCCATAAAACGAAGTGAAACCACGCTTTTTCCACCATCTCCAGAAGCTATTAATTCAGTATTATTTTCAATGTTCGATTCCTCAGAATTCTCTATAATTTCTTTTTTCACAGCTTTTTCAAGTAGTTTGTTACGTACTAGTTCAACACAAGCATATATACTCTTTTACTGGGATCTCATAAGAACTTTGATATAAAAATTTAGGCATATCCATAAGGTCACAAAACTTCTCACAACTTTTTAATCGTAAACCTAGAACTCTCATTGTAAATATAAAACATCTATTTATTTGATACTAGCCGGGCCCGCGGCTCCGCTTGCGTGGACTCGATTCACTACTATCGTCACTGCTTATTCCTTATGTTACCCAACGTAATAAAATATCTCCCATTATTTCCCTTTGTCTCCCAATATTTCTTCTTATCTCCCATTATCTCTACATAATTTCCATTATCTAGGCTCATCTCCGCTCATCTCCCATTATTTCTCCTTATTTCTCCATTATTTCTTCTTATCTCCCATTATTTCACCTTATCTCCCATTATCTAGGCTTATCTCGACTTATCTAGGCTTATCTCTACTTATCTAGGCTTATCTCGATTTATCTCGCAATATTTCTCCTTATCTCCCATTATTTCTCCTTATCTCTCTTTATCTTGCCATAACTCCCAATATCTAGACTTATCTCTGCCCATCTCCCATTATTTCTCATTATCTCCCATTATTTAAACTTATCTCCAATTATCTCACCTTATCTCGACTTATCTCCCATTATTTCTCCTTATCTTCGATTATCTCAACGTATCTCCCATTATCTAGGCTTATATTGAATTATATAGAACATATGTATAAATTTACAAAAAACACGTAAATCGGATAAGTGGTTCTCAAGTGATAAGCTCACTAACGGACAGACAGACAGACAGGCAGACAAACAGACAGAGAGATGTTGCATATATATTCTAGATAGGAGATTATAGATAACCTGGCCAGAGAACAAATATATGAATTAAAAAACAAAAAACACGTAAATCGGATAAGTGGTTCTCGAGTGATAAGCGCACTAACGGACAGACAGACAGACAGAGAGACGTTGCATTTTATATATGTTATATTCCTTGCTACACGATATTGTTCCATATTTAATGCATTAGGCAGTGTATTGCAAGAGAACGCGCTAAAAGCAAACTTTTCTCCGACTTGATTCACTATTCGACACTGCTTATTCCTTATGTCACCTAACGTAATAAAATATATCCTATAACCTGGCCAGAGAACATATGTATGCTTAAAAAAAAGCACGAAAATCGGATAAGTGTTTCTTCAGTGATAAGCACACTAACGAATAAACAGACAGACAGACAGACAGACAGAAGAATGTCCAACATAAGATCATGATGGTATCAATTTTACTGCGCAATTGTCACACGACACTGCTATTTTAAATCCAAGTCCTCGTGTTTCCGCAGCTTTAAATACTATTTCACGTCACAATATTTACATTTAACGAATGAAGCAATTGCTGCATAAACTGTTATGAAATTCAAAATTCTGTACTCAACGGTATTATCTTTCGGCACTAAGATGTCTTGTCTTATTCTCATTTTTTTTTTCATAGACGCACTGATAACTTTTTCATCACTGTCCGTTGTTTTAGGGTTAAAATACTCTTTTCTTTTTTTAGTCTTGCTTTATTAACTTTTAAAGTTTGTATTGTTACTCCAAATATTTTTAAACGCTCCATGATGACGTCAGCAAGTAACAATTAAAATATAATTTTTAATAACTGCTAAGACTGAATTGCTACTAGTGAATTGCTACGAGTGAACTGTACAACGATATTGAACAAACTCCCAGTTTCAAATACAGAAGTTTCGAATAGCAGATGTGAATGTCTTGTCCCTTCTAAGAAGGACAATTGAAGTAACTCTTTGTCTTCTATAATAAATACAAAATGCAACGTCTCTGTCTGTCTGCGTGCGTTTATCACTCGAAAACCACTTATCCGATTTACGTGCTTTTTCTTTTGAAACATACATATGTTCTCTGGCCAGGCTATAGGATATATTTTATTACGTTAGGTAACATAAGGAATAAGCAGTGACGATAATAGTGAATCAAGTCAGAAAAAAGTTTACCGCTAGCGCGTTCTCTTGCAATACACTGCCTATACTATTAAATATGAAACAATAGCATGTAGCAAAGAATATAATAATATAAAATGCGACGTCTCTCTGTCAGTCTGTCTGTCCGTTAGTGCGCTTATGACTTGAGAACCACTTATCCGATTTACATGTTTTTTTTTTTAATTCATACATTTATTCTCTGACCAGATTATCTATAATCTTCTATAATATATATAAAATGCAACGTCTCTCCGTCTGTCCGTCTATTTGTCCGTTAGTGCGCTTATCACTCTAGGACCACTTATCCGATTTACGTGTTTCTTTTTTTAAATCATACATTTATCCTTTGGCCAGGTTATCTATAATCTTCTATAATATATATAAAATGTTTGTCCATTAGTGCGCTTATCACTCGAGAACCACTTATCCGATTTACGTGTTTTTTTTTAATTCGTACATTTGTTCTCTGGCCAGGTTATCTATAATATAAAATGTAACGTCTCTCTGTCTATCCGTTAGTGCACTTATCACTAGGGAACCACATATCCGATTTGTGTACTTTTTTTTTAAACATACATATGTTCCATGGCCAGGTTATAGGATATATTTTATTATGTTAGGTAACATATGGAAAAAGCAGTGACGATAATAGTGAATCATGTCGGAAAAAAGTTTGCTGCTAGCGCGTTCTCTTGCAATAAACTGCCTAAATCATTAAATATGGAACAATATCAAGTAGCAAAGAATACAGTATATATAAAATGCAACGTCTCTCTGTCTGTCTGTCTTATCCGATGTACATGTTTTTTTTTTTAGACTTATATGTTCTCTGACCAGGTTATAGGATTATTACTTTAGGTAATATAAGAAATAAGCAGTGACGATAATAGTGAATCAAGTCGGAAAAAAGTTTGCCGCTAGCGCACTCTCTTGCAATAGGCTGCGTAAACCGTTAAATATGGAACAATATCATGTAACAAAGAATACAATATATATAAAATGCAACGTCTCTGTCTATCTCTGTCTGTCCATTAGTGCACTTATCACTCGAGAACCACTTATCCGATTTACGTGTTTTTTTTTTTTAAATTCATACATACGTTCTCTTCCCAGGTTATACAATAATAATAATAATCCATATAATATATATAAAACGCAACGTCTCGCTGTCGATCTGTCTGTCCGTTAATGTGCTTGTCATTATAGGCAGTGACGATAATAATGAATCAAATCCACGCGTGCAGAGGCGCGGGCACGGCAAGTATATTATAAGATAAAAAGTTTAAAATGCATTATAATTTAGTTAAGGTCGGCGAAGACTAACCCGAGAGCAGAATCGAAATTTTTGTCCCAGATGACTAGGTATATCCCTTAATGAGTGATATAAATCCAACATCAAACATATGTGCGTTTATAAATAATTTATGCATTTCTTCCTCGCACAAAATAACTATCACTACTACATGAAAATTGCAATAAATTTATATTACATTCACTCAGCTAAATTGGCCAGCATTTTTGATTAATTAAAAAATGAACCCAAAAATGTACGCATTTTTTAAGAGCTCAGAGGCTGTTAACATCGATAGTTATATCCTGAAGATAAAACGATCTCATTATTAAATACGGTACCTCCTTAATTGTTTCATATGTTTATCGGTACTTTTATAAATATCTCGGGAACCTTAAATACCGTGTCGGATATTTTTTATTCTCGAAAAAGGAGAAACCCAAATTAATATTGTCGTTAAAGGAATTTGCTTTAATTTCTCTTAATAATCAGGTAAGACCCATTTTGGAATTAATACGAAAAAATGCAGTTTCCGTGTGTTTAATGAACTCCAATTTTTTCTTTAGAATAATCACTTACTTAAAGTATTTTTACGAGGGCCGCCTTTTAAGTTTTTACAAACGACCACTAGGTAGCGCTATTGAAATGTGACATTACCATTGTTGTAAAATTTGACATTTGCTGTTAAAACAGTGGCGGCTCAGAAATTGGCCGAGAGGTTTGTTTACAGTGAGCATTTAAAAAAAAAAACAGTTTTGTGAACAAATGAACATTTCACGTGAATGTTTTTTTGGTTTGATGATTTTTTACAATTTTAGTAAAGGCCTAATTCAACAACAAAGCCTCGAATCCCTTCGTTCAACTTTTGGTAATGAATCACCATCAGAAAACTGTTTATAATTGGTTTGCAGAATTTCATAATGGTCGTGCTTCCGTTAGAGATGAATTTCGTAAAGGTCGAACAAAATCGGTTGTTGTTCCAAAAAACATCGATGCTATAAGCAACATGACTGAAGAGGATCCATATGTGTGTTACCGTGAGATAGAGGCATCCTTAGGCATATCGAAGACTGCAGTACATTCGATTTTGCATAAACATTTAGCTATGAAAAAGACCTGATCCCGATGGATTCCGCATAATTTGACCGAAACTCAAAAACAGATTCGTGTCAATTGATGTAAAGAAATGCTCCAAAAATTCGACTGAAGACATGCTAAATCCCTATACAACATCGTAATAGGAGACGATTTATTCGTACGAGCCGAAAACTAAGCAACAATTAACTGTTTGAGTGTTCCAAGATGAACAGAATCCAACAAAAGTGGTACGTTCGCGAAGCACTTCCAAGAAAATGATCACTTGTTTCTTTGGTTATATGGGACATGTTGCAACCATTGCTTTAGAGGATCGAAGAACAGTTAATGCTGAATGGTATACAATAATTTATTTGCCAGAAGTCATCGATGACATCAGCAAAAACAACCGAAAACGTTGCAACATTCTTCATCAAAACAATGCCCGCTCTCACACAGCACGACAAACATGGAATTAATGTCTCATTGCCCATATTCACCTAATTTATCGCCAAACGGTTTCTTTTTATTCCCGACTGTCAAAAAAAATACATGGGCGGCGATTTCATCACCTCAAGAAGCTGTTGAATCCTTCCAAAACCACATTTTTGAGGTACCAACTTCAGAGTGGACAAAATGTTTTGAGAATTGGTTCGAACGCATGCAAAAATTGTATAAATCTCAAAGGCGAATATTTTAAGAAACAATACAACAATTTGTACCAATTTTTTTTTCTTTCATTGTTTTTGTAAAAACGTAGCCCTCGTATTTACGGTGAATTTAACGTATACACGCTCAAAAGACATAAAAATGCATGTTTTTAATATACATGTGATGTGATAATTTAATTCCCAGAATATTCGCTTAATGTCGCCTGAGAAATAAACATATGTGTAGAAATAACATGAGTATTCATGTTGAACTAATTGTTGCGTAGATTCCAAGCTGATATAGTTAGATCTTGGCAAATTGAGAGCAATGTATTAATTTACGTTCTGGGTGAAAATGTGGTACTGAGATGTTATAACTATGGCAAGTAGCTTGTGGTGAAGTTACTATAATCAATTGAATATGTTTTAGTGGCATATGAGATTTAAAGATAGGTCAAGAACAACCAGAACCGGCATTATTATTAATGGAGAATGATGCATGTTATTTTCAGAGTAATTAGACATGATAAAACTTGGTACTTCCAGTACGATTCCGGAACAAAACGTTAGAGCATATATATATATATATATATATATATATATATATATATATATATATATATATATATATATATATATATATATATATATATATATATATATATATATATATATATATATATATATATATATATATATATATATATATATATATATATATATATATATATATATATATAATCTTGCTGGGCAGTCTGAATGCAGTTTTTTTCCCAGCATGTCTTTGGATGTCATCTCTCCATCTGGCCTGCGGTCGTCCAACATTTCGCTTTGTCTTCCTTAATATCCACTGCATTAGGGCTTTGGTCCAAGTAAAATCAGGTCTGGCCATGTGTCCCGCCCCATGCCACTTCAGTCGGGCCACAGCAAGGCCAAAAACAACAAGAATCGACATTATTATTAATAGAGAATCATGCATTATTGTTCAACAGAATGAGAAGCAGAACAATAGAAACACGGTTTGGCAAATTTTAACTGAATGGGTACGACAAAGAAGTTTGATGGTGCGACTGATATTTTTTTAATGGTGCTTCTGTTTTCGAGAGTAATTATTCATGATGAAACTTGGTGCTTCCAGCACGATTCCGAACCAAAAAGTCAGAGCATGCAATGAAAAGCTCACCGCTACCTAAAAAGGAACTTATGTCGCTGACTCAAGTCCGTATGTCACAACTGGTATATATACATATATATATATATATATATATATATATATATATATATATATATATATATATATATATACATATATAGCTTTGTCCCAGACTACTGAATTTGTACAGGACCGTATTTAAAACTATTTTTAAGTTTAAAATTATGATATGATTAAAATTATTTGATAGTATGCAGTTCCCTGCATGGATGGTTTAAACTTTCAACTAATACGGAATTTAGCAGGGTCAATTTTGAACACTAAAAATGTTGCTATGACAAACAGGTTTGACCCCAGGCATGGAGCTTCGTTTAGTGCTGCTGAGTTTGTGCATCTTGAACAAACGAAAATGTATAATTTTTCTTTTTTATATTTCTAATATAGGATATTGTTTTTTAAGAAATTCATTTGCTAATTTATTAATAATACATCATTTTGAAATATATATATATATATATATATATATATATATATATATATATATATATATATATATATATATATATATTCCTTATTTTATGTAACGTAACAAAATATATACTAAAACCTGGTCAGAGAACATGTGTATGAATTAAATACACCTAAATCAGATAAATGAGAGTGATAAGCGCACTATCGGACTGACAGACGTTGCGTCTGTATGTATATATATATATATATATATATATATATATATATATATATATATATATATATATATATATATATATATATATATATATATATATTAGGGTGACCGCAAAAAATCGATGTCGGAATTTTATTCGCCTGGACCCCACAAAACGATTCCACTTTCCAGATATTGAGATAGCCGAAATTTGAGCTCGATTAAACGACGTTAACCCGTCGTCCGCTCAAAGTTTGAAAAAATCCAAATTTTTGGCCAAAAAGCTGACATATGGAGCCATAACTCCAGAACGGTAAATAATAGAAAGACGCTTAATATCTCAAAAGAAAGCTAATGTTGTTCTTCAAAATTTATATTCTATACATAATTGTTGTTATTTTAAGTCAAACCGAGTTACAATGGCCTTTAGCCCCAAAAACGTGACCTGGTACCAGTAGGAGCCAGTTTGGGAGTATTCTAAGAATTTTACGGGTTTTTACATAATGTGTCTCGGAATTAACATTTTTTTGTTAAAAAGTATTTTGGAACTCAATTTTCAAACATAAAGAGCCTTTTGTTCAAATTTAATCTTTTATTATATGGGGATTACCTGAGTAGTTTACCAAAGAAAGACCCGTTTGACAGGTAAAAAGGAGGGTGAATCTAATTTCTATTTTAGGGATGGTGATTTTACTTCAGCATACAACCGACCTTTTATTTATTCAGTTTAGTTTCTAAAGTGCCTTTAAGTTGGTTAGATCGAACAATTATCTAGTGAAGATATTTTAACGTTTTTTTTTTTAATTTTCCAAGTGTGTGTGTTATTGTTTTTATAACTATTATAGTATTATTTTAAAAGACATTTGAAAACATTTTATTGAAATTAAAGTTTGCAATATATTTTGTTTCATTTTCCAAGTTAACTGTTATTTACCTATTGGCCTCTGAAATGGCATCCACATCAGTTGTACAAAGCCGGACCAAGGATAAAATATTTCTTGTGGGCTATCCCATTCACCAGATCACCGCTTGTAAGCTACCCTCAAATCGTCAAGTTTTGTGTGCTTTATTTTATAATTTACGTACTGTGAAATTAACTGTAAGAGAATCAGCAAAACTTACAATACGAGAAGTGTTCATTTTTTGGGAGAAAGCTCGAATCCCGACTAAACATGAGCAAGATGCAATTACTAAGCTGGAAAAACTTCACGCCGAGTGGAGAACTCTTCAAAAAGACCGGAAGAAAACATCGAAAACGGCCAAGAACAAATTTAAACAGTTTGTTGAAAAGTTGGATGATCTCTTTGATATTGCTCAACAAGATGCCTTGGCTCTGATGAAATCGGAAGAAGATAAGGCGTTTCTCGTGAAACAGAGGCAGAAGGGCCGCCCAGGTTCCATGACTGGAGTGGATCTCAAGTTGTCTCGAGCTGAAGAAATCAAGGTGCAAAAGGAACTTGCAAAAATGAACCGACAAATCCAAGAAGCAACTTTTGATATTGCTGAGTTTTTTTTTTTATTATTAGTATTCTAAAAAATAGATAAACAAATAAGTAAATAGTTTCATTATAATTGAAAGAAAATTGTACATGAGAGCATGATTTGGCATCTTTATGATTGAGTTTATATTTTTTAAATAATACCTTTTGATAATTAGAAGTAGGTAATTTAGTACCTATGTATTATTACTATTCTGCTTCTTAGAGACGGATGATGAAGACAAGTTCCAAGAAGGAGAAGAAGACACTGAAGAGGACAGCATCTGCCAGGAACTTGAGAGCTTGGAGGAAATGGACATCCCTGAAGAAGCTGCAGAAGATCCAGGACCATCTGAGAGCAAGAGGATGAAAGTTTCATTTGCAAGGGGCGTTAAAGAGATTTTAAACATGAAATTGTCCATTTTATTAGATCGATGTAAGGTATCCGACAGAAATGCCACGAGAATTTTAATAGCTACTCTAGAAGCACTAAACCTTGACCCTCTTGAGTACAAAGTCTCGAAAACCTTATTACATGATAGAAGGCAAATGTTCAGAGAACAATATAATAAAAAAATTTTTGATAAAGTAAACATTCCTGAAAAAGAGCCCGTGGTTGTCCATTGGGACGGTAAACTTTTACCGGGTGTTTTAAAAAATGAACAATGTGAGCGAATAGCTATAGCTATTTCATATGGCGAAAAGGAACAGCTGCTGGGAGTTCCTGCAACAGCCAACAGCTCTGGAGAGGAGCAAGCCGTAGCCGTATATGAATGCCTACATGAATGGGGTCTTCTCAACACCGTCAAGGCGATGTGCTTCGACACTACAGCATCCAACACGGGAAGACTCAAAGGAGCATGCGTCATATTAGAGCAAATGTTAGGAACAGAATTGTTATACCTAGCTTGCCGTCACCATATCTTGGAAATTCTGTTAAGAGACGTATTCGACACAAAAATGGGATCAACCACTGGACCTCATCCAGACATTTTCAAGAGATTCCTCACTGCGTGGCCCAAGATAGACAAAGGAAAATACGACACAGGTATCAGTGACAATCTAATACAAAAGCAGCTAACTCCAGAAGTAATTGCAAATGTTACTGCTGAATTCGAGACCAAATTAACTGAGAGCCACCCCAGAGATGACTACAAGGGGCTATTGCAGTTGGTTCTCGTATTTGTTGGATCACTAGACGGCAATGTTGTGGGTTTTAGAACTCCAGGAGCCATTCATCACGCTAGGTGGATGGCAAAGGCTATTTACTGCTTAAAAATGTTCATTTTTCGTCGTCAATTTAAGATGTCTAAAGAAGAAGAAAGTTCTGTGCGTGCCATTTCTGTTTTCCTAGTTAAAATTTATTGTAAAGCTTGGTTCAATGCTCCAAAAGCTCATCTTGCACCAAAGCAAGATTTAGGTATTTTGCATAGTCTGTGAGACTATAAAGAATGTGACAACGACATTGCAGAAATAGCCCTGACCAAATTTTCGAACCATTTGTGGTATTTGAATGCATAGTTGGTGGGATTATCGTTTTTTTTATCCCACCATTACAGACGATGAAAAGTTGTTAATGGCTAATAAATTGCTCAGTAGCACAGATGAACCATCACAGCACGCTAGGGTTGTAAATCCAAAAGTTAGGAAAGAAAACTTAAAAGAGGTAGTTGATGGAGGATTGGTAAATTTACTTACCAAAGAAACGTTTACATTCTTTGACCAATTTAATATAAAAAAACAGATTTCCTAAGACAACATCCAAACACCTGGCCTCAAAATTGTCAAAACATTAACGGTAGTTAATGATATGGCTGAGCGTGGTGTTAAATTAATAACCGACTTTAACGACCTTCTGACAAAAGATGAAGACCAAAAGCAATATGTCCTGCAAGTCGTAAGTAAATGCCGAGCATTATATCCTGACGTTTCAAAAACTACTTTAACAAAAGCTCTAGAATAGATTAGATAACTATGTAAAATTATCAACTCATGTAGGTACTACGTCTGTATCTTTTCTGTGTCTGTTTTGTATGTATTAGATACCTAATTTTTATATCTTAAAATAAAAAATGTCATTAGACTTATCAGTATTACTTGTTTTTTTTATTATATTTCTACTTTAAACTCAAAAATATACCAAAAAAAAGCAAAATTTATCACTTAACAAAATATACGAAGTATGCTCCTAGTGGTACCAGGTGACGTTTTTGGGGCTAAAGGCTGTTGTAACTCGTTTTGACTTAAAATAACAACAATTATGTATAGAATATAAATTTTGAAGAACAACATTAGCTTTCTTTTGAGATATCAAGCGTGTTTCTATTATTTACCGTTCTGGAGTTATGGCTCCATATGTCAGCTTTTTGGCCAAAAATTTGGATTTTTTTCAAACTTTGAGCGACGAGCGGCACGGGTTAACGTCGTTTAATCGAGCTCAAATTTCGGCTATCTCAATATCTGGAAACGGGAATCGTTTTGTGGGGTCCAGGCGAACAAGATTCCGACATTTTTTTTTTCCCCCTTTATGAGATCCGGTCACTCTAATATATATATATATATATATATATATATATATATATATATATATATATATATATATATATATATATATATATATATATATATATATATATATATATATATATATATATATATATATATATATATATATATATATATATATATATAATATATATATATATATATATATATATATATATATTATATATATATATATATATATATAAATATATATATATATATATATATATATATATATATATATATATATATATATATATGTATACATATATATATATATATATATATATATATATATATATATATATATATATATATATATATATATATATATATATATATATATATATATATATATATATATATATATATGTATATATATGTATTTATATATATATATATATATATATATATATATATATATATATATATATATATATATATATGTTATATAAAACGCAACGTCTGTCTGTCCGATAGTGCGCTTATCACTCTAATTTATCCGACTTAGGTGTATTTAATTCATACACACGTTCTCTGACCATAAAATAAGGAATAAGCAGTGACGATAATATTGAATCAAATCCGAAAAAAAGCGAGCAAAAAAATCTAAACAATAATTCTGTAGACCACGTGAGCGGAGCCGCAGGCACAACTAATATCTATATACATACATACATACATATATATATATATATATATATATATATATATATATATATATATATATATATATATATATATATATATGTGTGTGTGAGTGTGTGTATGTGTGTGCGTGTGTATGTATGTATCTAAGAGATAGAGTATGGTGCTTTATGTGAAAGATGGGAATACTTGTACATTATACATTCATTAAAAAAGAAACAAACAAGTTAATTTTTTTTAGCGTAGTTTAAAAAGCTCAACCAATAACATTCAAATTTACCAACATAAAATAAACTTAAATTTAAAATAATTCCCAAAGATAAAACTCGTTCTCTATTTAGTCCAATAGTTAAACCCATATGTATACCTTTCTGGCAACAAAGCACTAACCAGGCAAAATTGTTTTTATCTACTTCTTATCATAGAAAATATAAAATCCGCTACATTAAGATAAAAACACCCAAAATATACCTATTGAGCCAATAAATCTATCTAGCCCAATCTAGAATATAGTAATAAAAGTGGAAAACAAATATTTACTACCTAAATATTTGTTTAATTATAAACAAATAAAATAAAATTATTTTGTCTTGGTACCTATCCGTTGGACACCAGTGTGTGCACTGAAAAGTATTTTAAAAGAGCCTAGATGTTGAATTTCTTTTCATTTCCAATTTCACCCCTACGTTAGTTTTGGGGGTGAAATTAAGTCAAAATTGAACTTCAAATCTACACACGACCAAATAGTTTTGGAACAAATCGGATATGACAGTCAGACGGACAGCGAAGTGATGCCATAAGTCTTCCGTACGGAACACTAAAAACAGTATATAACAATCTAAATAAATACTTGAAAAACGCATTTATGAGTAAAACTATTTCGTTCTCCAAAAGAATAGTTCTTTAAGTATGTGAACTATTTGGGACTTTATTAAAAACCAAACCATTTATAAGCATAGTTATTTGTAGTTCAATTCAATCAATAAATGGGATTCTTTTGAACATATCATGTTATACATCATTGGCAGGTTCTTGCAGCAGAGGAATTTGAAAAAATTATATTATTTTTTAATTATTTTGAAATGTTGCAAAAATAGTATGTTCGTTTTTAATTGTCGATATCTTGAAAACCATTTCTATAATTAATTTTTTCTTATGAATAATATCTTGCTATAAAGTGTAATATTAAATCTTAATAGTTTAAGCTATTCTTAAGTGTGATAAAATCATTCAGAATTTATTCTAGAACTGTTTGTTTGCGAGGAAATCATTGGGTAAATCACTTTCTCGTTCCTTTTTTTTTAATTAAATGAATGTGCATATATCTAGCGCCTCTTAAAAATTAACTTTAAAGTAATTCGTATGTAGAGTGATTCATGTAAATTTATTTTTGTATATTCTTGTAGATTTCCTAAAAAATTTCATCATTCGGATCGCTTTCTTGTGTAAAAAAATTTTACACGGGAATGGTGTCAAAAAAAATAAGGAACGTTGCCATATATATAAAAACATACACGTATTTTGTAATAATTAGCATTTACTTAACTAGCCTAGAAGAAGGAAAAAAAGACATGCAGTTTAGGCTATATTTGGAAAACTGCATAGATTTTCCTTAACATGGAATAAGTAAAAGACAAAAATTGCTAACAATTTGTCAGCAATAAATTAGCTTAGATTAAATCACAAGTTTTGCTAAATTTACATATCTTACATGCTTTCTGATACTGGCGTTTACTTTAATACTGTATAGAAAACTACAAAAATTGAGTATCAACTAACTTTATTACTACTTGTATATAGACATAAGTAATATTAGATCTGAATAAATTTGTTACAAAATTGTGCAATAATGATCAATTTATCTTAACAAGATTCGCCTAGAATTTTCAGGTTTTTCATTTTGACATCACTTGTACATTATTCTATCACATGACTTTTTTGTAAAAGGAAAAGGATCTGTAAATAAAAATAACCGGTCAAGTGCAAGTTGAACTTGCGCAGTTAGTGTTGCGTACGTTGATTGTTTTTAAAATAAAATTTTTTGTTACGGTGGTATAAAATGATCAGTGACTTCACAAAACACACCCCAAATGAGTTTTCAACAAAAATCTTTACTGAAAACTGATGACCTTGAAATTTTTGTTTTTTTTTTATATAACAGATAAATTATTAAAGGTAATCCACTCGTGATAATTTTCGTTCGATCTACACCCCGTGGAGATTATTTTGGAATTTTTTCAAAATGTTTTGATCAGTTCTTTTCGAGATAAGGTGGGACGACAACGATTTTTTCTCCAATTTTTAAAAATAATACAAAGAAAAGTGTATGCAAGTGTTACATTATATATATATATATATATATATATATATATATATATATATATATATATATATATATATATATTTTACTCGTGTTTTCACAAGCTTTCATTTGACACCACACTCCATGACAGTAAAAAAATATTTTTTTCCCTTCCGATTTCATCCCCCAAAACTAACCCCTTAAGTCAAAATTTAACTTTCAAAACTACACGGCTCTGATGAGGCCATCAATTCCTATATTATTACCAAATTTCAACTTTCTATGACAAATAGTTTCGGAGAAAATCGAGTGCGACAGACAGACAGTCGGACAGACAGACAGACAGACGCCGAAGTCTTCTTATATGTGTTCCGTACGGAACACTAAAAATATATATTATTGTTCAAATTTAAAAGCATAAAACGTATAGCAAATCTGGATGTTCTGAAAGATTTTTTTTTTAAAGTAAATTGAACGGGGAAAGTTATTTATCCCACACTTCTGTATTTTTTTTTTTGAATTTATTCCATTGATCTAAAGTACATCTTCACTAGTAACACGCTCTGTCCAAGAGATCTTCAATATTCTGCGCATGGCCCATAATTGGAAAGACTCCAAACGATTCATTGATCGTACTCCCAAGGTCCAGGCCCTAACTCCATATAAAAGCACTGGATATATATAGACCTTCATAAAACGATAACGAGTATCCAAAGAAAGGGTTGAGTCTGTGAGGAGGTGTCTCATTTTGAGAAAAGCAGGTCTAGCCATTTCAGTGCGAACTCGTACCTCAACTTCAGGATTCAAATCATTAGTTACCCAACACTCTAAATATTTAAATTTCTTTACTCGTTCTATCAATTGATCGTAAACACGAATATCTGTTTGCAACCCGGGTGTTCTTGAAATGACCATTACTTTCGTTTTATTAACGTTTACCTTCATGCTTAAAACATCGCCTTCTCTAGATATATTGTTCATAAGACGCTGAAGTCCATCCGCTGTATCTGCTATAATAACCGTATCATCAGCGTACCTTAGGTTGTTAATGATTTTGCCATTAACTTTGATACCATCTGTGGCATTCTCTAAGGCCTTCTGGAATATGTGCTCAGAGTATATAGTAAACAGGAGGGGGGAAAGAACACATCCCTGACGAACACCTCTTTTTATTCTTATTTCCTCAGTCTCTCTGCTATTTACTCGTATTGTCGCCACCTGATCCCAATATAGATGAGTAATGAATCTGACGTAATTTTCGTCAAGGCCCATATTTTGAAGCATTTGTAATAATTGTGGATGCTTGAGTCGGTCAAATGCTTTTTCGTAGTCGATAAAACAAAAGTTAACGTCCTTCCTTTGATCTCTACATTTCTGTAAATATACACTCAGCCCGAAAAGTGCTTCTCGTTCCAAATCCTTGTCTAAATTCGAATTGCTCTTCGCTAACATCTTGTTCGAATTTATTGCGTATTCTATGGTGAATGATCTTAAGCATTACTTTCAAAGCGTGGCTCATTAGGCTTATAAGATGGTACTGTTCACATCTGTTCGCATTTGGCTTTTTAGGTAATGGTATGAACATAGACTTAAGCCAATCCCTTGGTATAGTTCCTGTACTGTAGATGGAATTTATGCAGCTGCACAAGAGAGAAATATTTTCTTCATTTAAAAGTTGAAACATCTCCGCATAAAGATTATCAGGTCCAGGAGCCTTTCCAGTTTTTGCATGTTTTATTGCATCCTTAACTTCTGCTGAGAGTATATTTAAAGAAATTCAGTCATTATAATGCAAATTGTAAAGTCGATATATATTTTGTAGCAGTCACCCTAAAATTATATTAGCTTACATATTGTTTCTGTTAAAACTGGAGATGGAGAAATGGAACTTAGCTTCAAAAACCTTAAAAATTAAAGCAACACCACCACCACTTTAATCTTTTATATGTTGCCCAAGTAAAAAAAGATTCTTCTGATTTAATACACAATTTATTAACGTATCCTTTTCACCCACTTTCTTAGAAGCATAATCGCTCAGAAACCATGAGCACAGAAAATAAAGCAAGACAAAGACAAACGCGTGGAACAAAAACGTCACCACAAAACGAAGCCGGCTGGCTACCACAAGATCGTTAAAAAATGTCTAGTCGATTTTCTCAGAAATGTTGCCCGTTCTTCGCTAATATTGTTCCATATAATACAACTTCTATTTTGGTGGCATCTCTGAGAAACTTCACAACATATTTTAACGATCCGGTGGTAGCCAGCCGACTTCGTTTTGCGGCGACGTTTTTATCTGTTTGTTTTCAAGAACTAAATTTCTATACTATAGGTCTCAGTATCAGAAACAGAACCACAGGCCGATAGAAAAGGGAAAACTTTTTTGTGATATAAAAACTCTAAAAAATAAAAGACAATTTTCTCAGAGCAGTTTAAAAGATATGAGTGCCAAAAAGTTCCTTTTATCAAAGAAAATGCAAACACAGTTTAACAGTTAAAAACATTCATTATATACATATTTTTTAATTAATTATTTTCGCACGCTCACCTGATAGCTATCATTCAAATTTAACAAAATGTGAATACTTCGGGGTATTTTTTATTTGTTAAGAAAAGTATTGTATTTGCTAAAAATTCGCTCTTCGATATATATAATAGTTGAAGTGAAAAAGAAACCAATTATTCTTGAGCGATATTACTCCAGGAAAACAGGTGAGAATCGATATATTTCTTTATTATCTCAATAGTATTATAGTCCAGTCCGTTACCAACAATAGCCAACCTCTTTATGTCCTACTTTAAACAAAAGGCTTCAAATAAAGCTGAGATAAAGCAAGGTTCGATAAATCGATGAATTGTTCGTTATATAGGTAGACCTTTGGAACAGGTGAGCTACACAAATGTTTATACCAGCAAATCCAATTCACATTGTAACTAGAAAAGGAAACCCAATTACAGTGGCTTGAAATAATCCTTGTCAGGGTTATTGGAATAGAGAAATCTGAAAGTTATTTTTTTTATTTCTTCCAATTTTAAGCGAAATATTGTAGAGAAAAATACTAGGTTTAAGAAGTAAATATCCATAAAACTACTCCTCCGCCTAACTTTTTTTTGATTAATATTTCAGCGTAAAGTACCTATCATTCAAAATATCGAATTGTATTGCTTGTATTAAGTTTTATTTACTTTGAGAATCATATTTATTTTAGAACTGTTTGCAAGCAGAATATTACTTTTTTATCCCCTATCCTTATTATTGTGTAAAACCTAAACTATTAGACAAGGCTTTTCAGGCCAAAATCAGAAAATAAAAAAAGTACTGAAAATCATAAATTTCCTCTAACTGTAAATATTGTCAAATTTCTTCAATTATTGAGTCAATTATAACTAAGCATTATTTTTTAATATGGTTTATGACATTTAATAATCAGTTCCTTAAGCACAGAAAATATAGCAATTGGTACAGAAAGACAAACACGCGGAACAAAACGTAGATACAAAACGAAGCCGGCTGGCTACCGCCGGCACGTTAAAATATGCGTCGTTTCTCAGAGATGTTGCGCATGTAAAAGTTGTATTATATTATACTCGTATGTAACAATAATAACGAAAAATATGCTTATTATCTCTGAGAAACTCGTTGAGGTTCATCTTAACGATCCGGCAGTAGACAGCCGGCTTCATTTTGCAACGACGTTTTGTCCCACGTGTTTGTTTTTCTGTAGCGATAGCTATATTTTCTGTGCCTTAACCTTATATATATATATATATATATATATATATATATATATATATATATATATATATATATATATTTATATATATATGTATATACATATATATAAGAATTATTAAAGTTGTAAAGATAAAACAATATTTCTATTACCCAGTATTATTCTAAATTATTAGTAACTGAACCATAATCTGGATCGTATTACGAAGCATATAGGATTGTAATTTTATTATGTATGTGTAACACAAGAAACTTTGTAAAGACCACTTATAGCCTTAAGGAATATTTTGGCGTTAAGGTATTTGAAATACGGAATGACTTTCAATACCTTGTAATATATCATAAATATACTATTAGGACTATAATAGATATCATTAGCATATTTTAACAAACACACAAGCATATAGCTGTTAAGAATACTTTATTACTGTTTTTCATTCAGTACTGCTGTGAAAAACTTTTTCTTAACACTGATCAAACATATGGAAAACTTTTACTTAGTCATGCCTAAGAGAGATGGAAAATCTCATACTGCCTGGTCTGCGGGCTCGAAAAAAAGCCTTGCTGGTAGTTTCTCAGGCCCTTAGTTGAGGACGCTCCAATCAAAACTCCGAAACATTTCGCCTAATCAGAACCCGCACCACACAGCTAACGGATAAAAATAAATTTTGAAGTGGAATAAATCAGTAACATTGCATGGTCTTAAAATCGGAAAAAATTGTTACATTTACCCCACCCCCTTCCAGGATTACACTGGCGAACTTAATTGTTATTAAGTACGGTGCCTGTACACAAAAACTTATAACTAGACTTAACTTAATTAAGGGTTGACAGCTAAAATACATACAAACAATCAGCTCAATACCAAAACAAAAAATATAACTAATGAACAAATCAAAAAAAGTGAACTGAAATAAAATAATGAACACCCCCTTAAAATTTTAAGGATTGTCTGAAATTTTATTTCAGCAAAAGAATTTTATAATAAAAATTCTTAAATAAGAAAAAAATAAAAAAATGAATCTAGTGCAAAACTTACACTAAAAAAAAAAGTTTGTCAGACCATTTAGCTCTAGGCCAAAAAAAAAATAATATATGGATATAAATATCAGACAAACGCTCGGGAAAAATCGTATCCATGCTCTAGCTCATCGCTAAGAGGGACATTCTACATCTGTATCCACTACTAGTCGCACTCGGAAATATCGCACTCTATATGCAATGATCGACGTCCTATAGACATCTAGACTGCTAAAAGTCGCTAGGGAAAACGCTCTGGTTGATCGCCAGAAAAACACGTCAGCTCATTCGCAAAAAACACTCTGGTATCGCCAGAAAAAACTCGGCTCCTCGCCAAGAAACACTCTGTAAATAGTCCTCGACTACACAAGTCTGCGGTCTAAAGAAAAACTGCATGAACATATGTGAGCAGCTATAAAAAGCTAAAACTAAACACTATAAGCGCGTGAATAGCTACAAAAGTAAAATTCACTCTTAACACAGTGAATAGCTTTTAAAAGCTAAAAATTCACTCTAACACGTGATAGCTCTAAAGTAAAATTCATAAACTGTCCTGCTTCAACAAGCAAAAGTTCATAAGACAGGATTAGTCCAACTAAGCAAACCTAACGAGACATGCAAGTCTCAAATCTCGCATTTATATTAGAGTCACATGCCCTCAGATGCAACTTCAACATAGCACATGCCCTCAGGAAATATAACTTACAGAAATCAATGTACAGAAATAAAATATATACAGAAATATATACAGGAGTTCAAATCCCGCCAACTCTTGGTTATGATAATCTCCATACTGAGCTTGGTGGTGAAAGCTCTTATAGCAAACGCTAATCAAATCTTCGGCACATTCGCACCAAAGTGACAAATCTGCTTAGAAACATGAGCCAGAAAAAAAAAAAAAAAAACGCTCTCCGTCATTCTTCAGGGTGGCTACACAGAGAAATAAAAATTGTAACCAGCATTGCGCCTCTTCAAGTTGCATGAAGAACCTCGTGTACTGGTCTCGCCCTAGAACAACAACGAAAAACATTCAAGTCCATCCCACATAACAGGAGACAAAAACACTTTCACCACGATATACTGAATGGTGGAGACAAAAAAATACAGAATTGGTGACCTGGAGTCCACCAACAAAAGGGAGTAGATATGAGCATCCACTAAACTAAAACGGTGTAGCTACCACACCACCATAAGTCAAAACAAATTAATTCAATAGGGTGTTCCGAAAATACACTACTGCCACAGCCTGTGTCACCACTACATAGGCTAATTGGAGCTGAGGTCGACTACAGTAGTTAGGCTCTCCTTTGGTTCAAATAGAAATAACCATTGGGTAACAAAACCCCTAAAGGTCCCAAAGGTCAAACGTTCAACCCCCATAGATACCCTTCCTAATCAGTCTGTTCCTCAGGAAGACTAACTCCTGCCAACGTACACCGTAACGGCATCTGTTAGCACCCTGGTGCATCACAGCCTGTAAAAACAGAATAACTCATTGGGATAACAAACCCTAAAAGGTTTACAAGGTTGACTTAACCAAGCTTCTAAACGAAATTTTTTCAAAAAAAAAAAAAAACGAAAATGAGCTTAAAAAGGCTACATGAAGGCAAAAAATTGCTCAATTTTCCGGTGGCAACGCAACAAAAATTTTGAAGGACGACAAGAGCTTTCCAGCTTAATCAGAAGAAACAAGAAGAAAAAGGAAAACATCGTTGACAGCTCTAAATATTCGATCATGGTGTTAATCGTCTCCCTAAACAATAGCCTCTAGAAGAAACTGCTACAAGGTATCAGGCATAAACCGTTTTTTCTGTCAGCACAAACTTCTAGATTACCTCTTGGAAATCTAAAAATTCGGTTAGGAATCTTCCTCTCACTGCGCTTAGCCTCTCTTAGACAAGGTTCTCATCTCGGTTATCAGCCATTTTGATCATTTCTTTGTGAAAGCGACTGTCTTACTTTGCTCGTCATTCTATCTGTAAAATGATCAGTGCCTTTAGTTCTTCCTGCGAGAAACAGTCCTTCAATTTTCTATCAATCTGATAGATTAAGCCGAAACAAACTACTCAACATACGTTGCCACAGGCCTATGAAGCTCCATGCAAAAAATTTTTAAAACCTTTGTGACCTCAAAGGGTAACAGTTAATACACGGCTCTGAAAACCAATCAATAGAATTTCATCCCTCAGTTTGTCATTTAGAAGAAGATCTAGAAATGCACAAATCTAGCCAACTGTCTTAGAACTTACTGGATAAACCAAAATTTTTCAAAATTTTTTACTTCTAAAATGCACCCAACATTCATACCATTAAGGTAAATACGAAAATAACATCCCACATAGCGGTTAACAAACTTTTTGGGGAAATGTGTCATCCTGAAAGAAATTTTTTGAGCGTCAACATCATTACTACACGAGTCATTATAAACTCTTTGCGCCTTGTCTTAACACACAAGATTCACCTTGGATTGCCTCTCTAATCCAATATATCGCTTCCAAGGTTGCCAAGAACGGGATATTATTTTGGGGGTCATATAAAGCAAATGCCAAAATCCCGCGACCACGAACAACTGACCGCTATACCAGTCTTTATGATAAATCCTGAGTGTGGAGCTATCCTTCGCAAGCTTGCGGCAACAGCTGAGTGGGCGATGCTAAACATCACCACAAATCAACCTACAGTTTGGGATAATTGGCCAATACCCAAAACTTAGCAAACCTATAAAAGTAAGCTATCTCGTCAATTTTATAACAGGAAAAAAAAACTAGGTTGTCATCTAAGGAGCAAAATCAAAAAAATTTAAGCAATTAAGATAATGTAAATATAATTATTCTTCTTATGACAACTTTCATTAGGGTTAGGTTCATTGATTGGTTTTAAGTTCTTTAATATGCCATCGTCCTACTTTAGTCCCATTAAATTATACTAAACATAGGAACTATAATCGAAAATCTTTTCTCTAATCACGCAAGGCACATACTTAGGTACCAACTTAGATCGTGAATTTTTCAGCTGCACTGGAAAGAATTCTTTATTTTTTCGCCAAACCGTGATCACCTATCTTAAAGGAAAAAGATCCTTTTTTCTAAGGTTGTAAGACTTACTGTTCCGCTCATTAAGCTTATGTAAATCCTACTACGCCCGTCGGTAGTGTCGTGTGAAAATATCTTGTTTAACCTTTTAAATTTTCGGCGTTACGCGCCCTGTTACCCGAATTATTTAGGGCGCTGTCAGCATTGACATCCAAAGTCTAAGGTTTTTATAATATGATCAGATAGAGGTATATGTCTGCCGTAAACTAAGAAAGACGGTCTGTGAACCCTGTTACTTCGTGTCTGAGGTATTTATCGCTAGTTGGATTTTGGTAATATTGCTATCAGTCGTCATGTTGAATCCACGTAACTTTCTTAAAGCGGCGGTCGACTGATCGGTTATTACGTTCCACAAAATAACATTGGGAGAGTAAGTACAGGGGAAAATTAAAAGGATGTTTAAAACCATAAGTTTTCACTCAAGCTTTAAATCTTAGAGGTTAAACTGAGTACCGTTATCGCATATCAAGGCGTGGAACACCGTGGATTAGAAAGGACATTATTTTCCAAAATTCTCTTATATTTCCAGCTTTAGAGCTTTTCAAAGGAAATAGCTTGGTATACTTTTGTTTAAACCAGCAAGAAACCACGAGTAGCCATTTATTTCCCTTTTTGAACGTGGGAATGGGTACTAGATCAGCTGCTATGACTTGAAAAGGGAATTACCTTTCTCTTTTCCATCAGTCCCATTGGGTAGTGTATTTGGAGATTCTTGCGCTCACATACTTCACAAGTCCTCACAAAACTTTAGATATCAAAACGCTTTTTTGGCCAATAATATGTTCCTGAAACCGGTGAAGAGTTTTATAAAGCCAACATGACCTGAAGTAGGAGGAGTGTGACACATGTCTTAAACTTCTCTTCAGTGGTTTAGGAACTAGTATTTTCCATCGGGTTACATTAATTTTTAAAGGCAAACTGGTTTGGGATAAATTGTACACGAAATCATTTACCACTTTCCACTGCGGAAATTTTCAGGAAAAAATGCTTTGATTTGCTGCGTAAAAGTGTTCGTACAAGGATCTAGGCGATCTATGTCACTATATCAATTCTTACGCCAATTGTGCATTAAGACTGTTTTCTCCGCTGTATGATCTGGGATTCTTGGACAAAGAGTCAGGGATATAACTTTGTGGACTCCTTTTCTATGAATTAAGTAAATGTGTGTTTGTCTCAGCTTAATCGCCCAAAAAAAACCGCTAGTTTGCATAGGGTTTTAATAGAATTAAGCCCAATAAGCTATAATGGAATCTGTTATGACCGTTGAAAGGAACCCTTCTTGTAAGGTCGAAAACTTTTCGATGGTAAGAGTATGCTAAAACTTTCTTTTCAACACCGAAATAGTTACGTTCAGCCTTTGATTTAAAGTTCTACTGCGCCATACGCTATCACCTTTCCTCACCATTTGATTTCTTGTGTTTTAGGAGCCCCTAAAGTATTAACATCATCTGACATATAAAAACTGTTGGGAAAAGTCTGGTTGGGATAAAATGGGAGCTGAAAAACCATAGTTCTTAATCTTTATAAAAGATTCTTCTTTTTTTGGCTTGCCTTTTCCAATCTATCGATTGTCTTTTTTTTCGTCTTTCAAAAAGATCATGATAGGCGACCAACAGGGTAGAAAAATTCTCGGATAAAAGTTCTATACCATGATCACATTCCTAAGGAAGCGCTTAACTTCGTAAGTATATTAGTAGGGGGGGCTCGCATAATTTAAATGCTTCGTACTTTATCGGATCGGTAGAAGGAATTTGAGCCTACAATATAGCTAAAAACTTTAGAGAAGTTTGAAAAAATCACCATTTTGCTCAATTACGTCAGTCCGGGCCTCCTTTCATTTATCTTTTACTTCCTAGTAAGCGAATTTGCGATTTCGAAGTGTCTTTCGATGTTACTTAAAATATCATCAAGATAGGTAAAAATAGGTGGCTCATATTTCGGACAAATATGGCGTCCACTAACGTTGCTGGTTTGAGCAGCGTCTTTAGACCAAAACGGCATAGTGACGAACTGAAATAGACATCGGCCCTACTACTGCAAAAGGGGTTTTTCGTTAGAGGAATTTGTCTAAAGGAAGGAATTTGCCAGAAAGCCTTTCTAAGATCTATCGAAAGATACATACTTAGCATTTCTGGGTGATGTCAAAATTCTTGTCGATGTTCGGTAATGGGTAGTTATCAAATTTGCTGACCTCGTTGATGCTTTTCTTCGTCAAAGCACAGACGATTATGTCCATCGGCCTTTTTCACCAATTAAGATTGAGGAACACACAAGGGAATTGTTTGATTTTCATCATCCGAGTTTCAACATTTCGTCTAACTCTTTATTTAATATTTTGACATATAATGAGGACATGGCGAAGAGGCTTGTCTTTACAGGACTGGAATCAGCCGTATTATAGAATCTTGATTTTTTTATTCGTTCGGCCTAACCTTTCTTTACTATTATTTCATTGAAAGAAGCTTATACTTTTTCTGCTTTTA
>CM032453.1:75761199-75826199 GCA_019049505.1 Pachyrhynchus sulphureomaculatus | reverse complement strand
TACATAGAAATACAATTGTCTAAAATATGATTACTCTGTCTTGTTTATACACAAAGAAATAACTTCTCTACTTAAAAAAATTGTTGCCTAAAATAAGACAATGTAAGTTCAAAAGAAGATTTTTTTTGACATGCCTATGGACTAAATTAACTATTATCTCTTTAAAGCGCTAACCTTCATGTATGGAAATAAAAAAAAAACAGTGCAATTTTATTTTTTACACGTTTAAAAAACATTTTATGGGATAGGGCGTTCATTCCAAAGTGATTGGAAGGTTAGGGAGAGAGTATCTTGTTTCATACTCTTTTAATACCTCCGTACTAATATAGGAAGAAAAAGGACCCACATTACCCCTTAAATAAAAAAAATATTTCAAAACAACCGTCTTAGGAGTACTATCACCAATAAGTTGTCAAATGACATTTGAAATCAAGGTTGTTTCTAACATAGGTACAATTTTGCATTCATGGTTGTGTTAAATTATGCTTACTTTTTTATCGTAATATCAAAATTAATTTTTGGCGTGATTGTTAACATATCCTCAAATTGTACAGAAATAGGCACAGTTCTTAATTTAGATAAATCCCTAACAGAATGATGAAGATATGCAGCTAAATTTCTGAAATGTAAAAAATCACGGAAAACATTAAATAAAACGGAAGTTGTCTGTACGCTTATATGAACCATCCAAACGCATTTATTTAAACCTATATATGTATATATTTGTATTATTTATCTGAATAGCTTCAGCCTTCTCCAAATGACGCAATGAGTGACACAAAAAAATCTGTGTGTCTTCTTACTTGTAAATTTAGCTTTGATAATTGTCCTCAAAGTTAAATGATAATCGAATACCACTGACAAATTGATTTCTTCTTGTAACACTGCTTATAGCTTATGTCATTTAAGTGATGAAAATTCATTAAACAATATAAAATTTAATTCTCATTGAAACTTTAAATTATCCACAAAGGGGGTATCGTTAATTAAATACAATCATTTAGAATTTCTGAAACTAAATTGAACATTCGCTAAAAGTTGCTGTCATAGAATTTAAAATTTGTAGTTGTCCAATTGCCACTTATTTTTGACACTTGTTTATTTCATATTGTATATGTAGGCAAAGAAACTAATTTAGAAATTAACGTGGAATGATAGTAAAATTAATAGTTTTTATAATTTTAAACTATATTAATATATTAATTTTTCATTTGTGTTTATTTAATTCCAAATAAAAAAAAACGGTCAAACTGCAATTGCATTGGCACAATTGGTGTTCCGTACCGTGATTGCCTTTAAAATAAAATAAAATCATCACCTAGGTTGAGTTAATTAGGTGCCTGACATGTATATATCTTAAAATCCAATATGTATTTTTATGTTTTTTCTTAGCCAATAATGTATAATAGTTATAGCATCTTAGCTACCTGCCAATAAATCAGTCTAGCTCAGTCTAGAATCCAATAATAAAAGTATAAAACAAAGATTTACCACCTAAATATCTATTTAATTATAAACAAATAAAATAAAAGTACGGTACAAGAGTGACTTGCCACTCGGTTACAGTAATGTACTTAAAAGTGTATTACAAAAATCTCCACCAAACGTCAAGAATCATAGTTTTAATAGTTTTTTTTTTATACCAGATAAACTATCAAACGTAATGCACTCTTGAAAATTTTCGTTCCGTCCGTCTACCCTTGAGAGAAAATATATTTTGTTCAATACTTTTCGAGATAAGCGGGGGACATCGTTTTTTGGCAATTTTTTAAAAATAATGCAAAGAAAACATCGCGCAATCATATATATTTTTTGAACTCGGACACCGAAGTAATCCCATAAGTGTTCCGTACGGAACACTAAAAATCATTTTCTACTCCTATTTTGCTGAACTTAATAACTTTAGTTTGCTCACTTAGATGTTGCGTAGTACACGACCAGAAAATTTAATTTTATTTATGACCAAACCAATAAAAAAGAAAAATGATTTTAAAATGTAAAACTACAAATTTTTCTAACTAATGCAAGGTCTTATTTCCGATTTTTATTTTAAATTTTCTGAAAAAAAACCTTTTCTTTGTGATATTTGCCATATAGATTATAATGAGGTCTAAAAGAAAATACAGCTGGATAATTAAAAGTAATAATTAGAAACAGATTAGAAACAGATTTTTTATTCGGTACTACAGTAAAGACCTTTTTTCAAACAAAAAATTTATAAGAATAGCTTACAACTTTTTAATATTTGCTTCTGTTTGTCAAACTTAACATCGTTTTATTTATTTTTTTGTTTTGTACTTGAAAAGTGAGACCATACCATATGTTTTTTGGTGTGCTACAAACGAATCCGAGGTCAGAATTGACTCATCACCCAAGGATTTTGACATTACCTCAAAAAATACTTTTACAAATAAATTAAAACTGTAAAGGAGCAAACCACCATATCTATACGTATTTTTGGGTGCTGAAATCGAATCCAAGGTTAGAATTCACACATCACGTCAGTATTTTGGCATAATCTCAAAAAACACGTCACAAATGGGCAGAATTACGTCTGTAAATAAATTAAAAAATTTAATCAGACAGGCCACCATATCTATACGTATTTTTGGATACTTAAACCGAATATGCTAAAAGAATTGACCTATTAACTCAAGATCTTGAAATAACCTCAAAAAGTCCAGTCCATTCATTCCCACATTGCTGGATTAAGGTGAGTCCCCTCGCTTCTCGCCCACTGGATGCTTTATTAAAATGATTCTCCGATGGCGAGAGGCGACGGAATTCACTTGAATAAAGCACCCTGATAATAAGAAGCGAGGGGACTCACTTAAATAAAGCACCCTAAGGGTGAATGCAATTACTATAATAATACACATCGTGAATAAGAGGCTATAGGACTAACTTTTAAAAAGCACCCCGAGGGTGAAAAGCATCTCGTGAATGAAAGGGCTGGACTAATTGGGGATATCTCAAGATCCTAACCTATTAAGGTCAATTCTGTTGAATTATTTGCTTTCAGCGACCCAAAATACGGATAAATATGGTGCCTGCTCGATTTTTTTTGCATTAGGTTATGTTGTGGTTATAGTTTAACGTTCTTAATGTAAGTTGCTTCTATTAAGTTATGTTAGGTTTAGAGTTAGTTCTTGGTGTAAAGTTCCTAGTGTAAGATTCTTGCATTAGCTTATGTTATGTTTAGAGTTCTTGGTGTAAACATATTGGTGTAAATTTCTTGCATTATGCTGTGTTAGGTTTAGAGTCCCTGGTGTAAAGTTCTTGGTGGTTTCTTGCTTTAGGATATGTTAGGTTTAGATTTCTTGATGTAAAGCTCTTGCTGTAAGTTTTTTGCGTCAGGCTATGTTAGGTTTAGCGTTTCTGGTGTACAGCTCTTGCATTAGGTTATGTTAGGTTTAGAATTCTGGATGTAAAGTTCTTCTATTGGGGTGAGAGGCGAGGGGGCTCACCGTTATCCAGCATCGCGAGGGTGATGTGTGAGGGCAACTACTTTAATAAAGCATTGAATGGAGAGAAGCGAGGGGACTTAACTCCAGCAACCTGTGAATGAAAGGACTGGACTTTTTAAAGTTATTTCAAGATCTTGATTTATTAGGTCAATTCTTTTGGCATAATCAGTTTAAGCACCCTAAAATGTGTATAGATGGGGTGATCTGTTCATTTAATTTTTTAATTTTCTTACAGACGTATTTCTGACCATTTTGAGGTGTTTTTTAAGGTTATGTCAAAATTCTGACGCGATGGGTAACTTCTAACCTTAGATTCGATTTTGGTACCCAAAAATACTTATAGATATGGTGGTTTGCTCTTTTTCATTTTTAATTTATTTGTAAAAGTATTTTTGGTCATTTTCAAGGTGTTTTTTGAGGTTATGTCCAAATCTTTGGGTGATGAGTCAATTCTGACCTCGGATTCGTTTTTAGTACACCAATAGACATATGGTATGTTATCTCACCTGTCCACTACAAAACTTTTTTTTTGTGGTCCTGTGTTATCATTATGTTATACTTTTTACATTACAAATGACAACATTTTTATAAAAAAGTTAGACTAGAAAATATTAAAATGAAAACATTTCCTTTCTCACGGTCAAAAATAGCAAACGGCATTGTCACCTTTTAAAGTAAATCATGATTATGAGTGCAAGGAGAAGATCATAGTTTATTTGGTTTCTGTAGGGATGCGGGGGTGTATGAAAGTTATTATTATTGAAAAAATATTATAATGAGTATTTTTTACGAATTAATAAATTTAATTGTTTTTTACAAGTTTTCGCTAATTATATATTTATTTCTCATTTTTACATAAAAATAACATTCGCACACCCACATGATTATTATATTTTAAACGACGAAAAATTTAATATCCTGTCTCCATTTTTTTTATTTTTAGCTAATTTTAAAAAAATCAGTAGAAATGACTAAATTTTAATTTCACGCCACTCTTATGTATTTAGAGAATAGTGCTCTCTTAATAACTCAGTTTTTCTTTATTGGGGGAAGCTTTTAAAGTTCCATTATATAAAAGAATTTTTTTTTAAATTTTTACCCTCTGGTCAATTATTTTTTAAATTGATGAAGTTTTTAAAGTTCTGCTAGATAAAAAAGTTATATGGTATGGTTATCATGGATTTTTAAATTGATCGTCAGTTTCTAAAGCTAAACTGTATGAAAGGATTCTGAACATCCCCCCCCCCCCCCCCTTGGCCTTCTATTTTCAATTTATTGTATTACGAGAGATTCAAGCTTTTAAAGTTCCAGTATAAGAGAGGTTTCTTTTTCCTCGAGAAGCTCCACCCGCAGTTGCCAAATGGCGTCCCTGCTTTATAAACAGCTTCACCTTTACTATTCTCCTTTGTTTCCTTAAAGAAACGCCCTTTGTGTTTTTCTGTCGCCGTTCGGCCCTTCAGTCCGTCTATTCCAAAGGTAATCTGTATGATTACTAGGTTGCCTCTTCAGATTGAAAAGCCTATTTGTAAAAATTCCGATTTTGGGATTGCCATTTGCTATAATTTTTTCTATACCTGATTCACTAACGTCCAAATTGAGAATTTACCATTAAAGATAAATTAAATGTCCCATTAAATTAAATAGAACTCATGTTCCTTAAACAAAAAGTCGCACATTTGCTATAAGAGTCTAAAAGTTACACCCAATCTAGTTGATGTAGAATTTAAAACTTTTAAAAATCAATAAAAAGTACTAAAATTGGACAAAACCATTTTTCAGCAGTTTTTGACTGTGTTGTCGGCCGTGAAACCATCTCGGGACATATTTCGCCGAATCACTGCTCTTCTGCTAAGCTAGAATCGACGAAAAAAAAAAGAACAAAACCTAAAGTACTTATCGCAGTACTAGCGTAAAGAATAAGTAAAACACAAATAATTTGCACTTCTGGCTCATGTAAATCTCGTTTTAAAGACGTACCTGCCCTTCGTCGGGGGCGGTTTACGGTCATAGATTGATAAAGGAATTGTTCAGCAAGTTGCTGACAATTACCGCTTGGCAGTGCTTTATTGAGTGCTATCTCGAGTATATCCAAGTATATAAAAATCAATATATACTACTAAAATTGGACAAAGTCTATTTTTCAGCGGTTTTTGAGTGGTCTCTCATCCGTCAATCCATCTCAGGGCTCGTTTCACTGTACATGGCTATTCTTCTCTTTATATACTGTTTTTTATATACTTGGGGTAGAACTCTATAAAGCGCTCCCCAGGGCTATCTGAAAAGTTCTCGGCTTAACAATGAATGAATTTTTTTTGGCATGAAATATGTTTTATTTTTCAATATAATCTCCTAAAACTTCAATACATTTATTCCAACGTTTTTCCAATAATTCCATATCATCATTAAAGTGTTATTCCGAAAGGTCTGCAAAATATCCATTCAGGGCTGCACTAGCTTCGGCATTTGATGTAAAATGCTTTCCAGCCAGGAATTTTTTCAGGTTTGCAAAGACAGAGGGAGTCAAATCTGGTGAATACGCTGGATGTTCAAGCAATTCGTACTTTAGTTCGTTGAATTTTGCCATCGCCAAAACACTTGTGTGAACAATTTGAACATGTGCATTGTCTTGATGAAAAATTATTCTTTTCTTCTTTAAAATAGGTTTTTTTTTCACGTCTCTGATCCAAAAGGTTACAAAAATATTCAGAGTTAATTGTTTTACCTTTCTGAAAATAATCGATCAACAAAACACCTTTGTAATAAAAAAAAAACGGTTCCATAACCTCCCCTGCTGATGGAACCGTCTTTGTCTTCTTTGGTGCACTTCCACCGGCTTCAACGCATTGTTTCAACTGTTCTTTTCGCTCTGGTGTATAGAGGTTCATCAACAGTTATGAAAAGAATCTTGAAATTCATTTTATTTTGCTTAAAACAATCCAAACATGCTTGAGAAATACGCATTCGAATGCGTTTTTGGTCAATTGTCAGCAAATGCGGCATCCATCTTGCACAAAACTTTTTCATTTGTAATTCCTTATGGAAAATATTTCCAATTCATTCTTTTGAGATGCCTCAGCTATTTCACGCACTTTCAGTCGCCGATCATCTAACACCATATCATGGACTTGTTGAATGATTTGTGGTGTTGTAGCAATTTTTGGACGACCTTCACGTGGATCATCTTCGAGGCTTGTACAACAAGATTTAAAAAGAGCAGCCCTTTTTCTCACAGTGGAAAGTGAAGATGATGCATCCTTTTACACTTTGAACAATTTCGGATGAATTTCTGTTGGTATTAAACTATCCAAAACAAAGAATTTAATCACTGCACAATATTCAATTTTTTCCATTTTAAAAAAATCAATAACACGTCAATATTAAACAGCTGCTACTACTAGAATGAATTGATATATCGAAATAAAATTTTTCATGTATTTATATAAAGAATGGAACTTTCCAATACAATTATAGTTTCACAGTTTCTAACGCCATCTATGTGTCAGGCCGAGAACTTTTTAGGCAACCTAGGTTGTTATCAACTTGCTAATCAATTCCTTCATCGGTCTGTGGCCTTGAACAGTCCCAGACAGAAGGCAGATTAGCTTTCAAGACTAAGCTTACAGCAGCCAGAGGTGCATATTATTTTTATCTTACTTATTAAAACTTTTAATTTCCTAGTTAACATTTGTTTTTTGGTACTGTAAATTTAATGTTTTATCAAAAAATTTGAAATAATAGTTGAAGCGCAAGTAAGAAAGTTAATTATTCTTTCAAATTTTAAAATAACATTTAATTTTTATCAGTTTAATATAGTACACGGTATCATAACTTTCGCTGCTTACTAGTGTTCTAGTCACTCTGAATTGCCAAGTTAGATCGGTTTTAAAGTTTCTTCGTCTAAAGGACTTTGTCTAGAATTTTGAAAAATATTATCCATATGTCATATAGGTCGTATGTGTCAAAACAGACACAAACTGTTCGGAAATCGTACTGAAAATTTCATTAAAGCCTATTTTTCTATATTTCCTTTTCTAATAATGAAATGAAGACACCATAAAATTCTTATATCCTACTATTGTAATAAGCGCAAGTGAAGTGATATTGATTTTTTTAAAAACGGTAACTCTATTATTATTAAAGAACAAAATGGAAATGGAAATATGGCGAAGAAATATCAAGATTTCGAAGCAGAAGAACAAGCAGGCTTTCGCACGGGACGATCCAAAATAGACCACATTTTCTCCTTAAGTCATCTAACAGAAAAAAAGATGGGACGAAACCAAGAAGTCCACTTGCCATTCGTTGACTTCAGAAAAGCATATGACAGCTTTCCTCTGCAGAAATTGTGGCAATCATGGGAAAGTAGTAATATTAACATAGCATTCAAGCTGTTGAAACAGTATACGACCAACCTATAACAAAAATTAAAACAGGAACTCATATAACACAAGAATTTATTACGTCAAAAGGTCTGAAGCAAGAATGCTGATTATCACCCATACTTTTTAAGATATATCTGGAAAGTGTACTAAAGAGATGGAAGTAGAAATGTGTGTGACCAGTGGGGATACCATTAATTATCACCCTGTTGTACACGCTATGCTTCGCGGATCACCAAGTGGTAATGGCCTAAGATCGCGACGACCTGAACTACATAACAAGAAAACTATTTGAAGAATACAAAGATTGTGATTTAGGTCATTGTAAAGAAAACAGAATATCTATCTATTGGAGAGCAACAAAAAGATCTTATACTGCACGATCGAGCCCCGATAAAACACTGAGGCGACTACAGGTATCTGGGTATAAATAATTCGGAGAGTGGAAAACTGGATAGGGTAATAAGAGAGATAAATACCCCAGGAAGAAAGGCCATTAAACTACAAAACAGCATTCTGTGGGCTAAATCTACTAATAAAGTCAACAAAAAGAGAATATAAGAAACCACAGTGAAAAGTATCACATTATATATCTGTGAAGTATTACCTCTAAAGAAAAGAGCATTAACCACGCTGAGGGCGATGAAAATAGACTTCTGGAGAAGAGCAGCAGGAATATCCAGAAGAGGGAGAGTCTCTAACGAACATATTAAAGAAACCCTGAGAATCAAACATAGTATTATAAACGACATTCTAACCAAACAACTTATCTGGTTTGGATACATTTAATGAATGGTTGAATATCG
Source organism: Pachyrhynchus sulphureomaculatus (assembly GCA_019049505.1). NCBI lineage: Eukaryota > Metazoa > Arthropoda > Insecta > Coleoptera > Curculionidae > Pachyrhynchus > Pachyrhynchus sulphureomaculatus. The sequence goes on along the minus strand of CM032453.1, from coordinate 75,817,547 downwards.
AATCCCACAACAAAAACTAAAATGGCAACCAGAAGACAAGAAAAAGCGAGGTAGATCGAGAACAAGTTGGAGAGAGGGAAACTTTATTATTGTAATATGAGTTGTATAAAAGGTGTTAAATATAGACGAACATGTGTTAAAACTGAGTAGGAGAACCACATCGCTTTTTCTTCATTAATAGTGCTACCGTTTGTGTCTTTTATATAGTACACAAGATGGTGGCCATCAAAAGAAAGAAATGAATATAAACCATGAACACGTTCATCATTTTTTTCCTTTTATAGTAACAATATTTGAAATATTTTTGTTAAAATTTATTTTGGAAAATAAAATAATTTAATGAATAAAAATCGGATTACGAAACAACACGATCAAGAAAAACGATAGACGTTTTATACTCAAGGGGCGATTCACTATGTCATTCATAGAATTGTTTTTGAAGTAACTAAACTAATAAGAAATTACGATCACACGTTCGTCAAACTAGCATGGCAACCTTCGTAAACTTGCCATACTTCTTGCTCTTTTATCTTTTTAACCTTTTTAATGTTAGTTAATTTGCACTTGTACACCAACTATAAACATTTATGTTTCTTTTTACAATGGCCCTTGAGCCCAATTAAATATACACTATCTAAAGATTTCATCAAAAAACTACTACAGACTACCAGGTAAAACTGGTTTTCATCAGACCGAAGATTCCCAAGCCTAGCGCTGACAAGAAACATGCCTAATACTTGTACACCTAATCACCTAATATAAGATGAAAAATTCCAAAATTTCGTATTAGGAATCTTTTTCCGCGCATGGTGTTTTCATGAAATTCACTAAGAAATGGTTATAACTCCGCTTGGAACTCAACAGCGCATAGACATGTCCACTTGAAGAATTATGCTGCGAGACTGATGCTACTTATGATTAACATTTTTTTTTTCGGTTAACTGTTAAATATCTGCGCCTCTGTTTCGAACTAGTCTTACTCTGTTTTAAATCAATGATCATTATAAACCCATATAAGCTAATAATCTAAATTACATAGTAAACTAATGAAGGGAACTTTTTATTCGATCGACCTACACACTTAATTCTTGGTAAATAGAGCGAGAAGAATGTTTAACGTATCTATTAATTATTATGCATAAATTTAAATAACATCATGCATATTTTATTCTCTTTTACAGATTCGAAGTAAAGTGAATGTGTAACATATACTTAACTTAATTAGGAAATCGGTAAAGTGATTTACTCAGTACTTCCATGGTAAACACGCAGGTTTAGAGTACATACCAAATTTGTTTTTCTCACAGTACAGAATAGCTTAATCCAAACATGATGACTCGATATTTTAAATAATAGGTGATGGTGAGAAAATAATTCCAGAAAAAAGTTGGGAAGATGAAAGGATTCAGAGATATTTACACACTATTCTGCTAAAATTAAAAATAATGGAAAATAACATTATTTTCTTATTCATGCTCTTCAAGAACCTTCAGAAGGACTTATAACTTAATATAGGTCAACTGTAGTGTACTGTCCCTGTAAATCTTAATTGTTACGTGAGGTTTACTTGCAATAAATACATTTCTAAGCAAAGCAATAAAATAATAGGGTAAGTTTCGTTATTAATGATAATAACAAGTTGCTGATACGTATGTTTCAAAAGCAGCAGGGCTTTTGCGAGATTTTTAATTGAAAACAAAACGAGAAGTACAATATTTTATTGTAGAAAGGAGAGATGAAAACACATTAATGCCAATTTTAGAAAAAGAGGCTCAATTTCACTCTGTTGTTCAGATATAGCGTATAGGAATCTTGGCAAGTGAGGCTTCGACAATCAAACCGTTAATCGGCAGCAAAACTATGTTGATCTGCTCACAGGAGCTCATACACAAGGTATTGAACGATCGTGGCTAGATGCCAAAATTTACATCTTAAAGAAAATAAGAGGAGTACCATTAAACCATCTTCAATCACATCTGAATCATTTATCCTGGAAGATATTAAGGAAGAATGAAGACGACCAATTTGTCAGCATAAAAATCCAAAATTAAATCCTGGGACATTAAAACTACTAGAAGAAAGAAGAAATATTACAGATAAAACATCAGCAAGCTTTAGCGAATTAAATGAGCTAGTTAAGAAGGAGATCCAAAAACATATAAGAAACTACAATTCAAATACCATAGAGGAAATTATAAAAGATAACTGTAAAATGAAAGTAGTACGTTCGCGACTGTCTAGTGGAAAAATAAAAATAACAAAACTACGAGATGAAAACAATGAAATAGCAAATAATAAGAATGATATAATTAAAGGTGTGTTCTACACAAGATTATACTCATCCCAGTCAGATAAACGATAAGAAAGCACGAACATTATGTACGTAGGATCTGAAGGACTCTCAGATATCACAAAGGAGGAAATACAAGCTGCTGCATTGAACCAAATGAAAAACCCTGGAGAAGATCATAACACTGTAGAAATGCTGAAACATCTCTAAAAGATGCATACTAACTTCTCTTTAAGAAAGGCGATAATACTGAGATCGAAAATTATCGACCCATATATTTTCTGTCGCACTTATATGTATATGTCTTCACTAAAATCTGAACCAATCCCCTAACAGCAAAACTATATTTCTATCAACCTATGTAACAGGCAAGCATGATCGACCACCACTACACAATTCATACTGTAATAGAAAAATGTATAGAATATAAGGTACCAATACTTCATTGATTTTCATGAGGCATTTGATACTGTTGAAATCTAGTCAGTTCTAAAACTCCTAGCGAATGCAAGAATAGATTCCCGATATATAAAAATAATAGAGAACATCTATAAAGAAGCATCTATACATATTAAAATTGACGAAACAACTGACACTAACAACATACCATTCAAAAGAGGAGTGCGACAAGGAGATACTATCTCACCTAAATTATTTACGATGGCCCTTGAAGACGTCTTTAAGGAGTTAAATTGGGATGAGAAGGGCATCAACATCGACGGTACTAGACTGAGTCACCGTAGGTTTGCAGACGACATAGTAGTGATAGCTAATAAAACCAATAAGCTACAAGAAATATTGAACCAGCTAAATGTGGTATCTGCAAGGGAAGGTCTTAAAATGAATTTTAAAAAAAACTAAATTATGAGCCCTGAAAATACCAACATACAAATAGGAAATAACTCTATAAAACGCATCGACGAGTATATCTACTCAAGTCACACTATTAAGGTGAATAAGACTGGCATGAGCAGATTTTGGAAGACAAGGACGTATCTTTAAAAATACTAAAATACCCATAAATCTAAAAACTAAAATCTACAATTCCAGTGTTCTACCGGTCAGCACATATGGACTGGAAACGATGTGTCTCACTAAAGCATTTGTTAAAAAGATCGCGACTTCACTGAGAGCTATGGAGAGAAGCATGCTTGGTATCTTCCTTAGGGATAGAATCCATAACGAGCAGATAAGGAGACGAACCAAAGTCACTGACATAACTCTCGAGGCGACAAAGATGAACTAGCGATGGGCAGGTCATATGTCTACATCATCCGGAGATAGATGAGTGTATAGGATCACGGAATGGAGACCCAGAGAAACAAGAAGAAGCGTTGAACGATGGGTCGATGATATAAGAGTAGTAACGGCAAGCAGCGGTTAAATGTGGCAAAAGACAGAAAAGCATGGAAGAGAGTAGAAGAGACCTACGTCCAGGAATAGACAGACTTAAGTTGAGAAGAAGAAGGCTGTATAATTATTTCGAGAGGCATGGTTTGCAATACTCTTCAATACTTCAATTCTTGTCTGTGACTGGCCAGTTCCACTCGAGTAAATCCAATTTTAGTATAAAAATTGTAGCTTTTAATCATAGATTTAGTCAACCATCACTCCTGACGATCGAGCGAAACTCGCATCGAATGAAAAATATTGTGTTTAATTTTGTGGTGATAACTGTTATGTAGTGTCATTGTGCCAAAAATTCCAAGATCTCAACGTAGTATATATAATAATATCTCAATCGTGCTTAAAATAAGAATTTGTCCCAGATAGGAAAAAAATAATCATAGAATAAGTTATGGAAAAATAAATTTACATTTGGATAAGCAACAGTTAAAACAAAAATATTTGAAAATATACAAGAGACGTAGTGCAACGAACGACATGACAGGATAAAAATATTCACTCGTCATGATTTATAGAAGAATTTTTAAACATTTTAATTCAATATATTTGCATATTCAATGGAGTTATAACGATCCGTTGGGTATTAAACGCGTGAGAATTAAATTCTAAATTCGTGGTTAACATGAGAAAACCATTAATAATACACTCAAAAGACAAAGTATCTAACAAATTATTAAAACGTTTATAGATAATGTCAAATACAAGCTCATTAAAAATAAGAAACAGTTGCTTATTGATAGTCGGAAAGAGAAAATTATTCATTAATAAAAGATATACGACCAATAAATTGATTGTTTGAAATTGAAGTGAAATATTAGATATCAAATAAGGAAGCTTATAGACTATTGCAAATGTTAATTAACAATGGTTGATAACAAATAAACTATTTTCAACAGCAAATTATTTATATCAAAGATTTGATTTGCTAAATACTTGCTTGCAAGGAAATTGTTAATTATGATTTTTTTTAACGGTATAACCGGACAAAATATGTTTGTTTCCTCCTTTTATGTTATGCAATGAAAGAAAATTTCTATTTTTTTTAAATTTCATGAAAGTGTCAAACATCTAAATCCTGTTGTGTTTAACAAAAAATATAAAAAAACTTAGTGTTCATCTTGATTTTGATGTTTTTGATCCTCACTAAAGAGAAGAAATTGATATTTTAACATTTTGCTAGGTGTAATAAGAGGATTACATTTTTCACCACTACTACTGAATGAATTTTAATGAATAGGTTAGTAGTTTCCTGCGTTTTATGATTCTTTTTATTTTCTCACCACTTAACTAATTATTTTACATTATGTTAACACAGTTTGCTTATAATCTTTTCTCGATGCTTTTTATTAATAATATTTCTTAATACAATAACATACTTGCCCTATTATTGTTGATGATGTTAACTGGATATTTGTGATGTAATCGTGTATTGTGAGCTCTGTTGAAAATCACTTATTTTCTAAAACTTGCAGTTTTGTTTGTTATTGCAATTGCAGTCTTTTTATGGTAAATAATATTACAGCAATTTAATCCGCTCTTTAAGCTATCTTTAAAATTGTGTAAAATCCTGAATTTAAAGCTCGTTGTTTACCGTCTTATCAGCTTATCAAAATTTCAATCTTGAAGAAAAATTAGACCAAAAGTTTTTTTCACATTATATTGTCGGTGCTATAAAATAACCAATAAGACTAACTTTCAAGAGTATTTTTTTTATTCTGGTGTTTAATATTTTACGCTCTCAAAGGCGATCTTGTTCTGGCTGACAGTCAAATGAAAAGAAAGAAAATATAAGATAAATACTAATAGGCGCAGAGCTGATCCCTTGAGAACATCTTATAAGAATTTAGCAGGCCCACTAAATGGTATTTAGTCTATAACACTGACCAAAGCCAAAATAAATAAGGTTGTGTCTTTAAGCTTTCCGGATTATCACTCGTTATTAAATTAGTTCTTAGAAAGTGTGTGTTACAAGAATGTGCGCAAGTGCTTTATTTTGAGTGTAATATTTGACATTTGAAACAATTTTTATCTCAATTTTATCAATTTGCAATAGCCATGTTCATTAATACACTTTTTTTGATTTTTTACGATTTTTACACCCAACCGTAGATATGTTAAACGGCTATCTATATCGCAAATAAAAACCGGTCAAGTGCGAATTGGACATGCGCAATTAGTGTTCCGTATGTGAATTACCTTTAATATAAAAAATTTTGTTACGGAAGTATAAAATGATCAATGTCTTCACAAAATACACCCCAAATGAGTTTTCAATAAAGTTTGTTTCCGATACCAGATAAATTATTAAAGGTAATGCACTCACAATAATTTTCATTCAATCTACACCCTGTGGAGAATATTTTGGAATTTTTTCAAAATTTTTTGATCATTACTTTTCGAGATCAGGGGGGGGGGACAGCGATTTTTTAAAAATAATACAAAGAAAAGTGTGCTCAAGAATAACATTATATATATTTTTAAACTCGTGTCTTTACAAGCTTTCGTTTGACACCTCACTAGATGACGTGGTAATCTTTTTTGTCACTTTCGATTTCACCACCCAAAATTAACCCGTTAAGTCAAAATTTAACTTTTAAAACTACACGAATCTAATGGGGCCATCAATTCCTATATTAGTGCCCAATTTCAGCTTAGTTTCGGTTAGGAGAAAATCGGGTGTGACAAACAGACAGACGGACAGTCGGACTGCCGGACAGACAAACAGACACCGAAGTGATCTTATAAGTGTTCTGTATGGAACACTAAAAAACATCTGATGCATATACGCGTCTATATGTTTTTCTGATTTTTATCCTAATGACAACGTCAATTTCAATAAATTAGTGATTTCTGACCAGTAGAAAAATCCCTTTTTATTATATTAAGCATAGTTTTCGACATTTAATCGATATAAAAATAGAATATACGGAGAACATTTTGATACATATTTGTAATTATCCACCAAGTAAAATCAGTACGTTTAAACGCAAATTGAGGTAATTTAAGTGCAACTTAAAGATAAATTGACAGCAGCATCAAACAAAAAGGATCAATTTATCAAAATGGCTCTACAGTTTTATAGAGTTACTATTTTGGACAATACAAGAGCCGGGATAAACCACCAGAGCCCTACCCAAGTTGTTTGAAGATGAAAAGGTGATGACCACTCTACTTATACTAATAAACAAACAGAATCCCATTGCTATACACTTAACTATATGTAACACCAACAGAAAATATTTTATGAACATTTCCGCCGCAATGGGCGTTGATGAAGGTTTTAATACTAATAATCCCGCTAACTATGTGTATTTTATTTATCTTATATTTTAAGCTAACAAGCATTGAAACTTACTCACTAAGGAGTAATTAGACCTGCTAAAAATTAGTAAATCAGAAATATTTCACGCCAAATAAAGCAGTATTACAGTTAATACATAGCCATTTCAAATTGAATTTAATGAAAAAATGGTTTTTCCCAGATTTTTATCTTAAATTACATCCCTCAGTGTGGCCATCGAGTTAAAACTCTGCAAAGCATCGGTATATATAAAAGCCTTATTAATTTTGGGTTCAATAAATTTATTTGAAGTTTGGTTAAAGTATATATACTATTTGTTGCATTTATTTCAGTATCACGATCTGCCTATGTTATCGCTGAATGTTAGCTTTTCCCATTTCATGCCATTGCCATCTGTTCTGTTCTCTGCCTTTCTCATGCACTGAGTTCCTGCCCATTTCCTGATATCATCTCTCCTTCTTGTATTTGGTCTTCTTGCACTTCTACGTCCAAGTCTTCACTCCAAAATTTTTCTATTCCATCTGTCATCTACGGTCCACGTATCCGGCTGGTCTCCATTTTAATTCGGCCACAACCTTAGTTTGTTATCGGATTCATTCGTTGCGTTTTCGGTCTGTTAATTTAATACCCAACATTCTTCGTTCGTGCGATCGCTATGTTCTGGCTAATCTTTAGGAATGTCTTTTGTGAAACTCCATGTATCAGCTCCGCGGGTGAGTACAGAGAAAATACACTGATCGTAGTTTTCTTTTGTACTGGGTATTTCTAACGTAAGGCTGTCTTTTACAATTTCAGTATACACTATTTAACAAGCAGAAAATTGTAACACACGTCATAGTTCCCTTAATAAATAAGATTTACACATCCTAAGCAGTCATCCTAAAATAGTTTTTTCTTCATAATTAGAACGGTACCAAATTTCTTACGATAAGTGTTTATTACAAAAAATCTAACCGAGACCATTCGGATTTTAAGTTATATATGTACCCATTGGGGTGGTCACAAAAATCGATGTATAAATTTTTTTGGGGAACCCTCCTAAAACTTGCCAATTGTTTGACTTGTTATGAAAATTGGTTTTTAATGAAAATGTCTAAAAACATTGCAAGATTCAAATATATCTGCTCTCTAGATTTTACTTTATTTATTTTTTTAATATGTACATAAAAGAGGGTTTAGTTAAAACTGTTTTCAAAAGTAAATAGAGCAAAATCCAAAAATTGAAAATGGAGAGAAAAAATTTGTTCAAATGCATTTTTTATCAGGTCAAGGTGGTAAGGACTTAGATAAGATGGCCTTTGACACAACTTGTAACAGAAACTGCCCTTGTTCTTCATCTTTCATTAAACAGGAATTAATTTTACACCTCTTTCAGCTATGTTATTGACAACCTTAAAACTGTTTACTGTTTTATTAGCTTTTAAATATTGTAAATTGTCACACCATTCATCGGGATCAATATTTAAAAAGGCTGTATCAATTTCAAATCTCTTGAAAAAATTTAAAGTTTGATAAGAAACAAAATAATCAATTTTTTTGTCGAATGCATGCCTATCATCTTAACTTTTTTCTTCAACAGAAATTAATTTTAGACATTTTGCAGCCATGCTTGTTTTGACATTTTTTCTAAAGTTTCATCAAAAAATGAAAATGCGACTAGCTCCGAATTGAGATACCACAGATGATTTATCATTTTATACAGTGTCTTGCCTGCAAGTTCTTTATCAATTTATCTGTATTTCCTAAAAGATTTTAACAATTGTAGGTCTTGGTTGGGGATCAAAGTGGGTTTGGGGGCGTTGAACCACGCTTTTACATAAATATTGATTATAAATAAACAAATGTCTGTGACTTGAATGACTTGAAAGCTTCTACTTTTTTATTTCGCGTTGTGCTTTTAGATCTTTTAACGTTTTTTTTTTGGAGTTTTCTCCACTCTTCGTACAGTTTTTCTAATTTTGCAATATAATCTTTCAGATGTCTGGTCTGTCTCTCTTAGCTTTCTCCCAAAAAATTATTTCCTGTATTATAAGTCTTGCAGCTTGTCTGATGTTTAGTTTCACTTGCCCTATATTATAAAATAAACTGCTTAAAACTTAACAATTAGATGGTAATTTACTGCCATTGATTTGATGAGACATGTGGTGGATTAAATACACCACTTCTTTCTGCCTTGAACTCGAACTCGAACCCAAACAAGCCTGGCTCGTTGATGCTGTAGAAGACATTGTCTCGCAAACCTGATAGAAAAGTCACTAAACAAACGTTGTTGAAATTTTCACTGCTTGAAGGAAAACGGAAACTAAAACTCTTTGACTTCTCCCCGGGCATCCCAGACAAGGAACAAAAAAGAAGGGGTGTAGTTTATGACACTCCAGGTAGAATTCTCTGATAAAAGGGTCCTTAGCAATAGTTTTTTTGTAACAAAAACAAACCTTTTAAAGAATAGGACTAAATATCAGGTAGGTAAAGTAAATCCCAAGAGATCTTGCCTTTTAGCTTTTTCAATGGGACAAAAAACGACCCTATTACGGATTTGTGCATAGTTGCCAGGTATTACGATAAACGTATTTTTATTTTACCTGCTTTGTATACCGCCTTCACTTGCACCTGCAATCATATTGGATCTATTTTTACCTATATATTTACTACCTAGCAACCCGGTTTGGAGCCCTTTAAGTATTTGATAATATAGGCCTAATGACCACAGGTCCCCATTAGGATTCGAAAGATACTTTTTATTATTTTTATTTTTAGTTTTACAACTTACAAGGTAAATATTCTATTTTAATTATGTGGCGTCCATGGGAAAATTGCAATAGGGGCTATCGCAAGAGAAAACATTTATCACTTGACACTAAACAAATAGTAAAAAATGTTTACGACAATTTGGTAAAAAGAAATTTGAATAAACAAAGTTCTTTGCAAGAAGCCAATTTCTACGATTAAGGGTATTGTAGGAAAACCATCACTCAGGAACAAGAAAAAACGGAAAGATTTTTACATGCATCATGAAGGCGATTGTGAAGAAGACGTCATCAGGAGAAAAATATATTCTATGTATGAAGAGCAGTTGGTGCCGACACTAGACAAAATAAAATTAAGACTGGTGCAGGACGGGACCAATATACATTGTGGCCGATCAACCCTTCACAGAATTCTCTTAAGAATGGGATTCACGTTCAAGATTAAGAATCTTGCGACATACTCATTTACAAGAAATTAAAAAGCATCGATCAGAGAATTGACCAATAATTTACCTTGACGAAACATGGTTCGATACCCATGACACTGTGCAAAAAGTGTGAGTTGACAGCAGTACAAAATGTCAGACTAACGCACCTTCAAATAAAGGTAAACGAATAATCATTTTGCTTGCTGGATCTAAAAAGGGCTAGGTTTCAAATTGTCTACTATTATCTGTAAAAAACATAAAAGATTCTAGTTTGGACTATCACGAAGGCACGACCGCATAACTTTTTGAAAATTGGTTTCAAAATTCCCTTTTACCAGATGTTCCCGAACAGAGTGTTATAGTTATGGACAATCCAAGTTACCATAGTCGCCTACTAAATAAGGTTCCTAATGCAGCCAACACCAAATCGGAAATACAGGAATATATGTTAGAAAATGACATTTATTTTGACTTTAGTTATAAAAAAAGTGATCTTTTGAAAGTTTTGAAAGACTATAAATTGAAAAAGAAATATGTTTGTGATAGTATAGCTGAGAAAATGGGACACACTGTTTTGCGGCTTCCTCCGTATTATTGTATGTTTAAGCCAATTGAATATATTTAACATCAAGTTAAATCAAAAATAAGGGCACAAAATGTTTCTCCTACTTTAAGCGTGTCAGTGGTTGAATTAGTAAAAAAAGTTATAAATTATATACCTTGTGAAAGCTGGAAGAATTTCATTCAGCACACTATTAAAGTTGAAGATTCATATATTTATGTAAATAATATAAAACCGAATTAGGCTTAAGTTAAAATATATTTTTATTTATACAATATGTCCCATCTTGTAAACTCCATTCATTCAAACTGTATATTTGTACTTCTTATCCATTTATTTTTACATGCATCTATAAATAAACATCTCCAAAAACACTTATAATTTTATTTGTTTGCATTAATGAATAAAATTCCATCTCTGCAACCTATCATAAACAAAAGGTCAGAATTTTTATATTGCCCACTTAAAACGGCAAAAATCAGAATCTTATATTTTGGGACAGGCTATACGCACTACCCTGCAATTATTAAATTAATTTATAAAGTTAAAACAAATGACCATTTTATGTCTTCTTATATATTGTATAATAATGTATTTGTATAATTGTTTATAATACAAAGGAAACAAAAAATGATCAAAGGTATTTAAGTTAGGTATCTTTGATGCCATTTTTCACTTTCGTTTTCTAAACAGGTCGAAGGACGAATTTGAGGATTCGAATCATGTCCGGTCTTAGATAATGAATATCTTTAAATACAAAAGTTTTAACAAAAAAGTGGTAGGAATAAAACTTTAAGACAACAATATTTCCTATGAAGTGGAAAAAGAGGCAGATCTCTAGCACGAATGTTTTTCATTTTATGAGGGAAAAACTGCAAACTTTTTTGCAAGAAATCAAATTTTACTGCTTTAATCTCGATGAGGCACAGATTAACGTTATCTAATTGAGCTAAAACTGTGCTAATCTTATTTTTTAAACAAATGGCAAATTTTAGGGGAGTCCCGCCGGGATTACGATGAAAATTTTTTTTTTCTCCCTATACCTTGTGACCACCCTAGTACCCATGTTCTACTTAGTCGAATTAATGAAATTTTCTTGAAGTATATGTTCACCGACCGTAAAAAATTCCAAAACTGGAACAAATATCTGTAAAATACATACACTTTTTTGTTATTACTTATAGCAAGCTATCCTTAAATGCACATTATTTCCTCAAAACGCGTTAAATAAAATGTAATGAACGTAATATATGTACGAAATGAATATAAGGTAAACCCTGGACGTCTACATATATCATAAATACGAAATAATTGAATGTTCATAAATATTATCGAAATTATTAATAAATTACATAGCTTAATTACAGATTATGACACGCTTATTTAAAATTAATTTGATTTATTTCCGCCTTTGCGGCACTTCATATGGTATATTAGTGTAGAAAGTAATTACAAAATTTTATAAATCTTTACAATTGCGTTACAGGAAGCCATTGTTTTTAAAGCTTGCAATTTTAATTTCTTTTTACAGTGCACATTTATTGTGAAATAATTTCTGTTTATACAAAAATGGTAAGGTTACTTAACTAAGAATTTGCTCTTATAGGGTGAGATTAGTTTAAAAAATATGATTTCCCACTACTATCTTCACAAACACAAAGTTCTAAAATAGAAGCTGAATTTGACGTTATAACACTAAAGAAGTTGATAAGTGACGGGGACTTTATAGTACGCTTATCTCTTCATTCACTTTGAACGCTCGGACATCGGCTACTCAGACGAATATCCGCAGACAGCAGGAAGTCATTCAACTTAACAGAGACCTGGAAGAAATTCTATCTTGGGGTGACAGTAACCAAGTGAAATTTAACACTACAAAAACCCAGGCGGCAGTTTTTTCTAAAACAGTTAACGTTGCTGAACCCGAAATAGTTATGTTGGGGCACTCCATTCCTCTAACATCGTCACTCAATTTGTTGGGCGTTAATTTGGGAGCAAATATGTCCTGGCATGAACAAGTTACAGGCATAGCAAGGAGAACTTCTCAAAAGTTGGGAATATTATTTCGAACCAAAAAGCTTTACACTCCACAACAACTAGTAACTCTTTACAAAGCTCAAATTCGACCAACTATGGAATACTGCTCTCATGTTTGGGGCTCCGCTCCCAAACATACACTGCATTTGTTGGATTCTGTTCAGAGAAGAGCTGTTCGTCTGATTGGAGAACCGGAACTGACCGGCGGCCTTGATTCGCTGGAACATCGAAGAACGGTTGGCAACTTGAGCCTATTCTACAAGTATTTTCATGGAAAGTATTCGAAGGATGGGACCTGCTTAATTCCTCCCAGAGCGGTGCATGTTAGAAATACACGTCGCGCTAATACTTCACATCCGTATGAGGTTCAGCTTGTTACTTCTTGTACAACGCTTTTCAAGCAGTCTTTTATATAGAGAACATCATCCCTTTGGAATAATTTGCCCAGGACTGTTTTCCCACCGAGTACAATTTACAACGATTCAAGAACAACGTGAATCGCTTTTTCCGCACATATAAAAAAAAGATAATATTCATAAGAATTAGTTAAACAGAGGAAGGACTTCACAGTTTTAGAACTGAAAACGCACTTCAGATTCTTCAACTCGAAAAAAACGTATAACACGATATTTTCGAAGCGACCACTTTTGTCTCTTGTCCCACTCCTTTAACTCGTTATATGTTTGATGAATAAAATTTGTTCATTGTCTCAACCAAATACTAGCAAAAAAACTCTTATAAGTACTATTGAATATAGAAAATTAATCGACTATTTTTTAAAATGAAAGCAACTTTTGCATACTTACAATAAATTTTTGATTTTTGTTCATTTTTTTTCAATTTATTTTCTAAACGTACCCTAGGTAAATTTGGTCCACAGTACTCTTTCTTGTTAGTATTCCGTTTACTTCTATATCCATCAGTCCGTCTGTCTGATACACCTGATTTTCTCCGAACCTATTTGATATAGAAAATTGAAATTTGTCACAAATATAGGAATTGATGGCCCAATTAAAGCCAAGTAGTTTTGAAAGTTAAATTTAGACTTAAAGGGTTAGTTTTAGGGATGAAATCGAAAATAAAAAAAAAATTTCAAGGCCGTCCAGGTTTCAAATGAAAGCTTGTGAAAACACGAGTTCAAATATATATATATAATGTAATACTAGAGCAAACTTTTCTTTATATTAAAAAAGAAACGAGAAAAATTGCTGTCCCCCGACCCTATCTCTAAGCGTATTAATCAGAAAATTTCGAGAAAATTTTGAAGTATTCTCCATAAGGTGTAGATTAAATGAAAATCATCATGAGTGCATTACCTTTCATAAATTACTTGGTACCTAAAAATAAAACAAATTTTTTCAGAAATCATAGTCGCCCAAACCGATTTCTAAGGGTACTAAACAAAAAATTTGAAAATATTCTGGAATTTTCTTCATAAAGTATAGATTGAATGTAAATTAGTACGAGTGCCTTTGACAATTTATCTGATATATAAGAACAAAGATCGCAAACAAACTTTGTTGAAACCTCATTTGGGGTGTGTTTTGTGAAATAACTGATCATTTTATAACTCCGTAACAAAAATGTTTATTTTAGCAATCACCGGAACACTAATGGCGCAAGTCCGACTTACACTTGACCAATTTTTTTATTCTCTTTTTACCAAAAGATTATCATGAGATAATACTTATAACCTGTAAAGTGCAAGTTATAACTTCACGCCTCGTCGCCGTCTTCCCAGACCCAGCAACCCACTACCTCTGGATTAGCTTAAGTTAGACTTAATTAGCATTAAGTTTAATTTTATGTTTTATGTTCATATATCTTAAATTCTTCCAACAAATTTATATAAATTCCTTACCTAGGCTAAGTTAGTTCGGTCCCTGACATGTATATATCTTAATGTAAAATACCAATAGCGTCAAGCTACCTATCAGCCAATAATAGTGATAATTTTTATCATCAAGATGAATTTGATTGTTATTACGCAATCCTTAAATTTGGTAACAAAATTGTTTTAGATATATTATTGTTTATCGCTATATACAAGCAGTAGGAGTCATTTGATATATGATTTTTTTGAAATAAAATAAACACCAGTACCAAATCTTTAAGACATGTAAATTTTAGGGAACTTATGATTTAATCTAATCTTAACTTGTTGCTAACAAATTGTTAGCATTTTATTAAAAAAGGTCACAGAGCTTATAGATATAATTCTTCTGAATTTCTTTTGTGTTATTGTGCTGATATTTTGCCGATGATTCGATCCACTTCTTTAGACGTTATTTCGAGAACTGACTCTTCGGAATCTAGCATCAAACCGTTATTGTTTACAACAACATTTATTAAACTATTATAGCACCAACCCCTATGTGAAAAATTATCACTTTCTATTTTAAATAATTAGTATTTTTTGTGAGATATTAATCACAAGAAAGAGTCGAACAAGAGAAAGACTTCAACACTACTACTAAAAACTGAAATATACATCTGCATATTACTCCTACTAAAACGGGAAATAATAAGCAAATAATACAAATATCAAATTTCTCGAGTCCAAGCACCTTGTATACGTGGGGAACTTTAATATATTACATTCAAGGGTATTCCGCGCAACCCACTCCCTCACCCGTTAAATATACATAAGAATATTTGCCTATAAATGATACTTAAAATCTGACTACCACAAACCAAGCTTTTTTTTACAAGGAGAAATCCGCCTTATGAATACTGAAGCAGTCTGCATAACCTTAAGGGTGCCCCAGAGTGCTCCAGTTATGTGATGCTCTCCAGCCGGAGTGGCTGGCATACCCACTAAAAACTCCTTGTAAGCTGGGTCTGCAACCCTCTACTCCTTTTACAAAAACGCGATTTTCTTTGTGTAGTTTTATGTATTTTTAACTTTAGGGTTAATTTCTACTGACTAGATCTAACTACCTTAACATAACTAAATCTAATCACTAACCAAGCAAATATTTTGTTCGTGATCTAGAAGTACTCGAACGTGAAGAAATGCAAAAATCACGGAAGGGGATTTTTTGATGAAACTATGAAAATACATTGTTTCTAGTAAAAGTTAGGAACAAATAAAGCAATTAAGTTTTTGTTAAAAAATAAACATTTTTAATGTATGAAGTTCATATACAAACTTTGCTTTTCAATAAGCAGAGCGTAACAATTTTTAGAAAAAATATAAAGTCTTTTTTTAATTCTTTTTAATTAATAACTTTTAGAATATATTTACCAGCACGATATAATTAGTTAACAGATTATGATAACACAGCCCCACAAAAAAAAAGTGGGGTATACTTTTGATGCGATATATCAGATCCGTAGTATTTTTGCCCTCTGATCTCGAATCTGACGTCAGAATATCGCCATTACATCTAAATTTTTTTCTAACCTCAAAAAATAGGTAAAAATTAGTAAAAATTAAGAAAAATATACTCCTAAAAAATTGATTCAAGCTTTTTCATGAATCCAAAGATGTATTAATATGTATTCGGACACGCTAAGCTAATATTCATCGGTTGGATTAAGCCAAACATTTCTGTTTTCTTTCTAACCTCAATAAATCAGACAGATATAGTGCTTCTCGAATGCAAAAAAACGAATTCAAATTAAAATTCAACCGATTCTTACCAAATTTGGTACACGGGGGTTTTTTGGGTTGCTGATCATGAATCTGAGGTCGGATTTGCAAAATTCAAAATGGCGGATCCAAGATGGCGGACAAAATTTTTGAAAACCAACCGATTCCTACCAAATTTGGTATACAGTTGGGGAATCCTCAAACCTGATACTCTTAAACCCTAAACCCTGAAACCTTAGACTCCCACACCCTGTAACCTCAAAAAATAGACCTCAATAACCCTGTAACTTTAAAAATGAGACACAATAAACTCAAAACCAGGACTTTTAAACCATATACTCTCAAATAGTAGACCCTTAAGCCCTAGAATTGCGAAGGTTAGACCCGCGCCTAACTTTCCTTTTTTTGGCTGTATCTTGTTCTTTTTTCCGCGAATGACCTATTCAAAGGCTTTCTGCCCAAACGCTTTTGAGGACTTGTTTCTCTTTCTAGCGACCAGCAATAGTCCGCTAGCATATGGTCATCCCATCGTCCTTGATACCGATTTTCTATGATTTTCAGATCTTGGTGAAAACGTTCCCCTTGCTCCTCACTGTAGTCATCAAGATTATCTGGGAAATCATCGATGTGGGAGTCCAGGAAATGTAATTTTAGATTCATTAAGCAACCTAATGTTTGAAAATTTTTTACCATTTTCTCGACTATTTCTTTGTACTTGGGACTTTTATTATTTCCCAAAAAGTTTGTTGCGACTTCTTTAAAACTAAGCCAAGCAGCTTTTTCAACTTTATTCATTTTAGTAACAAATAATGAATCTTGAAACAATTTTCTTATTTGTGGCCCGTCAAATACGCTTGCCTTAATTTTAGTTTCAGAAAATTTCGGAAATTTTTTATGCAAATATTTGAAACATGGGCCGTTTGTATCTAATGCTCTCGGGAATTGCTTCATAAGTCCAAGCTTAATGTGAAGCGGGGGAATAAGAACTTTTCCTGGATCTACCAATGGTGGAAACAATACATTATTTCCACCAGGAGTGAACGATTCTCTTGTTGGCCAAATTTTTTTCTTATAATGACGTTCCCTGTCTCTGCTATTCCACAGACAGGGATAAAGTGTAAACCCTGACTGTTGGCCAAGCAATATTGTTACAATTTTCAGATCTCCACAAATTTTCCAGTTATGATCAGCATATTTTATTTTTATCAAAAGCTGCTTCATTTTTTCATACTCTTCCATAACTGTGGAATGAGTAATCGGAATGGGAACGTAAACGTTGGTATTATGCAGCAAAACTGCCTTAATGCTCCGTTTAGAAGAATCAATGAACAGTCTCCATTCTTCAGGATCGTATGAGTTATTTTGAAATTCATCCATTAGACCTTTTACATCGGTACAATATGAAAGTGACAATTCCTCGTCCATTGTGAAATATTTTCGAAATTCTTCATCTCTGTTTCTATAATAAGAAATCCTAGCTTCTGGCTTAAATAAATGTATTTTCTTTAAAAAGGAAGCAAGATGCTCTGAACCATCTTTGGATAAGCCTAAATCTCTGACTAGATCACTAAGTTCTGACTGTGATACGAGTATTGGTTCTGGTTTACGGTTGTATGGTAGAAATTCTTTATCTGTGTCACTAGTATATGATAGGTTGTCACTAAAAACATTCATTAGTAACAGTGTTTGAATCTTTTTCGACAGTGTCAATGTTTTCGGCATGAACTGATAAGGTGAAATCATTTGTTTCCATAACATCAGCATCAAGTGGTTCAGGAGGCGGAATTAGTTTAGTTGGTCTTGTTACTGTCGAAACATCGTTATAAGTAATAGTGCTTTTATTTTTTCGGTTATGCCTAGATACAACATTCATACAAAAGTAGCAATCATTTTCACTATATGGTCTATTCCATATTACTGGTCTGGAATATTTAATCGCCTTCTTATTGATGTACAACATTATTTTGCAAGAACTGCAAATGATGTGGGGAACCCAATCTGTATCCTGGTGCTGTATTTCAATGTTAAAACAATCCTTATATAAGGTTTTAATCTTATCCGTTATCGGTGACCCCATTTTACTCAATACGTGTTGACAGCAAATATAACAAAATGAATCACTGTTTTTATCGTACTTATGAAAAGTCCTTGTACCGTGAGACCGTTTTCTTGTAGCATTATACTCTGCATGAGCCAAGTCACCCACACATGAAGAGCTACGGTCGCTGGATGACGACGGCTGCGGGCCCGCTTTCCCACCCTGACCAACCGCCGATACTGGGTTTCCGAGTCCCTGCATCGTAATTCTCTTTCTTCTACCTGCCATGACGGCATCTAAGCCGTTATCCAGGGACTCTGCCGGCTAGTGGAGTAACACCGTTGCCCACCGTCATCACGTGGAGGTGACCGATGAATTTTCTCGGCGTTCAAAATGGCGCGAAAACATCTGCCATCTTGAATTTTGCAAATCCAACCTCAGATTCGTGATCAGCGACCCAAAAAATCCCCGTGTACCAAATTTGGTAAGGATCGGTTGAATTTTAATTTGAATTCGTTTTTGCATTCGAGAAGCACTATATCTGTCTGATTTATTGAGGTTAGAAAGAAAACAGAACTGTATGGCTCAATCCAACCGATGAATATTAGCTTAGCGTGTCCGAATACATCTTTGGATTCATGAAAAAGCTTGAATCAATTTTTTAGGAGTATATTTTTCTTAATTTTTACTAATTTTTATCTATTTTTTGAGGTTAGAAAAAAATTGAGATGTGATGGCGATATTCTGACGTCAGATTCGTGATCAGCGGGCAAAAATACTACGGATCTGATATATCGCATCAAAAGTATACCCCACTTTTTTTTGTGGGGCTGTGTAATGAAGCTCTATAAATGATTAAAAAAAGTGGGTGCTAACAATAACTTTTTAACTTTCTTTATTTTTCAGCTTTATTAGCCCTCACCCTTGTGTGTTGTTTCTTATAGAAGGTTTATAACAACTGCGAAAACATCAAAAACTGCTGTTAATTTTTTAAATAGGTATAAAAGTTTCACGAAGTTAGTGTTTCACAAATAAAAATTGATCTGCGTACCCTGATTAATTAAAAATATTGGTGTAAAAGGACCGATTCTAATTTTTGCATTTTCAAATATAAAACTTTTAACACTATATTCTATATATTTAAAATAGCGCCCCCTCGCATTCTTGAATTATGCTTAAAATTATAGAATTACTGGTCTGAAACAGTACGGTCATAGATCTAATAAGTTCTCAAATACTAACATTTGAGAATGTCATATTTCACATTTACGTAGATTTTATTATCCATTGTTTAAAAGTATGAGACTAATTTACTGTTTCAGGATTTTATTCTAGAGAACACACTATACTAAAGTCCTATTTCTACGAAAACACGTCTAAAGTCGAAAAAATGTAAAATGTTTACAACAGATTTTGTCTAAAGATTATAAATTTAAGAGACAGTCAATTATTGGGGTCTTTAAGAAATCTTTGTGTTTGCTGGTGATCACATTTTAAACATTTTTTTTTATTTCCAGCTGATCTAAGAAGTCAAATCTCCAGAATACAACCTAAAACAAAACATCAACGAACAAAAAAATCCTTAAAAACCCCCTTAAGACTTAAATTATATATGACCTTTAAGCAACATCTATTTTATCTTTTTTGATAGTCCTACTGTTATGTATGTTTTGGAGTTTTAAATAACAAATTAAAGACTTTAAAGCCTAAATTAATGAACATCATTTTATTGTCTGTACCCTTTATGCCTTAAATAATACAATAAAAATCTAAATTGCAAGTACCTACATTAGATTTTTCCAAAATGTTGCAACAATTTTAATTATATTTTTTAAAGATCAAGTGGAAACCTTGATCTTTTTTACCTAATTAATGACCATTTAATTTGTGTTTATCTTAATGACGGTATGCAGGTATTATGCAACATCAGTAATGTACCGTTTTGATATTTGGTTTCCTGATCTATTTATTTCTACAATGAAAATAGGATACGAAATAAACTTAATCATATTTGAATTTTAACTTTTTTAACCTGAATAATACATCATTTTTTATTTGTCATTAATCAATAATGAAAATTCTTGTTATTTAGACTTTTTTAAAAAATAACAACTTTAACATTATCCTAAACAATTATTTGTAGAAATATTTCGAAAATATTTTCTTTGGCCTAGTAATTAATATTAGTTTTTCTTTCTATGTATCAGTTCAAAAAAATACGTTATTGATATTTACGAAGATACAGTTTAAGTTTTTGTATATTAATTCTAGCAAGAGAATACCGAGTTGTTGCTACGGAGACATCAACAGGAGATTAAGATAGTAACTTTTAATAATACTTTTACAGCTCTCGTGAATTATGAAAATAAGTTTCCGTAAAAGAAAAAATTCTATCCTTATAGCACGGATTCTATTCCATTAATAATAATACTAACCTAAACTTGTTTGTACTATTAAAAATATTATTTCCTTCTTAAGTATAAATATGCTTTTTTGACTAAAACGTTTGAACCTTAGTTTTTTAATATTTACCTTCCGTACAATAAAAAAATAATTTGTACATATTAATTACCTTTAAAAAATATTCCCAAAGTATGATTTTGAAATTCATAAAAATTCAGCCCTGCATGTTCGAGCTATTGATCACTCCACGATAGGCCTTTATGTTCTTAACTATGGCAATATGTACAGGTAACAGTATAAATAAACATAAAAAAAATATTACCATGAAATTTTTGTCGGTATTTGATTCAGACGCTGAAGAGGTAAGAAAGAAGGATGTTGAGAGTAAACTACGGAGAAAGAAACACACCGGAAGGGTGGACTAGACGGACAAATCAGGAACTGGAAAACTTACCTAGGTCTAGAATCACATCTTTTATAAGAGCGCAAAGAATGAGATGGTTAGGACACGTACAGCGTCTGACAAGAGAGAGACTGTCGAAAATGGTGCTGGCGATGAGGCCTGTGGGTGCGAGAAGGAGGGGAAGGCCAAGGATGAGGTGGTTGCAACGTGTTGAGGAGGATTTAAAAGCCATAGGAGTCAGAAACTGGAGGACGGAGGCGCAGAACAGAATAAAATGGAGACATACGACCCAACAATACTTAGACGCCGGATGATGGAAGACGGAAAAGGGAAATGGATACAAGTTAACTAAGCCCTAGGCCTTCATGGCCTGTAGCACATTAAATATATATTTGATTCAGAACTTGGAACTTAAAATAAGTTTTACATCAAACTTAATTTTCAATATCATTACCAGAAAAATTTGGCAAAATTATTCTAAAAAATTTTCAAGTCTTATCCTTATTATTATGAATACTAGAAGATGAAAAAATAGGGAGAAAACGCTTTTTCTCTAAATAAGTTTCTTATTATTTTTTTTCAAAAGCCGTTAGGTTATGTCTACCTTTTTGACCTGCTTTAAAATAAACACAAAAATGTTTCAGATAAAATCTCATTAAAAGACTTCAGGAGGCCAACTAGCGAAATAAAATTGCAATTTCATAAACCACTGTACGGGTTTTGAACTAGACTGAGTGAACATTTTTTTACACTAAGATTTTTTTTTTACCATTTTCAACGTTTTGTTCTTGCGAAACTGGTTTTCCCTGCAGAAACCTGTTTGAAGACGAACAAAGGTCTTAGCTAAACATAGAAAAAAAAGCACAAAAGGTTAATTTGGAATTAGTGAACTAAGGAATACATATTCTTGCAGGGTCAATAAGGAGATTTCAGAAACGCGGGGTCTTAAACACCTATGTGATATATTGTCATAACACTTTTCCGATATGCAGCATACAGGATATTTGATATTTCTATAAATTGACATAAAAAATAACGAATTATGTATCAAAATTTAAAGTACGAAATGTCGCCTGACAATTTTCAAAACATAATACTTCCTATGTGAAAAATGTAATAATTTCCTAGAAGAATTCCGAAGACCAGATCTATCATCTAGCGATAAAATTTATAAAGCATCGTAAACTGTTAGTATGTGGTGTAAATCGTAACTTCGTTTACACTGTTTTAGTCGCCTTGATATAAGATCTAGATATTAAAACAATAAAATTATTGCTTAAAATCACATAAAACTATCAGGTTACACCAATAAACACTAAAAGCTGTTCGTTTACACACCTTTAATGAAATTACGAGATTTTTTACAAAATTTTATAGATCAATAAAACATACTAAGAAGGCGTGACGAAGCAATAAAAAAAAGAAAAAGTGATATTCCACCTGTTTCGGATTTTCAACCAAATTCTCAAAACTTGGTGACAAGGACATTTTTAATGACATGAGTCTGGCTTTGTTGTAATATACTAATTAATACAATTATTGATAAACTAATTTAAAAACTTTTATTTCTAAAACTTCTATTTCTGTTGTCAATTATATTATATAAAATTAATTTAATAAATATTTGTTAAAGAATCTTTCTCCAACTCACACTAGTAGCTATTAGGACCAATTTACTTTACAAACCATATAAAACAATATCAATAAATATATTTAAATTTATTTAAATTCAAGCACTTTATCGTCTAAAGCAGTCAAATTTTCAGATAGCCTTCAGATCTTGGCTAAAACTAAAATTTAACATACAGTCTGCCAAACAAAAACGTGTTCATTTTTGGTAGATGCAATTCTAGCGATCCAACAAAAGATCGGTAGAGAAAACCTTTATCTATGATGCCTTTTAGTAAAAGTATCAATCGATTCCGAATTTCGTCGAAATCACGTAAAATTCAAAATGAGTCACTTGTTTGCGCGTCCGTTCGAGACAGTCTTTCTTTGTTCCCATCCAAAGAGGCCTAAAATCATACATTCCGCGGCTGCTGACTATATTAAAAAGTCGGTGTGGTTTGTGAAGAAGTGGGTAAATCATTTTAACGAGATGAAAAATGTCGACGACTTGCCAAAAGATGGCTCGGTAGGTAAAGTGACTCCAAAAGTCGCAAAAACGAATCGTGTGTTTGTTTTCACGGTCTTGAAATTTATGCTGGGTCAAGAAGCGACAAAATTAAGAAAATCGGGTTTGAATGAGACCATTCGACAACATCTTCTTGCTGAGCGAAAATCACATCGCGAAGCCGCTTGTTTGAACCTACGATAAGATACTAGAGTGGCCCTCACAATTGCTGAACGCCAACCGTATTGAAAATGTTTGGTCTCTCAGCTCAGAGGAGACTCTGAGGACTTTGCCTCACTTATCTCGCGAGATTCCAGAAATTTGGAAATCATTGCCGTAGTATCCAGAAAATCTCGTCGACAGCATGCCTCGAAGATGCTAGGCGATTATTGATACAGGAGGCAATCGGACAACTTACTAAGGTAATTGCGCCATTGTTAGCACATCAAAGAATACATTAATGGCAAAAAGTGTTCTCGAAACACATTTTTTCAGCAATACGAGCGGTCACGTTCTTACTTGACAGTAAGTAAGTAGTAGGTGTAAACATGCCAAATGCCTTCGTCGTTTAAAAACTTACATACGAGTCCTAGAATTTTATAAAAGTCTTTTGATGACATTACTTTTTAATACACCTACGTAGCCCTTTCTATAATCATAGAAAGAAGCTCCTTTAAAATTGACGTAACTGTTTAAACGAGCAGATAATTAGATAAGGATTTATATTACAAATAAATAATATATAATATAAATATATATTGTAACATTCATTTTTTCCTGGATTTTAAGATCATGTTACAACACTATTTTTCTACCAATAATTCCTGTAATACTTGCTAATTTCAGTTAAGCAGTGAGTTTAAATTTTTGAGCAGTTTAACTTAAACCAGTAGTGTGTAGCGCGTGTGGCCGACTTAACTTATTTAGTTCGCATTGAATGCATCGGATTTTGAGTCCCGGAAGTGAACCATTTTGACGTCACTTTGAAGAAGGGGAAAAAGATATATAAACGGCCATTTTGGATTTTTTATGGCTTTTTCCTCCAGCATGCCGTAGTGGCTTTTTCCTTCGTCAGGCCGTAGTAGGCTTTTTCCTCCAGCATGCCGTAGTGGCTTTTTTCCACCGTGAGGCAGTAAGGGCTTAGTCCTTCGCCAGGGTGTTGTTTCTAGATCTCAAGTTTGAGGCCTTTTTCCGTTCTTAAAATATTATGCTCAACCTAAGGCATTTCGGGTCAAAAAGTGATCAGCTACACAAATGAGACTAGGAGACTGGTGGCTGAGACAATATTTTGATGAGAATCTCACCAGGAGAGGCCAAGCAGCTTATGGAAAACCCACGAGGAGAAGCCAAGCAGTAAATCATAAGCACACCAGTTTAATATCTCACTTCCTGTCTGCAACGTGTGTTTCCAACAACTACATAACACGTGTCATCCGCGAAGACGATTTCTCAAATATCGTGTTTTAAAGCTATTTGCTAGTAACTTAATAATTCCAACTTAGAGACTCTATACAATAGTGTGCACTCTCTTAGTACAAAAAGTTATTTATTAATCTATATAATTTTAAGAGTGTAATAAGAGTAAGAATATTTATTTTGTTAATATACCCTTCTTTATTTAAATATGTAGTGTCTCACTAAGCTCCTGCTCTTTCTTTCAGGACGTCAGTGTTGTACCCAACTCAATTTTTATTAACAACTAAATAACTCTTCAGTATTTTTTCATTTTTAGAGCTGAATCTTTTTATTCCTAAATGAATGGTGCCCAAAATTGTACAACCAAGTTTTAAACAACTCTAGAGACTATTTTCAAAAGGCGTACAAAAATTACCTCGATATATATATATATATATATATATATATATATATATATATATATATATATATATATATATATATATATATATATATATATATATATATATATATATATATCTATATATATATATATATATATATATATATATATATATATATATATATATATATATATATATATATATATATATATATATATATATATATATATATATATATATATATATATATATATATATATATATATATATATATATATTATAGCTACGTAGGTGTATTAAAAAGTAATGTCATCGAAAGACTTTTATAAAATTCTAGGACTCGTATGTAAGTTTTTAAACGACGAAGGCACTTGGCATGTTTACACCTACTACTTACTTACTATCAAGTAAGAACGTGACCGCTCGTATTGCTGAAAAAATGTGTTTCGAGAACACTTTTTGCCATTAATGTATTCTTTGATGTGCTAACAATGGCGCAATTACCTTAGTAAGTTGTCCGATTGCCTCCTGTATCAATAATCGCCTAGCATCTTCGAGGCATGCTGTCGACGAGATTTTCTGGATACTACGGCAATGATTTCCAAATTTCTGGAATCTCGCGAGATAAGTGAGGCAAAGTCCTCAGAGTCTCCTCTGAGCTGAGAGACCAAACATTTTCAATACGGTTGGCGTTCAGCAATTGTGAGGGCCACTCTAGTATCTTATCGTAGGTTCAAACAAGCGGCTTCGCGATGTGATTTTCGCTCAGCAAGAAGATGTCGAATGGTTTCATTCAAACCCGATTTTCTTAATTTTGTCGCTTCTTGACCCAGCGTAAATTTCAAGACCGTGAAAACAAACACACGATTCGTTTTTCGACTTTTGGAGTCACATTACCTACCGAGCCATCATTTGGCAAGTCGTCGACATTTTTCATCTCGTTAAAATGATTTACCCACTTCTTCACAAACCACACCGACTTTTTAATATATTTAGCAGCCGCGGAATGTATGATTTTAGGCCTCTTTGGATGGGAACAAAGAAAGACTGTCTCGAACGGACGCGCAAACAAGTGACTCATTTTGAATTTTACGTGATTTCGACGAAAGTTCGGAATCGATTGATACTTTTACTAAAAGGCGTCATAGATAAAGGTTTTCTCTACCGATCTTTTGTTGATCGCTAGAATTGCATCTACCAAAAATGAACACGTTTTTGTTTGGCAGACTGTATGTTAAATTTTCGTTTTAGCAAAGATCTGAAGGCTATCTGAAAATTTTACTGCTTTAGACGATAAAATGCTTCAATTTAAATAAATTTAAATATATTTATTGATATTGTTTTATATGGTTTGTAAAGTAAATTGGTCCTAATAGCTACTAGTGTGAGTTGGAGAAAGATTCTTTAACAATATTTATTAAATTAATTTTATATAATATAATTGACAACAGAAATAGAAGTTTTAGAAATAAAAGTTTTTAAATTAGTTTATCAATAATTGTATTAATTAGTATATTACAACAAAGCCAGACTCATGTCATTAAAAATGTCCTTGTGACCAAGTTTTGAGAATTTGGTTGAAAATCCGAAACAGGTGGAATATCACTTTTTCTTTTTTTTATTGCTTCGTCACGCCTTCTTAGTATGTTTTATTGATCTATAAATTTTGTAAAAAATCTCGTAATTTCATTAAAGGTGTGTAAACGAACAGCTTTTAGTGTTTATTGGTGTAACCTGATAGTTTTATGTGATTTTAAGCAATAATTTTATTGTTTTAATATCTAGATCTTATATCAAGGCGACTAAAACAGTGTAAACGAAGTTACGATTTACACCACATACTAACAGTTTACGATGCTTTATAAATTTTATCGCTAGATGATAGATCTGGTCTTCGGAATTCTTCTAGGAAATTATTATATTTTTCACATAGGAAGTATTATGTTTTGAAAATTGTCAGGCGACATTTCGTACTTTAAATTTTGATACATAATTCGTTATTTTTTATGTCAATTTATAGAAATATCAAATATCCTGTATGCTTCATATCGGAAAAGTGTTATGACAATATATCACATAGATGTTTAAGACCCCGCGTTTCTGAAATCTCCTTATTGACTCTGCAAGAATATGGCGAACCCCAACAGCATTCCTTAGTTCACTAATTCCAAATTAACCTTCTGTGCTTTTTTTTCTATGTTTAGCTAAGACCTTTGTTCGTCTTCAAACAGGTTTCTGCAGGAAAAACCAGTTTCGCAAGAACAAAAAACGTTGAAAATGGTAAAAAAAAACTCTTAGTGTAAAAAAAATGTTCACTCAGTCTAGTTCAAAACCCGTACAGTGGTTTATGAAATTGCAATTTTATTTCGCTAGTTGGCCTCCTGAAGTCTTTTAATGAGATTTTATCTGAAACATTTTTGTGTTTATTTTAAAGCATATATATATATATATATATATATATATATATATATATATATATATATATATATATATATATATACATATATATATATATATATATATATATATATATAATATATATATATATATATACAAAAATAAAAAATTACAAAAATAAAAAACCTGCCGTTAATGTTCTTTTTAATCGCTTAAATAAAAAGTTCTCAATATATATTAAAATTATCAAAATTCAAAAAAAATAACATAACATTTGAGATTTTTATTATGCGGTCGTATTTACAACAACAATTACTAGCGAATTTAATTAATTTGACATTTTTTCTATCATCCCAACCCTTGCATATAATTTTTATGATTTATTCAAAGTCATTTGTGATTTCGTCATAGTAGTAATCTACATCGATCTAAGAAAATGTTCGATATCTCTATTTATATTTGATCGAACGTTGTTGGGCAAATGAAAGGAAAATATTAATAAATAGTTTTATGTTTTTCGGTCTTATTCCTTATACTTTTATTTCAATATCAAAAATAAACAATAAATTAAAAAAATAGACAAAGTCAAAGCGTTCATCAAGAGGGTAACCTTCCAGAAATTATTTCCCTATACTACTTCCTACTTAAAATTGACTTATATCTTTCCTTTACTGTCCAAATGAATTTCAATAAAAGCCTAGTTTCGAATTTAAATGTTTTCAAGCCCGATATGTTTTATAACTAACAAATTAATTTGCAATATCAAACAAATAGAAATATTTTAAACGAATTACTCAGTCGAAATTAGTATGTCAGATTTATATCATTTTTTCAACATGCGGCAATTTTGCCCACGAGTGTATTTTAACAACTTTAGGAATTATTTTAAAGGTTGTTGATATACAATTTATTTAAGTATATTTACGACAAATTATGCAATATTTGACCATGCTCACGTTTAACATGATTTAACCGACACAGTTTTAAAGATCACGTCTTAAATTAAAAAGTAATAAAACTAACCTTTTTATTGGCTATACTCGGTATCAAAACGACAACATACTTAACAGTTATGCATGCACCAGGAGCATAAAACACTTTTTCTGTTCCTACCTTCAGATTTAAAAAGAAAACCTTATTTGAATTTATAATCGAGTTTAAACAATTATAAAACATGAAAGCACAGTGTAGTCCAAGTTTATTCCTTTAAAAAGTAAATATTGAATATTTTTTCCATATAACACATTTTATTATTACTACACAACAGTTATCATCACTACACCAAACACTTTATTTTTGCGCTAGACGTAAGTTCCGCCAACCATGTTAGCGTCATCAGAAGCGATGATCGACAATCAATATCATCGCTCCTGATGATAACATGGTTTGCGAAATACGCGTCGAGTGCAAAAATAAAGTGTTTGCTGATAACTGTTGTGTACTATCATTGTGCAGAAGATTCCAAAGCCCCTACATACATTTTATAAATAAAAATCGGCCACTTAATAATCAAACTACTTTACATACTATTTTAGTTACCATTAGAAAAAATAAAAAGTAATCTAAATTTTTGCTAGAAATATTTGGTGTATTGGATAAACTTCTAAACAAAAAAATTATTATTGTTATATTTTATTAATTAAGCAATTTACTTGAATGTATACGTATATATGTACAGTAGAACCCCGATTAACCGAGTCACGATTATCAGAGCTCCGGATGGAACCGAGCCAATCTAAGAACCAGATTATCCGAGGTACGCGCGTCTATGCTGCGTATTAACCGAGCTTCTAAAACATGTATGTACATATTTCCATTTAAAATCGTCGGGACCTTCAGGGAATCCCCCTGGCCCGTGTGAGGGATTCCGTTATTTATGTTTTTGGACTCTTTCAACATGTGTAAGTGTAATTAATACGAACTGCTTTGTTTGAATTTTTGTTTGTCGTATTATAAGGGAGCAAAACAAGCGTAAATGAATCGTCGTTCCTATTGAAGAAAAATTAAAAGCCATCAGAAGAATTGAAGCAGGAGAGACAATTAAAGTTGTTGCACGAGATTATGGAGTAGGTGAGGTAACAGTTGGAGATTGGGAAAGAAACTGCACAAAAATAGAAGAGTGGTGTATAAATCAAGCATCCTCGTCCTCAGGAAGAAAATCAATGAAAACCGGCGACAGTGAAAAGGTTAACGAAGCTTTATTCTTGTGGTTTAACCAACAAAGATCAAAAGGTGTGCCTCTGTCAGATCCAATTTTACAACAGAAAGCAATAATGATTAGTAGGCAATTCCCAGAGATAGAACAGTTTATCACCACTTCTGGATGGCTTGACCGCTGGAAAAAACGGTACTGTGTACGACAACTGACTGTATGTGGTGAAAAACTTCCTGCTGATGTGTCATCAATTGAGAAATTTAAGCAGAACTTTAAAAAGCAAATCGAAAATTGTGGATACACATGTGATCAAATTTACAACTGTGACGAAACTGGTCTGAATTATAAAATGCTTCCATCAAAAACATTGGCATCTCGACAGGAAAAATCAGCTCCTGGGCACAAACGAAGTAAGGAAAGATCAACTATAATGGTATGTTCCAATGTATCTGGCAAGCACAAAATCCCACTGATGGTGATTGGCAAGTCTACACGTCCAAGAGCTTTAAAACACATCTCACCCAAAGCCCTACCAGTCTATTACAAAAGTCAGAAGAGAGCATGGATGGATGCGACCTTATTTACTAACTGGTTTGAACAAGAGTTCGTGCCATCTATGACTAAATTTTTGAACAGAAACCGTCTTCCTATTAAAGCAATTTTGTTAATGGATAATGCCCCCTCTCACCCTGGAGAAGGACTTCATGTGGGCGATATTGTTGTAAAATTTTTTCCTCCAAATGTAACCAGCCTAATGCAACCAATGGATCAAGGCATCCTCGAAAACATTAAAAAAAATTATAGGCGCTTATATCTTGAACATCTGTTAAAATACACAGAGAAAGGAGGATATTATCAATGGGATGAGAAAGGTTACACTGAAAAATGTTATTTACTAGGTAAGTCAAGCTTGGGATTCTGTGCATACTACCACTATTCAAAAATCTTGGACAAAAGTTATTGATTTTGAGGACTATAATGACAATGAAGATGATACTCCATTAAATGAATTAGCTTTGAAATTGAGAAGCCATGGAGGAATGTCCTGTTCAAATTTTGACAGCAAAATAGAAGAAAAAGAAAAAAGTTTATTTGAATTAATGCAAAAATTAAAAGATTGCGAAAATGTGACAAGAGAAGATGTTGAATGGATTACAGCAGATGATTTAGAAGAAGAAATGAGTATTCAAGAAACCGAAAAATCAGATGACGATGACGATGACGAAGCGGCGGTGGATGAACAGTCTCCCACTAAGATCTCTCATCGAGAAGGTTTTACTTCTTTGGAAAAAGCTTTGAGGTATATCGAACTACAACCAGAGGCAACCCCAGCGGATTTGCTTGTTCTTAATAGATGGAGAAACATTGCAGCGAGAAAAAGAAGATGCAATATGAAACAGAAGCGCATAGATACCTATTTCACTGTTTTATAATGTATGTACCTATTTATATGTTAAAAACGTTAATACATTGGTTTAAAGTATTGGTGTTTATTTTTAGAATGAATAAAAAACAAATCCGGATTATCCGAGTTTTCAGTTATCCGAGGAGGGTGCCCCCCCCCCACATTACCTCGGATAACCGGTGTTCTACTGTATTAATATTCTACTAAAGATCCTCTATAAACTGATCAGTCTACCTATATTATTTTGGAACACAAAATTGTTTTTTTTTTTGAAGACTCAAAAATAACAAGAGAGAAAAGTCTAAAAACTATGTAGGTTAGTCGCCAGAGCAGAATAAAAGGGTGAACATGACAATAATTCGAAGTTAAAAATTATTGTTGTACCAGGTAATATTTTTAGACTAAAAGAAAAATAATTGTTCTATACGCTAGATTTTTCTTGAAATATCGCTTAAACGCTTCCGAATTACGAAAATATGCATAAAACTAAAGTTGCAGAGCACAAGATTCTCTATAAAAAAGGTAATATGCAATTTTTTGGTAGCGTTAATATTAAATCAGATAATTACAAAACAAAGTTTGTTCCCAAAATTTCAGTATTGATTAAAAAATTTTTTATAATTAATATTATTTATAATCGTTAATTAAATAATTACTTAAATATAAATTATTTTTAATTTTGAATAAAAACTTCAAATTATCAATTTATTTATTGTTAATTAAATGTTGAAACTAATTAACAATTACTTTCAATTTAAAATTAATTTGGTTTGTTAATAAATAATTGAAAATAATTATTATTTAAAAAATGAGTAATTTACAATTTTTTCAACACTAACTTGTGCACGAAAAACCGAGCAACGGAGACCACCGACCGGCATCAAACAAAAAATTCTGTGTTGAATTTAAACTCTGATCATTTTTCCCCAAAAGTAAATATATATATATATATATATATATATATATATATATATATATATATATATATATATATATATATATAACCAGTATGCTCATTGGATCGGGAATGCATTCAAGTATTATGATTGCTTTCTGTTTTGATCCGGTCTCTTATGTCACCGTTGCGTCGAAATGTATTATTGTGTTTTTTACCATGTCTCAGACAACATTTGTGTCACAGTTTATTTATGTATTAGTTTTTAGTTGATATATGTAAATTTAGTTATTATTATATATATGTATAGGTTAAATGAGGAAGCCTGGCTTCAATTTCGCCTTTTGTGATTTTACTCTGTAAATTACAATAAAGACATTATTATTATTATTATTATCACAAAAAGTTCTTCTTTCTCACATTTGATCAATGTGGTTCCATGTTTGGCTGACGGGCCAAAAACCAAGTCAGCACAAACGCTATTACCATTCCGTATTAAGGAATGACCTGACAATGTTACATGTTTTCAAAATCACTGACTTCTGAATGTTTCTGTGTATGTCCGTGTTGAGTCCCAATTGCACTAAATGTGGTGTGAATGTTTATTGGTGTAAGGCCTGTGGCTGATATAATGAGGGGGACAATGATGACTTTTTCCTGTCTCCATAGCCTTTTTATTTCCGTTGCAAGGTCTGCGTATTTGGAAATTTTTTCTGTGTATTTCGCTTGGATGTTTGTGTCGTTGGGGACAGCTATGTCAATCAGATAGGTGACTTTTCCTTTTTTGCACTGAAAAGTAATATCGGGTCTATTGGCGGAGACTGTTTTATCTGTATGGATACCGATATCCCAGTAGAGCTTGTAATCTTCATTTTCAAGTATGGATGTTGGCGTGTATTTGTAGTAGGGATCTGTGTTTTCTATGAGTCTGTATGTTGTGGCTAGTGCTTGGTGAACCACTTTGGCAGCTGAATCTTGCCTGGCTGTGTACTCCGTTCCGGCCAATATTTTACATCCGCTCGTTATGTGTTCGATCGTTTCTTTCTGCTGGTGGCATTTCCTACATCTGTCCTCTGCAATAGTCGGGTCTTTGATGATATGCTTTTGGTAGTTTTCTGGTTAATATGACTTTATCCTGGATGGCAAGTAAGAAGCCTTCAGTCTCAGGGAATAGCTGCCCATCCCGTAACCAGGTGTATGATTGTTTTTTATTTACGTGGTCTTGTTCTATGTGGTATCTGTGTTTTCCGTGGAGTGTTTTCTCTGACCACGTTTTCATCTTTTCCTGTTGTAATTGGGTGTGACTGTGTGTGTCCGCTGAGTGGTCTGCCCGGGCTAAGTCGAGAGGTGTGTAGTTTTTGTCTGCTTTCACTGTCGCTGTGTGGAGGCTGGTTTGCTTGCTGTGAAAGAATTTCCTAAGTGTTTGTATTTGTTTTGTGTGTAATGATCTGATGTCTATAATTCCTCTTCCTCCTGCCTTCCTCTCGATGGTAAGTCTTTCTTTGCATGCGTTGGGGTGTAATTTCCTGTACTTGGTGAATTGAGATCGTATAAGGATGTGAATATTTTTCTATGTCTGTTTGTGACCATTTGATGATACCAAATGAATATGTGAGTATAGGTATAGCGAACGTGTTGATGGCTTTAGTGAGATTCTTAGAGTTGAGTTTTGTTTGCAAAAGTTTCGACAGTCTGTTTTTGAATTCGGTTCTGAGCTCTGTTTTGATGTGAGTGTGGTTGAGTTTGGTGCTTTGTTGGAAGCCCAGATATTTGTATGTTTCTTTATCGAACATGTTATCGAGCGTTTCACTGTTGATGGTTCCTGTCTCATGGTGGCACTTCCATTGGCCTTTGTTGATGTGGAGCACTTTGCATTTACTTATACCAAATTCCATATTGACATCTAAGGTGAATATTTCTGTGATTTTGAGGAGTTCTTTCAGCTGTGTTTGTGTGGCAGCGTAGAGTTTTATGTCGTCCATATATAGGAGGTGGTTTATTTTATGTTGATTCACTTTTTGGTGTCTGATATTGAAGCCATGCTCTGTTCTGTTTAGTATATTTATTTATTATTATTATTTATTACAAAAAGTTCTTCTTTCTCACATTTGATCAATGTGGTTCCATGTTTTGGCTGACGGGCCGAAACCAAGTCAGCACAAACGCTATTACCATTCCTTATTAAGGAATGACCTGACAATGTTACATGTTTTCAAAATCACTGACTTCTGAATGTTTTTGTGTATGTTTGTGTTGAGTCCTAATTGTACTAAATGTGGTGTAAATGTTATTGGTGTAAGGCCTGTGGCTGATATAATGAGGGGGACAATGATGACTTTTTCTTGTCTCCATAGCCTTTTTATTTCCATTGCAAGGTCTGTGTATTTGGAAATTTTTTCTGTGTATTTCGTTTGGATGTTTGTGTCGTTGGGGACCGCTATGTCAATTAGATAGGTGACTTTTCCTTTTTTGCACTGAAAAGTAATATCGGGTCTATTGGCGGAGACTGTTTTATCTGTATGGATACCGATGTCCCAGTAGAGCTTGTAATCTTCATTTTCAAGTATGGATGTTGGCGTGTATTTGTAGTAGGGATCTGTGTTTTCTATGAGTTTGTATGTTGTGGCTAGTGCTTGGTGAACTACTTTGGCAGCTGAATCATGCCTGGCTGTGTACTCTGTTCCGGCCAATATTTTACATCCGCTCGTTATGTGTTCGATCGTTTCTTTCTGCTGGTGGCATTTCCTACATCTGTCCTCTGCAATAGTCGGGTCTTTGATGATATGCTTTTGGTAGTTTCTGGACTTTATCCTGGATGGCAAGTAAGAAGCCTTCTGTTTCAGGGAATAGCTGCCCATCCTGTAACTAGGTGTATGATTGTTTTTTATTTACATGGTCTTGTTCTATGTGGTATCTGTGTTTTCCGTGGAGTGTTTTCTCTGACCACGTTTTCATTTTTTCCTGTTGTAGTTGGGTGTGACTGTGTGTGTCTGCTGAGTGGTCTGCCCGGGCTAAGTCGAGAGGTGTGTAGTTTTTGTCTGCTTTCACTGTCGCTGTGTGGAGTCTCGTTTGCTTGCTGTGAAAGAATTTCCTAAGTGCTTGTATTTGTTTCGTGTGTAATGATCTGATGTCTATAATTCCTCTTCCTCCTGCCTTCCTCTTGATGGTAAGTCTTTCTTTGCATGCGTTGGGGTGTAATTTCCTGTATTGGGTGAATTGAGATCGTATAAGGATGTGAATATTTTCTATGTCTGTTTGTGACCATTTAATGATACCAAATGAATATGTGAGTATATTATTATTATTATTATGACTGTTCTCGTTTTTCTTTCTCACATTTGGTCAATGTGGTTCCATGTTTGGCTGACGGGCGCAAACCAAGTCAGCACAAACGCATTACCATTGTGTATTAAGGAATGACCTGACAATGTTACATGTTTTTTCAAAATCACTGACTTCTGAATGTTTTTGTGTATGTTTGTGTTGAGTCCTAATTGTACTAAGTGTGGTGTGAATGTTGTTGGTGTAAGGCCTGTGGCTGATATAATGAGGGGGACAATGATGACTTTTTCTTGTTTCCATAGCCTTTTTATTTCCGTTGCAAGGTCTGTGTATTTGGAAATTTTTTCTGTGTATTTCATTTGGATGTTTGTGTCGTTGGGGACAGCTATGTCAATTAGATAGGTGACTTTTTCTTTTTTGCACTGAAAAGTGATATCGGGTCTATTGGCGGAGACTGTTTTATCTGTATGGATACCGATGTCCCAGTAGAGCTTGTAATCTTCATTTTCAAGTATGGATGTTGGCGTGTATTTGTAGTAGGGATCTGTGTTTTCTATGAGTTTGCATGTTGTGGCTAGTGCTTGGTGAACTACTTTGGCAGCTGAATCATGCCTGGCTGTGTACTCTGTTCCGGCCAATATTTTACATCCGCTCGTTATGTGTTCGATCGTTTCTTTCTGCTGGTGGCATTTCCTACATCTGTCCTCTGCAATATTTATTGCAATTATTATTATTACAAAAAGTTATTCTTTCTCACATTTGATCAATGTGGTTCCATGTTCGGCTGACGGGCCAAAACCAAGTCAGCACAAACGCTATTACCATTCCGTATTAAGGAATGACCTGACAATGTTACATGTTTTCAAAATCACTGACTTCTGAATGTTTCTGTGTATGTCCGTGTTGAGTCCCAATTGCACTAAATGTGGTGTGAATGTTATTGGTGTAAGGCCTGTGGCTGATATAATGAGGGGGACAATGATGACTTTTTCCTGTCTCCATAGCCTTTTTATTTCCGTTGCAAGGTCTGTGTATTTGGAAATTTTTTCTGTGTATTTCGCTTGGATGTTTGTGTCGTTGGGGACAGCTATGTCAATCAGATAGGTGACTTTTCCTTTTTTGCACTGAAAAGTAATATCGGGTCTATTGGCGGAGACTGTTTTATCTGTATGGATACCGATATCCCAGTAGAGCTTGTAATCTTCATTTTCAAGTATGGATGTTGGCGTGTATTTGTAGTAGGGATCTGTGTTTTCTATGAGTCTGTATGTTGTGGCTAGTGCTTGGTGAACCACTTTGGCAGCTGAATCATGCCTGGCTGTATACTCCGTTCCGGCCAATATTTTACATCCGCTCGTTACGTGTTCGATCGTTTCTTTCTGCTGGTGGCATTTCCTACATCTGTCCTTTGCAATAGTCGGGTCTTTGATGATATGCTTTTGGTAGTTTCTGGTTAATATGACTTTATCCTGGATGGCAAGTAAGAAGCCTTCAGTCTCAGGGAATAGCTGCCCATCCCGTAACCAGGTGTATGATTGTTTTTTATTTACGTGGTCTTGTTCTATGTGGTATCTGTATTTTCCGTGGAGTGTTTTCTCTGACCACGTTTTCATCTTTTCCTGTTGTAATTGGGTGTGACTGTGTGTGTCTGCTGAGTGGTCTGCCCGGGCTAAGTCGAGAGGTGTGTAGTTTTTGTCTGCTTTCACTGTCGCTGTGTGGAGGCTGGTTTGCTTGCTGTGAAAGAATTTCCTAAGTGCTTGTATTTGTTTTGTGTGTAATGATCTGATGTCTATAATTCCTCTTCCTCCTGCCTTCCTCTCGATGGTAAGTCTTTCTTTGCATGCGTTGGGGTGTAATTTCCTGTATTTGGTGAATTGAGATCGTATAAGGATGTGAATATTTTCTATGTCTGTTTGTGACCATTTGATGATACCAAATGAATATGTGAGTATAGGTATAGCGAACGTGTTGATGGCTTTAGTGAGATTCTTAGAGTTGAGTTTTGTTTGCAAAAGTTTCGTCAGTCTGTTTTTGAATTCGGTTCTGAGCTCTGTTTTGATGTGAGTGTGGTTGAGTTTGGTGCTTTGTTGGAAGCCTAGATATTTGTATGTTTCTTTATCGAACATGTTATCGAGCGTTTCATTGTTGATGGTTTCTGTCTCATGGTGGTGCTTCCATTGGCCTTTGTTGATGTGGAGCACTTTGCATTTACTTATACCAAATTCCATATTGACATCTAAGGTGAATATTTCTGTGATTTTGAGGAGTTCTTTCAGCTGTGTTTGTGTGGCAGCGTAGAGTTTTATGTCGTCCATATATAGGAGGTGGTTTATTTTATGTTGATTCTCTTTTCGGTGTCTGATATTGAAGCCATGCTCTGTTCTGTTTAGTATATTTGAGAGTGGATTGAGACAGAGGCAAAACCATAGAGCACTGAGCGAGTCTCCCTGAAATATACCCCGTCTGATGTACAGCTCTTCTGTTTGGATCCGTTCGGTTTGTGTTTCTAGGCGTATTTTGGTTTTCCATGTTTTCATAATTTGCGCGAGAAACTGTCTGAGGTGTTGGTTGATTTTATAGATTTCTAGGGCCCTGATTAACCAGCTGTGGGGTATGGAGTCGAAGGCTTTTTTATAGTCTATGTAACCGATGTGAAGGTTTCTGTGTTCTTTTCTGGTTTGTCCCATAATCACGCTATCTATAATCAGCTGCTCTTTGCATCCTCGACTATTTTTCCTGCATCCCTTCTGCTCTTCTGTGAGGATATTGTTGTCTGTTAGGTGTTGTTCTATTTTCTTCGATATTGTGGCTGTGATGATCTTGTATAGGGTTGGAAGACAGGTGATAGGTCGGTAGTTTGACGGGTTTGTGGTGTCTGAGCTTTTGGGTTTAACGTATGTTATTCCTTGTGTGAGGAAAGTGGGAAATGTGTGTGGTTGTAGAATGGCTTTGTTGATTTGGTGTGTGAGTGCTTCGTGTGTGGTGGTAAACTGTTTGTACCAGAAGTTTTGTATATTGTCTATTCCAGGACATTTCCAGTTGTGTGTGTGTTTGATAGTTTCTGTAATTTCTTGTGTATTAAATGTGGTATTTTCTTGTTCTGTCACATGTTTATGTTTGTCTTCTTCGGCTTTGATCCAGGGGGTGTTATTATTGTGTTGTTTGGGTTCTGACCAGATACTTTTCCAATAATCTGTGAGTTCTTGCTTGTTTGGTGGTTCAGTCACTGCTATCTGTTTGTTGTACATAGTTTTCCGGTAGAACTGTTTTTCGCTTCTTCGGAAGAGGTTGTTGGTG
Organism: Pachyrhynchus sulphureomaculatus; assembly: GCA_019049505.1. Classification (NCBI taxonomy): domain Eukaryota; kingdom Metazoa; phylum Arthropoda; class Insecta; order Coleoptera; family Curculionidae; genus Pachyrhynchus; species Pachyrhynchus sulphureomaculatus. Next base: position 75,778,993 of record CM032453.1, on the reverse strand, counting down.
TCTTTCCTCTCATTTGATTCTTTGTATCTACGGAGTCTTGCGGCATATACAGATAGTTTTTGTTTCAAGGTATCGAGGATTTCTGGCAGTGTTCTGTTGGGAGACTTAGATTTGATCTTGTTTGCCCCCTGTGTGACACGTTTGGACGCGTTCCCGCTTATAAACTGGGTAAGATGTCCTAGATCTCTCCTGATGTTGTTGATTTTGTTTTCTATTCTTATTTGCCATTTGAATTTTGGTTTTGTCCTGTTGGGGTTTCCTTGTCGTTGAGGGAGTTTTTGATTATTTTGTGTTAGAGTGGTGATTGCTGCTGCGTTATATTATTGTGTGAATGTCTTCGATTGTGCTTGAGTCTGTTATATACTGAGGTATTATGTGCTTGTTTAGTGTGTTGAGGATTGGTTGCGTGCTCTGTCTGAAGATTAAACGAGGGATGGGATTTCCTGTTGTGGGGTCGGTGCCTGACCATCGAGCTAGATGTGACTCCATTTTCGCTTTAAGTGTTTGTATGTGAGGTGATTCGGGGTGATGTTGTGTGGATGTCGTTGAGGGTGGCGAGTGATTCATGTTGTTGTCTGTGATATGGTGTTGCGCGGTACTCGCAATATTATTTTGCGTTATGCTCCTCCTGGGTGGTGGGTATTGCTGTGTTCGACTGGGTGGTTGTGTGTGTGAGGCTGGTTCGGAATCTGCTTTATTGTTTCTATTGTTTGGTTGGTCTGTGTTCAGTTCAACAGCCACTGTGTCCTTGATGGTTTGCAATTCGAGAGGTGTGAGACGATTGTTCTTGGTAATAACTCTTTTTTGGTCTACTACTCTCTGTTCTGAAACAAGTAATTGAAGATGTGGATATTCGGTCAAGAAAAGTCTGTGCAGTTGCTGTCTGTAGCCCGATGTTATTGTTTCGAGTTTGGTGGCGGTGTAGTAACAGCGCATCACCGTCCTATTCATCTCATCCGTCCACTTTAACCGCTGTCTTGGTTTTCCAGCCTTGGTAGTTGCATGTTGTCCTTGCAATACATACGGGCCCTGGCCTGGCTTTGGTGGTTGTGTTTGTCCCGTATCTACGTCGGTTGCGCTTGGGATTGATGTTGGTGGGTCCAAGCGGCGAGTGATTCTCTTCTCAGTGATTTCTTTGTCAGGTTTTGTGTTTTCATTACAGCAACGCATGGCGTGTTCGTTGATTCCTGTGGTGCAACTCATGCGCTGCTGTGATTTTCCCGCCTTGGTGGGTGTCGGCTTAGTCGCCAACACAACACTTTTGGCAGGTCCATTTTCGGTTGCCTGGTCTTCATCGTTTTGGTCGAGCTGCCATTTCCCGCGACGTCCTCGACCGTTACGTCGCTCGCCCGATTATTATTATTATTATTATTATTAATACCTACATTGTCGAGTTAAAATTTAAGGCAGTAAAAAATAATGTATGATTTTATTCATACAAGCGGTGTCGCCATAAATATACAGAATTTTCCCTATGATAATAAAAATGTTCACAATTGTCGATAAGGGAAATTACAAAATTACAATCACTACTTAATTATGAAAGTATATTATTCGTGTATTTCTTGCCTGATCAAGTTAATGGAGTCATGCGAAGCAAAAAGTCCTAAAAAAATGAGTGAAGTTTCAAATCCCTCATTTCTTCCACATATAAAATTGACAAAATCTTGGGATATATTGATTAAGTGCAGTTCAAAGAAATATATTCCTTAGTTTCAGTTTTCATTGTCAAATATAACGGTGGCAATAAATGTATGTGAATTGAATTCGTAGAAAACTTGCATAGAACCTGCATTTACAATGAAAAAAAAATTTTTTATTAACATTATATTATTTATGAATGTGAAACTATGGATCTCTTGTTGATGTTAGTCGAGGCGCCCAGCGAAATTTTATATTTTGTGTCTCTCTCTCTCTCTCTCTCTAAAATATGAGTTTACAGAAATTTTTGTAGAAATCTTTTTTGTAGAGAACTTTTTATTCTACAACTTTATTTTCATATATGTTTTGGAAATTTTGAACTTCTTACGAGATACTTTAAAAAAAAAACTTTTTCTGGTTTTTCTAGTGTGCAGAACCTCTTATACTCTAAAAATACTACCCACTATACCAAAAATCTCTGATTTCGAAATTATTATCGTCTGCAAATTCCCCGCGACTAGGCTAATATAAACACTAATATGTACGAGTCAATAAACAGATAAACCTAATATTATTCATCAGATTTGGTTCTGGTAATTTGCTTATCATTTTGTCATGAATATCATTAAGTAGACTGTAAACTTTACATTGATATTTACAAAAATGGAAGAGAATTAGATTTAAATTCAAATTTTACTATTTTACTTAATACAAGAAAAATATAAAATTGACTAATTACAAGAGTAAATATAATTGATAATGTTATGGCGAAATTTTGAAAATTCAACATGGCAGGAAAACTTAAATTAAATCTAGCTACATCTACCAGTTATTGAGTATTTCTCTTTTTTTTTTTTCAGAGAACAACACCTTTTCAACGTATTTGAAGCCATAATCTCAACCTTAGACTCCAAACTCCAACGAATAGAGAATCTAGACAAAGCTGTTGAACACCTTATGAGGCGAGTCGAAGGTCTAGATTCACGAGTCAATAATAACATTGACAAGACAGAGTCAGTAATAGCCAAACTTAGAAATCTGGACTCAAAACTCTTTCAAACAGCAAACAAGGGTCCTTTTGAATCTAGTGGATTAGAAGACTCGGAAACTTTAAATAATAAGTTGGTATCTTTAGATCAGAAAGTCAGTGATATTGACTCGAAATTAAATCTGTTGAAGAATCAGTTGGATAGTAATTATCTTCAAACAGATGATATCAATGTTGAGGCTAGTGAGAAAAGGCCAGTGAGTATGAATGTTGTAGAAATTTCCAAGGCGTTAAATACGGAAGTTTTAAATCATGTAACCAAAGAACTGAGTCAACTCCGTGAGTCTTCGAACTCCATAGACAAAAAGCTTCAATATCATATAAACTTTGCTACAGAGAATTTAGTAAAAGCATTAAATATGGTCACTGATATTCACCATGCTATTGTTGATGATTCAACCACTTTCAAGCATTTTAATAGAAGCATAACAACTACTGCTAGACCTGTAACTCACTCAAGTAAAATTGACAGTATAGTGCAGCAAATGAGGCCTATGATATCAGTATCTGAAAAAATGGATGAGGTAAGTAGTTGAAAAAGTTTTATTTTATAGTAGTTAGAATGTTATGGAGATAGTTTACTATATAACCCTTGCCTTCTACAAGATTTAAAAAGCATCTCAATAAGTTATAAACTTTTTTAGTAAAAACAGTAGTAACAGTCACTAAAATTTAAATCAAACACTGCTAGCTGAGTTTCGCAGTGATTTTGTTTGCTACTCATATGTATATATATATATATATATATATATATATATATATATATATATATATATATATATATATATATATATATATTTCCCTGACTTTAAAAGCCTATTATAATGATGTAAAGTCTGAATTATCCGATATTCAGCCAACGGACGTAATAAAAACAGCCTTTTTTCCATCATTCTGTCTCAATTTTGTATTTCTCCACGCCTTGCTATCGTTTATTTTTCATTTGTATTGGATTTCACTAATGAGAACCTGATGTTTACGCCAAAGAGAGGCCATAAATAATAATTTTAAAGGTGAGATTTTCCGTCATAAATAGATATTAACTACTAAGTATTAATTATTAGATTTTCGGCCTAGTTTAATTAAAATTTTAGAAATGTATAATGGCTAAAAGAAATATAAATATCACACTACTTTTTTATATCTTTGGTCGAATGTCACGAACAATCCATGTCAGAGGTAGAAGTCATGAAAATAAATACATACTTTTGCTGTGGCTTTAATTTATATTTATTTCTAGGCGTATCATAAACCGTATTTTAACGAAGCTAGATACCAAAAAGGCTTCTGGCGCTGACGGAATACCTGCCATAATTCTCAAAAACTGTGCAAGGGAACTAACACCAATTTTCTGTAGACTTTTCAACCTATCCTACAGAAAGGGAATATTTCCGTCCTGCTGGAAATGTGCCACAATTCAACCGATACCTAAAAAAGGCAAAAAGATCTTGCCAAATAACCACCGACCAGTCGCACTGCTTTCAGTAATATCGAAAGTCATGGAAAAGGTTATCAATCAACATCTTCTGAAATATCTTGAAGGATTCAACATTATTAGCGATCACCAATATGGCTTTCATAGACATAGATCAACAGGAGATCTTCTGAATTATGTAACACATGTTTGGAACAACGCAATTGAACACTTTGGAGAATCTCGAGCGGTTGCTCTTGACATACCCAAGGCATTCGACCGTGTTTGTTACGATGGACTGTTGGCTAAGCTACGCTCTTATGTTTGCGGCTCTCATGTTTCCTCAGAGTGCGTTCTTTACGAGTGGTCGACGGATTTCTTTCTAACACCTTCACTATCAACGCTGGTGTGCCCCAAGGCTCCATACTGTCTCCTATTCTCTTGCTCATTTACGTTAACGATCTGCTGGAAAAGACTGGGAATCCAATCTACAGCTTTACAGATGACAGTACGCTTATCTCTTCATTCACTTTGAACGCTCGGACATTGGCTACTCAGGTGAATATCCGCAGACAGCAGGAGGTCATTCAACTTAACAAAGACCTGGAATTTAACGCTACAAAAGCCCAGGCGGCAGTTTTTTCTAAAAAACTTAACGTTGCTGAACCAGACATAGTCATGTCGGGGCACTCCATTCCCCTAGCATCGTCACTCTTGTTGGGCGTTAATTTGGGAGCAATTATATCCTGGCATGAACATGTTGCAGGTATAGCAAGGAGAGCTTCTCAAAAGTTAGGAATATTATTTCGAACCAAAAACCCTTATACTCCACAACAACTGTTAATTCTTTACAAGGCTTAAATTCGACCAACTATGGAATACTGCTCCCATGTTTGGGGCTCCGCTCCCAAACACACACTGCATTTGTTGGATTCTGTTCAGAGAAGAGCTGTTCGTCTGATTGGAGACCCGGAACTGACCGGCGGCCTTGATTTGCTGGAACATCGAAGAACAGTTGGCGACTTGAGTCTGTACTACAAGTATTTTCATGGAAAGTGTTCGAAGGATATAGCCCGCTTAATTCCTCCCAGGGCGGTGCATGTAGAAATACACGTCGGGTTAATACTTCACATCCGTATGACGTTCAGCTTGTTACTCCGCGTACAACGCTTTTCAGGAGAACATCATCCCTTTGAAATGATTTGCCCAGGGCTGTGTTTCCCACCGAGTACAATTTACAGCGATTCAAGAACAACGTGAGTCGCATTCTCCGCACGCGTGCCGTGCTTTAGAGACTTCCTTGTAGCACGTGTGCTAGACCCATAAAAAAAGGGAACTTAACGGAAAGTATAAAAATTTTGATATTTTAACACAACAAATTTATGTTACGCCTAGGGAGGGACGGGAATGGATTTTATCTCGTTGTATATAATTGTCGATAGTTACCTATATATCAATATCTACCGACATATTGGTAACTATCGATAAATATCGACATCTTGATAACTATCGATATACCGATAAATATCACTATATTGATAATTATCGATAACTATCGATAACAAGAAATATACATGTAACTATCGATGATAACTATCTGTATATCGAGAACAAGTCCTATATCTAGAAAAAAAAACAATTTAAAACTGATCCCCAACAAATTATATGGGTAGGCGACGGCCAACTGATAATACCGTCCAGAGCCACCTGTTAGAAAGTGGTAGGGACGTAGATGTAAGTACCCAAATATTATGAAATATTTAGATTACTAAGGAAGTAGTTGATCGATAATCACACGACTTGTGTTCATCAGTTATCAAAGTTTATGTCAAATCAAAAGATTAGTGTAAAATTCAATTAAAATATGTATATGGAGACAAACCTACCTTAGGGTCCAGTCTCAATATCGGAAATCAATTACAATCAACTCTGCCCCTTTGCCTATTGGCTCTGTCACAGTACTATTTAAGTTCCCTTTTGAATTTCATTTTGTAACATAATCTTTACCAGATTGCCACATATGCTTTATAGGATTAAAGTTGCAGTAATATGGCGGTAATCCTAACATATTAACATTTCAATAATTTTATTTAATATGACATTATTGTTGTGTAGTCTAGCAATGCAGATCAACTACCGACTTCTTTAATTTTTAGTGTTCCACACGGAACACTTATGGGATCACTTCGGTGTCCGTCTGTCTGTCTGTCACACTCGATTTTCTCCGAAACTATTTGACATAAAAAGTTTAAATTTAGCACAAATATAGGAATTAATTGCCCAATCAGAAAGTTAACTTTTGACTTAAGGGGTCAGTTTTGGGGTGGATGAAATCGGATGTGAAAAAAACCCCGGGTCATCGAGTGGGGTGTCAAATGAAAGTTTGCAAAAATATACATAATGTAATACTTGCGCCCACTTTTCTTTGTATTATTTTAAAAGAATAGCCAGAAATCGCTGCCCCCCATCTAGAAAAGTACTGATCAAAAAATTGTGAAAAAAATTCTGGAATATTCTCAATAAAGTGTAGATTGAGTGAAAATTATCGCTAGTGCATTACCTTTTACAATTTATCTGTTAAAATAAACTATTTGATTTGACCATATGAAGGAGGTTTTTTAGATATACTTTTCAGTACACACACTGGTGAACAACGAATAGGTACCGAGACAAAATAATTTTATTTGTTTATAATTAAAACAATATTTAGGTAGTAATTATTACTAGATTCTTGATTGAGCTATATTGATTTATTGACACTTACGCAGCTAAGATGCTATAGCTATTATACATTTTTGGCTAAAAAAAAACATGGAAATACATATTTGATCTTAAGATATATACATGTCAGGAACTTTTTGTCTTATTGAAAAATCATTTGAGGTGTATTTTGTGGTCACTGATCATTTTTTACCTCCGTAACAAAAATTTTTATTTTAAAGGCAATCACGCTACGGAACACTAATTGCGCAAGTCCAACTTGCACTTGGCCGATATTTAAAAACTGAAAATATGTTTTGATATCTTAGAGTTATTTATTGGAATAAGGATGGGAAACATAAAATAGTTTTGGAGCAGTTGAAATTCAAAATAATTTATAAGACATGCAATGGATTATATAATTTAAAATAGCTCAAAATAGGTAGTTATAACTATAATTAATAATAAATATATAGTGATCAACGCTGGAATAGGGTATCTAATGCCAAGGAAAAGTGCCAAGAATATGGTGAAATAACTATCGCATAGTTTACTATACAAATTAACTTCACTTTCCTTATAATAGAGAAGTTTTAAATGCGTTTGAAATATAAACATTTGAATTAAAGACAATATATGGAATCTAGAAGAAAAATACAAATAGTATATTTAAAGATGTCAAAACAAACCAATAATGTACCTAGATGAAAAAGGATATAACAACCATGAGATGATGAGAAATGATAGATACATGATATAGTATATTGTTTTTGTTTCCTATCCATATTTCAAGTTTTCGTAAATTACCAAAGGACACTAAATGACATTTTAACTTTTAAAAACTAAATAAATCTATAGTAACAGAGCCCTATTACTAGGCTACATAATAATAACGTCATATTAAATAATATTTAAAACTACATTTATAGATATAGAAAACAAATATTTTCGATATAACGCTAAATTTTAAATGAAATTTTTTCTGAAATGTAAGTATACTAATATTACACCAGTATTACCACATATATAATCCAATCCAGAACTTATGCTGTATTCTAAAGACTATGTCAGAAAACGAAATTCAAAACCTAAATTTAATAGTAATGGATTAGAACAGGTAGCTCTAGAAGGTTATACGTTCTTCGATCACCGCCTTTGATCTTGCCGACTTAAATGACTTATTGTTTTGTTTATAATTTTTTCTTTTTTTGTTGTGGTATTAGGTTGTTTTACGACTATACTTTATTTCTTTACGTCAAAATCAGTAAGAAGTATTTTTTCGGCTATTAAATTCAATCCAGGCTTTTTTATCGTGCACCTCCCGCCTGAGTAGGGATTTTACCCTTTTTTATATCCTAAGGATATTGGCGGAGATGGTGTAATGCCCGTCAAGGTTATCCAAGTGCCGAAACATACATTTTTATATTTCAAAGCACCTTTTAGACAACGCGGTAGTGCTACCATAGGAGTTATTGCATTTCCGCAAATAACTACTACCTATGTACGTGGCCAGGCCAAGTATATTTAAATAAATTAATAAATAAGAATACCGACTTGCCGGGATTGAATTTGAGACCTTCTGCACCGCAAGCAAGTACTACGTCACGTAGCCATGGGCTGCGAAGCTAAACACTATATTAAACATACAACTGACATATCAATTTAAGATAATTGTTCATTGCATCTATTTATTTGTTGTTTATGTCACTATGTATCTGTAACTAAGGTCCATATTCATAGTCGTTTCTTGATTTAACACTTAATTTTGACTTGTTCAAGAGAATTTCATAGTCAGTTTTATCAGTTCCCTCGAGCAGGCTTAATTTTTGATATTTAGCTGAATTGGCGATTTCTTAATTTACTCTTACTAACGGACAAATCGACATACAGACAGAGAGACGTTGCATTATGTATATGTATGTATATATATATATATATATATATATATATATATATATATATATATATGTATATATATATATATATATATATATATATTATATATATATATATATATTATAAAAGATTATAGACAACCTGGCCAGAGAACAAATGCATGAATTAAAAAAAAAACATGTAAGTCGGATAAGTGTGTTCTCAAATCATAAGCGCACTAACGGACAGATATTCTTTGCTACAAGATCTTGTTTTCATATTTATTGGTTTAGGCAGTATATTGCAAGAGAACGCAGTAGCAGCAGATTTTTTTTTTTTATTTTCGACTTGATTTACTATTATCGACACTGCTTATTCCTTATGTTACCTATCGTAGTAAAATATATCATATAACCTGGCCAGAAAACATACAACAGAGAGACGTTGCATTTTTAAAATATTATAGAAAATTATAGATAACTTGGCCAGAGAACAAATGTATGAATTAAAAAAAAAACACATAAATCGGATAAGTGATTCTCCAGTGATAAGTTCACTAACGGACAGACAGACAGACAGAGAGACGTTGTATTTTATATATATTATAGATATTCTTTGCTACATGATATTGTTCCATATTTAATGGTTTAGACAGTGTATTGCACCTAACGTAATAAAATATAGCCTATAACCTGGCCATAGAACATATGTATGTTTTAAAAAAAAAGCAAGTAAATCGGATAAGTGGTTCTCCAGTAATAACCGCTCTAACGAACGGACAGACAGAGAGACGTTGCATTTTATATATATAGTATTATACAATAGAATAGATGGGTGTTAAAAATTAACATTATTATTTTCCATGTTGAAGCTCTTTTTTTTGGAAAACATAAGAGTTCTATTTAGGGTTACTTAATATTAATTAACTAAACTAGACAAGAATATTAGAGATCTTTGACCCCCCCCCTCAGAATGAATAACTCATCATAGTATATCACACTTTATTCTAAAAATAAACTCTAATGTATAAAATAATTTAGATTTTCAACTAAACGGAAGTGTTCGAAGGAATTCAACTTAATTTCTATTATATAAGAACCATACTATTCGAATCATTTACTATTTTTTCTACATTAGTTCCAGGTGCAATACAATCTTTTAAGTTTTTATGCTTTCTAATGCATTAATAATAGTAAATATTAAAATGGAAATTTTTAAGCCGAGCAACTTTTTTACTTTGTCAATTGAGGTAGAAAGTGAAAAATTTTGTTCTCTTCTGCATCCACTTACATAGACTACTCAAGAAATTTCCATACTGTAATTTGTGTTGTATATTTTCTTATTAAAAGCTTCAATTTTTCCCCGATCCGTTTTTATACCATTTTCTGTGAAAGATGGGTCTTATGCGAAGTTATTCTCTTGGTTATAATGAAATCTTTGCAAATGTCAAAGTTTCACTTTCAGACTCAATGCTTTGACTTCCTCTTTAAACTCCTGGCAGCTATACAATATTGAAGGACTTCATATTCTAAATGTAGTAGGAGAAACGTAAAAACTGCTAATGGTGTTGAAAAGAGCATTTTTAAAATGCAACATTCTTGTTGGATGTCGACTTACTTTGCAATTTGATTTTCATTAAGTTTTATACCGCAGAAATAAAATACCCGCGGTGGACCAAAACTAGACAAGAGCGTCTGTCATAAGAGAAGCGGCTCTAAACAGCGTCTGTCCAAGAATGGGCGGCTGATTTATCAAACTCGCCAAGACGCCTGGCAAGCGTGGCGTTTTATTGACACTTACCATATTCCTTAAGAAAAGAAATTAAATGAAATGGATGAAAAGGATTCTGGGAGGGGCAAGATCTCGACTTCAAAACATAGCCGCAAATTAGCGCAGTTAACCAAACTGTAGATCGCAACGTACAATGCTCTACACCAGCTAGAACTGACGATAAGATTATGGAATTAGAAGAAGAATTAACAAAAATTAATTGGGGATGTTGTTGGACTAAGTGAAGTCCGAAGAACAAGGGAAAGACTGAATTAGTCTCAAATCAGGAAACACATTGATATATATAGGGGAACCGATGGTACCACAGGAGGTACTGGATTTATGGTTAACAGAAAATTTACACCTTATATAACCGCTTTTAAGTCAATATCAGAAAGAGTAGCTTATATAATTCTAATGGTATCGACAATCATGAAAATAAAAGTTATACAGGTATACGTTTTTACTTCCACCCACTCAGAAGAGGAGGTTGAATTATTCTATGAACACTTAAAAATAGCCATGTAAACTGATTCTACACATTGGAATATCGTTATGGGGGATTTTGATCCTAAACTAGGCAAAAAACAAGAGCCGGACGAAGTCTACATTGGAAAATTTGGAATTGACCAGAGAAATGAACGAGGAGATATGCTACTAAACTTCATGAATGAATATTTTTTTTTATGGGTCTAGCACACGTGCTGCAGGGATGTCCCTAAAGCGCTCCAGGAGCGGCATGTGTGCGGAAAAAAAAAAAAGAAAAAAGTCGATTCACGTTGTTCTTGAATCGCTGTAAATTGTACTCGGTGGGAAACACAGCGCTGGGCAGGGATGTTGTTCTCCATATAAAAGACTGCTTGAAAAGCGTTGTACGCGGAGTAACAAACTGAACCTCATACGGATGTGAAGCACCAGCGCGACGTATATTTCTAACATGCACCGCTTTGGGAGGAATTAAGCGGGCTACATCCTTCGAATACTTTCCATGAGAATATTTATAGAACAGACTCAAGTCGCCAACCGTTCTTTGATATTCCAGCGAATCAAGGCCGCCGGTTAAACTCCGGGTCTCCAATCAGACGGACAGCTCTTCTCTGAACTGAATTCAACAAATGCAGTGTATACTTGGGAGCGGAGCCCCAAACGTGGGAAGCAGTATTCCATAGTTGGTCGAATTTGAGCTTTGCAAAGAATTAACAGTTGTTGTGGGGTGTGTAAAGCTTTCTGGTTCGAAATAATATTCCCAACTTTTGAGAAGCTCTACTTGCTATGCCTGCAACATGTTCATGCCAGGACATATTCGCTCCCAAAACTAACGCCCAACAAATGGAGCGACGATGCTAAGGGTATGGAGTGCCCCGACATAACTATGTCGGGTTCAGCAACGTTAACTTTTTTAGAAAAAACTACCGCCTGGGTTTTTATAGCGTTAAATTCCACTTGGTTTACTGTCACCCCAAGACAGAATTTTCTTTCCAGGTCTTTGTTAAGTTGAATGACCTCCTGCTGTCTGCAGATATTCGCCTGAGCAGCCGATGTCCGAGCATTCAAGGTGAATGAAGAGACAAGCGTACTGTCATCTGCAAAGCTGTAGATTGGATTCCCGGTCTTTTCCAGCAGATCGTTAATGTAAATGAGAAAGAGAGTAGGGGACAGTTTGAAGCCCTGGGGCACACCGGCGTGATAGTGAAGGTGTTAGAAAGAAATTCGTTGACCGCCACTCGTAAAGAACGCTTTCTGAGGAAACATGAGAGCCACAAACAGAACCTTTCAGACATACCATAAGAGCGTAACTTAGCCAACAGTCCATCGTGCCAAACACGGTCGAATGCCTTGGATATGTCAAGAGCAACCACTGAAGATTCTCCAAAGTGTTCAATTGCGTTGTTCCAAACATGTGTTACATAAGACAGAAGATCTCCTGTTGATCTATGTTTACGAAAACCATATTGGTGATCGCTAATAATATTGAATCGTTCAAGATATTTTAGAAGATGCTCATTGATAACCTTTTCCATGACTTTCGATATATTGAAAGCAGTGCGACTGGTCGGTAGTTATTATTTGGCAAGGTCTTCTTACCTTTTTTAGGTATCGGCTGAACCGTGCCGGACGGAAATATTCCTTTCTGTAGGATAGGTTTAAAAAGTCTACAGAAAACTGGTGTTAGTTCCCTTGCACAGTTTTCGAGAACTATGGCAGGTATGCCGTCAGCGCCAGAAGCCTTTTTGGTGTTCTAGATTCATTAAAATACGCTTTATGATGCGCTATATGGCATATAGGCTCTATGCCATGAATTCTTTCTTTAAAAAAAAGGCCTAGTCGAAAATGAATCTGGATGTCACCATCTGGAAACACAAAAAACGAAATAGATACATACTGACAAATGAAAAAACACAAATTCACGACGTTACAGTGTTAAACTTGTTTAATGCTTGCAGTGGCCATAGATTCGTAAGAGCCGCACTAGTTATTAACATAAGCACAGAAGAAAACAACTAATTAAGAGAGAAACTCAAAATAAGCTAATAGCGGAGAAAAAATTAAAAAAAGAAGGTGAGACATACAGAAAAACTAGTCAACAAACATTATAGCTATCACTGATTATTAATGACGGAAAGATTTACAATAGACGAAGTAAATAAAAGAATAGCAACGAATAATCAACACGTCAATAAAGACTTCTTAAAGCAAATTATACCACGCAGGAGTAACAAAAATATTACCAAAAGATGCAACCAAGGTTTTAATTGGAAAAACGTAGAAAAGCGAAGGAAAATAACAAGAGCAGCAGAAGATTTAAACAATTGAATAAAGAAATAAGAAAAGGCATAAGACAATACAGAATGCAAATGAGACAAGAAGAGAAAATTAATGAAGTCATACAGGAAAACCAGGTAATGAAAATACTAAAGCCAAAATGGGGAGGAAAAAAAGAAACATATGCACCTTGGGGGGGTTCGTAACAAAGATGGCATAGTTTAATTCATGACAAAGACGAAATTCTAAAAGTCGTAGAAGAGTTTTACACAGAACTATACAAATCAAGAGTACCTAAAGAGATCGAACACAAAGAGAACAGATAATAGAAAAATAAAAAACGTGGAATCTGAAGTACCACCCGCATAACTACAGAAGAAGTAAAAAAGACTATAAAGGACTTCAAATCCAACAAGACTACAGGAGGTGACGAAATATCAATAGACATGATTGCGGAAAGCGAGCGGGTAAAAACCAAATATCAAAAATAACAATTACTAAATATATGCCTAAAATCAGCGGAAATACCCAAAACCTAGAAAAAACTGTAATGTTATTATTATGTAAACAAAGGAGGAAAACACAAAACATTGAGAATTATCGCCCAATTAGTTTTGCTGTCGCATATGTATAAAAATTGGTTACAAATAATTGGGTTACTAATAGATTAACAAGAAAACTAGATGAATATCAATCTTAAGAACAAGCGAGTTTCAGAAAGAGCTATAGTACTAGGAATCACTTATTAATAATGAAAATCATAACCGAAAAAGCAAATGAATATGGATTCCCCGTGTGTATGGCCTCTACATAGACTACGAGAAGGCATTTGACAGCATCGAAAACCATTGGGCAATATATAGGCGCATTAGCAAAACAGCCGAATAGACCAAAGATACATACAACTACGATAAAGCAAATAAACGAAAGGGCCACGGGACCATATATCTTACACGCAAAAACTAATCCGATACCACTTCAAAGAGGAGTAAGACAGGGTGATACACTCTCTCCGAAACTCTTTTTTTTAAAGCACTGGCACTTGATAAGATGTGTACAAGAGAAGATAAAATGTCCAGAAAAGAAAATAAATGTGAACGGACAGCGTCTAACTAACTTGCGCTACGCAGATGAATCATACTCCTCTCAAACACTGTAAGGTTTACTACTATAGCAGAAGGTCGAGGGTTCAATCCCGCAGGTCGGCATACTTATTTATTAATTTATAGACTAGACACCAAAAAAGGCTTCTGGCGCTGACGGAATACCTGCCATAGTTCTTAGGAACTGTGCGAGGGAATTAACACCAGTTTTCTGTAGACTTTTCAACCTATCATACAGAAAGAGGAATATTTCTTCCTGCTGGAAATGTGCTACAGTTCAGCCGATACCTAAAAAAGGCAAGAAGACCTTGCAAATAACTACCGACCAATCGCACTGCTTTCAATAATATCGAAAGTCATGGAAAAGGCTATCAATCAGCAGCTTCTAAAAACTATCTTGAAGGATTCAACATTATTAGCGATCACCAATATGGCTTTCGTAAAAATAGATCAACAGGAGATCTTCTGACTTATGTAACAAATGTTTGGAACAACCCGGTTGAACACTTTGGAGAATCTCGAGCGGTGCTCTTGACATATCCAAGGCTATCGACCGTGTTTGGCACGATGGGCTGTTGGCTAAGCTACGTTCTTATGGTATGTCGGAAAAGTTCTGTTTTGGGCTCTCATGTTTTCTCAGAGAGCGTTCTTTACGAATGGCAACGTCGACGGATTTCTTTCTAACACACTTCACTATCAAAACGCCGGTGTACCCCAAGGCTCCATACTGTCTCCTACTCTCTTTCTCATTTACAATTACCGATCTGCTGGAAAAAGACCGAGAATCCAATTTACAGCTTTGCAGATGACAGTACACTTATCTCTTCATTCACTTTGAACGTACTCGGACATCTGTACTCAGACGAATATCCGCACTGACAGCAGGAAGTCATTCAACTTAACAAAAGACCTGGAAGAAATTCTATCTTGGGTTGGACAGTAACCAAGTAGAATTTAACGCTACAAAAACCCAGGCGGCAGTTTTTTTACTAAAAAAATTAACGTTGCTGAACCCGACATAGTTATGTCGGGGCCTACTCCATTCCTCTAACATCGTCACTCAATTGTTAGGCGTTAATTTGGGAGCAAATATGTCCTGGCATGACATGTTGCAGGCATAGCAAGGAGAGCTTCTCAAAAGTTGGGAATATTATTTCGAACCAGAAAGCTTTACACTCCACAACAACTGTTAATTCTTTACAAAGCTCAAATTCGACCAACTATGGAATACTGCTTCCCATGTTTGGAGCTCCGCTCCCAAACATACACTGCATTTGTTGAATTCTATTCAAAGAAGAGCAGTTCGTCTGATTGGAGACCCGGAACTGACCGTCGGCCTTGATTCGCTGGAACATCGAAGAACGGTTGGCGACTTGAGCCTGTTCTACAGGTACTTTCATGGAAGAAAGTGTTCAGAAGAGATGTTGCCCGCTTAAATCCTCCCAGAGCGGTGCCATGTTAGAAGTACACAGCCGGCGCAAATATCTATTCTTCACATCCGTATGAGGTTCAGCTTGTTACTCCTCGTACAAAACGCTTTATTCAACAATAGCAGTCTTTATATATGGAGAACATCATCCCTTTGGAATAATTTGCCCAGGACTGTGTTTCCCACCGAGTACAATCTACAGCGATTCAAGAACAACGTGAATCGCTTTCTCCTTCTACTCCCGCACACGTGGTCGCTCCTGTAGCGCATTTAGGACTTCCCTGTAGCACGTGTGCTCGACCCATAAAAAAAAAATATTTAGCCTGGCCACGTACATCTGAAATTAGTAAGTTGTTGCAATGCAAGTGCAATGCAATCAAATGCAATGCAAATAACGTCCGTGGCAGCACTACCGTGTTGTTTAAAAGGTGCCGTGAAATACAAAAATGTATGTTTCGGCACTTGGACAACGTTGACGGGTATTTACGAACATCCTCGCCGATATCCTTGGGATATGGAAAAAGGGTAAAATCCCTACCGAAGCGGGGAGGTGAGTGATAAAAAAAAAACGATGTACAAGAAATGATTAACGACCTTAACAGATGAATCTCAGCCAAAGTAGGACTGAAGATGAATCTAACAAAAACAAAAGATTATGTACCCTGGCCGGATACAGCAATTGTGGTCGACGATATCCAAACTGAAAGAAGTGGAAGAATATATATTAATATATATTATATATTAATATATATATATATATATTAAATATTTATATATTTAAAATATATACGTATATATATATATATATATATAATATATAACATTATATATATATATACGTTAATATATTATAAATATATGTATTATAAATTATACATATATAATATATATATATTATATATATATATATATATATATATATATATATATATATACATGTATTATATATAATATATATTATATATATATATATAATTATATATATATAATATATATATAAATATATCTATATATAAATATAATATATATATTAATATATATATATAATTTATATATATATATATATTATTATAATAAATATATATAATATATATATAATATATTATATATATATATATTATAAATAATATATATATATATATATATATTATATACATATATTATATATAAATATATATATATAATATATTATATATAAATATATATATAATAAATATATATATAATATATATATATATAATATTATAATATAATATATGTAATTTAATGTATATATATTATATATATTATATAATCTATATATATAATAAATATATAATTAATATATATATATATATAATTTGATATTATTATATATATATATATATATATATATATTATATAACTTATACATAAATAAGTTATATATATATATTAATATATAAAATATATATATAAAATAAATTTATATATATATATATATATAAATAATATTATATAAATATATATAATATAAAATTAATATATATATATATATATATATATATAATTATATATCTATATATATATATATATATTATATATATATAATAATATTATATATAATTAATATATATCTTATATATATAATATATATAAAAAATAATATTTATAATTATATATATATAATATATATAATATATTTAATATATATATAATATAATATATATATATAAAATATATAAATATAATATTTATATATAATATATATATATATTATATATTATATTTATATTTTATAAATATATAATATAATATATATATATTATATATAAAAATTATATATATATATTATATATATATCCTCTATATCTCTTATATTATATATATATATTTATTATATCATATATATATATATATATTATACCCTATATTAATTATTCTATATATATATATATCTTATATATATATATATAATATATGTGTGGCATTTTACGCGGGAATGTCGCAAGAGAGGATACAGAATAAAATGAGACCGCAAAGGTCATCGAATGGGGAGGTAAATAACCTTATGAACATTAAGCGAGAAGAGA